>AXZN01000022.1:0-685860 GCA_000498155.1 Shiraia sp. slf14
GGACGGGGGGCGGAGGAGGAGGGAGCAAGTAGCAAGCGGCGGGTGGTGGTAGTAGTGGTTGTGGTGGTAGTGCGGTGGTCAGTGTGTGCGTCGTGAGTGGAGGCTGCTGCTGAGTGACGAGATGGACTTGTCGACTGACTGGCTGGCTTTGCTTGGCTGACAGACTCCAGGACGGACGGAGACTGAGAGAGAGACAGCGCGCTGGCAAAACTGCGGCCGCCAAACCCAGAGGAAAGCGCGCCCGCCCTGTGCTGTGCTGCCCTGCGCTTCTGGAAGGAACCCGAGCCGCGACGCCAAGCCACCTAACTGTCGCTCCCGCCATACGCCAACATCAACCCACGGCTTTCATCGAGACAAACCACCACCAACGAGCCCGCAACTCTCTCCGCCCTGCCTGTCCGCCCGATCCTCAGTCGCTGCCGCCCGCACGCCCATCCCTCGCTGCTCTCCACCCCCAGACTGTGCGTCCCCGGCCCCTCCAATTGCCCTGCCCTCGCACTTTTGCTCCCTCGAGCCCGCCCACACGAGCTCTCCACGCCTGGCCCTCCGCCTGCCGCTGCTCTCCTGCGCCTGGTACCTATACTGACTGTTCTGCCCAGCTCCACGGCCGCTCCCACATCCCCCGCTGTCCCATGGCCCAGGGCTCGAGGGGCCCAGCCACGGCGACCATGCCCACCAACGGCACCACTCCACACCCATCCGCGCCCGGCGCCGTCAACCGTAAGAAGCAGAAGCGGCGGGAGAAGGAAGCTGCGAAGAAGGCTGCCCAGGACCCTCCACCACCGGCGACTACGCGGAATGGCGTGTCAGGCGGCCCAAACCACTCGCATCACTCGCACCAGTCCGCGCCACAGTACGCAGATGCTGAGCTGGACGACCCCCCGTACGACGAAGACCCCGAATTCTACTCGGACGACGAGGTCGAGCATTACGAGCATCCATATGGTACCAACGGGCACTACCAGCAGGGTTACAGCCATGCGCCAGTGCCAAGTGGGAGCACCAAGAAGTCGCGAAAGAAGAAGAAAGGCGCCTCTGCACCTCCGCCACCTCCACCGCCCTTGGCCTACTCTCAGCATGCAGCACCACGCCATAGCCCCGCGCAAAACCACTCCACAGCGAGGTCGGGGGCAAAGAAGGATCGCATATGGAATACGTCCACGGCAGAGGAACGCGAACGCATACGCGAATTCTGGCTCTCGCTCGGCGAAGATGACCGCAAATCTCTCGTCAAAATCGAAAAGGAAGCCGTTCTGCGGAAGATGAAGGAGCAGCAAAAGCACTCGTGCAGTTGTTCTGTGTGTGGGAGGAAGCGCACAGCAATCGAAGAGGAGCTGGAAGTGTTGTATGATGCATACTATGAGGAACTCGAACAGTACGCACACCACCAGCAAGACGTAAGTCGGTTCTTGCCTGATGCTAATTTCCGTCATGCTTTCAGTGCCCCTCACCCCCGACCCCTCATGAACACCCACCCACCGCCTGGCCATTACGAAGACGACGAAGACGACGATTACTCAGAAGACGACGATTACTCAGAAGACGACTACTCGCATAGCGAAGTCTCATCTGAGGTCTACGATTCCGAGGAAGCAGGTATGCATCCGCACGAGACGTCCGATTTCCTTCATTTTGGCAGTAGTTTGCAAGTCAAAGGTGTGTATTTACTGGTTTGATCATACATGCTAAATTACTGACAATGCTAGGTGGTATACTGACTGTCGCGGACGATTTGCTGAAAAACGACGGCAAAAAATTCATTGAGATGATGGAACAGCTTGCTGAACGTCGAATGCAAAGGGAAGAAGAAGCACAGTACCAGGCTCATCCTACCATGCACCGCTCCTACAACGCACATGGCCATGCCCCTCCACCAGAAGAAGAAGAGTATGATGACGAGGAAGATGAAGAGGAAGGGTACGAAGATGATGACTACGAGGACGACGACGAGGACGAAGAAGTCGGTGTTATACTCAACCGAATCCTTAAGAAATTGGCTAATCAGCAACAGGGTACCATGACCGAGGAGCAGAGAATGGAGGAAGGCCGGCGAATGTTCCAAATATTTGCAGCGCGGATGTTCGAACAACGGGTCCTACAAGCATATCGAGAAAAGGTCGCTGCAGAACGGCAGGCAAGACTTCTTGAGGAGCTAGAGGAAGAAGACCAGCGCAAGGACATGAAAGAGGCCAAGAAAGCAAAGGAAGCTCAAAAGCGAAAAGAGAAGAAAGACAAGCAAAAGCAAGCCAAGGCAGAAGAAAAGGCACGAAAGGAAGCTGAGCAAGCCGCGAAAGAGGCCGAGGCCAAAGCTGCAGAAGAGAAGCGTCTGGAGGAACAACGCAAAAAGCGGGAGGAGCAACGCAAGAAGAAAGAGGCCGAGCGTAAAGCCCAAGAGGAAGAGAGATTACGCAAGGAAGCCGAACGCTTGAGACGCCAACAAGAGGAACGCGACCGACAACAAGAAGCTGAGAGGAAAGCCCGCGAACAAAAAGCGCAAGAGAAGAAGGCCAAAGAAGAGGCTAAGCGAAAAGAGCGTGAGGAACGAGAGGCTAAGGAGAAAGAGGCCAGGGAAAAGAAGGCCCAAGAGGACAAGGAGCGAAAGGAACGTGAGGCCAAAGCGAAAGCAGACAAGGATCGTCAACGGAAAGAAGATCAAGGCACTGCAACAAATGCTAGCAATAATGCCTCTGGGACAAGGAAAGCCTCGCAGCCAATTGCCGTGGCATTACCACCGCAATTATTGAAGCAAACCTCGTCATCTGGTATGCCCTCACCGCATGTCACACCTGCTGTCCCTAAGGCGCCCACACCGAATCGACAACGCCAAGCCTCGCAACAGGACTCCCATGGCTCGTCCCCAAAAACACCACAGGTTGGACCTGGCATCAGCAAGTCAATATCGCCGAGCTCGCAAGCGCAGGTCCCGATAGTGCCCAAGTCAATCCTGACGAAGCCACCACATTCGCAGCAGCAAGGCCTGAACCATCATGGTCAACCCACATCACCTATGCCACCAATCGGTCCGCCGCCAGGAATGCAAGGCCCTCCGGGACTTGGAATGGGAAACATGCCTCCAGGACTCAATGGCTTCCCTGGTCAAAGCCCAATGCTCCCAGGCATGATGGGTCCTCGTTCAAATATGCCTTTCTTTCCGCCACAGCCAAGTGCTCAAAATTTCCGAGGCTTCCCGCCGCCAGGTATGCCAATGGCACGTGGATTTTCCATGGAAGGGCCACCAGGACTTGGGCCTATGCCGGGATTTGGGGGACCGAATCAGATGCCACCTTTTGGATTGGGTATGCCGACCCACTCTCGACAAGGCTCTGGATCGTTTGAGAGGTTGTCCAGTGTTGACAGCCCAATTGCTGCACCTTCAGCCCAACCTATTCAGCGACCAGCGCCTATCCAACGGCCGTCAAGTGTGAAGCCACACGAGGGACATCGGGGATCAGAAATGGATGAACTTGCGAACCATCTTGGTAGCAAGGCTCTGCTTGATGATGAGGACGACATACCTGAGATGCCAGAACGACGAACAAGCGTCCAGCAGCATGGTTCAATGAGGGGTGCACCGTTGGGATTTGGATTTGCTGATACTCCTACATCGCTCCAAACTTCGGCATATACAGGGTTTGGTGGGCCATCAACCGGGAGTATATGGGGTACACCACCATTGCAAGGATTCCCCACGAGTGGCGCCGCCTGGGGTAACTCACCCACATCCAGCTTCTTCAGCAACCCACTCACAATGGTGAACCCACGTGGCAACGAACTGGGCGCGAGCGATCGCCTCATCTGGCTCCGCCGCATGATCTGCACCGTCTGCAAAATGCTAGCCGCACGCCAGCCCACAGCAGACGGTTACGTCGACGCCTCTGAAATTCACCACCAAGTCGAAACCATGCGCAACCCTCTCGACCCCGCCATCTCCCCCGAGGAGATCAAAGAAGCTTGCGACATCATCGACGCAACTCCCACCAACGGCGGCGGCTCCCTCGAGTACAAGGAACTCATCCCCGGTCGCATCACACACATCAAATTCGTAGATTCCCCTGCCGCGCCACCTCAAACGTTAGGTGAAATCGGCTCCCCGATCGCAGGCCATAGTATCCCTGTTACATCGGGCTTTGGCGGACGCTTCCCTGGCCTCGGACCCCAGGGCTTCTAATTAAGCACGATGGCTGCATTGCTTGGTAGTTTGGTATAAAGAGAGAGCAAAGAAAGAGAGTATTAAATGCATGCCGCCCTCTTGGCCTTTTTTTCTCCCATCTTTTTCACACTCTTGAATCCTTCCCTTTCTTTTTCGCTTTCACCTACTTTCACTTTTTCTCTTGATAGCTCTTATTGTTTTGATAAAGCAAAGAGTGTGTTTTTATCACGGATTCTTTCCCCCATGACTTGTTGTGTGTGTGTGTGTGTGTGGCGATGGATCTTCACCTCTTTTCTACGACCCTGGGTTTTTGGTACCTTGCGGAAGGGCTAGACAGCGGATGGGCGCTTGAGAGTCTTACTTTAGCTAGGTTCTTTGCTGATGAGGAATGGAAGATGGTTCTATCCTTCACTCTAGTGTTTTTTGAAGTGTGTGTGATGTGCTGACTATCTCGAAGTGCGGGAAGAAGTGGGGTGAAGTGTAATTAGGTAAGGCTTTTGGACGTTTTCATACTAACGATATCTCTCTATAGATAACTTGACATCACTACACTCACCATGAAAAGGGAACACTGGAGAATGGTCTACACGATTACTCGTCTAGTCCCCAACCCATCACCCACAAACATCCCCACTCCCATGGACATGATCAAAAGCCCTCAACAACCCCATCAAATGCGCCACACCCGCACACACAACCAAGCAATGCATAATCTGATGACTTGCGCCCCAAATATCATGTCGATATGGATACCACTTTTCTGGAATCTACGCATGCATTAGCCCAGTCTTCTTCACTTCCCTTGCCTTCATCACCCAACCCGCCTTTAATCCGAACATAAAAAACTCACCCTCAAAGCATAAATCCCACCCCCCACTAAATTCAACCCGGCCATCACCGCCATCCAATCCAAACTCATACGCTGCATCTGCGTCTCCCAGCCAAACTTCCCCACGCCATGGACAATCGGGATGATAAACGAGAGCCCGAGGCCGGAATACATGGCGGCGCGGTAGGGCCTGTAGTACGGGCGGCGGAAAGCTGGGTGGAGGGTTGCGTAGATGCAGGCTGTTGCGAGGGCGGAGACGAGGGCGTAGTATTGGAGGCGTAGGAAGGGGTGGCAGGGGAAACCGTAGTGGATGCAGGGGATGGTGGAGCCCCACATTAGGATGATTATGCCGAGCTGTGGGAGGTTAGGGGAGGGGGTTGGAGGGGAGGGGAAGGATGTTTGAGTTGATGATGGGAGATGGAAAGGTGTAGGAGATGGGGTCAATACGTAGTCTAGTTGGTTGCCGAGGACATGAACTTTCTCACTGTGGTTGTTGAAGATGTGGAAGCTGTATAAACCTTCAGTAAGATTTCATATGTGTTCATGTTTGAGTATCTTACGTAGCTGATAAAGCAAAACATATAGCAACGCCGAAGAAGAAGGTTGAAAAGACGATGATGTCGGCTGTGGCTGCTGAAGTGTATCGAGGCTGGAGAGATTTGTACACTGGTATAGGAAGGGCAAAAAATAGTGCAGATCCTATCAGATGGGAAAATATATTCACTGAAGGTTTTGTTAGGTAGTCACGGATGGGCATTGACCACCAAAAAGTCTGCTTACCTGTTTCATTGTGGATCCCTAGGACACTTTCAAGCGAGCGTTTATAAGATTGAGAGACCTTTCTGTGTTGGTTGGTGTAAGACAAGATCAATTAGGATTCCTGAATGAGGTCCATACCTATAGCCAGATAAGATATATTCATTATCCCTAATCGTGGTTAGATTTCCCACATGTAAAAGAGTCTGTCAGACGTACTGATACCACGCAGCTAGGGCTTGTTTAGCATTTCCATTTCCTGACAGTATTGACGTAAGCTTACGGATTTCATCCCAGGTCAAGAGAGTTCCAGCCTTTCTCCGTTTACCCATGCGTTCTTTAAGTTCAGCCTCGTCGATATTAGCTAAAATCCTAGGGTTCAATCAGACTATATCTTACCTTTCGCTCTGCAGCTATGCTCAAATCAGTATTCCGTAATCGGGCACCCATTGTATAAAAGTGAATAAAGAAGAGAAGAAGAAATTGCAAGGTTAAGTGCGAGGTTGCTCGAGGGAAGGAGGGACCAGGAGTTGGAAATTAGCGCAAAACAAGGAAGGTGCATGCACAGATGTGTGACAGATGCAATGCCCATACATGCATAAGGCTCCTGCTCGCCTGGTACTACTGCGAACATCAAATGCTGCAAGGTTCAAATTGGGGGCCAACCATTCTGGGGTGCAAATCATTGGTTGATGAGACGTTGCAGCAGAACAACGAAGCGAATCCTCATCCAATTTCAAATCCAGATTGTACGCCACCATGAACCTTGAAGCCACAATGATTGTCTCAAAGTTTCTCGATCGCTCAGTTCAATTTAATTGGCTGAGGGAACGCACTGTCGTGGTTCCAAGATCGCATGGAAGCACGTTGGTGCCGTCGTATAAGCGGAGCGTCCCGCAGCGATCGACTCAAAATTCACCTCTTCGTTTCAAACACTGTCTGTTATGGCATTTAATACGAATCTATATGTCCTCGTATATCTGGAATTCTTTCAAGAGATTGTCAGCTTGGGTACCGGTAAAGTTGACAATGCTGATACAGTAGGATTTGTCAAAGAGGACAATCAGCGCGACACTATATCTTTACTCATCAGTTGCCTTGCCACTCTTGGGCTCTGCGTCTATTCCGCTGTACATCTCAATGTGCCCCGAAAAGCCGAACAGAATTACTGGACACTATTGAGAGAGCTCAAATGGTGTGTCATTGGCTTATTCGCGCCTGAGTTGATTCTCTATACTGCTTGGAGGCAGCTAGCTTCTGCGAAACAGCTATGTTTTGAAGTTGAGCAGGCTCGTAGGAACGAGGATCGCGTATCCATGAAGGACATTGTATGTTCAAGAGAAAATCGACGAGAGCACATTCTAATCAGAACAAGGATCCGTCAATTTCACAAAGAACCCCTTCAGCACCTGCTCTCAGTACTTCTTGGACTGTCGCACATGGATTTTATGGCACCATGGGCGGGTTTGCTTTTGACTTGGACGATGCCGACGATCGATACAAACGTTTATTCGGTTGCAACAAACGTCTCACCTTGACGGCTGAAGGTGTTGCCCTATTAGCTCAATGTGGATACATACCAGATATCTCACTCGATGATATAAAGGATAAAAACAAGGCTGATGGCCTTGCAAAACTCCTTGTTTGTATCCAAGCTGGATGGATGATGATCCAAGTCATTAGCCGAACAGCTACTGGCTTGCCCACTTCATTGCTTGAAGTGCATACCGTGGCTCATGTTGTTTGCGCTTTGATAATGTACGCTCTCTGGTGGCACAAACCTCGCCAGGTAGAGTCTCCGACGATATTGAAAGACAATTCAGCACTGCCATTAATAGCGTACATGTATTTGGCAAGTCGAGTGAGTGGAGAAACACCGTCTGGAGCTTTCGGAAAATTCCAGAATGCTGTACCTGAGATGAAGAGGTTGGCTTATTTTGAAACTGGAGATACAGTCGACCAGACCCACCTCTCTATTCGTCGGTTTGACACTGCGCAAACTGTTACTGTCGGTCATTTGGACCTTCTCCCAGTTAGTGAGATCTCGAGTAATGCACAAGAACCACGTTCGCCTATGCCCAGAGATGAGATCAACTCGGAACGAATACGACTTGCATCAGAAGCTGTCAATCAATACCCAGTTCTACGTTCAAAATTCAGGAGACCAGTAGATGAAAACAACCGCCGTCGCCCAGCTTACTCGATTCCACATGTAACTGAATTTCTCCAACCATATGCATTTGACTGGCCAAATGACGGCCTGCTTCGACGAACTCAATCCTTGGTAATGGGTATGGTTCTCTGGGGAGCATCCATGGCTTACGGCGCCATCCATGTTGCAGCCTGGGATTATTTCTTTCCCACCACGCTCGAGAAGCTATTCTGGCATTTGAGCTCAGTATGGGTAACATTTTGTGCAGCCTTTTGGCTGCTGACTAATTTTTTGGCGCATTTCTTCCCATTCATCGACAGAGTGTGGGTTGCATATAACGAGCGTCGACTAGGGTTTCTCAGCAGCGCCGTCATCACCACGCTGTGCATACTCTGTGGGATCAGTTATATCGTGAGTCGGGCGTATCTGGTAGTGGAGGCTTTCCTAAGCATCAGGAAAGTGCCGAAGGATGTGTATCAGACACCAAGTTGGTCACAAGTTTTTCCACACTTGTGAAATGCACACTATAGGATGCGCAGCTCTTTCCAGGCAATACGATACTACCTCGTGTAGTTTACGACTAGCGATTGGCGGTGCGAAGGAAAACAAGCAAGTGATTTATTTTGAGCTTGTTCAGGTACTAGTGTAACGTCATCGGAAGCGGTAAAGAAGGTCAGCTCAGCCCTGCAGCTTCCCTGCTAGCGTGGCAGCCATAGCGTGGAGGGGTGTAGCGGCTCAGAGCTGCATGTGCATAACAACACTCCACGCCCGCTGGGAGCTGAATTTCTTCACTTCTCCAGCGCCAACTTCCGAGAGTTAACAGAAAACTTGTTGCATTGTTATAATCTTTGGGCTTTCTCCTCCCAGGTTTGAATAGCTTTGAAAAGCCCCACTACCACCTTTCATCATGTCTGACGCCATCGCCGATGCTGCGCGAAAGCACCCCGCGCCAGAGGGTCTTGTATATACCTATGGCACAGCTGGAGTAAGTTCAACCATGGAAGTAGGAAGATGCCGAAGCTAATTGTATTCAAATAGTTCCGTACAAAAGCGTAAGACGACCTCGATCCTGCCCTTCCATAATGCCCCGGCACTAGCCGTGCCTGATCACGATCCTCGCTCTATACCCCATACTTTATACCTTGCTGACTCCAGCAGTGATGTCCTTGATTCGGTTTTGACTCGCGTGGGTCTCATTGCAGCTCTTCGATCACGCGCTTTGAAGGGAAAATGGGTTGGTGTCATGATCACAGCTTCTCATAACCCTCCACAAGACAACGGCGTCAAGCTGGTTGAGCCATTGGTATGATTCGTGAGATTTATCTGTAGAAACAGGCTAACCAGGCATAGGGCAACATGTTGCAGGTATGCCGCGATTCATGACAGACTATCGCATGATTATAACTAATACTTGAATAGGAAGAATGGGAGGTTCTCAGCACGAAGATGGCGAATCAGAAAACCCCAGAGGACGTCTCTAAATACTACCAGGAGATTGCTGCCCAGTATAAGATCGACCTCAGCACACCTGCCAACGTTGTTGTTGCACGAGACACACGAGCTTCGGGTTCTAGGCTCCTCGAATGCTTGCTTGATGGTCTCAAGGCCTCAGGTGCCGAATACAAGGACTATGGTTTCCTGACAACCCCACAGCTGCATTACATGGTTCGCTGTCTCAACACTGAGGGCACCAAAGATGCTTACGGCACACCGACTGAGAAGGGTTACTACGAGAAGTTTGGCACCGCTTTCAAGACAGCCCTACGAGGCAAGAAGCCCAGCGGGAGCTTGACTGTTGATGGAGCCAATGGTGTTGGTGGACCGAAGCTAACCGAACTCATCAAGTATCTGCCACCTAAAGAAGAAGGTCTCGAAATTTTCGTCATCAATGACAATGTCATCAAGCCTGAGAGCCTGAACGTTGAGGTAAGGAATACTCGAAATATACACATGGATGATGCTGATCATGCATGTTTAGTGCGGCGCCGATTATGTCAAGACGAACCAGCGTGCTCCTCCATCTTCCAAGGCTGGACCAGGTGATCGCTGCTGTTCCCTCGATGGTGACGCTGACCGTGTTGTCTACTATTTCAAGGACGATAAGAATGTGTTCCGTCTTCTCGACGGAGATCGCATTGCTACCCTGGTCGCATCTTTCCTCGGCGATCTGGTTCGCCAATCTGGCCTGGCTGACAAGCTCAAGATTGGTGTCGTTCAGACTGCATATGCAAACGGCGCAGCAACCAAGTACGTGGAAGAGAGCCTGAAGCTAAAGGTCGATTGCACCCCTACCGGTGTCAAGTATCTTCACCATGCCGCTGAGAAGATGGACATCGGAGTCTACTTTGAAGCAAACGGACACGGTACAGTGATCTTCTCACCTGATACTCTCGACACCATTGAGAAGCATGAGCCACGCAATCCTGGCGAGAAGGAGTCGCTCGAAGTCCTCCGCGCCTGCATCAACCTTATCAATCAGTCTGTTGGTGATGCACTCTCTGACTTCTTGCTCGTCGAGGTCGTGCTCGCACACAAGCAGTGGGGACCCCAGGAATGGCTGTCCACTTATACTGATCTCCCCAATCGCCTTCTCAAGGTCATTGTCAGCGACAGGAACATCTTCAAGACTACTGATGCAGAACGCAAACTTACCAGCCCCGAGGGTATTCAGGCGCAAATTGACAAGGAGGTCCAGAAGGTTCGCCAGGGTCGCTCGTTTGCGCGTGCTAGCGGCACCGAGGACGCCGTCCGTGTTTACGCTGAGGCTGCCACCAAGGCCGAGGCTGAGGATCTAGCAAGGAAGGTCTCGGAGATTGTCAAAGCTGCAGGCGGTGCTTAGTATGGCCATCCAGTGCTAAGAACTCCAATCATGAAGAAGTACGATGAAAGTTTGCTCTTGGAGACGACTGTCCATGAGGTGGCTTTGGAGGATAAGGTGGATTCGCCAATTCGTGAAAGTTTTGGGGATACGCATTACATGGATCTTTTGTTCAATGACAGTTCCCCGGAGGAAAAAAAGGTACGACTTGGTGCCAAAAAAGCTGTTGGAGAGCCATGATATGATTAACGATAGACAAAATCTTTGGGAATCGAGCCAGTTTGAACTGGAAAGATGATATGCTAGCACTCAGGTAGTAACTGTGACCCTCCAAAAGCTCGCGTAAAGCTGAACACTCACTCCAATGTAGCTTAAGCGCTTCTTCATACCTTTTTTTTCTTCAGTACGGCACATTGTGGCATGGCCGATTCAATAGAGTTATAGAGCAAACGTTTGCCCCCTGTTCAAGCCGCTTCACCGTCGTTCAACTTCCACTCACTCTCACGCAACACCTACCACCCGGTGGTCCTTCCCCCCCCTTCACGTAGATTCGCCACTCGCTTTCTCCCGCTTTCAACTCGCTCGCAAATGATATAAATTTTCTCTCTTTGGCTCTTTCAACTCTTGCCTTCTTTTCTGCACCACAATCCCAGCTTCTCACGAATATCTCACTACAACAACCAACTTCGTTCTCACTACTATCTCATTACAACAGCGAAAAACTCCACTCGGCACCCTCAACTTCAACCAAAACTTGCCAAAATGAAGTTTGTTACCATCCTCCTGAGCGCGGTCCTCCTCACTGTCGTCGGCGCAAACGGTGGGGCCGTATCCGCCTGCGGTGATAAGTGTTCCAAGAAGGGTGCTAAGAAATGTGACAACGATCAGGTCGGCGCAGTCATGGTGTGTACCGGTGGTTGCTGGCGCGTTCTTAAGTGGTGCGATCGCTGTAAGTCAACTCTTTTAACATTGTGTATGAGAGAATTTGCTAACAGTGTTGCAGGCAGCCCGGTCGGTGGAGCCCATTGTATTTAGGCTTATCCATCCATCAGGTTTCGCTTCCTCCGCGATTGGGTGGGAGTTGTATAGGCCTTCAAGAGGCGATGTTGTTTGGGTCGAAGCTAGAGGTGATGAGATGATGGTTCGTGACGAGCGCTGACAATTTCGTCAGTACTTCGTGAATAACTGCTCACTGGAGACTCCTGGGTGAAGATGTTACCACTATCGGTGAAGGATAGAGAATAGAAGGTTTCTCTAATTAATATATCCTCATTCCCATTCCCATTCATATTCCATTATCTGCCCGTCCTGCCCATATTAAGTTGTAACATCGCCAATTGCCACCAACTTCTCAATCCGCAACCCCAACGAGGCTCTCATTTGAGCGTAATTCACTACAATCCCCACACCGCTCACCTACCCGCACTGCCTAATTTCATTCACAAACATCCCACCCCCGTGACTCACCCAACCTACCTCTTTTGATTTCTCTTCACACGGGCCTACTGCCCCTCGTCCTTAAATACAGCCTCACCCACCCCACCCCGTCCATCTCCACACTTCAATTCCAACGCCCCCATCCCCACCCAAGAAACGACCCACGCAACAACATCAGCCCCACGCCAACCCCACTGACAATGCACTTCCCCATCCTTCTCTTCACTGTCGTGCTGTCTATCAGCGGCCTCGCTTCCGCAAACTACAAGCGCCCGCCCCCGAAGTGCACCCAGGACCCTTGCAACGATCCGGGAAAGGTTTTGTGTTTGCTTGACGGGCGTGCGGCGCAGTGTAAGAATGGGTGTTGGACTATTATTCTTGATGAGTTTAATCATCCTGTTCTCGGTACGTTGGTCTTTTATAGTGTTTCTTTTCTTGCTGTTGGAGTTATGGAGTGGATTCTGTTGGGGTGGGCTTTGTGGATGAGAGAAAGAGAAAGATCTATATGCTAACCATTTGCGCATGTAGGTATCGGAGGATGCAAAGACCTGAGTGATAAGGGCGACAGCGAGAAGGTTGAGGTCATTCAGGTGGAGGGAGAGAAGGTTATGGCTGTAGCTTTGTGAGCAAGCTTCTCTCATGTGATGAGCTCCTAAGCTTTTCGTTGGAATTGGAATAGAGATAGGAGGGAAGAGAAGGCTGGAATTCTATATGGCTTTTTACTTTCTCTCTTTTTCGCTTCCACAAGACATTGAAGGTATACTCCTGCTGCTAAGAACGAAGTGGTCAAATCACTCTAGAACATTCAAATCTCCATTACCATTATATGTCTGCCACTCTGCCTTGCTCTATCAATTTTCAATGTGTGAAATTGCCAATCACGACACATCTCACAATCTACGTCCCCATTAGATCCTCAGCCAGCCCCAATTAACCACAAACTCTCACATACTCAGCACTCACCAGCCTCACCTTCCATCAACCCCTCCCAATGCACAGATCTCTCACCCACCCTCATGACTCACCCAACCCAACCCACCTCTCCTAACTCCCAACTCCTAACTTCTGACTCCTCCTCCCCAACCCCCCGTTCCCTCGCCCATAAATACCCCAACCCCAACCCACCTCTCATCACCCGCCCATCCCCACACTTCATTCCAACACCTTCATCTCCGCAAGAGACCCACACTACAACACCACCACCACCATCAAACAACAACACCTTCATCAAACCACCCACCCACCCACCCACCAAAAATGCGCCTCCCACCCCTCACCCTCACCCTAACCATCCTCCTCTCCATCCTCTTCTTCACAGCCCTCACATCCGCCAAACGCCCCCACAAGCCCAAACCCAAACCCAAACCCACGCCGCCACCCAAGCCAAAATGCGACCTCGGCCCTTGCGACGAACCGGAGAAGATAAAGTGCGTGGATGACGGGCGCGCGGTGCAGTGTCTGCAGGGGTGTTGGGGGTTTATGAGGGATGAGAGTGGGGGGTTTGTGTATGGTATGTTGTTGTTTGCTTCTTTCTTCTTTTTGGGGGGTTTGGGTGAGGGGATATGAGGGATGAGGATATAAGGGTGTGCTAATGAATGTTCGTGTGTGTGTAGGTATGTGCAATGAAAAGAGGGGTGAGAAGGGGGAGATGGAGGGAGGGAAGGTTGTGGTTGTGGATTAGTGGGCGAGTTTAATGCTCGGGGTGAGCTTATGGACTTTCTTTTGGGATAAAAATTGGGAGGGAAAGGTCGGAGTTCTGGATGATTTGCTTCTGGGTGACAAGTCTGAGGGCAATTGCTATATGGTTTGGAAAGGACATGTGATGTATGTTCTAGAGTCCTAGATATGGCAGTCTCACCTTAACTCAACATGGAGACTCTTCTACCTACTCATCATAATAACGATCAAAGAATTATGAAAGAAAGAGAACGGCTTGGATTAACACTTTTCATTACTAATGTCAAACTAAGCTGTAGGTGCCATTCTCCGTCAATCATGGCTACCAAAGGAAAAGAAGAACCTCCCAAAGCTAATGGAAGTCATAGAGGGTTATCGTCATAAACCTAATGTTACAGGATCTCAGAACTAGCTCGATTCAATCTCCGCAGTCATTCGAATATCGTAGTCTCATATCGTGGAACGTCTGGCACAATTCGATGTTACTCGAGCAGGACGTTGATGGTCGATGTATCTCTTTTTCAAAGCGACGGGGCGAACCGTTTACAACTCATCCTTGGCCTTCTTAGAAGCAGAGCTGGCAGAAGCGGCGGCAGCATTGTATCCCTTGTTAGCGGACTTGGATGCAGCCGATGCAGCACTGGAAGCGGACTTGGCAGCCTCAGAAGAAACGCTAGCGGCAGACTTGGAGATGGAAGCAGATGACGAAGAAGCGGCCTTAGCAGCAGCTCCGCTCAATGAACTGGCAGAAGCAGCAGCGCGCTTGGAAGCAGAACTGGCGCTTGATCCGGCAGCGTCGGTGGCAGATACAGCAGAGGCAGAAGCGGCATCGGTAGCAAGACCAATTTGAGCCTTGGCCCAGTTGATCAATCCAGCAAAGCCATCAGTGGCAGCAGCGTACTGGTTGCCAGCCTTGGTAGTAGCAGCTCCATAGGCAGACTCGACGGTGGCGGAAGCCGAGTCACCGTAAAGGCGGGCACGGTGCTTGCGAGCAAGAGCAAGGAGCTCATTGCGCTTGGAGCCTTGAGGAACCTTGATGCCGTTCTTGTCAGCCCAGGCCTTGATCTGGCTGTCAGACCAAGAGTCGAGAAGCGCATCACTGAGGCTTTGTTGAGCAGAGGCAGCAGAGGAGGAGACTTGAGCATATGCACTCTTAGCATTCAAGCTGGCAAGACGAGATTGGCGACGGAGACTGGCAATAAGAGAGTCGCGAGTGGTGGGTTGGGGAGCAGGGTAACCACGCTCATCGAGCCAGGCCTTGATGTCAGAGTCAGACCACGAGGCATAGAGCCATTCGCCGGGGTATGCAGCAGTCTCGCCCAGCTTGTTGGCGGCGGCCTGGTAGTTTTCACGGACGGCCCTGAGAAGCGAGTCGCGTTGGCGAGGCTGAGGGACAGGAATGCCGTTCTTGTCGGCAAAAGCCTTGAGCTGAGAGTCCGACCAGCTGGTGCTTATTAGTATAGGCTTTACAGGTCGAGATGATACGTACGTGTCGAAAATCCAGTCCTTAACACTGGAATAGGCTTGGTTGGCAGACTCCTCAGTCTCAGTCCAGTAGACCTTGACCTGCTGGGCTAAGCTCTTAACATCCTTCTCGGTGCCCTTCTTTGCCTGCTGACCCTTGAGGGTGAGGTAATTCTGCAGAGTCTGTGCATCCCAGCTGTGGTAGGGAGTGACAATCTTGTCATTCCAGTTGGCTTGAACAGTCTTCTGGAGGTTCTTGCGGTCTGAAGGAGAAGGGTGGGGGATGTTGTGATCCGACAGCCAGCGCTCAAGCTCCGTCTCGTGCCATTTGTCGTAGACTGCATGGTGTTAGTAGATGATTGCTAAACTGCGTGTTCAACTCATGAAGGCTTTTGATGGAAATTTTCGAATGATGAGAATACCATCTAAAAGACATCCACAACAACAACAGGGAGCAAAAGAAGGGTGTATTCACTATACGCACCAGCCGAGCCAAACCAGCTGTTAGCCGTTGCCTGAGCGGCCAACGTCACCACAAGGGTGGAAGCAAGGGAAAACCTCATGATGTGTGGAGACCGGATATGTGATTAGTCGTAGTATCGATAGACAAATCGAAGACTAGGATGAAGGAGTATAAGGTAGGCGCGACAGTAGTGAAGAGGTGAGGTGGTGAGTGATAGGAAAGGTTTTAAGAGGGGGACAACAATTGCAGGCAAAAGGCAAGTGGACGTGACGTAGTTTGCACGTTGGAGCAACAGACAAACAAGGTCAAGGGCGCTTGCCCAGTCAATCCACAGCCAATCGACTGACGGGAGAGCTATGACCACTTGGATCGCGTTTCTGGCCTGCGCGATGGTGAGCTTCATGTCTTCACGTTGTGGCACCACGGTAATGACGCGTAGTAAACAAAGCCTTCCAGGAGCAACATGAGCTTTTTTTTGGCACACTTTTGAGTTAGTTGATAGTATCCAGTACATTCACATTTGCTAGTAATTTTCAGTCTGACTGCTTGATTATGATTGTCTACGCCGCAATGCAGAATTCAGAATCCCATCGCGATTGCGATTTGCGGGGATGGTTCGTGCACCTGACGTCATCCGGCAACGTGCACAAAAAGTTCTGGACCTCCACTTGTCAGACAGTGCATGTTTCGATGGCGAGTAGAACATAAGCATGGCGACAATATTCTGCAGTATAGCTTGGGAACATATCAATTGTATTCATTTTTGTTCTTCTCCTGACCTTATTTGTCTTCACGACAGAAACTGCCCATGGTCGACTTGTCACTTATTTGTCGCCTCTATTTCAGCTACTCGACTTCATGTTTGAGTAGACATTAACAAAGTATTCCAGCAAGCTTCACTAATCTTTCCCAGCGCACGTAAGCCTTGAATCTCTCTCCAGATCCTCACTTGTCAACCTGCTCATGTGCCCTGTTCGTCTTGTCCTTCATCTCTTGATTATGCTTCTTAACATCCTCCGACTGGTCCTCCTTCGCAGGCGCCTTCTCGTCTAAGATTTTAGGCTGCGCTCCTTTGGTCGACTTGTTATCCTGCTTGGAAGGAGCTTTGTTTGATTGAGGCTCTTTTCCCGAAGAAGAAGAACCTGATGATGATGATTTGCTCGAAGTGTCATTGTTGTTAGGCGATGACGAGGACTGTCCTTGCGCAACCTTGGGTGGTGGAGGACCAGGGTGTTCGAGGTGTTCGCTGGGGTTTTTGCCTTGTTGCTGTGGCTTCTCACCAGCTGGATTACCTGCGCCAGAACCGTAGTCTTGTGTTGCGAAGCGTACTTGCTTATGAGCCCTAGGCGCTGTTGATAGTACTGGGCGGAAAACCGCTGAGCGCAGTGGTGCGTGTTTCGTAAGAAAACTCATGATTTGATCGTTGGTCTTATTTTTGGAGTAGAAGTTGATTGGTGTTTGATTGTGTGTTCGAAGTTGTAAGGTGTATAGCTCTGCATTTCACAAACGTGACATCATTACACCATAGGTAGAGCTCCAAGCGAGAGCGCCGCAATGCCCTTGGAGCACGTCACTCAAATTCCACAACCGAGCAACTCACTGTCGATCATGCAGGGCTACGAATTTCAACGAAAATCAGATTAATGTTGCGTCTATAAAATATCAAAAAAGTGGGTATCTTGCTAGTACACTGCTGCTAATCAGATCAGATATTCCCCCTCGTGTGTATATATGTAGCTGGCGGAGTATATACTATACCAACCAATTAATGCAGTTATGTCAATATGTAGCTTTAATCAATGCCAATCATTGTTCCATCGCATCTCCAATCGTCTACCTCCACGTTCCTTGGTGCGGTGCTAATGGCTTCCTCGTCAACTTGCACATGACTGAGCCATGTTCCTACTCTGTTGGCGCCACGTTTGGTACCATCTCGGGATAGACCAGCCATGGCCGATGCTGCTGCAGGTGGGGCTCGTGTAGAGACAGGTGCCTCTCGCTGCACAACACGGCGACTGAAGAATGATGCCCTGGGAGCAGAAGGCCGAGAAGTAGTGCGGGCAGATGTATTTGCTGTTGGCCGCATGGTGTATGAATCATTCATGTGATGTCCCATTGAGTTGCCAACACCATAGACTTGTACAGCTGGGTCATTGCGACGTGTTTCGGATGCGGTAGGTGTAGGACTCAAATGAAGTTGAGCTTGCAGGTGAGCAGATAGTTCTTGATCTGCACGGTCGAGGTCACGGTCACGCCCACTGCGATGGCGATTGCGGGTGCTTGAGCGGCGCGCTAGAGGTGGTGATGGCTCGTCGGGTAACTCAATCACCTCAACAACATCCTCGTGGCGCCGTGTAGTATATGGAATACCATTCCTGTCATTCAAGCCATCTGTATCTTCAATGTTCTGGTAGTTGAACCACGGGCAGTTGCATGTCTTCCACGGTGCTGCGCATACCATGCAGAATTGGGCTGTGCAGCGGCTGTTGTATGTGTTAGAATGAGTTCATTGTGTGGGTTGGCCGTACTCACCAAGTTATGTGGTTGCAGCCCTCTTTGAGTTCAACCATGGCTTTACAATTATAGCACCTCTGCCAGCCTTCTTCCTTCGCCATCTGTACGAGGCGATTTGTCTCCTCATCTTTTGGACATTCTCGTCTGGTGTGAAACCTGCTGTTGCAGAGCACACACACCTTGGTATTACAGGTGCTACAACGGGCGTATTTTCGCCCATACGTGAGGTCCATTCTTATTTTGGATGGCTTAATCCATTGGCCACAACCTTTATTTGGGCAATACAGCCGGTTGGCGGTCGTATACTCTTGATATTTTTTGTTCCACAATATCTTGAATTTATCGTCGAATAATCGATCTGCGTACTTCAAAGGAATATGCTCCGTGGTGCAGCATCGAGGTGGCATGTGTTGTGGGTCCTGTACTGAAAGTGTGAATTGGCGTTTGAGGCAGGAGTGGCACATTCGATGTCCACATGCAAGTTTGACCGTCTTGTGAACCGGTAATTCATCGTTCATACATACCAAACAGTCGACCCTGAGCATATTAGTATGAAGTTTATTTCAGGTGAACTGTGACTTACATCTGCGCTTCTCGGTGGATAGCAGCGGAGCTCATACGAGGGGAGGGTCGAGCAAAAAGGTTTGCGAAGAGGCCTCCGGTACTTCTGCGCGCAACATCCCGTGTTGAGTGCGTTCGCGAGATGGGTGGAGGAGAAACAGGTGACTTGACAGCACTTGAACGTCGCACATTTGACGGCCTCGTGGTAGTATAGGCCCTGGCGGGTTCACGTGCAGACATGCTCCTACACTAGATTAGCATTACTCATGACAGTACATGCCATTCTTCCTACCTGCTCAATTTAGGAATCTCCACCCTGCGAACCGATGCAGATCCGGAGCCCGATCGTGGCGTATAGGCTGTTCGACTCGAAGAGCCCCCTTCATCACTCCTCTTGCGCGCAGATGACCTCCTCACATCCACCTCTTCGACAAACCCCCTAGACTTGGGCCTGGAATACCCATAGTCGTCGCTCCTGTCGTCAGGAATCGTCTCCCTCCTCTTGGTCCTTCGAGTGCCATCGCGCCTAAGTTCTCGCTGCGAAGTGCGTGGGAGGTCCTTGGTCCTCTCTTGACGAATTTCGCGCACCATCGGGTCGTGTTCGCGATGGCGGTCGCTGCTGGGTGTGGCGTACGACTCTCGTCGTGCTCTCAGTTCGTCAATGTCGAGCTCGGCCTCTCGCCTGGCATCATCTGCTCGACGGCGTTCTCTGCGCTCGCGTCTGGCGGCGTCGGGGTCGTCGGCGTACTCGCGGTGTTTGTGGCGACGGCGGTGTCTGCGGTCGCGGTCGTCATCTGAATATTGGGGGTCGTCTGGGTATCGTGTGCCACGCTCAGGGCGGGCTCTAGCCATGCCCAGGGCCATGCAGGACTATATCAGCTGCAGGACTGCCAGCCTGTGTGGTCACAGGCTCTGGCAGACACTTAGGCAGCTGTGCAGGACGAGGCAACCGGTGGGGAGGGTTCGGTGGAGAGGTGCAGAGGGCGTGACGGCGACTGGCAGCGTCTCTCAACGCACACCAGACAGACGCTGACCACTCGCACGGGGCATGCTGTCGGCGGTGAGAGAGTGCAGGCGAACGGGGTACCTGTTGATCAGAGTGTTTCCCCAGCCCGCCTCTCAGGGTTCTTCGCTACTGTTAGCGGCGGCAGGGCTTGCGACTTGGGCGGGCGTCAGGCGGCGAATCGACTGGCTGCTGGGCGCTGGCTGCCACCTCACGCCCGTCTCAGCGTCGTGCAGATGATGTCCTCCCATGCCTGCTGAGCAAACTGCTGCTGCTGTTGTCTTCTCCGCATGCAGTGTTGCGTAACCAGCTGCGAGCAATGGGGCCATTGGCCAAATGTACCCTCGCCTCTCCAAGCGTCCCCTTCGGGCTGCGATGCTGAGCTGCGTTTCGCTGGGGGGAAAAGATGACTCGCCACAGATATGCGATTGGTATATTGCGACAAAAAAAAAGAAGACCCTACTTGGGCAATGCCACAGCGCCCAACTGCGAGCCCTATATTTGCACAGTGCTTGCTTAGTCCTTCTCCAGTGTGATCTGGGTCGACACCTCCCATTTTTGTCCTCCACTGCCGTACCCACCCCCTAATCGGTTCCGTACCATGCTGCCAACCCGATCGCGAAGGCGTCCAATTTCCTCCAAATTTCGCACCCGGATTTTCAGATTGGCTTGACACAGACCGTAATGAACCTGCCAGAACTTTGCCTCCTCCACTGTGCTCACGGCTGGGTCGGTCTCCAGGTCGTAGATGACATCCGATACCCCAGCTCCTGAGTAGGACATTAACAACATCTTGCCCAACGTCCACCCCTGGACCCACCCTAGTGCCACCATGGCAAAAGCCACAGAGAACGACAGTGTTCGGTCCAGCCAAACGTACATTTGAATGCTCAAAAGTGGCAGAAGCAGGAGAAGTGCAGAACACGACAGCGTCAGGAAATGGGAAGGGTTGCTGAGAACTGACGGCAGATTGGCAATAGCACTCAGTCGCATGACCTTGCCAATGCGAGCATGATTTTTGAGTAAGACAGCCGACACCAATGTTGAGATGATGCCGCTGAGAGCAGCAAGATCGATGCTGCCAGGAGAAACGCGTTCATGTGCGTCTGCGTGATGTGCGTGGTGTCCACCTGTGTTCTCCAAAGCATGCGTGAGGCCATGCGATATGAGGTCCAAGCCCATGAAGAGCAAGCCAACAGACATTCCAAGGCCTGCAATCACTTCCAGTCTCTCGAAACCAAATGGGTGTCGTATACTAGAGCGCTTCCAAACTTCGAAATTGGAGCCAATATCCACGGCTACGCACAAAAACGCTCCTAGCGCATCATAGAATATCAAGCGAGACAACACAGTGAGTGCCAGAGATTCGTGAGCGCCCCATTGTACAAGCCCTGCTACAACCAAGTGACAAAAACACCATGCTAACCGAAGCTTTTGGTCTTTCGACATGGAAGAACGGTATTCTTTGAAGGTGGGTATTGGAAGGGAAGCAGGAAGTTGGAGAGGAGCGCGTGGGGCAGGCTCAAGGAATATCTGGTGAGAGACACTGCTGTGCTTGTATTTGTGGCCTCGTCTCCGGCCAACGTCCTACAATTGTTAGACATGAGCCACACCTAGTTCTAGACATTACGTACATTCTTGTTGCCTTGAGGTCGACCGGGCGCATAACTAACAGGCTGAAAATTGAATGGGTTGCGAGGGTTATCTGAGGTATCGGTGTCGTTGACGCCACTGCCACTCGCTGGAGTATATGGGAAGGTTGCGCTCGAAGGTGTGTATAGTGCGGGCGTTGCTCGTTGCGATACTGAATCACTAGGGCCGAGGCTCGCATACTGTTTGACAGGGAATGTTGCAGACATTGGCGATAGAGTATTGGACTGGTAACCCGCGAACCCAGGCGCAAGCTCGCCGTCGAGCCCAAGTCCAACAGGTTCGGGCGCATCCTGGTCGTCAGGAGGCGGCGTTGGTGTCCTTGGGGGGACGGGAAGAGGCATGTTAGAAGCCATTGTCGCGCAGTAGAGAGTGACAGGCAAAGGAATGGCTGTTGGGAGAATATCGCAACAAAGACAAAGACGGTATGGAGAACCCCAGACCCCAGGGTGGAAGGTGGAGGGGAGGCTGAGGTGTGCCTTCCCTATTGAGATGGGCTGTTCTTCGGTAGAATCTTACAGCCAATCAGCGTCCGACTTGGCCGCATGCAAGGAACCCGTCCGCGACAAGACGCTACGCCTCGCCGTTGCTGATAGATTGCGACGAAACATGACAGGTCTGGCCTGATAGCCGTGGGATTATCCGCGAAGAGCCTCATTCATGGGACCGACAGGATTGCGTGAACCATGGCGACCAAGGTGACCAACGAGGAAGTGCGCGGACCAGAACGCGACCGAAGCAAATCCGGGGCTCTTCTTGGGACCATCCCCTTCTTGAGGTCTGCAAAGCACGATGCGTCCAATCAGGCCGACAAAATTGTTGATGCAGAAGGGAAAAGAGACGGCGCAGAGGTGGAAGGTGCTAAGAAAGACTCTTCTGTCACAACAAGCCGGGTCAGGAAGAGGAAGGGTTCGCTCAGAAAAGCAGCAATGGCCAAGATGAGGGAGCATAGTGGCTCACTGCTTAAAGAACCCATTTCCTTCGATTCACATACCGCTCCAGCGTCAAACATGGATGCAGAACCAGCGTCCAGTGAAGCATCGCCATTTGAACCAGCTCACGAGGGCGCATCCACCGTTTCTTCCAGTTTTACGTCCTTGTCTGCCACACACCAACTGCCGCCTCTCGCCAACAAAAACATCTTCGATGAGCCAAAACGATCAACCCCAACGCTACTTGCTTCTCCAATGATTAGTAGTCCAGAAGGGCCATACGTGTCGACCACTGATGATGATGACTCGACACCTTTTTATCCCCCATCAGGCTCAAGCAGCATCTCTTCTTTCGGCTTACCTACTCAAGATACTACTACGTCACTTGCGATCCAACGCCGCGGCCACCGCTCTGACCAACAGCCCCCTACCAGCAAAGCTCAAGCCCACGCTGACGCCGAAATGGAGGATGACTGGGATTATGGCGAAACTGAATGGTGGGGCTGGGTAATCCTTATCGCAACGTGGATTGTGTTTGTTGTAGTCATGGGCTCTTGCTTGGGAGTCTGGAGCTGGGCATGGGATGTTGGAGAAACGCCGTATGCGCCGCCAGAACTCGAAGACGATGCCACCTTGCCCATTACTGGCTATTATCCAGCACTAATTGTCTGCACGGCAGTCATGAGCTGGGTGTGGGTTGTAGTAGCCTGGGTAGGTATGAAATACTTCCGGCATTCAAAGGTGGTTTGACCTCATCAAGATAGCAACAACCAACAGCGACAGTATCACCAGAATATCGCATGAATTTGGTAAATTTGCGCCTACGACGTCGTGCGCTTAATTTTGGATCCACTTGCCCTATGTGAGATTGAGCACTTTATATCCAGGCTTGAAACACTAAGCTATAATACTCGTCTTAAGGCCATTTGCAGCATCGCCATTGCACCACCAGAGCTTACGTACCCGCTGCGAACATAACACGGCATCCCAAGCTGTGCTTGAGTTTCAAAATCCAAGACAGGCGATAGCTGTTGATATCATATAATGTATAGATATGTCGAAAAAAAATCCCATTAAATACAGCTCTTGGAGCTGAGAAAGGCTTTCTTGTCTCAGTTTCAGTTCTCCGCCAAATCGTAGATCAAACCTACCTTGCGGGCCAGCGGAAATGGATTTCTACAATAGGATTGGAAAATTACTCTCGTATCAATATGCAGCCACATCGCAGATGTTGGTTTCTAAAGGGTTTGCCATGTACCCGCAATTAGACAAGGTGATATGACATCCAATTTCCCCGTCCGAGAGCATTAAAATTGATTCGAGGGCGACAAGCTTACGACCTCAGACCTCACGATGTGACGAGACAACCATGGCTGTATGCGATATTCCACCCAAAGCTTCCATTGTTGAGAGGGCAAAAGTGCCTTGCATTGAGTTCAACGCTCATTCAGAACATGTCAATATTTTCGACTACACCAACAAGACAGCCAAACGAAATGAATCACAAGGGCGATGCACGAAAAACGCAAGAGAGCAGAAAAAGCGGCGATTAAGCACCGCCACACATAGACATAACCCTCGACTGATCGACAACCAACCCTTCCGATTCTTGGATCTTCCTCGTGAGCTCCGCGATCAGATATATTCTTACCTCACTGCCCGACAAGATGACTCTTCAAGCACCACGCTTGATGCTTGCTCTGTTCTCAAGGAGCAAAAGAAGCGGACTATATCACAAGCCTCACGCGATCGACTGAACCAGAAGCGACTCATGTGTGGGAAGCCTCTAATTCGCGCACGTGTTGTTGCAACCCAGCCTCTAGTCTTCCTAAACATCACCCAAGTGTCTAAACTACTACACTACGAAGCTAGCAACATATTCTACAGCAACAACTACTTTGCCGTAACCCTTGAGAAGCTTCCTCTAACTACCTTCGAGGCACCTTTTGGCTGGGACCTTTCAAGAATCACAAGATTACGTATCGAGCTACAGCTAAAAGACGCGACACGCATGAACAAATATGTCGATTGGGATGCCTTATTCTCTGTATTTACATCTCTACGCTTTTTGCGCCTTGTACCAACGTTCCATTCACGTTACTACGACTGGGCCCATGCAGAATTGGAAGACTGGTCAACGACTCCTTTTGTCCATAAAGCGTTTTTTAGGAACCTCTTAGCTGGGATACCCAGGAATGTCGATTTCAAGTTAGGATGGGCTCCAAATGAATTACAATGCGAGAAGAAAGTGGTCAGCAAAGCTTGGCTGAAGGACATGTATACAGAGCTCAGCACAAACAACAGATGCTATGGGCAGTTTTTAGAAGTAGATCGCGTTGTCGATTAGTAGTTGAGGTAAATGTAAACCTCATACTGCTCCTTTAAAAAAGACAAAAATTTATGTGAAGCCTTAGTACGTGATTACAGTCGTGTCTGACTAAGACGGAAGCTGCGAAATTAGACAAAATTGAGATGTCAATCTCACAGGCTCAAACTTGCAAAAAAAGAATGTTTCAATCTCGCTTGTGCGAGCACGAATGTCCCCTTCGTGGATCGAACACGATACCTCCAGATGTTGTGACCGAAGACTTCAGTCTGGCGCTCTCCCAATTGAGCTAAGGAGACTGGATTTGATTGGCTAATCGAGAAACTAAAGTGAATATATACTACATAAAAAATAATTTCTGTCTCTTGCACCGTTTGCCCAATGTCATAAGCGACTGAATTTGTTAAAAACATAAGCCTAATGTCGCATTGAAGCGGTGTGGGTGTACCTGTCTGATTCTGGTCTAGTCTACCGAGGTGTGGGCCGTCGCGATCTGTAGAGCTCCGTGAGCTCCAAGCTTTACCAACATCTTCTCAGCTTACTCTTAAACTTTGCAAGCCAAACACCTTTTGCAAACTGGTTTCTTGTTGGAAATGCAGCTTTCACCTCTCGCAAACCCATTGGCTACAGTAGCACAGCTCGAAACCTCAGGCTCGCGACTTGATGGCATCCCACCCGACCTTGAGGACTCCATCCGCTTTGCTGGCGCAAGGCTCACTCAAGCCGCGGGCCAGCTTCTCAGGCTTCCCCAGGAAGTAATTGCACAAGCTCTCATTGTATTTGCGAGGTTTTGGGTGGGCTCAGAAGGAGGCAGCTTGGCCGAATTCGGCGCTGAAGTATGTTCACCTAAATATTCACATTTACAATTGCGACTGTACTGACCTAGGCACAGCAAGTATCAGCAGCTGCACTATACCTTGTCACAAAGCTCTCTGCCTATCCGAAGTCTCCTCGAAGCCTCGTAAACGTCTATGCATATCTCTCCTCGCTGCCCTCGACCTTTTTCAGTTCGTCCGATCTCCAACAGAAACAAGCAGAAGCATATTATGTTTCTGAAGGAACATATGAGCGTCGTCGCGCAAGATTGTTTACCACTGAGCAGCGGATACTTCGTACACTAGGCTTCAAAGTCTCCGTCAACCTCCCATATACTTTGTGCATCACGTACCTCCAAGCATTGGACGTTTTCACGCATCCACGCGCACCTGAACTCGCTAAAAGGGCGATTGCGCATCTCAATACTGCACTGTTGAGTCCTCAGATGCTGTATTTGACCCATCAGCCGCCAAGTCTTGCGACTGCCGCGATATATCTAGCGGCTAGGGAGGTGGGCATCAAGCTTCCTGAAGTAGAGTGGTGGGAAGTTTTCGACATGGATCGTGAAGAGTTAGGTTTTTTGTGTGTAGGCATGCTTAGTGTGGATGGTTTCGCACAGCAAGAGGTGGAGAAATGGCAGGGCCGCAAGGTCCCGATGCACGTCGAAGAGGTAGAGGCAGAATTGAAAAAGCGATCTGAGATTGCGGAGGAATAACTTTAAGTGTCTCAGCATCCCGATCTGAAGATGTGATTAACAATTGTTTCCGCATTCATTAACTACGGATACTCGTTGACACCAAATCGGAAACCTCACTCATTGGCGATACGATCTCTCTGGGGCGGAGTCATGAGATGTCTGTTCGAGAATCCTTCCCTCTTCTGCCTTAAAAACCATCCACGATCCAACAATGGACGTCTTTCTAACCGGAAGGTATCTCGGGAGGTCTGACCCCGCCCACCGCGATGACTAGTAGGACGAAGCCGCGGAACGTCTGTATTGCTGGTGAGGAGTTGGCTTAAAGATTGTGGAAAGGGTACTGCAGCCGCTCATCCTGTACTCCATATTGATAAGCACTCTCACTTTGCTGAACTCGGCTTATTTAGGCTGTTTCAGACATGCATACCTTGGGAATGGGATACAAAACTCACGAAGCGAGAGGCTAGGGGGGGCCCTCTTTCAACCCGCATGAAGATGAGATGGATCCTAGACGTCAGGTGAGATATCTCATTAGGAATGGTCGTGCCTAATGATACTCTTGACAAGAATGTTTCATCAAACGGCACATCAAATGTTCGATGCGAACGGATGTCTCATTCAGGTAATATGAGACAGCATTACTGGAAATACGACGTTGTAGCTTAGATGTTGACTTGAAACATCAAAAGAGGGTGGTTTTGGTCGATCGATGATGAGGAATGTTCAACTTGTGTCTAGCATATGCTGTGACACACCCAATTGCGACCTAAAGAATCTAGAGACTTCTCCCAACTTTGTTCGTAACAACCATCGATCTTGCAGCAAGCGGGGTTTATTGTAGCATCGCATCTTCAGTATGCGGAAGAGTCATGCACAGCATTCAATCAGCGTTTTCATTCGAATTATCAGTCCACAACACTAAGACATGCTGCGCCTATGCTATTCTTACAAGCATGAAATGTGGAGGGGCTGTGCGAATACCTCTCAGAAGATGATAATTCAGCGGGATGAAGCGGTAAGACGTATACATATTTCACTCCTCTTCCTCATTTTTCGATACCTTAGTATACATGCCGGTGTCAAAGTCCGAAATCCAACTCACCCTTCGTTATCTATATTCAATATCATCATATCAGTATAACTACCACGTCAGGTTCAAACTTCACATACCAAGTGGTTGTCAATTGACACACAGCTTTGCCGAGAATTCACAGCTTGCAAAATCAATTGTTATATCTATCAAGAAAACTTGTCTCCTAAGCAATATATACTCCCACTTTATGACAATAGCATTGTCCATCCATCCAAACATGATGTTATCAGGACCTTTTGGCAACAACCATGAAGCAATGTCACTGGAATACCACAAATCCTTCTCGCGACTCCCCACTAGATCTTGGGCCAAAATGCGATCCGAACACTTCACTCTCGCACAAGTCAATCACCATACCCCCAAACACACATCAGAAGGCTCGTTATCCTGGCCACAAAACCACACCGCCTCCACACACCTCGTAACAATCTCCCAATTCCAGCATCACGCCCCTCTCTCCTCCCCTCCAGACCACTCCTTCTTCCTCAACACCACCGACCACCACTCCCAACACTTCAACCCAACCGACATCCCCACCCGCCTCAAAGCCCTCCAAACCACCCTCTCAGACATCCAATCCTCCCTCACCATCCGCAAAACCTTCCTCAACCTCGACGCCCACAACCTCCTCTACTGCACCACCTGCTCGCCGCTCAACCACCCGGGCTCCTGCGGCCACACATGCCCACTCCTACGCCCGCACAACAAATCCTCCCAGCACCCTTACCCCATGTTCTTCCCCTGGCGCGCCGACACCTCCGCCGACGAGCGCACCTACGCAGCTATCCGCGCCGACATGCACGCCCACGCTGGCCGACGGGTGGAGGCGGAGAGATTGGGTATTTGGGAGCGTGCGGCGGAGAGGTTGAGGGGGAAGATGCTTTCTTGGGCGGAGAGGAGGGCGGAGGGGGAGGGTGTGTGGGATTTGCAGGTTAGGTGGGAAGAAGCTGGGTTTAAGCAGGGGTGGGAGTTTGGCGCGAAAGGGCCGGGGGTGGGGGATGAGGTTGCGCCTGAGGTTGTTTGTGGGGGAGATGGGAGGGCGGAGAAGAGGGCTAGGTGGGAGGGAGAGGGGGTGTAGATGATTGAGAGGTTGGGGTGGTGTATGTAGATGGGAAAGATAGATGGAGGTTGGGTGATTTGGTGAAGCGGTTTTGCAAGCATAAGTATTGAATTTGGGAGTACAGTTTTATGGCACTTTTGGGCACATGGAAGCGAGTTTTGTCTTGTTAAGAATTGAATATATACGAATATGAATGTTATCAACAAAGAAGAGAATATATACAGTGAAGTCCCACGGCTCAGCCATGCATTTCAGCCATACTCCATCTTGAGCTAGGCCATGCTATCAACGCTCCGAAGAGAAGGAATCTACTTCTGGAGGGTAAGGACACCAGGGCGGTAAGGAAGGAGGTTGTAGTCGGAGGGGTTGTTGTTGGGGTCACGTCCCTGGTAGAACAACTGGAGGTTGCAAGGATCAACAGTCATGGTCTGGTCGGCGTTCTCGCGGTAAAGATCACCGTGGGAAATATCGTTGGTCCACGAGGCGCCGCTGTTGGCCTTGCCGGCGAATGGGCTGTTCTCAGCAGTAGCCTGGGGGGTCCAGTTTCCACCAAGGCTGGTGGCAGTGAAGCTGCGGAAGTAGCGGCCGCGCGAGCCAATGGCCTCAACAATCATGAGGTACTTCTGCTGGCCCTTGAGGGTGTAGACCTGGACAGCCTCGAAGAGGTTGTTCTTGGAGTCGGACATAACCACAGTGCTTGCGGTGCCGAAGTTACCGGGGAAGTTGCCAATGGGCATGCTGGCACGGTAGATCTTGCCGTTGTCGCCGGCGAAGAAGAGGTACATGTTGTTGGCATCGCCAATGAGTGTCTGGTCAATAGCTCCAGTGTCGGAGCCGGTGATCTTGCCAGAGAACAGAGGCTGAGCGGCTCCCCATGAGTTCACGTTTGATGGGTCGCTCGATGTGCGGTAGGTGAAGGTAGTTGGGCCCCACTGGTAAGCAAGAACCCAGGTGTTCTTGGGCTTGAAGTGGAAGAGGGTGGGTGCGACAGCGTTGAAGTTCTGTCCATTCTGAGCGGCATTGCCCAAGTCAGACCAGTTGTTCACTGGGGCGAAGGCGAAGGAACCGTAGGATCCACCCCTGTTGTTTGAGCCATAGACGAGCTTCTTGCCATTGTAGTTGGTGGCAGTGAAGTCCTTGAGCGAAGCCCAGCCGTTCTTGGGCTGAGCAAGGATACCAGAGTCCTTCCAGCGGTAGCTCGAGGGAAGGTTGCAAGTTTGGGCAACAGAAACGGATGCAGCTGCAAGCAGCGCGACGCTGGTGGTCAGAACGTTGGTGTACATTGTGAAGGGAAGAATTGAAGGAATGGCTGGAGAGGACCCGAGTAGATGGCTGATGTATAATAGCACGAAGGCCTAGAGTTCTTTTATAGTCATGGTCTTCAAGACAGCGAACCTAGCGCCACCCATATGGCTTGTTTCGTTTACCAGGGTCAACCACCGACCAGGACCAGGTTCATGGTAGAAATCTACCACCGGTATCACACGGCAATCAATCGGCAGGAGTGTAATTTTTCCGAATCGCGGAGAGGGTGTACGGCACTTTACGCCTTAAATTTCGCCTAGGGTGTTGCGCATAGAATCTTTGCCATTCTAGGGCGTGCACGAACCGCTTTGGGTATATTGGGACCACGGTGTTGCCCAAGGCTGTGCATGCATGCATTGTGGGGTTTTTCCGGAGCCGTACTTTCTGGGGAACTCGTAAATGTCCATGTACCCCGTGTTTTTGCCTCCAATCAGACAGTAATCAACTGCATTGGCGCAATCATTAGAGAAGTTCTGCGCGTCAAAAGCCTTGGGCCTACATAATGCAGAACCCATCACCATACGCCTCGGTAGTCTAAACTAGCTTACTCCAGATTTCAATCCTAGACGAAATAACCACCGGGATGCTGACAGTAACACAATGCAAGTTGGTGCAACGCCAGGGCCTGTGCGTTAATTAAGCTTGACCAAGCATGTTTCATCGCCACAGTGGCTGTTTCACATCGGAGAGATCGAGGCTTGATAGCGCATATATGTCATGACGGCCACTGATGAAAGACGCCAAGTGGGTAATAATTAAATTATTTATCGCGGATAGCGACTTCCGATAATGCTCCAGAATTCATTGTTTTGCGACGCACAAGTACCTAGGTTTGTTGACAGAAAGGTACACCTGCACGAAGTGGTACATCCATAGTGCTCGACTGGCATTACCGCTGTCACTAGGTAATTAATATCAGGGGAACAGAAGTCCAATCACGAGAGGATCTTGAGAGGTGGACCTGACAACATGCCAGGCTCAACGTGGTGTGCGTCACGACTAGGCTGGAAACACTCCTTCATTGGGCGTAGTGCATATTGCAAGGATATACTTGAAACGAGCCCGGCGAACGAAGAATACCGATAGAAGCCTGGGAAGAAAACGTGCCAAACATTCCATCCTCTGAATCGTCAAGCTAGTCTGATTCGCAGGTAGAGAGAACTGTCAGGGAAGGCCCGTTGACATCTGGAACGGCAAGCATTCGTCATCAACTCTGATGGACGTAGACCACGTACCCACAACTTCGAAGGACCTCGCCCTTGATGAGTGGAACCCTAACAGCTCAGCGGCGAACACCCTGAGTTCATAATTGCACAAAAGAGATACACACCTTTTTAAGATAAGTATCATTACAATGTTGTAACAAGCTGAAGCCTACAAGGCTTTCTAAAACTATTAACGCTCTTGTGCATTGTTACCTGTCGTCTTCTGCAGCGTAATTACATAGGGCTTCCATCAATAGAAATGAGCTCCTTCATAGCACGGTGTCTCCGACGTGCACTCAACCTCACTGTCCATTTGCTAGTCCCAGGAAAGGCCTGATGGATCCTTTCACTGAATCAAGAGATTAGGGCATACAATGCTGCACAACTGTATGATCGCATTTGCATTGTCAGCTAACCACAGTATCCGTGCACTATTTATCAAATGTACATTTCTTGTTGTTATCGTCAGAATCTCCACTAATCATATCAACTCCCGAAACACCCCTACACAAGTCTAACCGGCACTGGACCCCGTTCTGGACGCATTCCAAAATGGAGACTTGGACCAGCATTATCCCAATAATTGGCGCAAATGAGTCTCGTCGTGAGCGGAAGGCCCGTGAGGAACGCATTGTTAAAATTGACAAAATCTCAGCAACCTTGAAGTCCATGGAACCCTCGATTGACATATACACAAACCACATCAATCTTTACAACAGCGGAGGTTACTACTGCGAGGAATGCACAACCGCGAGCCGCACTCCAGGATCATGTGGTAAGACATGCAACCTACTTCGCCCTTCTAATCGAACTCGGCTATTCAATCCTGCTGGAGAAGCCGAATGGCTTCATAGCAAGGCACGCGTAGAGCAAAAGTATTGGAAGATCGTCAGTGAGATCAAGCAGGTAGGTCACAATGCAAGCCCCGATATGGTCGAAAAGTGGGAGAAAGAGACGGATGAGATACGCAAACAAGACATGTCAGTCCTTGAGCGTTGCCAGGAGCTTAACGTAGGACCCTTCTCAGGTCGTGAGGCGCAGGTTGGTCTAGGACTCAACTTGAACTGGGAGTTTGAGTCTGCATGGGGAAAAGGCCCTGCCAATCACGATGAAGAGATCGCTCCGGATGAGCTTCCTCCAAATAAGGTCGCTGCTGATGCAGTTTCTTCTGAAGATGTTGCTTGGTGATATTCTTGGAATCGCTTTGGTCTATGGTCTATGCATGTATGCATGTATGCATGCTCTTCTAACGATGTTTGAAATCATGACGAATCACGTCGTTATCTAGGTCTGTAATGAAATGGAACCCATAATGTTACCTTAACGCTTGCTTTTCGTGACTATTGTAGACAGACAAGGCGATCAGCTAACCCGCTTCAAGCCCCAAAACATAGCCACCCAAGTGGCTATGCAAGCCTCTTCGTATCTCCTCCACATACGCAGCAAAAGTGTATCATGCTTGCGCAGATCGACTTTCCCCGCGATCAACGGTTTCTAGCGTTGTTTACCTGAAAGTCGACTCAAAACAAGGTTCGATGAGGCACCGGTTGAATAGGTGAGGGTCTCCTGGGCTTGATACCCCGTGACCGCTTCCCTCCGTGATACCCGAGATAAAAATCTCTAGTAATTTCAAAAATCTGAAAATTTCTCCGCAAATATAATTTCTTGTGTTTCTGGGCAGTCTTGTCATTTGTAATAGCTTGCCGGCCACAGTCGCCGCATGGCAGAGAGAAAGAGTGTCGGCGTTTGGCCGAGGACACGTGGACCGCACCTTAGGGATCGACACTCTTAGTAGACGTAAAGACTTTGTAAAGTTTTGTTATTAGGCTTATGCCGCAACTAGCGAGGAACCGATGGCAAAATTCAAAGACGGTTTGTCGCGCCGTCCCGCGCCAGGCGGGAAACATTCTTCAGGTTTAAGAGCTACCCCAGAAAATGAAATATGGGGTCGCAAGTAGGTTTTTGTGGGGTTAGGAGCATACATCAACTGAAGATTGTTACACAGTGCAAAGCAATTCGTTTTCTTTCTGTTTGCAATAGCCTCCAAAGTTGCAAATTCATGTGAAGAAGGCGTTTTTCGTGGTCCACATCGCATCATCACCTATAAGGAAAGGAAGCTTTTGAGTTACTTTAGGCCATACAGCATTCTCATCTTTTCTTAATGCTTCCAGGTTGACAATCAAGGCCTTGAATGGACTTATACTCGATGCAGCTTCATCTCTTGTCGAGAGGACGCTCCAAATGAAGATACCCTCTCGTCTCCAAATTTCCTTTGTGATAGACCCAACTTTATCATTCGGAAAATTACTCGGGGAAGCCACAAGCCCGATGGCCCATTTGTATGGGTTATTGTCCAATATGATGTTTGATTTGTTCGCCTGTAAAGCTAACAAAACAACTATCGACTCAGGACGGTTCCGAATCAACCAAGTGGCTCCCTTCAATGAAGAAAGTGTACCTGTAGGTCTGGGCTCTGCTTCAGACTCTAAGCCTGCATCAAGAAGAAGTCTAGCTCCACCTAATTCCCAAGACCCTGGCCAATGTTTAGTAATCTTCGAGGCAAGCATTTTAAATGGTGTTGTGGGACCGTCGAACTGCCCAAACATCGACCCCGAATTTGGCGAATGTGTTGAAAGATATGATAGATACCTTAGATCGCCGGTATCCCTCATATTGCGGTAAAAGAGTTTAGCATCCTTAGGTACGATGGAAGAGTCGCTGAAACGCCATGATCTTCCATCTGTGACAGGCCGTTTGTGAACATGCAATTGGCTCATCAAAGGATGCTTTTGGATAAGTGCAGCTCCTAGCTGATCACTCAACTCTTCAAGGGAATGTTCATAGCCTTGGCGGGCATTCGGAGAAGACTTTCCGAGTTGGAGGTCAAACACCTGCATGATTCCATAAATGCGATCTTCATTATGCCTGGTCGATCGATTATGGGAGGCTCGAAGAAGACTCATTGGGTTACCTTGAATGCCATCAAGAAAGCCAGTTTTATCGATGTGGTCTTGAAGACCATACATCTGGCTTAGCTTTTTGATGCGATCGTCGAAACAAACAACGTCGGCTAAGACGATAAAGAGTTCCGAAAGGTGATTAAGAGCGCACAGATCGGCGCTGTTTTTCTGCGCGCTGCTGAAGATCAATTGCGCTTTCGGTGATAGGAAAGCTTCTTGTAGGGTCCAGAGAGATGTAAACCAAGGGTCTTCTGTGATTTCTTTGACCAGGCCTGTGGTTTTCGAAACCCAAACCTCTAGATCTTCACGTTGGTGAAAACCTTTAGCAAGAGCAAGTGCGAATTGTTCATCCATCTTTTGAGCCCACTGGAGTATGAAGCTAAGGTCACTCCGCCAAAACCAGACAAATGTTGTGGCAGCGCCTCGAAAAATCCTGGCTTGTCGACCAATCTCTTTATCTTTCTCGGCTCCACCTTTCTGGTCGATGCAAGCGATATCGAGCCAAAGAAACTCCACAATTTTCCCATCATGAAGCTGTGGATGAGGATTGACAGTATCATTTATCATTTCTTGAAACTGTCGGACAGATAATCCCTCTGGTGAAATCCGGGGAATTGGCCAGTTGACACCTGCGATATCAATTGCTTTGATTTCAGGTGAATCTTCAGCGTTTGCGATCTCCCATCTACCCCATGTATAAGATACTGCATTATATTCGGGGCTTACGACACCTTTAAAGCAATTTCCCGGGCACCAAGGAAAAGATTCCATGGTAGGTACGTGCAGCAACCTGCGAGGCCATCGGGATTCGTTGTCGAACTCTGGAGATAACGAGGCCATGTTAAGAAGTCATCACAAAAGATTAAATCATCTGATGCAAGTCACAACACATTCAACTGTCATCATTGTAAGAGCAATAGGCGATTGTATCCTACAGTGGCCTTCTCACGTTATGTGTACACTGATGAAATGAGGGGCTTTCCTGTAGCCTAGATGCTGACAACTGGCAGCATACACACCCACCAAGACCTTTCTATTGGCCCAAGCTATCATGTATTGTAGGGGGCATTTTCGAAACGGTACCTATTGTTACTGCAGACAAGATTTAAAGTATCAAAACATACTCCAGCATCTGAGTTACATCTTGATAACGAGTGCAATAGCAAATAGCACGTTTTTAATCAATTTCAAGTGTGAAGAAGTTAAGGAGCGAGTGATCGAAGAAGTGATGTTATACCTCTACTTCTACCTCCCAACTATCACGTCTCGACCAGGCGATAGAGGGCCTATATTGTAATGGCATCAACGCGCACCTGTCATCAGTCGTGCAGCAGCAAAGTGTAGGTAATCACCCCTCGTAGAGCGTATCGAGACTTAGCCAAGCCCTCTCTCTATTGTTTTAGTCAAAATCGTGTTACGCTTATCTGACGTAACGCCCTATTCCTTCATGAGGACTTTTTGGCTCTGAAATTGTGATAGGTGGACAGTTATCCAATGACTGTTATAAGTCTTACATTGATGATATCATTGTACGACAAGTAACAAGGTGAGAAACTACACCCTGCTTATCTCCTCCGCGGTATCGTATTTAGCCCAAATCATAACATTTGTCCCTGTACATGGAATCAAATACAATTATATTCCTTAGTCGCACTCTTGCTCCACCCAATTGCATGTGGGATTGGAAAGAGAGAGCCAGAAGAGCAATAAGCAAGGACACGGCTACTTGATCTTTATACAAACATGCAGCATGTAACTCATAGACCCTTGTCATGCATGCATTGGATACTTAAGCGACACTGCTACAAGTTCGACTCAGTTTCGTCAGATCTCGCGATCGAGACTTGCAAAGCAAGAGGTAAGGGCACACCACCCTGGAGTCTGTGTAAGTTTGAAAAATAGTCGTAAGCAGATCGCGACACCTTATAGGTTCGAAAGATCTCGTTTTCAATGAGTGGAGCCCTAACAGGGTAACGACAAACACCTTGAGATCATTATGGCGTGATAGAGTTACATACCTTCTTTTTATAAAAAAAAGTAAAGTGTTACTATAGTGTTATAATAAATTGAAACCTACAAGGCTTTCTAAAAGTATAATCGATCTTGTGTATTGTTATCTGTCGTCGTCTGCGGCGTAATTAGAAGGCTTCCACTCAATAGAAACGAGCCCCTTCGAATTTCGAGCCCCTCTGCGCTTTCTTGGAAAGCGCGTCTTAGGCTAGATGTGATTTTGAACCGGTACCAAGCTCCAGTGTCTATGCGTACCACGGTCCATCGAGCGCACGAGATATGTAAATTCATTTCGAACAAACTCTTTCTTGGACATCAGGCAAGATCTTTCAAATGGCATTTATCTTATTTATACAGCTTCCGCTGATTTCCAAAAGCGCATGTCATATAATTGGAATTCCAGCTCAAAATTGCTGCGCGAACTGTTGACGGCGTCGGAAGCTACCACAAAGTGATTTTGCTCCGTACCATTATTTAAACAATAATTTACGAGGTACTGGTACAGCAGGGCCCACGGTTAACTTAGGCAGCACCATACAGAAGTTCATTGCTTAGAGACATTTAGGGATGATATGAATCGCCTTCTCCACTCCAGCTTCTGCTGTTCACTTATCTACAACCTATCGCAGAAAGTTGTGCCAAGACAACGAGCTCTTCTACTGTATCCTATAATGGCGGTTCTAAGCAATCCTAATATTGACAACCTCACCTACACATATGACGAACTCCGCAGTAAATGGTTCTATCTGGATCGACTCCTCGACCGCATGGCGCCCATCTTCTCGATCGACAACTCAACCCTTCTTACTAGAGATATCGGGGCGCTTACTGTTCTTCCGACCGAATTGATCCTCGATATCTTTGAACATCTTTCAATTATTGACTTGATGCGATTTCGGCGCTGTAACCGATACTCGAGCTATTTCGTCAACACGATTCCCCCATTGCGTACAGTTCTCCGCATCGCACCGAACACAGTAAAAGGGATAATGGCATTGCAGGTCTCTGCACATATCACAGCAAAACAACTCTGCCAAAAGCTACACCAAAGAGAATGTGATGGATGCGGAGAGCTGGCGCAATGCATGTATTTGCCAACCTGCTTGCGAGCTTGCTTTACCTGTTCACGTCCACAATACGAGAAATATTTTGTTGTTCCGAAAACGGAATTTGAGCTACGTGTGGAATATGAGCTTGGTCCTGACCAGATGGCTGCGCGGCCCAGTTTCCGTCTACCGCTTTTCACTTTTACGAACGGCATGAATAAGTTCAAGACAGTGGAGCGTCATGTACTGTATGACGGCCCGACCGATTTGTTGAATAAGAAGTTAGGGTGGGACCCATGGGTTGTTTCCAGGCCGTTCGACTCCCTCGAGGAGGGAGCGCGATTGTATCGCGTAGGCAAGATGTTGAAGCGAGATCCGAACCGAGAGCCTGTCACTGTAGTGCACGATCTACCGCACTTCCACTTGTACAAGCACATGGCTATCGTGATCGCACCTTGGCCAGACCCAACAGCTTTGAAGGCAGAACAAGGGGTATGCTGCTCGGCTTGCCTAGGAACGGACAGCGAAGACCAGGTTTACACGAGAGATACGTACCTAGAGCACCTTAAAGACTGTCGTGTTGGGCCAATCCACAGTAGAAAATGGCTGATGCCTAGGTTGTGGCTATGTGAGGATCAAGATCAGATTGGAGAGAAGTAGCTTTTTATCGACTCATATCGAGCTTTCATGGGATTATGCGGTTGGGTAGTAGCTGCAAGGATAGTCGGCCGCATGTTGGACGGCTGGCGAAGAATGACATCTCACTCATCCATCATTGCCCAGCAAGAGACAAGAGAATGGGAAGAACCTGAAATTGCTTTGCCATGCAAACTTAACATATAGTAACGCGTGACGAATTCGATATCTCAGGACAACACAAAGTTGCTTCTATTTGTGACATTGTCAACCATCACGCTTCACACAACTCAAGCACTAACACACTTGGACGTGGTCACACAGACCTGATCATGATATATTCCTCAAAAATATTCTACACAAGCTGTAGTCATCAGCACTCATTGTCATCGTGCTCATCAAAGCCAAAATACACGGTTACGTCCTCCCCGCCTTCTTCTCCTTGGGATCACGATCCAAAATCCTCCTACGACGATGATTTTGTGCCATTTTCCACCTAACGTACAGTAAAATCATATCTTTGAGACCTACAAACATACAGCCACCTACAAGGCTGCGTCCCCAGCGGGTTTGTAAGAAGCCTGTAGGTTTGTCCGAAGAGCCCGATTTACCACCGATGGAGATCCAGCCACCCAGCCAAGAAGTTGCGGGTGTGCCTTTGGGTGGGGTGACCCATGATTTGGGGAGTGTGTGGCGGAGGAGTTCGCCCATGGCAGCAGCGATACTGGGGAAGATGAGAGCACCGAGTATAGTGTCTGCGAGGGATGTGGTGGAGATTAAGTTGCGTTCTCGGCGAACGCGGCGTGGACGAGGCTGAGCGGGTTGTGCTGGGACATTGGGTGCAGGTGCAGCTTCCTGGACATCTAATTCGATAAGCCCGGGCATGTCGTCGTCAGAGTCGGTCTCATCGTCCATGGGTGGTGCATCGATGGGCTGTGCTGGAGCTTGCACAGGGGGATCGTCGTTTGCCGCATCGTTGTTTGCTTGGGCACCATTGTTCCAGCCTTCGAAGATATCAAAGTCAACCTCAATCTCCACTTCTTCTATTACTTCATCGTGATGGTGATGATGGTGGTGGTGGTGGTCATGGTCATGTTCATGGTGTATGTGCTCTAATTCTTCTTCGTCAATTTCCAACTCAGCGGCAGCATTGTCGTCCGTTCCAGCGCGAGGCTGAATTTCTTTTAGCCATTGCTGCTCCCGTGGAAGCAGAACGCGTTCGTAGAATGCATTATAGAAACCTCGTATATATGGCAATGCGGCGAATGAGAAGGCTGCGCTTGGTGGCCATTGTAATTGAAGCATTTCGTCCCCTGGCTGACCTGAGCTGACAAAGAAGATGAGAGGCAAGAAAGGCAGGAATGAGTCGGCAAAAGTTGTTCGGCTTGCAACGAGAACCGTGGGTATTAGTGGAAGTCCAAGATCCAACCGCCAATGATGTTGCAGGTGTGTTAACATCCGTAATACTGGAGATGATATCGTCATATCTGGGGCCTTATAAAGTGGCGCGAGAATCCTGAGCGCATCCTCTGTACCGAATATTTGAAAAATAGTATGACTCCCTGCCAGAGACAGGGTAGCGTATGACGAGGTTGCTAAAGCAAGTCCAAAGCCAGGTAGCAATAGAGTGCCTGTCAACCGCTCTGCTAGCCGTACCGCATCCACAATAACACTTCTCGGTCTTTGAATCTTGATTTCTGCCTTGCACTGTGGACACTGCACTTTATTCGCGCGGGTTCCAGCTCGTCGTCGCGAGTCAGGCGCCTCCATATCTGCTATCCAATCTAACAAACATTTCTCGTGAGCGACCAGCGAGCAGTTACACGGTGATCGCCATTCCGATGTGGTTTCGTCATCCTCTGTCTCGTCGTTGAAACAGATCCAACATCTCCGGGGTTCATCGTCCTCTTCAGGAGTCTGACTTCGCGGTGGAGCTTGTTGTTCTTGGGGTGCTGGTTTTGCTGACTGTGATGGTGATGAATTCAGTAGAAGCGTTTGAGAATCTACCGACTGAGTGGAGAAGCTGCTCTTTCGCGGTGCTTGGTCTTGCTGCGCAGAGGTCGATTCCGCAGGCGGAGATGCTCTTCGTTGTGACGTGGGGCGCTGTGGTGGAAGAGACGCCATGGTGGAGTGGACGAAGGCTGGGGGGTGAGGAGGGCCAGAGGTCTTGCTAGCCTGGAGAAGGATAAGGTGAACGGTGTGAGGAGCTCATAAAAGCATCTTGGGAGTCGGTGAGCGATATGTCGCGTGCAGCAAATGGTGAAGGCAATCGTGGTTGATCGGCTCGTGCACGGAGCTGATGATAGCTCATGCCGAACGCGAGAGCGAAGACGTCACTTGTAGCTGTCATCCATCGCCAAGACCGAGCACGTGCAGCCTCGTGGAACTTGGGATGGATATCGTCACACAAAGCTTCATGTTAGTAAAACAGAAAATGGAGTATATGTTGTTGAAAGCGTATAACATATTTCATCACAGCAATATAGTTAGTCTTAGCGCAATTTGATTTCAGTCATAATTGTTCAGTCCGTGTAATCTACAAATATCAAACTCTAAACATTTTGTCACTTTGAGGAGCTTCCCCGAGGTTCCCCAGCACCATATCCATTGGCTATTGGAGAGCCGAAACTGGCCACTGACGGACTTCAACGCCGTCCTCGACCTCCACGTTGACCTGGCGCAGAGCTACGTCCCCTAAAGTGACCTGGGGCCGCTCTAAAAGGCTGTTTAGGGACAAACTCCTGCCCAGGAACGTATCTACAAGGTTGAGCGTATGCTGGAGCATACACTTGACCATTGGCCTGGCCATAGGCCTTTCCAGGACCGTTGTAGACTGTGGGGTCGTACGTGACGGCGTACGGATGGTTATTGTAGTAGGTTGTGGCGTCAAACGAGCCGCCTTGTACTGGATACTGGCCATTAGCATATGCAGCAACTTGGGGCATGCCAGTGCCTTCCCCAACGGGGTGATATAGAAATGTCTGCATAGCTGGATGGTGGTACTCAGGCATCCCATCCAGATAACCATGCGTGGTCTGAATGTGTGGTGTTACTCCAGGCGACGATACGTACCCAGCTGGTTGCATTGCTACAGGTGGTGATGCAGTCATCACAGTTGGCTCCTTGTTAGATGCGGGGATTTCTTGTTTTACCTTCTTCTCCTCGACTCCATCCAGACGCCAATGACTAGTGATGGAGTCAACATCACTCAGACTGCCCATTTCCCAGTGGTCGAGTTCTCGAGACTCCTTTGTCTGCTCCGGCTCGCGCGAAGCATTGGATGGGATTGGGAACGTAATGATGTGGCGGTCCTCACGGTCTTCGGCATGAGGGATTGGTGGCTCACCACCACGGCTCTGGCAGACTACGCAAGGCTCACCAGTATCTTCGAGCTTGAAAATATGGGGTGGGTGCGCTTGATCATATACACCGCATGGTTGCGAGCCTATGAAAGATGTATGTTGGCAGTCGGGATAAGAAGCGTAGTATGTGACACACATCTTGACAGCGGGTGAAGATTTTATGTTCGAGTGTGCTGTAGGTGTTTTAGACAGCTTCCGCAATTTTTCTGGTCAATCGAGGCGTTTGTGTGCGCTTGGGTTTGCAAATTTCGCCCGAGCGTTGGAGGTGAAAGTCGATTTCAGAAAAAGTCTGGAAAATGGAAATTGCCACATTGGAAGAATTATTTTATAGCCTATGGCTTGTAATTACTGCAAGATCTGTGAGGTAACAGAGCACGGAATATCACAATGGAGCACATTGTGAGAAGTGTGTGAGAAGTGTGCTCCAAGAATTCAGCGAAGCAATGAGTCTGTGAGGAAATGAGTCCGTCAGTCACTTGGATAACAACACAGTGCTGCTGGTATATCCGTTTCAATGCGGTGATTAGATTTTGACGACAGTTAGATGTTAATTTAGATCGTCTCTTTGGTACTTAGTGTAGGAGTAAAAACATCTGGATATATAGTCAGCGTGAATGGGTGTTAAAACGAACTTAAGGGTGTGGTTGTTACTGCGTTCATATACTGAAAACAAGTGGAAAACTGCTTGCAAGTGCTGACGAGGCATATATACCAGAGAAACACATAGCAAAGTTTGTGAACAAATTGGCAAATATTGTGGGTATAACATTGCATTCGCCAAATGTACATCAAGGCCCACTTACGAGACGAAACTGATATCGTCGGCCTTCACCATCCTTCGATCTGAAACTCAAACACTCTATCCCCTTTGCCCTTCTCTAGTGGTTTCGCGTCGCCATCGTATAAAGTTCGCTCGAAAAAGTACGCTTTGCCCTGTTTGTCGACCAAATACACAATGTTCTTTTGCGTGCCATAGCATCCACTAGTCGCGTCTGCTGCTTTATGCTTGACCACATCACCAACCTCATGGGCTGGCATCTTGTGCTCTTCCAGATGATCGCGACCAATTGATGGGACGAAGACGCTGTGACGCAGCTGATTCAGATACATATCCCATTCCTCGTTCTCTTTTTGTCTGGGCATTGTGTCGGTGCACAGCATGTCGAGAAGGCGATTAACGAGCTGGTCGCGAGTTTCGTTTGCCGCCACGGATTCTTCAATGGCTTTTTTGGTCCAAGCCTCGCCGTTGATAACTTTTGGCCAGCTTCGGTCGCCATACGCAGCATTACTGAGTGCATGTGTCTCGCCTTCTTTCCGCAGAAGATGAATGACGCCCTCTACATCTGGTGTGCGGTTGCTCACAATGGCCATGCCTTCCTTTTCCCCATCTTTTCCTGGCTTTATGACATCCTGCACTAAGCCATAGCATAAAGAAAACCCTCCCACGCCCTTCACACCATCCTCTTCAATCATGCGTTTGGAAAACTGTGCTGTGGTCTCTTTCGCTGCAGGGTCAGACTTCAGCCACGCATTCGGAATCAAGCCTCGACTTCGTGCCCCTATAATGATAGCATCGCCCTCTTCACGATAATTGGTCAACACAGCGACTCGTCCTTGGCGAGTCACACCTAACCAAGTTCCATGAGCTGGTCGATGTAGGTCATAACCTCCAAGAATCTGGCTGTCAGGTTCTGGCCACCATGTCGCTTCTGCTGTTGGGCGATGGAGATACTCCTATGCATCATTAGTTACCGTTTCAGGAACTGTGTTAAAGTGACTGTACGTCTCGATTGTTTAATAATATGAATGGATAGTCCGGGTGTGCTGTGGTAAGGATGGCGATACACATGTTGTATTTCTTGGCTCTAAGTTGCTCTAGGTTCGGTGTCTTGTACTGCGCGGATGTATACTCGAAAACAATATCTCTTCAAGTCAAGAATTCGGGAAAGAACGGCTCTATAAAGAAGTTTTGCCGAAGGATAAGCGGTGAGAAGCGCCAGCGAAGCCTGGCTTATATACGTGTATCCAGTGTATCTGCCTTTCCATGCAGTGAGACCCGTGGACTGAGGTGGAATGATCGGTTTTGAAGTGCCCAGAAGTCCATTGAACACCGAGGTCTAGAGACCCGGTGACGGTTCATTCACGGTACCGAACGACGGTCCGTGGCCGCATAGAGCCTCGAGAACATGTCGTGTGCTAGCTCTCCTTCGAAGGGCCCACTGGATCGGGGGCATGCGCATCTTTTTATCGAAAGACACGTCGCACAATGTGTCGTACATGCGTTCCTGCAGCAAGCAAGCAACAAGAGGGGAGGGGCCCCATGCAGATCTGGTGCCTCCATCTTCACATGTCCCTAAGCGAGGGCCCTGACGGCAACCGCGTCACCGCCCGGTTGCACCTTCCCCAGCTTCCAGCCTTACCAATTCTGCCATCCCAGGCTTCCTCTTTGATATCAACAACTCCCTCGATCCCAGTGTCACGAATTTAAACATGGCAAACTTCGCGCCTTATCAAGACATCCCCGAGACCCAACGAACCTTGTCACCACCGCCAGTCGGCTCTCCGCGCATCGCCTCACCTCGCACATCGCTCGACCGCACGCGCAACATCTCTTCTCCACCGTCACGCTCTTACGAGCAGCATGATTACTTTGGCGCTGGCTCTGAGGAGCCAGATGTCGAGCGTGTAGCATGGACCACAACATCGCAGCCTACCACCACATCACGAACCGGCTTTGGCCGACCGCGCGAGGACATCGACATGTTTACCACGAGCCTAGGATGGCGGCTTGACTACGAAGCTTGTTTGGCATATTTGCTGCTCCCTCCTGCAGGAGGTGTATTACTCTTAGTATTGGAGCACCAGAGCGACTATGTGCGCTTCCACGCCTGGCAGAGCAGTCTGCTTTTTGCCTTCATCTTCGTCATTCATATCATATTTAGCTGGAGCAGCTTCATCTCCTGGGTGCTCTTCATTGGAGATATTGGACTAATCGGTTGGTTGACTTGGAGGGCATATCTTGATGGTGAGTGCTATAAGAGCATGCAAGAGGTCAATGCCATTAACAGTAGAACAGCTGCGACACTCGATCGGTACGAAGTACCATTCTTTGGCCCTCTGGCAAGCTCCATCCTGGACGATGAGTGATATTTGATAGAGAAATGACTTTTCGTTGGGATCACATTTGATTTATGACGAGCATGGCGTTCATGGAGCATTTACAGGCGCAGTAGGATTGATCTTTCCACCATGACTCTCGTTTAATGGTAGCACTTATTAGTAGCTACCCGAAGTAGATATGATACAAGACATAATGCCTATAATACACTATCCGAATCGTTCTTTGGCAATTTGCTTCAGAAACTCCATGGTCTTACTTTCCTTTTCCCTCCGTTCAGACAGTCGCTCTTCTCTCTCCGCAGCCCTTGCTCGTATTATTTCTTCCCTCCTGATTTCCCTTTCGTTCTTTTGTCTCTCCTCTTCCTTTTTCTTCCGTTTATACATATCAATTCCATCATCCCCCATCAAATCTGCTTCAGCGACCTCCACATCCCCACTTTCTTTGGCGTCCCGAAAAGACTGTAACGCACTTGTCACCTCACGCTTCTTTTCAAGCTGACGTTCACGAGAACCAGGGTCTGCTCGTGGTTCTAATTCTTCCAGACGTTCTTTCTGAGCCTTACGATCTGCCTTTCGCTCGTAGCGAATATCTTCAGTGTATTCGGAGCGTTCACGCCTGCGATCTTCATCGCGAAGTTCGTTACGATACGTCAAATCGTCAAGCTTAGGTACTGTTGGCCCATGGCCTCGATGCCTCGCGAGATCTGTCGGTGGAGCAGGACCAAAGTCTTCATCATCGTCGCTGTGGTCCTCCCGGCCTTCAACTTTCGCATAGCTAGGCGATGGGCGCCTGGTAGGCCTAGGCGAAATAGGTTGATATGATTGCGCAGTCTCTTGCGCAGACTTCAGCATGGAAGGATCATACCAACTACGTGCGAGATCTCCACGATTCCTGTAACGTTAGCCTACGTCTGGCCTCCAGTTTCCAATGGATCATGCGTGGCATGCGACATACCATCGACTGACAAAGCTCTTCCATCGCCCTTTCACTTCCCGCTCATCTAACTCGTCCAGTTGTATTTGTTTCTGGATGTCCAGATAGGATTGAAAGAGCGGTTTGTAATCTTCATATTGGCGCTTAGACAGCGGTTTCGCTTTATAGGGCAGTTCTACTTGTTTTGGTGGGGGTGAGCGCGAGCGATGTCGTTTGTGTCGATGGCGGTCATCGTCGCGACGTGGGGATCGCGAACGATGCGAATGGTGGTGTCGTTTCCGTTCGTGGTGTGATTTATGAGCCGGAGACCTTGATCGCGTTCTGACGGCAGCCAGGTTGTCTTCTGGTGTGCGACTGCGACGCATGGTTGGTACTGTAAGATCGAGATGGTGCAGTGGAGTCAAGGTTGGACCTGCATGCTCGCGTGCGGCCCGTTCCCCCGCTGTCCCAGTAAAAGATTAGCTTACACACGGACGCCATCTTTAATCGACCTCCACATGATCAGCCTCTGGCATCTTACACATAATGATCTTAGGTTGGATTGAAGTGAATTTCTCACTTCGATGTAAACCTAGGAAACTACATGTAAATTACCATTCTGGAACTTACATGACCAAATTCTATTTTTGCCATTCCATATGTCGATGAAGTTCAACCATCTATGTGTCCAGGAGTATGATCAAATCTAATATGAGACTTTCATAGCAACTCTTAACAGCTTCAAAAAATATTTAAGACAAATCTGAGCGTAATTACGATGAAACTTGTGGAAAGCAATGCCCAACATTATGCGCAAGGTGACAGACGTGAATTGTAATGTAAAAAACGATAGAGGCAAGGTTTAGTCTCACCTTTGAATTATATAATGGGCGTTACAGATTCAGGACCTGATGTACTTTCATAATTACATCAAATGAACTCGAAGGGCCCATACTTCCACTCTGACCTTTCACCAAAGACAAACAGCCCCAATACACAAACAACTCTAGCGCGCCTTCCGTTTGCTCATGAAATCATTCAATCTTTTCAAGCTACTAACTGTCGCTTCTGTTTGTGCTCTTATCATATCAATCGTCACTTCTGCTCTCAGCTCAACACCGTCAAAGCCGGATGCTCTTGAATACTCAAAATCGGAAGTCCTGTCACGATGCCTAAGCACAAATTGCCTGATCAAGATCTATCTCTTTCACAGCAGAAGCGTACAAAATATAGTTCATCGCCGGTCGCGAAGAATGAGAACACAGCTTCTCCATCTAAACCCCTGCCTACCCGGTCCAAGGCTTCTCTCACGCGTTATCAATTCGAAGACCCCCCAATCGCTAGTCAAAGTACCGGAGACCTGTCTACATCGAAACCTGTCTTTAAGTCTCAGGATGGCATGACTCTCAGGGTTGAGAGATATGAAGCATACTCCTGGGCGGAGCGCAAGAACAGGACCAGACGAGAGCGGAAGAAAGGAGCCCAAGTCACAGAGGGCAGCGAGGTGTCTACAGAAGCTAAAGTTCTCGATTCGCCTCAAGCTACAGGTGCCAGCGACAAACCGTCTTTACCCAAGCCAAGACGCATCTCAAAAGTAGGAACAAGTTGGCGCAAGAAGGATACACCTCGTACACAAAGTCCACCAATTGTTCGACCAGCTCTGAGTTCGCCAGAAATCAACATTCGCTCCAAATATAGCTTGGCTTACGATGGTATGTATGAGGAAGAGCATGGCAATGAGCTGGTTGTTGAAGCTGATTTTTTTAATCTCTCTCTAGCTCCCGAATCTTGCAGAGAGACAAAGATACCCAGGCCAAGCCACGCTTTACCAGTGGATCGAAAGTGGAACAGCACGATACATCGTACTGATATGACCGCACCCAACACATTGGGAAACGTAAATGTCTTACAAGACGACAATAGCAAAGACCCAAACCTTGAAAAGACGTTAATCAACACGTGTCCTGACTGGTATTGGCGTCAACAATTTGCCCAACATAAACTACAGCAAGCTTCACAAAACGGCCCAGATATTTTGCCACCATTCTTCCATCAAGAGAACTCGTCAGGCGAGATCAGGAGGCTCTCCCAGGAGCAAGAGCAAGCCCTGATCGAACTTCACGTCAAGCCATTTGCTGACCCCAATGCAACTCCTTATGCCACCAATACTGGAGCGCGAAAGAATACTTTCCTGAAGGGAGTATTGCCATATACTTCATATTCTCTGCCCGAACCGGATTGGTACCACAATACGGGCGCACAAAAGGGAGTCAAGAGCTCTGGCGTTGATCCAAACACAGAGTACACTGGCGATGTGATGGTCTTTCCGATAGTTGATGTTGTGCGGAAAGGGAGACTTTTCTGGCCTGGCGATGTTGTGATTGCTATCTGCGACAAGTATGAGGAGTTCGTTGACCGGGGAACGCAAACCGTCTATAGTGGTTTGCCAACTCGTGCTTTTGGTTTGGGAAAGGATGCGGCGACTGCTAACACAATTGCTGGACCGCAAAACTTCGCTCAAGATACTTCTCGAGGTGCTGAAGTACGCCAAAATTCCTCCCAAGTCAGCGTGAACCTTGAAAAGGCTGTTGAAATTTTTGGTATCCCAAAGACACTGGCTGATCTCGAAGCTATGACTACCGGAATTGCGAGCAACATTGGAACTACGCCAATTGCAGCCGTACTTGACGCTCAAGTTGCAGGAATGTCCTGGTTTGAGGCAGAGATGCCACCCGTTTCTCAAGGAGGCTCACGCGAGCAGGAATGGGAGGATTACAGGAAAGAACTGATTGCTGCTCTGGAGAATGCGAATCTGCGGTAGGGTCTGGGTTGAGTACTGATTATTGGAGGGATTAGGTTTGGTTGGATATATGTTTGGTTTTTTTATAGAAAGTGACTTGAATGGATTCGAAGGTAGTACTATAAGATGGCTTCATATCATTGTATATTCTGCACATCTACATGCACAATCCAATTGAACACTCCTAGTCACAGCACTCAAATCTCAAGTATGTAGACTAATAATTCATTCCGTTATCCACTGATTACACATAATACACATAATGTACATACACTCCCCCAACACATCTCTCTAGTGAACTACTTCTTCACTCTAACATAAACGCCCACAGGCCCCGGCGCGAAAACCTGAGCTGCCATAGTTACTATCTCGCTACCATCCAGCGATGGCATAATCATTTGTGCATCCTCATCGTCCAGGCGAATCCCCTCCATTTTCTCCATCATGAACTTATACAACCTAGGCGAGCTAGGATCATAGCTAAAAGTAGACTCCATGCCGTCGTCGTCAATAACATCGCAAACCAGTCCTGCAGGGCCTCTACCTTTCTCAGCCAAATCCCCGATGATCTGGCGTACAGGGATACTTGGCGACTTGGTGAATACGAAGGTATCGGGCATGATATTGGAGAAAGCAGCTACAGTTCCACTGAAGAATTTCATCCCGAATTCTTTGTTTAGAAACGTTCTGCAATTTTCGCAGTATGCTGGATCTTGAGCCCACATTTCTATGGGGCCTTGTTTCTGCTCGGCTTCTAGGACTTGTCGGATCATGTCAGCGGCGACGTGTTGAAGGTAGGCTCGCCCTACGTGGCCCTTGTTATTTATGGAGCTGTATTGTGCTTTCATACTCCCTAGAGCTATGCAGATGATTTTCTTGACAGTGGCCATATTTTTAGCGTGCTTTTGAATGTGGGCTTTCATGGCTTTGCTGGTTTCTGATACTAGCCATGCTTTTTTGAAATCCTCGCAGTTCCTTTGCATCATTCCTTCTTTGCAACATAGCTCTGGATGGTTGGAGACCTTGGCCATGGCGTTTTTACCAATTGTGATGACTCGCTTGTCGAAGCACTCTTCTTGTATATGTTGTTGTCTATCGTCCAGAGCGAGTTGATGATAGCTGAATAACTTGAATTCCAGGTCTGGACCGCCAACATCTTTGAATTCTTTGCTTTCACCGTCGGCACCATAGGTTTTCAAGGTTGTTACCCGACAAGGCAGCCTAGCTAGTCCGTATTCGAGTCCTTGAACATGGCTGAGCAGCTCTGGTGTATAAAGAACATTTTTGAAGGCCTTTTCAAGTTTTTCTTTATTAGTGGTGGGCGCTTGAGCCATGTTGATATGTAGCGTCGACTAGGGCCAGTTCGTGGTATATTAGTGTCGCAGTATAGATAGGTATTAAAGTTGGGTGAAATCTTGATTCAATTATGGCACTCAACTACACGTAGGAGCGTACCCTTTTATAATCAAGTCGTGCGACTCAACACTTCATACAAGTCATACAACCCTCAAGCGAACTTATGAGTCGCGCATTGAAAGTGACTCGTATAGTTGATGACTGATATGAACAAGTGCAAGGAGTAGCCAGATTCTATCAGTGCCGTTGGTCAGTTGGGAACCTGTGACTACGAGCGCTCAAGCCAACTCTGACGAAGTATGGTGTCACTAGTGACACTGGCCCCATATGGGTAGATGCCAGAAGACTTTGGTCGGCTGGCCCATCGAGTCAATGCTGTTATTAACCGTGCTTTGGTGACTGCATCGTGTGGTACCAACCCCACCCTACAAAGGACCTACTCTAGGTCCTTGCTCTAAGGAAGTATGAGTCCTAGATAGGTACCAACTCCTACATATGTCTCCACTGTGATGAGCGTTCTCCACTTACTACAATTTCAAATTCGATAAATTTGACTACAAGATCTTCTGCTGTGCAAAGCGTATTCAATATGTCATACTAATCCTTTTAGTAGCCTTAATAAGTCGTATGTGAAGCATCCTTTCTCTAGTATATTTACGTGCTAAGTATTTTCGAAACGAACAGCGCATTCTGTGGAACATGTCCTTTATGATGTCCCTGCTAATCTACTTTCATTGAAATAAAGGCCATATGTGGAACCCTGGGAAGGACCACAGAAAACTGTGCCTAGGTTGTTTGGTTAGTTGGTATCGATTTGCCTCCAGCGAAAGAACCCAGCCCTTTTAGCCTCCGTAGTGGCATTAGGATGTGACAAGCCGGGTATTTCTGGCGTTTCAGCACCTAGCTCGCAAGGCATTTCTTTAAGATGTAAATTGCTATACTCAGTGTACTAGGTGCATGTGGAACCACGGTTTACCTCATTTCATCCAGTTGGAATATCAGGATATTGGGCGTGATTTTTGGGATATATCAAGAGCTACAGCTCCAACTCTACCTAGGTACGTTACACATGTCATATATTTTCACCAAAGACCAAGCTCGAACAAGCATTTCTATAACAGCTCAAATTAAAACATCGTACAAGAGATATTACAACGCAATCTAAACCTTTAAAAACAACAATCCAGAAGCAATGCCTTCCTCCTCTTCCCCTCCCCACTCACTCTCCATCACCTACCAATTTCCTCTTACCCACCTCACCCACCATCCAAGACACTTATCCCACCTAAGCCTGCGCAACCCCCCTCTCAACCTCCCACTCCAAACTAAACCCCCAATCCGTATACCCCCTGCGCTCCTTCGCAGTATAAAACGTGCTCCTATCATACTTCCTCAACTCAATCCCCCTCTGCAACCTGAACACCAAATCCGGATTACTTATAAAATACCTCCCAAACACCACCACAATGTTCTTCTCCTTAAACTCCTCATCAACAAGCTTCCTCGCCGTCTCCCCCGAAAACCCGCCTGCCAGCAACGTCACGCCCGACCAGCGCTCCAGCAGCGGCGCAAACGAGTCCTGTTTCTCAACGGCCGTCGCTGAGGCATGGGAAAGGGAACTAGAATGCGACTCAACACCCCCATGAATCCTCGGCGCCACAACATGCAAATACGCAAGTCCCAACGTATCCAGCTTTTCGACCAGGTCTTCAAACTGCGCCATCGGCTCCGCCATCCTCATCCCCTGGTACGTCGACCACGGACTCATCCGGAACGCAACGTTCTCAGCGCCAATCGCATTCGCCACTGCAGTTGTGACTTCCACCGCGAAGCGCGAGCGGTTCTCCACAGAGCCGCCATACGCATCTGTGCGGATGTTGCTGTTGGATTGCAGGAATTGGTCGATCAGGTAGCCGTTTGCGCCGTGGAGTTCCACGCCGTCGAAGCCGGCTTCGAGGGCGTTGCGGGCGGCTTGCACGAAGGTTGCGATGGTGGAGTGGATGTCCGCGAGGGTCATTTCTTGGGGGACGACGTGCTCGGCGTCGAGGCGGAGGGCGCTGGGGGCTTTGACGGGGATGTTGTGGGCGGATGTGTAGGTGGGGGAGGGGATGCGGCCTGTGGCCCAGAGTTGCGCGTAGATGAAGCTTCCCTTGGAGTGCACGGCGGAGGTGACTTTTTTCCAGGCGGCGATTTGGGCGGGGGTGTAGAGGCCGGGGGAGTTGGGGTTGCCGCCGTGCGCGAAGGAGATGTAGGTTGCTTCGGTGATGAGGAGGGTTCCGGGGGAGGAGGCTCGTTGGGCGTAGTATTCGACGGCCATGGGGAGGATGACGTGGTCGTCAGATGCGCGGAGTCGGGTTAAAGGAGCCATGGCGACGCGGTGCTTGACCTCTATGTTGCCAATTTTCAAAGGTTTGAAGAGCTTGGATTCAGACATGTCGAATGGTTGCTTCAGATGGTTTGTAAAAGTGACTATGTGATTGTGGTGATTGCGGATATTTTGTCCTTTGGAAGACTAGATGAAAGTTGTGATAGTCGTAGATGTGATTGTAATTGTAAATAGTTGCTGTCTTTTGGAAGACTATTTGAAAGACTTGATAGTAGTAGGTGTTCTTGTTGTTGTTCTGTTGAATACCCAAAACCGTGGTTCTCCATCTCCCTTATATACCCAGACCTGTGAAGTAGAAACCCGTCACGTGACCCGCATTGGTAATGCACATACTACGCTAACACTACCAGCCAATTCCCCCCATTGGCCGCGCCACCAAAAAATGTAAACCTTGCGGTCCCTGCCAAGAATGGAAGCTTTGATTACGATATGTATGTATGATTTCAAAGCAAAAATATACTATGTATGACGTCGAACATACATGCAACTGTCTGTACGTTTGCAATTGAGTTTGAGGATTCTTAGTAATTACCTTCATTCACACCCTTGCTTAATTAATATCTCCCCGAAAGATATCACGACATGTAAAAAATGCCCGTCTCGAGGGGTAAAAAAAAAGTCTCCCTCCGAAATAGCAACACCAACCACCCGCCGCACTCATGCACCTGCACCCTCGCCGTCCAACAGCTTTTTCGCCCTATGCACCTGCCCCACCAAATCCTCATGCCACAACCATTTGAAAGCCTCTTCAACCCTCCCCTTCAACTTCTCAACGTCATCACCCACACCCTGCAGCATAAACGCATACCCCAAATACACTTCTCGGCTAGTTTTCACCACCATCTGGGTCCTCGGCCTTCGGACCATATCGTACGCCCAGAATGCTCGCGAGATGTCTTGATCGTCTACCCCTCCTCGGATTCGGACTTCTGCAATCAAGCTACTAAGCACATACGCATCCTCCATCGCCATCCCCGCGCCCGCGCCTAGATGCGGTGTACTCGCGTGCGCGCTGTCACCTAGCAAGCACACCCTGTGCCGGAAATAAGGTTGCTCGTGTTGCAGGTCGAAAAGCCGCCATTTGGAGGGCAGTAAATGCCGTGCGGCGAGGTCGATTAGAGGCTCGAACCAACCGGCAAACTGCGCGCGCAAGTCGTGTGCGGTGGTGGGGACGGTCCATTCTTCGTGCGTGGTTATGTTTACGGGATTGTTGTGGGCGTTGTCATCGTCGTGCGGCATTAGGACCATGTTGATGTAAGCTCCGTGCGAGATGGGGTAGGTGATAATGTATCCGCCATAGCCGCAGTAAATTTGGCCGTTGAGCGCGAGATGCGCGCCTAGAGATGCTTCGGCTTCTTGTCGGGGGACGACAGCGCGATAGGCGGATGTGTGGGCGTAGGATGGTTGGATGTTGGATGGGGCGTTGGGAGGAGATATGAAGTCTCGGACTTTGCTTTTAATCCCATCGCAGCCGATGACTGCGCTTGCAAGTATACTTGTTCCGTCTGAGAAATGTACTTTTACTGTTTGAGGGTCTAGGTCCTCTGCGCGGACGAATGTCTTGCTGAAGGTCGTTATGTCGGGTGGGAGTAAAGAGACGAGTTCTTCCATGAGGCGTGCGCGATGGATGCAACTTCGGGGTTTCACGCCCATTGATTGCGCGAGTTGAGGGTTCCATCTCTCCTCGAGATGGAAGAGTAGGTCTCCTGCTTTTGCACTTTCACCTCTTTTCCCACCAACCCCCCACCTCAAACTCGCAAACGTCCCCTCCCTCTCCCCATCCTCATTAAACGTAGCATGCCTCCGATACCCCTCTAACAACCTCTCATCGACCAACCCCAATGCCGCAACACTATTCACACCAAACGTCACCCCCGCGCCAATCTCGCTGAACGCCGCCGTCGACTCGTAGATGCGCACAGCGATGTTGCGTTTCAGAAGGCCAATCGCGAGCGCGAGACCGCCTAGGCCGCCGCCGATGATGGCGATGGGGTGGGGTGTAGTGCTGGTGGATGGTGGTGGGGATGAGGTGGCCATTGAGGGAGGTGCATTGTGGGGAGGGAAGGAAGGAAGGAAGGAAGGAAGGGGAAAGAGAAGGGTGAGATGGGGGTAAGCGTGGGTGATGTAGGATCGACGGTGCAGATGTAATATGATGCGAGTAAGCTGGTCTTATGGGGATGCTAGTCAATGGGTCAAGGGTGTTTGAGATAGTAATCAGGGACCATGCTTAGTGTAAGTCGGCGGATATACTTAGCCTATCTTTAGTGCTGACTTCGTTGGTAGACTAACATCAGAATTGGAAATGGGAAGATATTGCAGTAGTGATTGAAATATTTCATTAATAAACTTGTACTGGGCATAAATGTCTAATCTAGAATCTGTCTAACACATTAAATTCACGGGATATCAACGTCGTTATCGTCAACAGAGGTATCCCAAACGCCCAATCGGTGGTATCTCTCATCATCATCTATAATTATTTATGCCGCCGCAGTTGACTCGTCCTTTTCTTCATACTTCTCCCAGTTGGCCAAAATGTTGCCAATCTTGGGTGAGTTTGTGAGCCTGTATACGTCCTCAAAGTACTCCTTGGTGAGCGCAAATGGCTTCGCAGTGACGTTGGGAATGTACTTTCCAATCAGCTTGGAAGGATCAATCGAAGTCTTGTGAATCTTCTTGAGCAAGAAGCTTCGGAAAGGCTTGACACCAGAGCGAAGGAAGGTGCTGTGGAATGGCACATCGATGCCCTTGAGCGGGATGGTGGCGAATCCACGCTGAAGGTCCAGAGGCTTGGGCTTGGCCTCTGTCTGCTCGGCACAGCCCTTGATGATCTCAACAAGGTGTGCCTTGACGTCCTCGAGCGACATGTTCTGCATGAGCGCCTGAATGTCAATCTTCTGTTGCTTGAGGTAGTTCAAGACATTGGTAAGGCAGTCCAAAGCTCGGAGATCACCAGCAGCGACGTACTGCATGTTGGCGATGTTGTAGTTGACAATCTCAAGCAACCAGCCCGTCTGCTCTGCAATGTTCTCGACAACGTACTGCAGTGCCTGCTCGTTGAATGTCTTGGAGATACGGCTAGGGTTGACAGCGCACATGGAGTAATTGGAACGGCCAGTCTCGTCACGTTCGACGGCAACCTGCATGGTGAGACCGCGATAGAACACGACTGAGACCAAGCTCTCGATAGGCATAACTTCAGCCAATGCAGCCAGAGCGGAGTACTCTCCAAGAGAGTGACCAGCGAATGTGCTGTCACGTTGGACAAGACCCTTGGCGCGCATATCCTCGAACGAGGCCTTCTCCATCAAGGTCAAAGCTGGCTGGGTGAACTGAGTAGCCGAGAGGAGACCGGTTGGCGATCGGTAGGTGTAGGAAGTTGTGTTCTCATCAATCTCCTTGAAGATCTTCTCTGACTTGATGGATCCATCAGCTGTGACCGTCTCGAAGGTCATGGACATATAGTTCTGTCGGATCGCCTTTCCTCGAGGGCCACCAAAGTGGATAGTGAGCTCCTTGGGGTTATTCTTGACAATGTTGGTGATGGCAAAACCTGAGCAAATTAATACAAGCAGACACACATAAAGAATTTGGAACTTACCATAGTTGTCCATGAAGTGCTTATCAGCACGGTCCCAGACTTCCTTGGCAACATCGCTGCTGTTGTACAGATCCATACCCATACCTTGCTCCTGCGAACCCTGACCAGTGAAGACGTACGAAGTGGTAGGTTGCTCGACCTCGGCTTCACCAAGGAGAACCTTGTCCTCTGTCTCCTTGTTGCTGACTTCGATCTTTATGATCTTGCGACCAGAAACCATGCCTACGTGCTGGAGCTTCACATCAAGCATATCGTCGGGAAGTACCATGCCAACCAGGTTGACGTGGTAGCTCCTTACGCGACCAATGTTGTTCTCGGCTGCCCAAGTCTCGACCAAGCTTCGGACGGCGGCACTGGAGTACATACCGTGGGTGATGGTGCCTGGTAAGTTGGCATAGCTAGCAAAGACGCGAGAAACGTGAATAGGATTGTAATCTCCAGACACACGGGCATAGTTCTCGTTGGAGGTAGGTGCCTTTAGGCTCAAAGGAGTCTTTCCGTGCAGAGGAATGGGGTTCTCGAAGTGGACGGGCTGGTCGATGGCTGAGCCGTTGCGCTCCAAGTAGTCGATGACAGGATTGCCAAAAGCAGTACCAGACTGGTAGTTGACAGAAGCAATGGTGATGATCTCCTTGGTGGGGAGCTCAAGAAGAACCTCACCGATGGTCTCAATCGAGGAGAAGGCAGTCTTGTTCTTATAGCGCGAGAAAGTCTCAAGCTTGAACATGAGAGTTTTGTTCAAGAGATCAATCTCTGGCTCCTCAAAGTTGAACCACTCCTTTGATCGAAGGATGGCCACATCCTTGCTTGTAGCGAGGTGAAGCTGCATAGGCTTCTCCTGCTTCCTTTGGAATGTGTTCTCAAAGTCGTCATACGCGCCACGGTACAAAAACTGGCTGGTAACCTCCATGACAGGCTCATTGTTACGAGTAATGGTGCCACAAACTTCAACCATCTTTCCGGACTCTTGATTGATGACTGCATTGATCTGGGCCGTGGTGTCCAAGACGTCGCCCTTCTTTAGCGGCTCTGCACCTGGGATCATGCGGAAGCCGTTGGAGAGATGGACAAGCTTGAGCAGGTCACCATCAATGGCACGGGGGAAGATGGGCTTAGTGATTGCCTTCCAGCCAACAACAATGGCGAAGTCCATGGGAGCGAAAACCTCTTTGCCGGGACGATCGACAAAGGCTTCGCCAGTGTTACCAACAGCATGAACGAAATCGTTGATAGCTTCGCTTGTTACAGTGGCACGACCACCGTCGAAAGTGGAAGCGACAGAAGCCTCGAATGGGCAGTCCTCGGCACCGAACCAGATCTTGTAATAGAATTCCTTGATGCGGTCATTGCGCGCCTCCATCACTTCGTGGATCGGGGCGTAGCCAGTGTCAGGGCGGTAAGTAAACCTGAATGGCATAGCAACAGGCTGCTTGAGTGCAGTGCGCTCTTCATACAGGTTGAGCAGGATCTCATTGTCTTCGGTCAAGCTAACATCGATAGTCTTGATCAACTTATTGGATGCGCTGACTTCCTTGACGACAATGGTAGTATTGGCGGGATCATTGGGGTTGTTGATCTCCACAATCATGCCAGGAGTGGGAGCAAAGATCCTTGTAGTAGGGTTGGTCTGGAAACGTTGGCCCTGTACGAAGATATCTGCAGTGAAGAAGGCGTGTCTCCATGAGTAAGTAGTGCCAGCCAAGAGTTGGAGCCATGCCTGTGGTTCTGGCATTGTAGCGTTGGCTGCAGCTGATAGACGGTAGATAGTCTTCGTCTCCAGTTCTGACACGGTAAGGCCGTCGACCTCAAGACCTTCTTCGGCTGCCAAAAGGTTGCTGCCAAAGTATTCAATGACCGGCACCTTCGACTCATCGCCACCGTAGACGTCCCGCAATAGATATTCGATGTGGCCTTCGTGTACTCCATCAAGGATCTCCTTTACGGGCTCGTCCACCTTGGTGGAGTATTTGACAGCCATTGGTCCTTGAAGAATACAAGTCCTGCCAACGTCTTGATCCACAACAGCGTCCAAATCTTCAGACTGCCACAGCGAATCCTTCTTGAAGAAGAATTCAAAAGTGTCATCAAGGACTGGCACAAATGGCACGGGCTTCTGCCCTCGGCGCTGGCAGAGGAGCAGGAAGTGCTGGACGTCTTGAGCATTGATCAACTGTTGATCAGCCTCAGGGTAGGTATCAAGGACCTTCTTCACGGTCGGGAAAGGATCATTAAGCTCCTCGTAGCTCTGGATGAGGGACTCATTGCTGGCCTTGCTGAAACGCTCCTCCAAACGTCGGATAAAGTCACCAGTCAACCTCTTCAAGCTTTGGTCGATCCATCGTGACTGATGCTTCACGTACATGAGCTCCACCATGCGTTGGACGACTTCTGCGTAAGTCATATCTTCCAGATCTACAGACTCGCCACGCTTGTTCTTGCCAAACCAGACCTTCTGGAAATCCTTGTTCAATTTCTCAATGATGTACTCGCGCATCTTCTTGAGTTCAGGGATACGCTTGGCCTTGTCCAGGCTGAAGATTTTCTGATCCATCTCATGCCAGAAAATGACACCACGAGTGGCAAGTTTGTGAATTGGCTCACCCATTTCAGAACGGACAGTGATGACACCGCCAGCTGGTCCCTTGTAGGTCTTCTCCCAATCACTATCGTCAAGACCAGGAGCATCAACAATAGCTTGCTTGGCCATCTTCGATGTGTGGGCTTCTTTGGCAGTCATCATGCGGCTACCGAACAAGCAACCGTCGAATGGCATGGGTGGGTAGCCGAAGCCAGTCGACCACTCACCCGTGAGGTAAGGGTATGTGTCTTCCGCACCACCAAAGCCAGAACCTGCGACAAGAATCAAGTTGTCGCACTTGCGAAGTCGACTGTACATTTGCAGGATAGGCTGGTGGAAATCTTCGAAAGAGTGATGACCACCACCACGGCCTCCAGTCCATTGAAGCAGGACAGGGAATGTGGGATTTGCCTTTGCGATGTTGATAGTCTGCTGAATGGCCTCTACCGAGCCGGGCTTGAAAGCAATGTGCTTGATGCCAAGAGTCTGGATGTACTCGTTGGCTACTTCAATAGAGGGCACACCAGCACCAATGGTCAAACCCTCGATGGGAACGCCGTCAGCTCTGAGTTTGGCCAATAGTGGAATCTGCCAGCCCATGGCACGGGGGTTGACGTAGATCAAGTTGATGGTGATACCACGGCCAGCTGGAATAGCCTTTTCGACCTTGCTAATAGCGGCAGTCATTGTCTTTTCGTTGTAGTAACCGCCACCAGCAAGCTCAATCTCGTAGCCAGCATTCATAGTGGCAGCTACAAAATCCCAGGGGACTGTGCAGGGTGTCATGCCAGCAACCATGACTGGAGGAAGACCCAACATTCTGCTCATCTTGGTGTCGACGTAGGTTTGGCCAGTAGAAGTCTTGACAAGACGAGGGCCATGCTCCTTCACCCAGTCCACAGCGTACTTGACGGCATGCTCAGAGTCACGGTCAAAGATCTCAGGCTTGTAGCCCACTTCGGGGTTTTGTCCGTCAATGGCACCAGCCAGGATGACACGAACACCTGTTCCATCCTTGTTACGGTTGGTGAGGACGCCGAGACCCGAAATACCACCAGGACCAAAGTCAAGGATATGGGTAGCTCTGGGGAACACGGTAGCCTTCTCCCACTCCACTGAGTCATGTGTAATCATGTTGACCAAGCGTGGCACGATGTTGTCGGAACCATCTTCGCGGATGTCCTCACCAGTATGAGTATCGAACATGGGTACGCCAAGGTCACTGGCGGCAATTTTAATGCCCTTGAGGTCATCCTCGAGCTGCTTCGTCGCGCCGGCGAGATAGGGGCTGTGGAAGGGAGCGGTGATGGGCAAGAAGCGGTTGACAAAGCGAACTTTACGCTCAGTGAAGGGAATCCTGGTCTGGTCAAGGCCAGTGGGTGCTTTGACTTTTCGCAGACGCAGATTGAGACCGTAAAGCGAGATGGGAGGACCAGTAATGACAAAGTTGCGTGCACTGTTTACGAGCGAGATAGCAATGTGTCTATCTTCGGGCAAATGGGCGTTGGTCGCGTCAATGTGGTCTTGTACTGCCTTTCTTGACAGATCTCGAATAGACAACATGGGCGTTGGTGTACCTTCGCCATTGTCTACCGAATCTTGCAGCACTGATGGAGCCAGCGATGTGCGTGGGAACGCCTGCTGGCTGCGAGTACCGATCCAGAAGAGAATCTCAATCGCCTTCTTTGCAGACTTTTGGAACGTCTCCCAGTTTTTAGCTTCTGCAATTGCTGCTGCTGTAACAACACCCTGAGAGTGACCAGTCACACCAGCAAATCTGCCGCGCACTTGGCCAGGATGGCTACCGAGCACTCTGCATGTTACCACAAAGTGTGCCAGCTGAGTCAATCCGATCAAGGGCAGACTGACTGGCGCTGAGACAAGGTAGTCGGTATCGGGCTGTGACTCGCGGTTGTTCAGCCATCGCATGACATCCAAACCCTTGGAGTAGAGCTTCTCCGCGCGTGGATCGCGAGAAAGCTGCAGCAGATGCTGAGCCTCGGACAAAATGAAGTCCTCCACAAATGAATTGTAGGTATTGTAAATCTCACGGAGTTCGTCGAAATATTCCTCGATGTTGCCCTGGCCGCCCAAGACGGCGTAGATGACAGCATTTCCGTCGTCGACTTCGCGGAAGAGCGCCGAGTCGTGGGGCTTGATGGGCCTCTCGGCTGCCAGTCGGGCGGCGTAGTATGAGCGCACTAGGACGAGCTTCTTTTCGGTGATGCCAGGAAGCGATGCGGCCAACGCATGCACCTCGTTGCCCCGCAGGAAGGCACGTTCGAACTCGGTCAAGACGAGCTTCAGCACCTCCTCAAAGGTATCTGGGTCATCGCCTTCCTCTACCTCGTTGGCAATGAAGCCAAGGTACCGTGCGACCAATTCTGGTACTGATGAGGGCTCGTCATCCTGGGCGAGTTCATCTGTGGGTTCGGGAAGAGTTGACTTGAAGGTGTCCTTCAATTGCTGGGCGGTGAAGTGGAGGGCGGTGGGAACGAGGAGAGTGTACTCGAGCGAGCCATGGGAGAGGATGAGGGGACGAAGATTGGCAGCAGAGCGTGGGGTTGAGATGCCCGTCTGCTGGCCTGAGCCGTACATGTTGGTGAGGGACTTGAGTGGCATATTAGCGATTGGTCGTGGAGAGCAGAAAAAGCTGAATTGGGCGGAGTGGAAAAAGCGTGCATACCTCGTAGGAGCGATGTAGTCAATTACAGATATACAAAGAGGGGGAAGGAGCGAAGTGCACAGGCAGGTGCGACTGGCATTGGGTGGTGAGCTTTCGTCTCGTGTGCAGTTTGGCGGGGAGAAAAGAGGGCAAGAGCAACAGAGGGCAGTTTCCTGATGACATCTGCTGCCACTCTGGCTTTCTCGCAAGAAATTCTCAAACAAGACAGACAGCAAGCTTACCTATGACTAGAACCAGACAGAAGCTAATCTGGCTGGTGGATGCTCGGGACTTGGTGTGGCACTGCGGTGAGCAGCTCCCTTGCAATTGTGGAGGATGGTGGTGGTGATGGGGAGAGTCGGATTGGCGTGGAGGTGACGAGAGCACGGCACAGGCAGCAGCAAAGCGGACAAAGGGTATATGAGGAGGAAGCTAGAGGAAAGGATTATGCAATTGGGCGGGGGCGCAGAAGGAGGGAAGAGTCGGGAGCAGAGCGATGCTGGCGTGGTTATTATCGCCGGCGAGCTGTTGAACAACTTTTTGCGTGCGAGCTCTCAGGGCCCGTCGCTGCTGGGACCCGCCGTGGTTGTTAGCGTGGACGCAGGGGTCGCGGTGCGGCGGAAGCATCGAGGGTGCAGGTTGGGGGAAATGGGATAGTCGTCGGCACTGGAGGGCCCATCACCCGGCCCAACCATGCCAGCCAACCACTGCCCATCCTTTTCCGCTATTATGTACTAGAGCTAGGACAGCCAGACTGACAGCACCATGATGAAAAGACAAAGACCTGGCCCTAGGAAACTGTCCCCCCGACCCCGCATGCTTGACACGGCTGCCTATCGCTCGCCGTCCTCTTGGCTACTACTGCTGTTGAGCCCGCTGTTGACACGGTTGCACTGCTGCTGACCGCCCGCGCTCGCAAGTCCCACCTCTTTGGCGTGCTGCCAGGCTTTCTCGTCTAGTCGTCGAGGTTGCGACCTGCAGGTCCGCCTGTTACGGCGAAATTTGTGTTGGGCCGGCTCCAAAAAGCATGGACGAGCTTTACCCTTGCAGGGGTCCCGTACTTTTTAGGGCCCAGCCGAAAGATTTCCTCAACACGCAAGAGATAGAGAACGGCTGCTTGCTCTGCTGCTGCCTCTTCCTTTCCAACGAGTGTGTGAAATCTTGTCAATGCGTTGAGGGCCCTGCTCTTCCTACAACTCCCGTCCTGTCTCTCCATCCCCCTACTACTCCCCCCAATAATTGCCCCATAACCCTACCCTACCCTTCTCCCCGAAGCTTGCAAGCTTGCTGCTCCCTTTACCGACGAGTGACACCACTTGCTTTGCTCACAGACACTACTCTGCACGTCGCTCCTTCCCCCGACTGCAGGTCCTGCCTTCCCTCTCCCCACACCACCCACGCTAAAAAGATACCCTTCCTTCTATTTTGCTGAGATACCCACTGAGCTCCTCTGAGCTTCCACCACCACCCTCCTTTCTCTCCCTCTCCCCCCAATTGCTCCCCTACACCGCCCACCATGCGTCCTGAGGTGGAGCAGGAGCTCTCGCACACGCTGCTCGTCGAGCTGCTTGCATACCAATTCGCCTCGCCTGTGAGGTGGATTGAGACGCAAGATGTCGTCCTGGGCGAAAATACCACGGAGCGTATCGTCGAAATTGGCCCAGCAGACACCCTGGGTGTAATGGCAAAGCGAACCCTCGCCTCCAAATACGAAGCACACGACGCTGCTCGTTCAGTCCAACGGCAGATTCTGTGCTACAACAAGGACGCAAAAGACATCTACTACGACGTAGACCCTGTAGAGGACGAGCCAGAGCCGGCTGCCGCTGGTAGCGGAGATGCTTCATCAGCGCCCGCCAGTGCTCCCGCCGCTGCCGCTGCTCCAGTGGCTGCAGCTCCTCCACCACCAGGTGCTGGACCTGCTGCTCAAGTGCCAGATGCGCCAGTCAAGGCTGTCGACATTCTGCGTGCATTGGTGGCCCAGAAGCTGAAGAAGCCTCTCTTGGACATTCCCCTGAGCAAGGCCATCAAGGATCTCGTTGGAGGTGGGTCAATTGCACTCGAATGGCAAAATTTTGATCTAATCATGGTATAGGCAAATCGACTCTCCAAAATGAAATCCTCGGAGACCTGGGCAAGGAATTTGGCTCAACGCCAGAGAAGCCCGAAGACACACCCCTCGACGAACTCGGTGCTTCCATGCAGGATACCTTCAATGGCCAGCTTGGAAAGCAATCCTCCTCCCTCATTGCACGCATGGTCTCCTCCAAGATGCCCGGTGGCTTCAACATCACAGCTGTGCGAAAGCACCTTGAGACGAGATGGGGTCTCGCATCTGGTCGCCAAGACGGTGTTTTGTTGCTCGCCATCACCAACGAGCCTGCAGCACGTCTAGGTTCAGAAGCAGACGGCAAGGCCTTCTTGGACGAACAAACTACCAAATATGCTGGAATCACAGGCGTCAATCTGGCCCCTCCTCCTTCAGCAGGCGACGCTGGAGGTGCTGGTGGAGGCATGATGATGGACCCTGCAGCCATCGATGCGCTCACCAAGGATCAGCGCCAGTTGTTCAAGCAACAATTGGAACTCTTCGCACGATACCTCAAGATCGACCTTCGCGCAGGCGACAAGACAACGGTAGATGGTCTTAAGGCACAGGAAGCGCTACAGGCGCAACTGGACCTGTGGACCACCGAACATGGCGAATTTTACGCGTCAGGAATCGAGCCACAATTCACACCTTTGAAAGCCCGTGTCTACGATTCATCGTGGAATTGGGCCCGACAAGATGCTCTTAGCATGTTCTACGACATCATCTTTGGCAAGCTCAAGGCCGTTGACCGTGAAATCGTCAGCCGCTGCATTGCCATCATGAACCGCGCCAATCCCCTCCTTCTCGATTACATGCAATATCACATCGATCACTGCCCCACGGAACGTGGTGAGACCTACGAGCTTGCGAAGGAGCTTGGACAGCAACTCATTGACAACTGCCGTGACGTACTGAACGAGGCCCCTGTATACAAAGACGTCGCAGTTCCCACAGCACCACACCTCGAAATTGACGCCAAGGGCAACATGAACTACGAGGAAGCACCTCGTGCCTCTGTGCGCAAACTCGAGCACTATGTCCGAGAAATGGCCGAAGGAGGAAAGTTGTCCGAGTATGGCAACCGCACCAAGGTTCAAAATGATCTGCAACGCATTTACAAGCTCATCAAGCAACAACATAAACTTTCCAAGTCTTCGCAACTGCAGATCAAGAGCCTGTACAGCAATGTCATCCGCTCTCTGTCTATGAACGAAGGCCAGATCATCCCCAGCGAGAATGGCAAGGCTGTTGGTAGCAAGCGAGGCCGCAGTGGTCGTCTCCACGGCTCGCAAAAGCAGGGCAAGGTCGAAACTGTTCCTTTCTTGCACTTGAAGCGGAAAGACGACCATGGCTGGGAGTACAGCAAGAAGCTTACTGGCGTTTATCTCGACTGCCTCGAGAATGCTGCCAAGTCAGGTGTCACCTTCCAGGGCAAGTATGCTCTCATGACAGGTGCTGGCGCTGGTTCCATTGGTGCACAGGTCTTGCAAGGCTTGATCAGTGGTGGCGCCAAGGTCGTAGTTACAACCTCGAGGTTCTCTCGTGAAGTCACCGAGTACTACCAGTCAATGTATACTCGCTATGGTGCACGAGGCTCTCAACTCATCGTCGTGCCTTTCAACCAAGGTAGCAACCAAGACGTCGAGGCCCTGGTTGAGTACATCTACGACTCCAAGAAGGGTCTTGGCTGGGATCTTGACTACGTTGTTCCATTCGCCGCCATCCCTGAGAACGGCCGTGAGATTGACAACATCGACTCCAAGTCTGAGCTTGCTCACCGTATCATGTTGACCAACCTTCTCCGTATGCTTGGCGCAATCAAGAAGCAGAAGCAGGCGAATGGTTTCGAGACTCGCCCCGCCCAGGTCATGCTGCCTCTTTCTCCCAACCACGGTACTTTCGGCAACGACGGTCTGTACTCCGAGTCCAAGATGTCACTCGAAACTCTCTTCTCGAGATGGCACTCGGAAAGCTGGGGCAACTACCTCACAATCTGCGGAGCAGTCATTGGCTGGACTCGTGGCACAGGTCTCATGAGCGCCAACAACATTGTTGCTGAGGGTATCGAGAAGTACGGTGTGCGCACCTTCTCTCAGCAAGAAATGGCCTTCAACATTCTTGGACTGATGGCCCCACCAATCGTCAACCTCTGCCAGGTCGAGCCTGTCTGGGCTGATCTGAACGGTGGCTTCCAATACATCCCCAACCTCAAGGACCTCATGGCTGATCTCCGCAAAGAACTCATGGAGACTAGCGACGTCCGCAGGGCAGTCATCAAGGAAAATGCCATTGAGAACAAGGTTGTCAATGGCGAGGCCAGCGAGGCTCTCTACAAGAAGGCCAAGATTGAGCCAAGGGCCAACATGAAGTTCGACTTCCCCAAGCTCCCAGACTGGGATACCGAAGTCAAGCCACTCAACGGGGATCTCAAGGGTATGGTCGACCTCGAGAAGGTGGTTGTTGTCACCGGTTTCGCTGAAGTCGGACCTTGGGGTAACTCAAGGACCCGTTGGGAAATGGAAGCTTATGGCGAGTTTTCGCTGGAAGGCTGCGTTGAAATGGCTTGGATTATGGGTCTCATCAAGAACCACAATGGCCCTATCAAGGGCAAGACCTACTCTGGCTGGGTAGATGCCAAGACTGGCGAACCAGTCGACGACAAGGACATCAAGCCCAAGTACGAGAAGTACATCCTCGAGCACACTGGTATCCGCCTCATCGAGCCTGAACTCTTCAATGGCTATGATCCCAAGAAGAAGCAGCTCATGCAAGAAATCCAGATTGAAGAGGATCTTGACCCATTCGAGGCATCCAAGGAGGTTGCTGATGAGTTCAAGCGCGAGCATGGTGACAAGGTCGAGATCTTTGCCATTCCAGACTCCGGAGAGTACACTGTTCGCATGAAGAAGGGCGCCACTCTGCTCATTCCCAAGGCTCTGCGATTCGATCGTCTGGTTGCTGGTCAAATCCCAACAGGCTGGGATGCCAAGAAGTATGGCGTTCCCGACGACATCATCTCTCAAGTCGACCCAGTTACGCTCTTCGTTCTCGTTTCTACCGCTGAGTGTCTGCTTTCTAGCGGTATTACCGACCCCTACGAGTTCTACCAGTATGTCCACCTTTCAGAGGTCGGTAACTGCGTTGGTTCCGGTATTGGTGGTACTACTGCTCTCAGGGGCATGTACAAGGACCGCTTCCTCGATAGGCCTGTCCAGAAGGACATTCTTCAGGAATCCTTCATCAACACCATGAGTGCCTGGGTTAACATGTTGCTCATTTCATCCACTGGTCCCATCAAGACCCCTGTCGGTGCTTGTGCCACTGCTGTTGAGTCTATCGACATCGGTTATGACACTATTGTAGAGGGCAAAGCCCGTGTCTGCTTCGTTGGTGGTTTCGATGACTTCCAAGAGGAAGGCTCTTACGAATTTGCCAACATGAAGGCCACCAGCAATGCTGAGGATGAGTTTGAGCATGGACGTACCCCCAAGGAAATGTCTCGCCCCACAACCACCACCAGGAACGGCTTCATGGAATCGCAAGGTTGCGGTATGCAAGTCATCATGGATGCCAAGTTGGCCCTTGATATGGGTGTTCCTATCTATGGTATCCTTGGCTTCACGGCCACCGCTACTGACAAGATTGGCCGTTCAGTTCCTGCTCCAGGCAAGGGTGTGCTGACCACTGCCCGCGAAATTCCATCCAAATTCCCCTCGCCCCTACTTGATATCAAGTACAGGAGGCGCCAGATGGACCTTCGACGCAAGCAAATCAAGCAGTGGCAGGAGTCTGAGCTCTTGTACCTGCAAGAAGAGGTTGCGGCCATCAAGGATGCTGGCGAGAACTTCAATGAGGCCGAATACCTCAACGAACGCGCTGCGCATATTGAGCTTGAGGCTAAGCGACAGGAGAAGGATGCCCTGAACAGTCTCGGTAACAGCTTCTGGAAACAGGACCCTCGCATTGCACCTCTTCGTGGTGCCTTGGCAACATGGGGTCTTACCATCGATGACCTCGACGTTGCCTCTTTCCACGGAACTTCGACTGTTGCCAACGACAAGAACGAGTCTGATGTCATTTGCCAGCAAATGCGCCACCTTGGCCGTAAGAAGGGCAATGCTCTTCTGGGTATCTTCCAGAAGTACCTCACTGGTCACCCCAAGGGTGCTGCCGGTGCATGGATGTTCAACGGTTGCTTGCAGGTGTTGAACACTGGCCTTGTGCCAGGCAACCGTAACGCCGACAATGTCGACAAGATCATGGAGCAGTTCGACTACATCCTCTACCCTTCGCGATCTATCCAGACCGACGGCATCAAGGCCTTCTCAGTCACCTCATTTGGTTTCGGACAGAAGGGTGCCCAAGCCATTGGTATTCACCCCAAGTACCTGTACGCTGCACTTGACCACGCCCAGTTTGCCACATACAAACAGAAGGTTGAGGCCCGCCAGAAGAAGGCTTACCGGTACTTCCATGACGGCTTGGTTAACAATACCTTGTTCCGTGCCAAGGACAAGGCACCTTACGAGGATGACAAGATGCAAGAGGTCTTCCTCAATCCCCGTGCTCGCGTCACTGTCGACAAGAAGACTGCCGCTTACAGCTACCCAAAGAAATTTGAGGCTCCCAAGAAGGACAAGAAGGCTGAAGAGACGACCAAAATGATCGAGTCTCTCACAAAAGCCACTGCATCAGCCAACGCCAAGGTCGGAGTTGATGTCGAGAGCTTGAGCGCGCTCAACATTGAAAACAATACTTTCATTGAGCGCAACTTCACCGAGAAGGAAATTGCTTATTGCCAAAAGGCTCCCAGCCCCCAAGCAAGCTTCACTGGCAAGTGGTCTGCCAAGGAGGCTGTCTTCAAGTCTTTGGGTGTCAAAGGACAGGGCGCTGGCGCTGCGCTGAAGGATATCGAAATCGTCAACGACGAGACGGGCGCGCCGCAAGTTCAGGTACGTTCACATTGCCATACATGATTGAAACATTACACTAACATTTCCAAAGCTCCATGGCCAAGCACAAGAAGAAGCCAGCCGCGTAGGCGTCAAGAAGATCAACATCAGCATCAGTCACTCGGACGACCAGGCTGTATCTGTTGCGATTGCTCAGTTCTAAGTAATACTAGTAGGCGGCCTTTTAATGTTACCAATGATAGACGAAGAATTGAAATAGGCATTATTCAAGCATGGTTGGGAGCGTTTGGAGCGCGATTTAATATCGCTATTTAGACCAGCTCCTTGATGGTTAGAAACAGAAATTAGCTATTACGGCGAAATATTTATTGTAATACATTGTACCAAAAAGAAATCACCAATTCCAATATCAATCCCTCTCCATGCACTTGAATCTTTCCCTCTTGAACATTTAACCCCCACCTCAAATCTCACTATCCAAGGTCAACAATTCCCCATCTCCCCAGATTTCCCATCCCCTTCCCCCCCGAATCCACCCGTCACCACGCCACTTCGCCTCTCCCAACAACCTCAACAAAACCACCCTCCACCACCACCACCAAAACCCCTCAAAGACAATCAACACCAAAAGCACCTAGATACACAGCTCACGTCACACCACACCAGGCTTTTCTGAAATGGGTCAAGTAGTAAGTATCTAAAGTCCTTAATACATACGTCGGCCAAGTATATATAGTTCCATGGTAGCGAGCCGTTGGCGCTAGGGGGTGTAGTACTTACTATCTGCGGACTACATGCATACTACTACTGTTACTGGTGATGCTGGTGATGCTTGGTGGGGACTAAACATGCATGCATGCGCATGGGCGTAATGCATGCGCCACGCCACGCCACGCCATGCCTTGCCGTGCAGTGCAGTGCAGCTATCCCAACCCGCTCGATCGGGAGGGGTTTTGTGGGTACCTAGGCGTGCTTCCTAGGTAGCTTGTGTTATCGGGGGCGGTGTTGAGCTTATCGGCAACATGATGGGGGCGGGGGAGCGGGAGGGGTGTAGGTGGGTGTGTGGGAGTTTCGGGGGTGGTGATTGGGTGGTGGGGTTTTGGAGGAGAGGTGCTCTGATAGAATGGTTGGGAGGGACTGGGGAGATGTTGAGGAAGGGGAGGTTGGAAGCGGATGGGTTGGATGGCTGGGTAGGGTGTGGGAATGGGGAATTGGGTTGGGGACTTGGGAGATGGGAGGTTGCGTGGAAGTACGGTAGTGGTGGAGTTTGGAGTATGGCGTTTCTTCACGTGATGGCTTGGTGGTTGGTAGGTACTGTCTTTCGGATTGAACTGGGATCGCGATATCTTGATGGGAGATCTAAAGGGGGGCATAGGGTAGTCAAAGTGTAGAATACGAAGACGATGTATGGTGTTTTCAAGAGAATTATTTTAAAGAGGCTGATGGACACGGTTCAAGTATTCTCTAATGAATATTTTGCGTGATGGTATGGCATTGAAGATGGATGTTTTACTTCGTGTTGCGCTCAAGGCCATGTCATTCCCACATTAGACATTTTCCAACAGTCACCTTAGTCGAATGATTTTACTTGGATGTCTCAATATCCACAATGTCGCAGCAAGTCCAACAATTTGTTTTTTCATCATATTTGGAGTACTGTCGCCTTGCTTAGTGTCATGTATGTAGTCGGTAAGAATCTGATGCTCACCATTTTCCCCGGGCAGTCGAGCTCGTTAAAGGCGCAAATCAGCAAGCAGACTTCCGTGGGTTCAGCTGATGGAGCGGGTGAGGTTGGCCTCGCAATGACAATAGATGCGAAAGCTGCTGCGAATGAGAGAGTGGAGAAGCGCATTTTGAGTATAATAGAGATGAGTTTTGTTTATATGTTGATAATGTTGATGTTGATCAGAAGTGAATTGTAAATTGAAGCATTGCTATCCCCCTTCTTATACCTCAATCCGGCGGCTGCCATCGCAAATGCAAAATCATCATGGCAGTACGGTTTGGTTTGTTGACCCTTCAGCAGTTCGTGTCATCTCACCAGGCATGTCCGTATTCAAGAGTTGATGAAGTCACACCGTCTCACCCATGTTCGTAAATTTCCTTGGCCTTTCTTATTTTCCTTTCCGGGCATCACTTCGCGCAAACGAGTGGTCAGCAGACTATGCTTGGCCGCACAGGATCGAGGATCTTCAAAATCAGCATCCCTTGAGTGGTAGTCGTAGGACGGCTGAAAGCATTGATGTTGGACGCCTGAGATATATATAGAAATTGAAGGAATCAAGAAGTTGTAGCCGATGAGCATTCGCTGATTCTGGAGAACATCGCAATTGACGTTGCAATTTGCCGTGTGTATCCAGGGCATAAGTGTGGAAATTGTAGGCTCTGTGGCTTGAATGATCACAGTTCACACGTTCCAATAATTGTGCTGATGAATCCTACGTATATTTAAAAGTTTCGAAATTGAACGGCTGAAGGTTGCAACCCTTTAGGGCGCTTGAGTTGAATGATATTGTACAGTTGATTAGAAGGGATAATCGTCTACAGTTGAGATAAATCCTTAATGAGGGTACACCCGTTGACTTGACTATTGTATATTTCATATGAAGACAAATCCATTCTTAGACGTCACCAAAATTACCCAAACACTATACTCTTATATGTCATAGTATGATAAAATTCGTAGATTATTGAGCGTTTCAGTGACATTATGGGCCCTCTGCTGCTCACAGTTTGGGCAGGGTCATGTCAGTTTCAGGACATTATGTGATAGTCCTGGCGGCTGTTGATGAGCCTGGAATAATCTCTGAGATTGCAATTGCCCTAAATATACGAAGTAATATTATTGATTCAAGCCTTGTTTCATCGCACGTGAGTTAAGATGGCAGTTGCCGAGAGCATGTTCGAGATGTAACATTCGAAACCTAGGTATACTAGCGTTTGATACCGTCTACTTTCATGGGCCACCAACGTCATCTTTATTAAATAAATTAGAAAATCGCCCTTGCTTTCGAGATACTTTACAGTGTTATCATTCCACATGTGTTATCCTGGCTTGAGGAATGCCAGTTTGAAAGATGCTTGAGCATATAAGTCCTGGTCGGACCTGGCTCCGGTCTTTCTACTTTGCCAATTTCTACATTCCAAGCTGTCCATCATCATCCTTCAGCAAAGATCGGTTGGGGAATACACTATAACGGAATCCTTTACCCGGCCAACGAACTGAAGGCACTCTATTCGCCCATCGTATACGCCAGCTGCTTACCTGAAACGCCGTTCTTCAACAACTGGCAAAGTACATCAACGTTGCTCAACAATAAATTTGCCAAATCTGCATGAATACGGAAGTTCTCACCTGACTGCACTGTATCGATAATACAAAAGAGAACAGTTGCTCATGGCCTTCATGTCGTCAAGCCAATTACCAATTAAACAGGACAAGTCGCCGACTCCGCTGCGGAGAAACATTGTATCGAACGGATTGAGCATCGAGCCCAGCGTATGCGAATTAAACTGACCAAGAACTACTGGAAGTCGATTTTGTTTTCCGGACGCTTCGAAACGTCTGCATTGGAGCAGTGATTTTGGACATATTTAAAACCGACTGATCCAACTCAAGAGGAGTCGATGTACCTCGCTCTTTCTCGCAGTAACTGGGATCATTAAGCTCTAGAAATCCTCTCGCAACTGACTACATATGATCGTAATATGCCGGCCCAGATATATAAAGGGTATAGAGTAGTTGGCAAATCACTACTAAACTTTCGGAATTTTACAATCGTCAACCGAGTGCTTCTCAACGATTATCAAGAGCATTCAAGATCAATATTACGTCGCGATAGTCTCTTACCCGAAACAAGCCGCCTAACTGGTTATTTTTGATATGTCATATATGTTGATTGCTTTTATGCGAAGGAATAAGACAAGAACTTAAAAAAACATGACCTCATTCGCGAGGGCTATGCAAAGCATGTACCTCAGTACCAACAATCGAGCGCTCGTATGACCGTTGGAACATGAGGTGTTCATCTCAACGTAGCAGTGAATGGAATTAACCTGTCTCACGTATTGGTGTTATTCGCGGCTCTCATAAGATACTTCTAGCTTATTTGAGGGAGGAAATCTTCACAGGCGACGTTCTAAAGCTTAATGTTATCAAGTCGGTAGCCTGATCTGTTCTTTATGGGAATAATGCATCAGTATGTATAATGCACACGTCAAAGTTTGTGTAACAAATTCGCGTACCATGCACGCAGCCTTTCTTGAGCCGGCATTCCACTCCCCGGCGGATTACAAATTTAGGATGTAAAAATAATCAATTTGTCATTGGAATTGGGTTACTAGACTGATGCTCCCAAGTGAACTTTCACGCTCTCATAATCAGGACAATCAGACGCAAACGAAGCTACACTATCAATCGTTCTTCTGCTCTGTACCATCATGTCACTGAATATAGCATAAATTACTTATTGAAAACTCGGTTAATTGTTCCATGTACAGATTCAACCGTAGCTTGTGATCTCGTCTACATTCCAAATTCCTACCAGCCAAGCTTTGCAGCCTAGTAAACATTCCCAGGTTGACGTGGAGTTCTACGCATGAGTTTTAGCAAATTGGCCGTTTCCTTGGATACCAGTCATCATTCAGGCCATGCTCACATTTACACATGTAACATCATACGTTATGCTCTGTGCGCCCTACATCAGCCACCGTGTCGGTATCCCTTGAGCTCAATCAACGTCACTGAGGTGCCGAAGTAGCAAACAAGCAATGACTTTGCGACAAGAGTGCGGATTCATTTCAAACTTCTGTTATCAGTTCTTGCCTATGTTTACCTTCAGTCACTAATTTTCACAAATACAACGGTCCAAAGAAGCCAATAGATGTAGAACCCCCATGTTTCAAGGCATGGAAGACCTAATAGTACGCTTTGGCACTCCTGTGTATTTAACTTGCAGATAAGCTTCAACATACTGTCCCTTGCATAAAACATGTACACAGGGTATAAATATGTATACGCTTCCGAAACTGCTGCTGCACGCGACCTTCCAGTGTATTCTGAAGTCTTTTGATAGACTTTTTTGTACAACATGCGTCCTACTATCGCTATCTTGGGCGCGCTCGCTGTCAGCGCTACTGCTCAGAACAACCTTTGCAACGACAGGAACCAAAATGTGCTCGCACCGCTCCGCAATATTGCATCTGCGGCGGAATACTGCCGAACCGGATCTACAGAAGCCATGGTCGAGGATTTACTACGTGACCCCTTTAGTTCATTTGGCGGCCCTTTCGGCTCATTTGGCCCCTCCGGTTCATACACAGACGAACGCCCAAACCCCGTGAGAACTCGAAACTTGTAGGTTCAGTGGCACACTTCAAAGATGGGAACATCATCTAATGACACGATTATAGCCTTCTCAGATTGCTGCTGGAATTGATCCAGGTAGCAGACTTCGCCGCCGCCCGACTTTTCTGCATCTGTAACTTCCCAACGGCCACCTCTTCTTCTTCGAGCCTTGCACTCTCGTCGTCAACAACTTCGACATCTTCATCAACATCGATGACAATGACTTCATCAGCATCACTCACGTCGTCCACAGCAGAGTCTTCTTCCTCGTTCTCATCCCCAACCTCTTCAGAAAGTTCATCTGAGCCTGCATCGTCAAGCTCGTCTGAGCCAGCGTCATCAAGTGCATCAATTACCCCCACATCCAGCTCATCAGCTGCTCCTTCGTCGAGCGCAAGTGCATCGTTCAGTCCATCCATGTCAATGAACTCAACAGACACTGGACGCAGATAAACTCGAATGGTGCAGTCCCACTTTGTTCCTTTACAGCTTCACGAATCTGATCATCTCTATTCTAGGCAAATAATTTTGGGGGTCCTTAACGTGGAATCAGACCAGAGTGAGATGCATATTTGGAGAATCTTTTGGACAGAAGGCCTGGGACATTTCAAAGTCCTTTGAAAGGATTTTGGTCAACTTTGGAACGCCAATTGATCCGGGCATGTTGGGCGTAGGAGGAAATAGTAATTGTTGGCTCGCTGTTAGTAATGTGAGGATCTGAAAGGATCTCGATACAATTTAAAGGAATCAACGAATGTAGTTGACAAACCGCTGCGTTCCAACAGGCTACCAGAATCTCCACCACTTGATTCTTGCTCTCGTTCTGACTTGACCATATTAGCATACTTTCGTGACTGTCGGCTGCGCCCGGTCTTATGTCGGCTAGTTATTGCACTGACTGACTTTGGCAGAGGAGTACTTATACAAATACCCACGCATGCCAGGTAGCCATTGGAAAACAATTGTACAGAGATATTCATAACATCTGTAATTTGTTGTGTCTGCATTTCTCATGCTGTGCACGAATCAAAGCCCACTTAGAATATGCTTTGGATTAGACCTGTAGTGGAGGGGTTACCCATGTTGGAGCTTGATATATGCATACTAAATGACTTAGCGCGCTGCATGCAGCCAATCCCTGATGATAGCGCTTCAGTTTAGCTACGAAGAGAACAATGAATGATTGAGGTTGAAAATGATTGTACTGGTTTATGTGTACATGGAGATTCCTGGGTGACCCGCAATTACCCCTCATTATGTGCCACAGTATGTGCTAGTTCCGGCACGAAGCGTATCGCTTCTCCAAATAACAACCGCTTACGGTCAGTCTTTGAAGACGCATTGTCGGTAACTTAGCAACTAGTCACGCCGTAAACAGCCGATTTCTATACACTCATGGCATTATTCTCCTTTGTAAATCACAAACCTTAACAATACAAAATATCGTAGGATCCTTTAGAAATATCTTTTCATTGATTAGTTGGTATATAAAACCGATTTTCAACATTCAATATATTGACATGCAGACAGGGCCAGCTTCGCACTCCTCCTTCCCGACCAAAATGACTGTCCGAGACCAGCCGTCAAGTTATGATAGCAGTATAGCTTACATTAACGGCCATGTGTACACTATTAATTCATCAAACCCCTGGGCTTCCGCTTTTGTTGTTTCGCGGGATGGATTATTTGTATACGTTGGCACCACTGAAGAAGTTCGATCGCTTGCACGACAATACCGTTTGATCACCGTGGACTTGAAGAGCAGATTCGTTATGCCGGGTATTCATGATGCACACATGCATTTATTGTTCAGCGGTTTGGGATTGACATCTGAAGCGATACTTGCGGTGGATACGACTCATGTCAACTTTGCCAGTAGAGTCAAGGAAGGCTGTTGCGCATGCGAGTACATCAACGCCTACCAAGACTGGGTCTTAGCAGGAACATTTCGGCACCAGAATTTCCCAGATGGAATAGTTGACCGCAAGTACCTCGATGAACTGTATCCTGATACCCCGGTGCTTATTCGCGGAGGCGAAGGACATGCTATGCTGTTGAATACAGTGGGATTGAAACGTGCAGGCTATGATCCCGACAACGAACCAGATGTCCAAGGAGCGAAATTCTTCAGAAGACCAGATGGAAGTCTCACTGGGCAGCTGGCAGAAAATGCAATGGCCAAAGCCGCTCTCGCGCTTCCACCTCTGGACAAAGCGCATGTTAAACGAGTACTCAGGCATGCAGTTCATCTTGCACACAAAGCTGGTGTGACGAGTACCCAAGAAGCGGGTGCGAATACAATAATGATAAAGGCATTGAGCGAATTGGATGAAGAAAATAAGCTAAAACTCGAGGTTTTTACACATATTCTATACAATTTTGAGGGCCTTGCTGGGGAAACTAAAGAGAGTCTTCAAGAACTCCAAGCCAAGGCTGAACAATATGAAACGAAACGCGTGCACACAGGCTTCATCAAAGTTTTGCTTGATGGCATTCCTGTTCCACCGTACTTCACACAATCTAGTCTCGATGAACATGGCTGTACAGACCATAGTAAAATCCTCAGTCCAAATATCGCCGATGCTGTCGCCAAATTCGATAAGTTAGGTAGGACAGTAAAGATACACTGTACGGGAGATGGTTCAACAAGGCTAGCACTCGATGCGTTTGAGGCCGCGAGGAAGCAGAATCCCTCAGGGCCTAGACATGAAATCGCTCATAATAATGGAGTTCACGACGGTTAGGATCAAGACAAATTCATCGTGAATTAAGATTGCTGACTCAAGGTTGTAGATGATTATAAACGCTATGCACCCCTCAATATTACTGCAGAAATGTCACCAGCAGAGCTTTTCATTCATCCTGGTACTGCTGACAGCCCGTTGTGTGACTGGAATTTCCGAAAGATGCTAGATCATGGCGTTCATGTTACTGTTGGATCGGATTGGGGAGCTGTTCCCGATCCTTGCCTATTTGAACCACTATCGCGCATTGTCGAAACCGTTGGCAAAGGAGACAAAGCTAAAGGAGGTGAAATCCTCTGTCGAATTATAACACTCAATGGCGCACAGGCGGTGAATAGGGAGAAGGAAATAGGCAGCATTGAAGTTGGTAAGAAGGCGAATTTCATCGTTGTAAACAAAGACCTCAGCAAGGGTGATTTTAAGGGTGCGAAGGTCCTCAGGACGTATTTTGAGGGAGAGAAGGTATGGGACAGCACTTAAAACTCAAATCTGGCACAATACTCGAATGAGGTCTATGATAGCATTGAGAATGGCAACAGCTAATCATCTTACATCGGCATGCCCTCCATACCTGGAAGATTCTTCATCCAGCCATCAGCATCTTCCTTAACATTAACGGGGACCTTGCAGGCATTTCCTGCATCTGGCTGTTGTGTCTTCAATTGTCCACAACTCGCGCCCATACAACCCTTCGCATCGTCCATAGCTTTCTGAAGAGAATCGTCTTTCCAGCCAAATACATAGTCGCCATGCTGGCCATAGCCGGTAGGATCTCCTGTGCTGAGAACAAATGGTTGAGATCCGTCAGCTGGCCAGTCGGCCTTGTTGTTGAAGGCGCGAGTGTCCCAAACGACCTTGTAAAACGTTAGTAGAGGGCAAGCAGCTTTGTGGACAGGTACCTACTTCGAGCATGACTTGTGGAATCTTGACGGGGTGGGTTGAAGGGCAATCGCCAGGAATACTAGTACCACTGAACGGCGCAGCTCCGTTCTTTGGATATGCGACGTGAGACTTGTGATCCGGGCTATCGAGATTGACGCCATCCCAACATGTTGGGTAAAGGATGTTTGAGCGAATACCACCTGGGCAAGGATTCTTGGGAAATCCTTCCGTGTCCAACTTCGCATCTGCGCATGGAGCAGCATTATCTCCACCGAAGTTGGGTCCACTATAGCATCGGAAGCATGTCTGCATCTTCATGTTCTTACTGACACGGTTGGCTGCATCACCAACGAGCATTCGGAATCCAGGCTTGAAAGCTGTTGTCTTTCCCTTGCCTGGTGAAACATAGTACACTACGAAACCACCTTTGGTCTTACCCGTGTACTTGTCATTAAAGAGATCTCTGAGCTGGTATTACTCGTATGCCTTGCATAGAACTTGTTGTACTGACCTGTTGGGAACTTGAGGTACTCGCTTGTATGTCCCATTGCGCGCTTTGAAATACACGTTCGCAGTCCAGTAATTACTCAGCTGCATCCAAATGATCAGTGATAGCTCTTTGCATTACCAAGCCTCATGTTAAGCCAACTTACATCCTCCGAGTACCCGCAGGTAGTACAGCTTGCGAGCTTGGACACATCTGTCGAAGGTATCGACACGTTGAAAGCATTTCCACCAACGACTTGGTGCATGTGAGGCGATGGTGCCACTCCCGGGTTCACAAGAGGATCGATCCGATCGATGACCACCTGAGAACAGCCAAATCGCAACATTGTAAACCCTGATCCTCCGAACTGGCGACTCTCCAGGTAGTGTCCTGGTTCGGCTTTGGGCAATGCCTGCGCGAGGCCCGCCAGCAAGAAAGTAGACAAAATCATTTTCACTCGACGGTTGATCGAGGCTGAAGAACCGTAGGAGTTTGGTCGAGGTTGCTCGAAGATTCTCATATGAGTGTGACCATCTCGTCTCCCCTTTTCATACTCCCATACTCACGGCACGTGAGGTTTGTCCTGCCCAATCGGAGTATTCACCCATACAATTACCGCCTCCCCACACTCACCACACTTAGGAGAATCGATATTGAACTCCACATCGATATCTTCGATTTTGTGTTACCGGATAATGTCGGTAGTTGAGAGCTATATGAATGTTAATCTCGGAACCAGGGCGAAGTTGTCACGATTGGATCGCTTCAACTGCACAGCTGAAGATGCTGGACTACAACTTACGACCACCAAAGCGTAGATTGTGGGGCTCATTGACTGTGGCAAGTTACATGTATGCGTGATGTGTGGGGTGCATTATTTTGCATCTGCAGTATCTTTAGTCCAGGATTCTGAGATTGTGCTGACGACTGTGGCGTAGGCATATGTATTCCAGAAGGGATGCAGGGGTAACGGCCCTTCGATAGACAAGCGCCCGTCAAGTGATAAGAAAGACAACTCAAATTTAGTATGCCAAAAGACTATCTATGTTCTGTCTGAACAAATAACTTCTCGTACCTGAAAGAAACGACCGTGACAATAATTTAGTGAGAATCGGTGATCATAATCTACACCACCTTCTCCCGTACTTCGTCCTACTCTTGTCTCTTATCTTTCTCTTCCTCTTCCCTCCTCAACCTCTCCCTAACATTCACCAAAGCCTTCCCCAACAGATTCTCACCCCACTTATGCCTATTCTGACACGCATTCTTCTCTGCAAAACCCACGCCCCAAATCCTATCCCGCGGACTTGCCTCCACCAACTCCCTTTCACCCGTCGCCATCAACATGCCTCGTAAATTCTCCGCATCATCTGAAATTGTGAACTTATGATAGTTTCCTTCTTCAACTATGCGAAGCTTGCCTGTTACACACTCACGTCAGTATACTGAGCTCCAAGCGATACACAATATAAGTTTGCTTCTCTCGAACCTAAAAGAATCCAAGGAAAGAAGGGAAACATACGCTCATGCCAAACCTTCTCATCAAACCCCTTGACTTTCCTTCCCAGCGCTTTGTGCAATTTCGGATCTGTCGTATCAAGCATCTGCTTAGCAATATCTTCATCCTGAAATAAGCGCGCTTTTTGCACCATCATCCACATCTCGGCGGTAGCGTAGGTGTCGCCGTCGACCGTGAGCCCAGACCAAAACCATTGGCCTAGATATCCATTGCCATCGTTCGGTTGCCAGAAGTAGACTGGCTTAGTTGGAACAGGCTTGTCAGCAGGTGGTTGTGTACTGGTGCTTGGTGCTGGTGTAGTTGAAGCGGGCATTTTGGGAAAACGAGATGAACTCGATGGCGATGATAATAGGCTGGTTGTATTTGCAGTTTCTAGACTTGCGAGCTTAGATTTTGAACGCGTGAGTATTCGATGTCTTGATACTGGGGCAGCTCTCTGACTACTTGTTCCTCGCTTCAATTTTATCACTCGGCCTAACGATGCTGCTTTGGGTGGCATTAGCTACGTTGGAAAGTATCCAGTTGCTATTTCTTGAAAGGTTATGATAAGTAGTCCATGTGGTTCAAGATTTGGCTTTTAGAAGATATAGCCGAATGAGTCAGTTTGCGAGGCTGAGTTCAAAGCCACTAGCTCAATGGTCCTGCTCGTACTTCGTATTCCTCCGCCCTTTCCAAGGTGGCGCATTCCTGATACCTTCAGGCCAAAAACCTTGACAAGAAAAAGGGCGTACCAGCAGTAGCACAGACTACCTACGAAAGTGCTCGTTTTTAATAAATGCAACCTTGATAGATTGACGACGAACACCTTAAGATCATAATAGCGCAACAGAGATACATACCTTTTGAAATAGAGTGTTACTACAATAATATAATGAGCTGAAGTCTATCAAGCTTTCAAAACTATCAACGTTCTTGTGTATTGTTATCTGTCGTCTTCTGCGGTGTTTTATTATAAGGCTTCCACTCAATAGAAATGAGCTCCTTCGTATAGGCATAGTGATGTGCACCCACGCAAGGTCGTAAGATAATCAGATAGTGTATGCTCATGCTAGATAGGGTATGCAGACTCCAAATTTTCTCCTTCGAATGCAAAAGTGAAGCAACGTCAAGCTCTCGAAAGAACGCTAGCTCGCCCAGAAAACATTAAATTTATCAACACAACCTCATCGTTGCCAATTCTTCGCTCCCAAACCTCCACTATATCATGTTACTAGAAGGATAGAAATGAGCCCGCTTACTGCTTAAGCCATTCCCTCGATACCTTGCGACAGACGTTCTTCCATCGCTTTCAAGAGAACTGACGGTACAGCTTCGTCTGTAGCGCGAATAGTGATGCGGAACATCTACCGGCTGTTAGTGTCTGGATATGCAAAAGGAATGAAAAGACGTACCTGAGTATCAAAGTTCGGCTCTAATCGCAATAGACAGCCGAACTTGCCACCTTCACTCGTATGTAGAACAGTCGCACCAACAACATTCTTCACATTTGGATCGACACCATCTACAATGCCCCACTTGAACCCTGCAACAACCTTCTTCACGAATTCACTGTTCATGGTCCTGTTCTTGCTTACCAGTCCAAAAATGCTCTGTGCTTCGCGTGGCGCGCCGCCGATTTGCTTCCAACGCTTGAAGAAATCTTCAGCACTCAGATCTGCGCCTTCTTGATATTTGTGGAGTAAAACTGGTAGCTGTAATGTGAGACCTTGCAGCGCGCCTGCAAGGTACGATATGCGGATTGTGGGAGGGTCTGAGAATACGTTCTTGCATTCGAACATGATGGTCTGTTGAGTTTGTCCTTCAGGAGGGATCACAGTATCAGGGAGGCCTTTGATATCCGTCTTCAAGTTTTCCGCCGATCGGTTGTCGAGCGTTGTGGTGAACGAGCCCATGGGAAACGACGATTTGTTGGTGAAGTAAAAGATGAGAGCACCCAATTGCCCTCGGTATTCTGTCCGTAGACCAATCTGTATCTGTTGATCTTCGTACAGAACTCCTTCTGATCGAAGAAGAAGGCGAGTATAACCAATCTCCCAATCCGGACTGAGATGAGCCGCACTGGCAAGGTTGGGCGCTGAAGAAGATTTGCCGCTATCAATATTCAGATCCAAGCCATCAAGATCACTTGAGATTGAATTGATACCATTCGAACCATTTGAAGTAGCGATATTCCCCGCTTTTTGTACTGGTTCTGTGAAGCTTCGCTTGACACCAGCACCTGCAATAGTGTTCTGTCGCGATAGACCAAACTCTTTGAGGTCTGCATTTGCATCTTTGCCACCGACCACCCATGTTCGCTTATCGCTAGTTGTGGCATGCTTTTGGTGTAGTCGTGAGAGCAATGCAGATGTTCGTTCAGGATATGGGGGCATCTCGTCGCATACGGTTCGCAGCAAGTCGTCTGTGGGCATTGTCGCGAGCGCAAGATACTCGCATGCTCTTTGCTGCAACTCAGAGTCGAGTGAATGACTGTAGCTGCGGAAGGCTTGGAGCAATTGTGGCTTAATCTCGGGGAACAAGTTGACGAATTTGACATAACACGATAGCAGTATTGCTCGTGTGCTTGCAGAACAGCCTCGCATCTTAGCGCCAAGAGCCAGGAACTGTTCGATAGGACTACAGCCCTTGTTGTCGGCAATCAAATGGCCGAACTCTCCAAGGAGATATCCACCAATTTTCACCAAAGTTTCGTGGCAATCTGCTTTGATGTATTGAAGAATGGTCTGTGCAGCATAAACCTGCAGCTCTTCATTGTTTGTCACGATCTGAATGACTCGTTGCCAGACTTCATCGCTGACGTGATCGCCAGCCATGGCGATCAAACGCAATGAGATATCGACATACCACTGAACATCAGTGGCATATTTTTCTGTCAAGATGGCAATTTTTAGCACCATCTCCTCTCTTATCGCGTAGTCGGCAGATTGTAGGTATCTCAAAAGCTCATTCACAATCGCTTGAGCATTCGTCGGGTCGCACATGCTGTATAATAAGTCGAGGCCTTGCCTTCGCACGCTAATATCCCTGTCTCGAAGTGAACCAATGATGATCGCTTGGTGTTTCTTGATAGGATCCAATGTCTCTGATCGCGCAGCCAAATGCGTCATCGCCTCCAAGCCAAGATATCGAACGTTAGTCTCCCTCGACGCAATAAACTTTCCAAGCCTCTGCGATATTTGAACCATCAAATCTTGCTCCGTGTCTAGATGGATGACAAGGTTGATCGCCTCAAATAATACGGCGTTTTGAGCATTATTCTGTTGCACATTCTTGGGCATTTCCAGTGCAGAATCCATGATTTTTTGAAGCGCATCGCGAATGAGCTTCCGGATATGAGAGTCCTCTGTTATCGTTAGTATATATACAACAACACATGTTCGACAGGTAACTCACCAGGAGGTGGGTAGTATTGAAGCAGTTTCAGGAGCTTGACAAGAATCCACGGGCAGGGAACTTTATAGTAGTAATAACCTTCTGCGCACTCTTCGTCCACGACTATTCGCTTGAGCCTATTTGCAGCCTTGACGTAACTGCCCTTGTATTGCTCCAGGTTGTCTTGGACAAGAGCGGTCACCAACGAAGTGACGGAAAGCGCAACGCCCATATCAGGATCGTCCATGAGGGCTATAATTCGCTCTGCCCATTCGTGTTGTATGATGACCGGATGTTTTCGATACAAGCGCAAGAGCGTCAAGGCTGCCTTCTTCTTGACAAAAGCTTTAGATGCCCTGATACGAGTTACTACTTGTCTGCATCATACACTTGCTCAATGTACTCACGGCGAGATGAGCAGCCGGTGGACTTCCGAGCTCAACGATTCTCCGAGCTCCTTGCCACCAACATTTGCAATAGCATGTAGCGCCAGACAATTGTTGAGCTCATTGTGATCGAGTAGGTCTTTCCGTATGCTGTTGACAACGAGATGCAACAAATCGTGTTCTTCGTGTAGGAAGAGGGTAACGGCGAGATAACCGATCTGCTTTTCCGAGTACTTGGTCGCTGAAATAAGGTTTACCGCTTCGAGATGCCCAAAATCGACGTTCCATCCTAATATGTATATGTACAAGAGCTGTAGTGGTCAGCATTGGCCTTCCAGCTTGTGAGGCTATGAAAGTACCTTGCAGACGTATTTCTTTTTCTGGTATCCATTGAGGCCACCATCTAGAAAAAGCGTCAGAACAGTCAAATTCTCGAGCGGACTCGATTTTACCTCTGAACTTTTGCCTGCGACATTGTCAGCGCTTAAACTACATATATTCACTGAGCATAATGCACCCACCGTATATTTGCCAATTCTTTATTGATTCGCTTTTCTTCAAGCTCTCGAGCGCGAGCATTTCTCAGATCCGCAATGAAAGATACCAATCCTGTACCAAATATAAGTCCTACATGTGACATGTGTGGTTGGAACTTGCGTACCTCGCATTGTAGGTACGTTGCCCGTCTGGTTCCGGCTGAACAGCCCTCCACCAGCGCTGGACGTCATCTTCGAAGGAAGAGACATTGTATTGGTTGTAAACTGGCGAATCTCGCCCGGCTAGACGCCTCGGGGCGTTGATTCGAGGTAGGTGGGCGTCGGTGGGTGACGGTGAAGGGTCTCGGCGTCGAGGCAGGGGTTATGCTAGCTGAGGAGTAGCACTGCGGAGGTGTGCAACGACGAGAAAAGCTTAGAGCAAGTGAGGGAAGCCAATCATGAAACTATGGCAAAGGTAGACGAAATGTAGAAGAATGACATAAGCACGCAGAGCTTAGCATGCTGCAGGAGGCCGCTATGCAGCTGTATGCTTGCACGCGCGAGATGCGGCGGGATGTTGATGGAGGTTCTACACGGACTGCCAAGAAAACGAGGGACTGCTCTAGCGGGAGCCCGCTTAGCTCCGTCGAGACCGTGTGCCGTCTTTGCTATCAGCCACCATTGCTGCAACATGCTTTGCCTTACGGCACCTATCGAGACCTTGCAAGCATCTGAAGTCCTTCAAGGTCATACCTACTAGCGCTATTTTCAAGCTACAAAACCGGCTCATTTCCTAACAACCATTCCAAACTTTGTAGTCACATTTTAGCACGTGCACATGTTCTCCAAGACACAGGATAAGATCATTCATGTATTCCATTTCATTTCATACTAATGTCACCGTTATTTCGCCCCCGTAGAGGTTACGGTACTACAGCGCAAGCCCAGGCTAATTATCAGCCTCATATAAACGCCCAAAACACCTTCTCAATGCCATTCTGGTATCATCTTCCTTCGCTTGAACCACCATGGACACTACACGAAATGCATGTGCACAGCCCATCTACCTTCTGTTTCTTTACTTCTGGGTGGTGAAGTCGGTCTCGAGAGCCGAAGAGCCGTTGTTCTCGCTGCGGCTGCAGGTGCACGAGTCTATTCATATTGTCAGTTTACTGTTCATGTGCCCAAAACTCTTTTTAGATTAAACATACCCTGTGCACGCTTTCCGCAAGCGCATGTGCTGCTGGGCAGCTTGTTCTCGGTGGCAGCCTTGTCGCAAGCTGGAGGTTCAAGTCAGTAAAACTACGTCATATCTATGCGAAACTCAGATTCGCAAGAGAAAAAACTTACTGCACTGGAGAGCGGGCTGCTTGCCGCAAGAGCAAGTTGCCTCCTTTGCGCATACGCACTCAGCGCCGTTGTTACGTCCGCAGCAAGTCATGATGTTGGTGATGGTGTCGATATGGAGGATCGAATAAGTTTGTGGTAGACGAAAGGAAGTAGATTGAAGATGTAGAATTGGATTGAAGTTGATGTTTGATACTGAACAAAGACCTGGATCTATCAAGCCTTATATGCGTTCTGGCAAGAGCTTACTTTGCCAACGACGTAGTGAATTGGACCCTGACACCAATCAGGTGAGTCAGCACCGGCCAATCACAGCGCGCTTGATTACGCAGTGCTTGCAAAGTGCGGCGACAGTTGCCTGACTTTGAGGCTCATTCGACGCTTGCTGATTCACAAACAATGGCATGTCTGCGATAGGGCAGAGATCAACTAGTATCTGATGCATTGATATGCGGCTGGGAGTGGGTGAGGTATGGAAATTATTCCGGTGCTGAACTATCAAAACCGAACACCACCTTCGTCCGCCGTCATCCGTTCATACCTGCTACTTGACCAATCTTTGCCACAATCCCCTCTACTCTTTATTGCAAAGGTCACGCTTTAAAAGATCCGCTCCTCTAGATCCAGCTATCATACCATCAATTTACCTAATTGTTCCTGTAAACCCGCCACTTGGTTTTTCAAATCTTCACGGCTTGCCTCGCCCTGGAGTTTGTCAATTCGCGTGCATTAATTTTTGAAAATGTTACTTACCCAATTGTTCTGCAAAGCTTGTAGCAGCACAATGGCATTTTGATAATCTCTACCATTCGCAGATCCTTGCTGCGCTGTTCCTCCGTCTTTGCCTTCTGCAAAATCCTTGATGGCATCCAGCAGACCAGGATCATGCTCTAGCTCTTCGATCACATGGGCTGCACCACCTATAGACTGCGCCATAAGCCCCAGGCCAAGAAGGCCCTCGGATCTCGCGTCTGCATAGAAGCGTTGACGTACGAGCCCTGCCAGTGGTCGAGCAACTTTTGGAACTGCTAGAAGATCTTGTTGGAGGCCTTCGACATCTGCTTCAGCATTCGGTCGGCCGATGTATCTCAATATGGCTATGATCGTGCGTCCCAACTCTATCATCGGATTCTTCATAGATGTGCTTGGTAAAGGGCTAGCTGGAGCAAGAGCTTGCTTGACAACATCATCCAGGATCGAGATGCTGTCTTCTGAATGTGAAAGCAATTTGTCCGACTCAGTAGGGGCCTCTACTACTTTCCTGCTAACAACCGTCGCCACGTTATCTGCGTTGTTTGTGACTAACTTACATAACAGCGCAGCAGTTTCGCCGCGAACAGCAGCGTCTGTAGATGTTACAATAAGGATATGGCATGCTTTGATCAGGCCCGCATGACCGAGGATCGTCCGGTTCGCTTCTGGAAATGCAAGATGGCGGAGGAAACCAGCCGTGGCATAAAGCAGTGCTGAGTGCTTAGCAGAAGAGAGTATTGAGGTCAAAGGCTCGTGAAGTTGCATGATGGAAACCATGTCAATGCAAATTTCGTCTGCCATAGCCAGATTTCCTAGTATGACGCATGTACAAACTGTCGATGGCATATACTCTGTCGATGTGTAGTTGAGCTTGGCTCTGATTCGTTCAATCAAAGGATTTCTGACATTGAAGCTCTGGGCAAAAGCGTCAGTTGCAGAAACGGCTGAAACAGAATTGATGAGTTGCGTAAGAAGCAGAACACTCGTTTCGTCTGAAGGCGGTTTTTCGTCTGTCTTGGCAATGGCCAATTCTTGGAACACAGCCTCGATCTCTGTTGCTGTCATGCGGGTCTCAAAGTCCAGTACGAGAGTGACAAGGTCATCCAGTAGCTCAGGCACTGCTACACGTTGTTGGAACTCCGGATCTTGCAAGTAATGAACTAGTATGGCGATGTGCTCATGGTAATGATCCTCGTCGTATTGTAATGTTGCGCTCAGAAGGTACGAGAAGACTTTGAGCGAAGTATTATCCTTGAGCTGCTCTGCTGTGAGCTTGTCTGTTGTCCAGGTCAAGAGATCGATGGCATAGTCGATTGCCTGTTCTGGTATCTTGTCTAAGAATAAGTTTTCTGCAATTATTGCATCCAATCTCAAAGCCGCAGTTGCAGCCTTTGCTGGATCTACCTTTGTTAGTGGAAAAAGCCACTCATTAGGAGTCTACTTACCAAAATCGTTACAAAGATTGAAAAGTACAATGAAAACGATCGTGGCTAAGCTTTCGTCGAGCAGCCAAGCTATGAGTTTCCGCAAATCAGCTGTGACAACTTCGCGATTGGTATCTTTCCCTCATGTTAGTTTCTGTATTTGGCTAAAGTTAAACGTGAGTACTTTACCATTATCTGCGACACAATTTCCAATTACACGGAAATATTGTTTTCGCAAAGGTGTTGTGGTCTCATCAGAGTCTAAAGCATCTAAAGCAAATGACAATATCCCGGCTTCTCTGAAAGGCGTTTGCCATGCCTCTGAATAAGGTCAGGAACATTTTCGGAAATGGTGGTGAATATTCATGCCCTTACTCTGTTTTCCAACGGCAGTGCCAAAACTTTCGAAAGCGTTTTCGAGAGTGGTCTTCTCAGGTTCCTCCCGGAACGTAGCTAGCTCTTCTAAAAGACTTTCCAGGCTTCCATCTTGACTTTCTGGCCCATGCTCCAGGAACGGTTTCAGCCGGGCAAGGAAATCTGTGGCACTATTGTCATTTGATGACATCTTGTGCGCAATAAAGAAAGACCACCGGATTGAGGTCTACAATGGAGAAAGGTCCGGTTGCTTAAGGATCCATTGTAATGTGATGAAACGCTCAGATTCAAGATGGTATTTGTGGCTTCTAAAAGTGAAAATGGTAAATCAGGAACAACAATTTCGTATGCACCATTAGTATTCCCACTACACATGAAATGTCATGCTGATGCATTTCCACGACCCCCACCCGGCGCAGTTAACCGTGCCGGGCCTTACCTAACTCGGTTACGCTTCCTCCTCCTTCAGGGGACAACCAGCGATCGCTTGGCGCGATTTAGGAGATCTGGCACGCAACCTGAACACCATCAGTACAGCGTATAACATCCCAATCTTCAAAGTCTTTCTCACCGCATACTCTCGTTACCGATTCCTAAAAACGCCAACATGACACGCGCTCAGCAAACCATCAGCATTGCCATGCTCCTGACCTCCGTATAGCTACCCCCTTGGCTGGACCAAGTAGATGCACGGCTAACTAATTACAGGTATATCTTGCGGTATTCATGGAGGTTGTCAGCTTCCCAGAGAAGATTCAAAAGGAGATTGTTCCTGTCGTATGTATTCATGTATCTGTATCAATTGGGGTTCTTGTCTAACGACTACTTAGCTCCCCTTCTGGGCACTCATCACATTCGGCGCATATCTCCTCTTCAAGCTGGGTTGGGGGGTCTTCACATTCAACGACGTGCCAGAGGCATACAAGGAGCTGCAGGCACAGATACAGGAGGCCCGGATCGATTTGAAGGCGAAGGGCGTCGATGTTGGTGAGGATTAAATATGGCACTAGGGATTACACGGGAAGAATACTTGCATTGCAGGAGCTGGGCTATAAGGCGTTGGTGGACGAAGGTGTATGAAGAACATTGTACGCTAATGCAAGGGTATTTACATGCTCTATGTATTGGATTATGCACTTGCTGCTTCGTCATTTGCATGCATCTGCCGCAGCTTCTTCTCTGTCCTCATGAACTCCCGTATTCCAACAGGTATATCATCAAAAAGGTTTTCAGCTTTGGTTCCATCATCCAAATCCCAGTTCGTTTCGCTGCCGCCTCCGTCATCATCCATACTAACAGCAACATGATCGGGAGTCCCGCTGCCAGACACCATTGATCCAGTTCCTTTCCCTTTTTCTCTTTGCGCCGCCATTGCAGCTCTGGCTTGTGCACTCTTCTCTGCCCATTCTTCCATCTCGTCTCTGTACATTTCCCAGACGCAGTTCACACAGCCTGACATGCAACAATTATCTGGCTCCTCAGGCTTCGGTGGAACAGTGATGCCAGCTATCACTTGTGATGCATTCAGGATTTCCTGGCGGCGTTCCGCAAGGGCAGTTTTGGAACCGAAGATTATGGCAGCTTTTGCAAACGTCTCCTCCTTTTGAGTCTTCTTCGGGGTCTCAGCTGGCAGTGGGGGAACTGGAGGTATAGGAGTAGACTGGGGTATCGCTTGAAATTGGGACTGTGGGTTCTTGAGCATATCTGTTTCTTGCATTAGACGTGTATTATCATTGGGAATAGGTGCTGCGAACCGGCATAATAACCTTCCAATGAATGAGCTTGCCCTCCTGGCGGAGCAATATAACTCTTGAGACGGCGCTGTATCCGATCGCTATTCTGCAATCCATGCTTTTCCCGAAAATCCGCTTTAGGGGCCCGGCGGAGTGCTCTGAGGCATGATGTACAAAGATTGTGACGCATTGTGGTTTGCCGTACCAAGTCCATATATTGAATCGGCTAAGAATCAGCAAAGTCTCCCTCAGATTGCTGTTTATAATGTCTCCATGTTTTGCCACTGATTTATGCAAAGGAGCATACTAATGACAAGAAGCGCAGTGATAAGAGTGAATAGAATCTCGAAAAAGACGTCATTCTGCGCCGGCTTCCGAGGCCTCGGCTAAACTTGCTGGCGAACGCCGACAGGGTCCCAAAGCACAACACGCGCCGACGCGTTGTCCATCACTTCACCCCACCAATACACACGAATCAGTGAATGCATTGTTACAACCATAATTACCAATTACTATAAAAGGCAACACCTTCGCGCGGCCTTGTTTACATCATTTCGCGACAGCACCGAGAGATCATATCAAACCATGGACGAGCCCGCACGGAAACGCAGAAAGACCAGTTCACCATTAGAGCGTGCCTCAAGCCCTCTGAGGAAGGCACCTCGCCGGCCATCGTTCGCATCACCCACGAAAGCTAGTCTAGCGCGCAATTATCCTAACCTCTTACCCTCTCGACCGACTTCGAGTGGATCACCATCCAGGCCAAATAGCCGTGGGGATGCATTGGCCCTTGGGAAGCAAACGCGTGCTCCTGTGCAAAGCGAGGATGATCTACCAGGCGCGCTAGGGCAAGCAGTGCTAGAGGAGGATTCGACTGGAGGTGCGCAACAAGGCGGTGACAATCCAGGAACCATCACGCCTCGATCAAAAAGAAGGATTGCAGGTCAAAGGAGTGGATCCAATCCATCAGACGCAGCAGGAGAGGAAGATGCCGACTTGCCAACGACTCCATCGCAACGCGGATTAGAAGAGCAGGATGGCCCACGCCGAGGCGTTTTATTTTCCTCTCCAAGCAAACGACCGCCGCGGGTGAAAAACCCAGTCAAACAATCGCCTCTACGTCCAAAAGCACCGGCTGTTCAGCACGTATCTCACATACAGCCCTTGGATAACGATACGAGTGATGGGCCTGCGTTGCAGAACAAAGTAGAATTAACAGTACCCCCAGACCCAGAGGTCGAGCAAAGGCGACAGGAAAAGAAACGACTACAGCATGAGTTGGCTGAATTGGAAGCCCAAGTGTCAAAATGTGCTGAAGAGATTGCCAGTGAGCAACGACGGGGCCCTGAAGATGTCTTACCACCACCTGACCGGGCAAGCATGACTGAGTTGCTCAACTCAATTTCTGGAGGAGATCACAAGAAGCAGGAAAAGGTCCCAGTGTCGAATCTTTTATGTTCCTTCCTGCCTTTTTCAACAATCGCACTTCGGCCACCGCAGCGGGGCCAACAGACTGAGAAAATACCATCACACCGCCCGGTTGAGCTGCCAGATCCTTTACCGTACCTTGAAATGTTTACCTCCCTCAACATCTCAACTCGACTCAGTCTACCATCCGGCAAGATCTCACCTATGATGAATCGAGTAACTCAAAAACACATTATTGATATTTCCGGCCCACAGAAGCTACTCTCAGCCCAAATTTCTACTGTTATCGATACATTTAAAACCGAAGCTATCGATATGCAAATTGTTCGTTTGTCACCTTGGGCTGAGCGCGAGTTGGGCACTTATTTGCGTCTAAAAGCCAAGGAGCAAGACCTCGGCAATGCATGTTGGGCCATTGATTCATACTGGAACATTGCGAGCAAGCGTGCACTCTACTGGCATCGTTGCGAAACTACGTTTGCTCATCTTATTACGAGAGGGACAGCTGAAGATGCCGAAAACCTACATCCTCAGGGCAAGAAGGATGCCAAAATCTCGCGGCAAGATCTCAATCGGCATCTCCATCGTGAGACATTGATCTTACAGGATAAGCATGTCTTACTGAAGTTGAATTGGCGCATTACGTTCGACTGGGCTGGAGAGGCTGAATCACATGTCACTATTGAGCCGGCATTTCCTAGCGTTTGGACCGAAGGAGGAGATGCGGCGAAAACGTTCAAAAAAGTACCAGAGACATTTTCTTCGCTATTGCAGAGCAGAGGGGTATTTGAAGCCACTCGAGTGATGACAGCTCTATTATTTGCGCATTAGTTATTTGTTTCGTATAACTTTCTTGAGATACCAACCACGAATCCTTAGCTTTACATTTCTTGATAAAGACTGTTTTATTTTCGAGATTTCCAGTTTATCATCTGTGGGGCTGTGCTGCTTTTGTTGTGACATTGCCTTCTCCGAATACTGCGCCACGATAGCGGGTTACATGTATGGTCAGACGTGGGGTGGCCTGCAGCATCTTCTCTTCGCCACAACCAGCCAACTTTGATGAACTCGCAAATATAAATTTGGGCATACAAATGCTGCACTTTTCTGTTCGACGTCGCAAGTGCATATATTTATTCATAATCGAAGGTGCTATCACGACACATATTAGCCTTGTCGCTCTAGTCTCACAGCCTTCCGATAACAAGCCTACGAATTGAAAATGACTTCGACCAGAGAATCTTTATGCTGTCGTCATGATGAGTTCGATGAGTATAGTTCCAGACACTACATCATCCCAAGTGATGCGACAGTAAAAGAAATAAGAAGATCTGCCGAACAAGGATGTCCAGGATGTATTCTCGTAATAAACGTTGTAGATGCATACGTACCCCATGTACACAAATACGATATTATTTCAGCGCGCTACGCAGGTTACGGCTTGAGTTATCCTAACTCATGGTATTTACAAATTGCGTCTCCTAAGAACAGAGGTAATACATACGCCAATGTAGAAATATACATATTTAAAGGTAAGCTGTCGTAAATGAGCTTGAATGGTTGTAGTATATTAACACAATTAGAGGCTCTTTGTGCATCGTACAAGACAAAAATTATGAAATCAATATCAGGAAACACCGGTTCTGACGCGGCTGTTGCTCGTGTCCAGTCTTGGCTTCGCAACTGTGTAGCAATGCATGATCCTTGCAATAGCAACTTAGCAAGCGCACTGCCTGACAGAATTCTCCAAATTGATGGGCCGGAACAGGTGAGGCTATACCTCTCTACGAATGAAATGTTTCCTTATGTTTGTCTAAGTCATTGCTGGGGCAATCAAGAGATCCTGAAAACAAAATCTGGAAATCTTGATGATTACAAAACGGGTATACCCTGGAGCAAGCTCCCCAAAACATTCCAAGATGCTATATCCTTCGCATATAGACTCGGCTTCAAGTACGTCTGGATAGACAGTCTCTGTATCCTTCAAGATTCAGCCGACGATTGGCATCGCCAAGGTAGCAAGATGGGTGATATCTACGAGAATGCGGCCTTGACCATCTCGGCGACAGCATCTGCAAACCCCAAAGTTGGCTGTTTCAAGGTTTCCAACTCTGTTCATGAATTCCGTACATTTTCATCGATGGATAAAAGCGGTAATCTATACACCATACACGCGCGTTTGCCATTGCCTCACGAGCAATTTAAGACGAATAATCTTCCTTTGATGAAACGCGGATGGTAAGTTCTGCATGCTTGGGCGGCTTCACCAACCCATCAGTATTCAATTGACACGAACAAAATTTCAGGTGTCTTCAAGAACGTATATTATCTCGGCGAACTGTTCATTTCACTACAGACGAACTTATATGGGAGTGCCGTGAGCACATTACATGCGAATGTAGTCTAATTTGTCCTAGTCCCATAGAAGATCAGAGAGGTAAAATTCATTCCAACTTTGGTCCGATATTTTGGAGAAGTGGAGCTCCAGTGGGCGATATCAGGACACAATGGCATAAAATCATCAGCTGGTACTCATCTAGTGCTCTCACGTTTGAGAAAGATTACTTCCCGGCATTACAGGGCCTTGCTAAGCGTGTACCTCCAAGCATGGGAGAGTATCTTGCCGGGCTCTGGAGTACAACTCTGTTGACGGATCTGACCTGGGTTGCTGATCCTTATCTTAGTGCTCCCAACAGGCCCGCCATTTGGCGCGCACCAACTTGGTCTTGGGCATCGACTACTGCTCGGCCTATATTATTTGACCGGAAACTACTACGAGCAGATTTAGTCGTGACCCGCGCAAACATTGTCCCAAGGGGTGGTGACCCTACTGGTGAGCTGGAATCAGCCGAACTTGTTCTCAAATGTCGCATTTTCAAAGCTTCAGTTCTTCACCTTGAACACGTCGCCCCATGGACACTGTCACATCAAATCCTTACGATGTCCAGCGCTGCTCTGGCTTTTCGTCAGGATGGCAAGAATTGGCTATTCACACCAAGAAAATGGGGGCCTCGGTGTCTTTGGGATTATAAAATCGAATCTCCGGGTAGCCATTTTGTATCCCATGGAGAGGGAGTGTTTCTGATGAGAATTTCAGGGAAAAGAAATTTATGCCACTCCACTTGGATGATAATGAGACCATCTCCACAGAGAATCAGTACCTTTGAACGTATAGGATTGTTTGAAATGTCTCCCGGGACACATAAACTTGCTGACTTTTGGAAAATGGAGGACGGTCAGTCCGATGAACTTGTAGAGTATCGATGCTATGAGTTTTTACTTCAGGGGGGTGATTTTGATCTATGCCATGTGCTAGAATTATCGAAAGCACTGGATAGAGCCTATGATACTAGCCCTGAGGTTGAGATTACCTTAGTGTAGATGACTTAAGACATAATGATTCGAATCGAGTTATGCAAGGTCTCAATGAAGGAGCCAAAGTTCACTAAGCATCTTGTTCAAGCATCAGATTTCTGACTCGAGAACAGACACATGATGGTTGCCACCAGTCAACTTTCTGTACTCGCACCATCGACAAGCATATCCAAGTTTCATAATCTCCTACTAAAAGTTCGCCTGATGTACATACACGCAATTAGTACAACATACATATCGAAGAAATTTAACTTCGTCATTTGCTTTTCCAAACCGGAACACCACAAGCCGATATGCGTGTACTATCTTGGCCATCCCCAAAACCTCCCATACTTCTAGAACGCGTTTCACCCCTCCCAAACCCACACTTTGTACATATTCAACCCCACACCTCCTTCCCTCCTCCTCTGCCCCAAGCCTCTTCCCCAATCTTGGCGTACCCAAACCCCAAAACCCACAACCCCGTCTTCACTCCCACCCATTTCCAAAACACCATCTCCAAAATCCCAATCTCCCGTTCCCACACCCTTACCTTACACGCGACGTTTCAGCGCAGCCTCATTCGCGCACACAAACACCTTCCCAACTCTCATCCTGCGTCCCAACTACTCGGCACCACAACCCCAAGAAAGCAGCCTACATAACACCACGCAGTGTAATGTCTTACACGGAGAATCAGCGCAGACGTGGCAATTCTTCTTTTGCGAGCGTGGCGCATGGAGGTTGTGCAATTTTAACATGGATGCCCGCTCCTTGTGCTACGTGTGTGCTACGCTGCGTGACTTGCTTTGGGATGAAGGTGTATTTGAATGAGGGAGGTGGGCTTTGATTCTGGGTGTGAGTTTTTATATCGTTTTTATTCTGAGTTTGTGGTCGAGTACGGCATTATGAAGGCTGTTGTTGATGAAGGGAAGGCAAGGCAGGATCTTGTGGTGGGTGTGTCGATTGGGTTGACTTGTTTATCTGGTATTTTTGCGTTTACTACTCGTCTTCACTTGTGTTTGTTTACTAATGAAAAGAGATAGTTGTTGTAGTCATGCTCCGGATTTATACGCGCACTTTCATCGTGCGCAATCTTGGGAAAGATGATTATTGTATGCTAGGCGCGCTTGTCTTCACGCTGGGGTATCTCGCTGCCATCCTGGTGCTGCGGGAAAATGGCATGGGATACAGTGGCACAGTACTCACGCAGCAACAAATGACTACGACGCTACAGACGATTGTGGCGGTTGAGGTTTTGTATTACTGCTGTGTGAATGCAATTAAAGTGTCGATTGTATTCGTATATCTGAGAATTGGTACGTTGATTCAATCCAGACGTATAGAAATACTGGTACTAATATAATCAAAGCAACAACAAAACCCTTCGAGAATCTCTGCAAATCCACAATTCTCTTCCTCTCCCTCTTCTGGTCAATCTGCATCACCGTCGTCCTCACGCAATGCATTCCACTGCATAAAGCCTGGGACCTCTCTGGAAGCGTTGCTGGAAAATGTATCAACGCCACAGCTTTCTTCTACAGTACGTCGCTTACTCACTCTCTTCATTTCCCTCCACATCTCCTGTACCACAAAATACCAAGCTAACGATGAATAGTGACAAGCTCAACAAACATCCTCCTAGACATATACATCCTACTCCTCCCCACCCCCCTCCTTCTCCGCATCCAACGCCCCCGCCACGAGAAATACGGGCTCGTAGCGATATTCGCGCTCGGTGTGTTTAGCTGCATAGCTTCAATCGTGAGGCTGTACTCCATCAGAATCTATACCGAAGTACGTAACTACACCCCAACATCCCAACCCTCCACTTCTGCATCCTCACAATCACTGCCCCATCCATCCACCAAACCCAACTACCCAATTCAATAAAAACGTAGCTGTTGTTTACTGATAAACTGCAGTCCAAAGACCCCTTCTTCGACTCCGTCCCCATAAACACATGGTCCATGATCGAAGTCAACCTCGGCATCTGGTGCGCCTGCATCCCCGCTTTGAAAGCGCTCTTCTCGCGGTCTCAGCGCGATCGCTCGATGGCTTGTGCTTCGGCTTCGTTTCAGACGGCGTCGGAGGGGAGTACGGTCGGGGTGAAGAGGGAGAGGGCGAGGGGGAGGAGTGAGGGGAAGGGGAAGGGAGGGGAGGTGGTTGTGAAGATGGGGTATGGGGTTGATGTGCGAGGTGGGGTGGGGGTGGACAGAGAGTGTGGTGGGAGGAAGGAGGGGAGGAGGGATAGGAAGAAGGTTGTTTGTGTGCATAGTATGGTTTGAGGGAGGGGGTGGAGTTGAGGTGTTTGATAGTGTATAGGATATTGGTTATTCGTTCGAGGTTATAAAGGCGTGACGTTATGATCAATGGCAGAAATAAAAAGAGAGCTGGAGCACAGCATAACCTCAAGTTTAAACAATGGTTTGATGATTTACTCTACATACCCTAAACTACCCACTTATCCTCCTCGTCCTCTTAATCGATAAGGCCTTTACGCCCCTTCACCTTAGACCCAAACCTATCACCACCAACAGCCCAATCAATGTTTCAGACTCGAATATGATGCAGCCAAATTCCAATCTGCTGCATTCACCATCAAAAGCCCACCCACCCATACACTAGGAAACTATCACCAAAGAATGCATCTTAGCAGCCAACGGCCAGCCGCGAGGAACATTGAAAGAAATCCTGATATTGGAGAAAGACGCTAGCGCTGACCCACGCTGCTGTTAACACCTTTGACCCTAGAGAAGTAGAAAGAAATAAAACGACCAAAAATGCAATATGTGGATAAAAATAAGGAGGGTGAGGTTAAAGATGTTTGTGGAAGAATAATGATTGTGCTGAGTCAAGATGGAGTTACTGAGTGGCTTGATGGTTTACGCCATCAAGCACACTAACATCTCCAATGTGCTTTTGTTCGATGTGGGAGTGATCATCCGAAACAGCTTCAACTTGTGGAGCGGGACTAATATCATCATCGTTGTCTTCTGTTTTGATAACAGGGATTGGCTTGAGCGTCATGACGCTTTCATCCAAAGCACCACTTTCTTCTTGTTTCGATGCGTCAGACTTTCCCTCTGATGAATGATTTGAGGTGTTGCCATTTGGTACTGGAGTCGTCAAACTATTACCGTTTGTGTCGGCAACATCTTCAATGTATTGTGGTTTACTGTCTTCTTTATTCTCTTCTTCGGGTGTAATGGCCTTTGCTAAGCTCTGGAAGTTGAACATTGGCTCTGTTCCTGGAGTACCTTGTGGAGGCGTCTCGTTCTGACTTAAGCTTGCCCCAGATGCGTTTGGACTTGGCTCGAAAGAGGATCCAACAGCGAGATAATTTTGACCTTCCTGACGAAGGGAGTTCTGGTACGACTCAGCAAATGAAGATGCGCTAGACGACGCATTCGACAGGTTTCGCAGCGCAGATCGGTGTGAGGGCTGTTCGTTGAAAGGATCAAAAGGAGCCAAATTGCCTTGGCTAGACGCTTCCCGTTGAATCTGAGCGCGGCTCTCTGCAAGGTGCTTCTGTGGGTCGTCCTTCATGGCTGAGATATCAAGGCTCGAATTCGTTTCGTTCAACCCACCCGACCCACCAGATCGATCGATCTCTTTGCCCTTGCCTGCGGCGGCTGAGCTTCCAGCACCAGAATCTTCGAGTCCATCAATTTCAATCGGATGAAAGCCGCTTCCTATACGGCTCTGCGCCTTTGCAACTTTTTTCAACTCCTTGGCTTTCTTCTTGTGATCTTTTTTCGCTTCTTTTGCAGCATCCTTCTCCTCCTTTCGTTTGCGCTCTTCTTCTGCGGCCAAACTAAGTCGAATTGCCTCCATCATCATGAGTTCTTCGAGGTCATCAATCCTGTTCCCACGGCGCGAGCTTCCTCTTCCAGGGTATAAGTCATTCGATCCTTCGGTGTTTTGATTAGATGAGCCGTCGCGATCACGGCGAGGCGTGCCAATACCGCTACTGCCAGCACTATCAGTACCAAACATAGTTCTCCGTCGTCTACCAAGGACGAAGCGGCTTTCGTTTTGTTGGATATTGCCCATCATGTAGGCGGCGTTGTGTAATGCCGTCGCAGCAGCAGCCCTTCTTAGCGCGTGTGCTCTTGCATCGGCCAATTTCTTTGCCCAATCTGGTCGTACCATATCAGTTGTGATGACAGTTTTGTCGTTAACTGCGAGAGAGGTAGCTCTTCTTCGGCCTGGCGACGCGACTGTAGGAGAATTCAGGGAAGACGTAGAAGACATCGCGGAAGTAACACTAGCTACAGGGTTCTTTCCTTGGTAATTATACACCAATCCTCGCCTAAATGGAGGTGCTTCGTAGGTTACTCCAAACTCTGGTTGTACACAGAAAGGACACGCAGCTGGCTCAGAAACCAACTGAATCTCTTCCTGTGGCTCTTCGGGTGGAGGCTCGTCGCCATGGTGTTCCGGAGGATGGGGATCTGGTCGCTTGATTTGCACGAAACATTCGGAGCAAATCGGTTGGTCACAGCAACGGGTTTTATTCAAGTGTGGCGGATAGAACATGAAACAGATGGGACACTCGGAAGCATTTTTATAGAGGAATGCCTCTATACGCTGGCCATTCACATACGGGTCTGCAGGTAAGTTCACTTCTTGCGGGCCCATCTCCGTTTGGGAAGCATTGCGTGAGCCAGTAGCGAGGGAAGCAAGGGTCTTTGCTCTGCCACGAAAGAAGGGCGACGATGATGATGTGGTATTATTGGTAGCGATTGGCGAAGTCGGTGAAGGGAGGGAGAATGCTGGATGTGAAGGCGAGAGATTCGACGAACGATCTGATTGTTGGGACATGGACCGAGTCCCCATAGGTACGGTGAGAGAATTGAGATTGGGTTCTGAGCTTCGTGGACCCCATGCTGGGCTGAGATGGGTATTAGCCCGAGGAGGTTCTTCGGGGGGGATTTCGTCAGCTGCAGGCAGTGGGCGGCCGTTGACAACGGCGACTAGCTGGTGCTCGGTCCATGTGTCCTCGTGGTCGTCCAAACCTTTCCAGAAAGGAGCCAGTCGTCGCTCAATCTTCCGTGAATCAATATTGGCTGCAATATCGCTGTCAGGGCAATGGATATACATACCTGTAATTGCCGCACGACAGGCTTGCTGAAGTCCTCAGGGCCAGTGTAGACGCCCAATGTGACCAAGAAGCCCCCATCTATGCCCTCTTCTCGTATGCTGCGTTCACGCTCTTGCGCCCTCAGGACTCGTTCCTTCTCCAATTTCCGGGCTTCCCTCTCTGCTTTTGTTTCTCGCCGTGGTTCGAGGGCGGGGTCGCGTGGTTCTGAACTGCCACCGAGGCCGAGGAACGACGAGCTGCCCCGGCCATTCCTCGAGCTGTATACGCCACTTCCTGTCCGCTCGTGTGAGGCTCCGCTGGGGGCGGCGGTGGTGGGTGAAATGACCTGCTGGGCGCTGGATCGTCGAGTGTGCCCTCGCGACGAGGGCTGCGACTCCTTTCCTTGGCTATTGCCCATGACGGACAGTCGACGAAGATGGAGCAAACAGAGAGACAAAGTATGAGCCTGGCAGCAGGATGCGCCGGGCCTGTTATCAGAGCCAGCCGTCGCAGCCCAAACGGCTGATTGCAGTTGTCCCTGGGTCCGTGCGGGCTAGGATGGGGTGGCTATCGCGGGGGAAGCTAGCGAGCGGACGGTGGTGGTGAGGAGGAAATGATGCGAGATAGCGCGTGTCACAAGGACATGATGCTTTGCAGCCTTGCGGAACCTGACCGATGATCGCGCTTGTCTGGGACGCGTCTTGCAATGTCGTGATCGGGGCTGGAAAAGTGATTGGTGGTGAAGGGCCAGGGCGGTGGTTGTGGTGGTGGTGGGGATGGGAGCAGGAGCAGCGGCGGAAGCAGCGGGAAGAGGCGCTGATGGTGTTGAGGAAGAGAGAATGGGATGATGTCGTTCCCTTGGCAGGCGAGATGTTGGTTGCAAACGAATTGCGTACGGTTAGGCCCGAATAGCGGGGATGTGAGGCTTACAGCTGCGCCCAGTTCTCTCACATGTCAGCGTAGGTAGCTAGCATGCGCGCCGTCGACGAGGGCGATGGTTGAGGAAATGTCGTTGCGGCAAGACAACGCCCAAGACACACAGGCACCACAGGCAACAGGGTGCTGACGGATGTGCTGCAGCCACGTCTAGGTACAGGATGCTTAAGCTGCTTGGCCTTCACGAGACGCCACACAAAACCAGGAACTAGGTGTGCCGGCAGCGAGGGCAGTGAGGGCAGCAATATCAATGGGCGGCGAGGACGTCATGACAGCATCTGCAGACGAATGGCACGCATAGCACGCCCAGCCAACACCCAGTCTAGGCTCTGCACAACCAGCAAGTCAAGCGACACGCGAGCAATAGAACAAAGTGAAACCCCACCTACAGCGCGGGGCTCCAGAATCTAATAACCTTGGAAGTGGGTGGGCAGCAGCCTGCTTTGGTTACTAGCCTACCTCATACCCTCGTCTGCATACCCACATACCCACATCTCATACCCACACACCAGTAGACGCATCTCCAACACGATCCCTTCCAATGCCTCCCTCCTTCACCATCTGATCACTCTTCAAATGGTTTCAAACGACCACGAGGATTCCCAGTGATACTTTTGCCCCTTTCCATATATTTGCTTGCCCAATCGACCCCATTCAGGACTGTTGGTACTACGGTTAGCTCTCTTCTTGCCAGCAACACACACTGGCTTGGCACTCACTGATTGATCCCGTCGACATAATCCTGCGCTTCAATGGCAATGCAGCCGTCTCTTGGAATGAACTTGTCCTGGCCCTTCACACCTTGTGTGCTCTTGAATTCCGTCTTACCATCGTTCCAGTTGCAGGTGTACAACACCACTGCGTCCTGGTCCGTTACCAGATCCGCCTTGATGCCGCTCCATGCACTGCTCAGTGTGAGAACACTCTTCTGCTTGTCCCTCTTGTCGTTGAATGCCCAGTTGCCATTGTATCCATGGCATCCACTGCCGCAATTGTTTTCAAAGTTTGCACTGCCCGATGCAAAGCCAAGTTGGTGGGGAGCAGACCAAAAGTCCGAGATGGAGCCCGCTGTGACGTTGGCTATAACGCCTGTGGGAAGGGCATTGGCATCAATCTCCATGACTCGCTTGGCTTCGGGCATGTACAAAGTATGATTCCAAACAGTACGGTTGTCTGGTCGTGCGAAAGCATCGAGCTGGAAATATGTGTGCTGCGTCAGCATGATTGGCGTCTTCTGATCGTTGGATACAGCGTCCATGACAATGTCCCATTTGTTCTTTGACACTGAATATGTGACACTAGCTGTCACTCCTCCAATCATTCCCATAGACGAGTTGGAAGCGTCATAAATCGAGAATGTGATGGATGACTTGGTCACCTTTGTGACATTCCAGTTTCTAAAGGACCAATTGTTCGTCCCGCTATGAAGCGTGTTTGGTCCATCATTCTTCTGGGTATTGTATTTGACATTGTCGATGGTATACTGGGCTTTGCCAATACGGTTAACATAGCGTCCAGGAATCGCATTGTATACTGGGTGGCCAGGATCGACAGCTAAGTAGGGTCAGGTTGTAGCAATGACTTGGCTATGTGACTGAACACTTACGATAGTACGAGGTATTATCGTAGCCCAGCACAATATCACGCTGAATTCCGTTTTTATCTATGCCAAGTTAGCAACTATGCAGCCATACCAGGTTATGCATGGCTTGCCTTGCACCCAGAGATTGGTAAGTGTAGCCGCATAAGGGATGAATTGTGCTTTGATGCCTTCAGCTTCCAAAGTGTATCGACCCTGCGCATCTGGTTGTGGTTCTCTTGGGCGCGATAATGCGCTCCCTGCCAATGAGGCTGTAAAAGCAATCTGAATGAACCTCATTGTAATTGATATTCTCTTTGCTGTGCGAGTACAGTGTCGTGAGCATTCCCTTTCCACCACAGCGCGCCTCGTCTTACCCCAAAGTCTTTATAATCATGTCGGCAAAGTAAGCACAGAAACCACGCGCCTGTTGTCAGGAACATTTTTAATTTCCGGAATTGCTCTCATATTCGATATGATCCTGCCAGGGTAATTCCTGGGTTAAAACAGGCCTTGGCTATATATTCCAATCTGTGCATGTATTACTCCGCGGATTGCTTGTGGGACTGCCACTCAACACTAACCGGAAGAAGGGACATTGAGGGCTTTTTGATGCTCGATTTGGTCTATTTGCACAGTCATTGCCATTGAGATTGTGGAGCAACGTGACGGCAAGCCGGTATACGGGAGCACGTGTGGAGGCTCGCGCGCCAATGCGGGCCCCAATCAGGGACCATCGGCTGTTCCCTCCCTGTCACACACTATATTCACGTCTTGTCTTCAAAGGTTCTGGTAAATCTTACAAAGGCAGTCCGATAAGCGTGTTGTTGGTAGTGTCAAAGCTCTATGGTGTTCCGCCTCCTACTGCTAACCCAATCAAGGTTGGTGACTGATTCTTGAAGGATGACCATTGCACAGAGGGAGTCAAGTCGATTAGAGTCACATCATGAGTTGGAATCATGCATTTGTAAATGACCAACAGCACAGTCACGATTGTGTGTCACAGCTCATTTAGGCTCCTATATAAATATGAGGTTGTTCAGGCTTTCTTTCCTCTGCTCGACGCCGCTACTAGACTCGTATCGCATCCACGTGTGCTTACTTCCGAGTGCCTCAGGCAACAACTCCCAACATATAACTCTTTACCTGATCATTGCTTGATTTCAACGATATCCTCCCTAGTTGACGCTCTCCTGATGGAACCCCTCGAATTTCTTTGCGATCGTCGTTTCCACAGAAGCTACGTTCTCCCACCAAACCCAGAGACAGGCAGAGATCAACCGTATCGCTTCACCTACTCCGACTTTGGAAAAAATGATAGTAAGGCTGTTGTGTTATTTTGCGGGGCTCTTTTTGGATCACGTCTATGTTATGCGCCTCTAGATCAACTTGCGCACGCAAACGATGTCAGGATCATACATGTCGATCGACCAGGGATAGGTGGTAGTGATCCAGTTAAACTCGAGAAAAGGATTCAAATATGGCTTGGTGAGTTGAGAGTTGAGCCATCATAGAAATGCAAGTACTAACTGCCACAGAAATAGTTCCTCAACTTCTGAGCCACCTCAATATTGCACACGTTTCGTTGGCAAGTCACAGTGGAGGCGTCATTTACCTGCTAAACACGATGCTCATGTATCCATACCTACTCCATCCACGAAAGCCTTACGTTTGTTGCTTTGCGCCTTGGGTACACCCATCGCATTCTAAAATTAAAAAAATGCAAGTCACCGAACTACTTCCTACCCCACTGATTGGAAAATTTGCTTCACTCGCCAAATCCATCAATAAGAATGTCATCCCCTTGGTTGGATTGAGTTCTGGTGTCCTAAAGGGTGTTAAGACTTCGATCCTCAACTCAGACTTCAGACATGCGCCTGTTTCTCTCGCTCCATCTGTGACTCATTCTCGAGCTCCAACAACGAAATCGGACCAGAATTATCCGGGACCTGCCTTGGACAATCCCACGGTTGTGCGCGAATTGCGAAAGCATATTACCATATTTCTCTTTGCTGAGTGCGTAGACGGCATCTCAGCTGACGCACAGTTGTTCATCAAGGGACCTCACCCCATTCCTTGGTGTTTGCCCAGCCTATACTGGTCTGATATGGACTATTTCGTACCGCTATTCTTAAAAACAATCGACGGAAATGCTGGAACCGAAGCCTGTGGGCGCGAATGGATCATTGACGCGTTTCATGCAGAAAATGACAACATGATCGGTGAAAAGGGGAGGAATTGGTTCGATAATTGTTGGCTAGAACGCCAGACTTCAGCCTCCAATACTGTCATAAATCCGACCCAAAATCGCACCTCACCGCCTCGCAAGAGGTTCGAGTACAAAAGCGCAGTGGTGGGAAAAACAGATCATAATTTTCTCATGGATCCAGCTTATGGCGCAAGCGAGAAATGGTTACAGCGAGTGAAAGCCTCATTCCTCCCGCCAGTTGAGGTTTGAAGAGCAACTCCTCGTTCATCCATGTTATATTTCTTGCTAATACTGTGCTGGATGACACAGGATGAACCCACAGCTAGCAAATCAACATCGGCACTGTTGATTCAAGATGTGGAAAGAACTTCGATGCGGGGATTTTTGGATAAATTAAGACATCTTTCACAAGCAGTTGCGTGGCGGCCATCTTTTCCTCAGTCGAGACTCTCGCAGCCTATGCTCATGGTAAGTTCAAGGTTAGGTAGACAGTGTTCTTCAGCGGAGGAGGAGATTGATTTTTTCCCTTCATTAACGACTAGATGGAGAGGCCAAGAGAAAAGCTGTTAGACTGTATTATTGATGACTGCTACACGATAGATTCCTATTAGTTCTAGTCTTAATACAAAGTAATATTACCTTTTCCTAGCACGCGGCTCGTTACCCGAACTTAAGGTTCAGCCCTACAGCTAACGGCGATAAAATTCTAAACTCCGCCTTGACGTCTTGCATCTTTCGAATCATGCGACATCCAACCTCCATCTGACCCCCAAAAAAATGGATGCCGAGATGCAGATAAATCCCCAACGCGCAAAACAACTCACCGAGAACCTCGCCAGCATAACCTCCCGCATAAATGCCATCAACAAAACCTCCAAACAAGTACTGCCATCCCTCCCACCTCCATTCACACGCCCCCACACATCACAGCAACAACACTAACAAACCAAACAGGTCCGCCTAATCGCCGTCTCCAAACTCAAGCCCGCAAACGACATCCTCGCCCTACACCAACCTCCCAACCCCATCCACACGCACTTCGGCGAAAACTACGTGCAAGAACTCCTCGAGAAATCCCGACTGCTGCCCCGCTCCATAAAATGGCACATGATCGGCGGCCTGCAATCCAACAAATGCAAGCAACTCGCCGAGCAGATTCCGAATCTATGGTGTGTTAGCAGTGTAGATAGCGAGAAGAAAGCCGCAGAGTTGGAGAAGGGAAGGAAAGCACTATGTGAGAAGGATGCCGAGGCGCAGAAGTTGCATGTTATGGTGCAGGTGAATACGAGTGGGGAGCAGGCGAAGTCGGGGGTTGAGCCGGGGGATGCGCTTGCGCTGTGTAAGTTTGTTGTGGAGAAGTGTCCGCATTTGGAATTGAGGGGGTTGATGACGATTGGGGCGATTGCGAGGAGTAAGGCGACGACGGCGGAGAATGAGAATGAGGATTTTGTGGCGTTGAGGGAGACGAGGGATAATGTGGCGGGGGAGTTGGGGTGGGATCAGGGAAGGTTGGGTCGATGGGGATGAGTTCGGATTTCGAGGGGGCGATTGCGATGGGGAGTGATGAGGTGAGGGTTGGGACGGATATTTTTGGGGAGAGGCCGCCGAGGAAGGATGCGGTTGTTAAGGAGAGTGCGGTGGAGGAGAAGAGTTGATATGTGTATAGAGACATTAAAAATTAAATTAGATTCTTTCAGATCTTATGGCTTTACATGAAGAGTTGCGATATGATGTCGCGTGACCAAAATCAGTACTTATCAATCCAAGGCCCTACGAACCCCAGTTCTAAAGCAACCCTCTACTAAAAAGCATACCTACACGACTTATCAAAAGCTTAAAACATAATTAAACCCATTCTTTACAAACTTAACCTACAATTCTCCCCTCCTCCTTCCTTATGTCTCCTTTCCCCCTCCCCTTCACACACACGCACCCCCTCCCTTCACCAGGAATATATACCTCCCTCCCTTCTCTATCTTCCACATACGACCATAGGACACTGAAAACATTGCTTCCCGTTCGCTCAGCAGAAATTAAGCAGTGTACCGGCGGATTAGTACTCAAGTGGGTGACCATTGGGGAATCCCCGCTGTTGTATGTTTTTGGATTTATTTTTTCTCCTTCTTCTGATTCGTTTGTTTCGTATTTATGTGGAAAGGTAGGTAAGGTAGGGTAGATAGATCTAGGGGGTATTTTTTGCAGGTCATAAGCATTTATGAACGGGTGTGATGTGAGATTGGGAACTGTGAAGTTTTGTTTGAAATTTGAACGTATTGATTCTGAATGTCTCCCTTTTGCTTATCTGCTACATTACATACAAGCAAGAGTAATCTAACGTACACTCGATATATTGATTGAAATGCATGCAAACTCAAAACGCCAAGTAGGGTAGGTAGGAAGTTAGAACGCCTTGATTCCCCACTTGCTATAAACACATAAGGGGGGTGGGGATGGAAATTGGCAAGTTCTTTCGTTCCACCACCGCGATGCTCCTGAAACCCCATTGCTAGTTTCCCAATTTTCTTCTAGTAATAATCACTGATGCTGAAGATGATAAATGAAAAAGACATTAGACATATCTTATTGTCTGTCGGCTTACGCACAGCTCAATTACTCCTTCTTGTAGGGGAACTTCTGGGCTGGCGGGCTTTGACTTCTATAAGGGTTGTTGGAGGATGTTGCTGCTGTGGCTGGAGCCCATGGGCGTTCTCCGGCATCTTGCTCCTCTTCGGTCTGGGGTGCTCGAGGTCTGCTCTGTGATCGCGGGGGAGGGACCATTGTTTGGAATTGATACTCCTCAATCTGGCCTGTTGAGATGGAGCTTGGCGAACCAGGTGCCGTGGTGCGTGGTAGAGATGGTGGAGGAGCCATGGGTGGATTTGTTGGGGGAGCTCCGAAAGTGCTTGGTGGTGGAGCGTACTGCGAGCTACCCACGGTTGGCGATGGGAGAGATGTCATGCCTTGTGCACCACGGTTGGAGTCAGAGGTAGGGCTCAGATATGGCGAAAGTGTAGCACCTCCCTTTCGCTTGCCAGCGGTGCTAGCCTTATGCAAGAGACCTCGCACCTCGTCGAGATCTGGTCGGCCATCCATACTAGGGCGGCCTAGGGTGCTAACATCATCGCGGGCATTCCAAGTGTCGTCACGGATGGTATCTTGTCCAGGTTTGCGATTATTCAAAGAGTTGACCGCCTCACCCTCACTGCCTACATTAACATTCAGGTAATCAGTACCAGTTGATTTGCCCTTGTCGTTGGGATCCTCTGGCTTGTTCAGAGGGTAAAGTCGTTTGGCGTCTGCGCTGTCCTTGAACTTTTGGTAGGCCGCAACAGCATCAGCTGGTGGAACAGCAACTGACCAAGTAGGCTTATCAGCTGAGCCAAGAGCAGCATCAGCACCACCAGGACCGGCAATGGGTACTTTGCGCAGAGCAAGCACCAGAGCACACATGAACTTGGACCTTCTGGCTGTGCGGAGGGATTCATTCGACCAGTTACTCTTATGCAAGACCTCTACGCGAATCTCGAGCTTGTTCATCTCAGCAATATTGACCACTTCAATCTCGATGTCAGGGAAGAAGTCGCGGCTGTTGGCAGGGTCTCGGACGAATGTAATCAGCTCTTGTTTCAGAGTATTGATATCCTCGAAAGATGTGTCGAATGCGCAAAAGACTGAGATTTGTTCTCGCATAGCCTTGCTTCGTGTGATGTTCTCCACCCACAAACTGTTGAGAACGATGTTTGGAGTTTGAACTGTCTTGCCGTTGCTAACGCGCTTGAAAACGGTGTATAGAAGAGCAATGTGTTCAACCGTCAATTGCTCAGTGGCAATGTCAACTCGATCACCGATATCGTATGGATGCTTGACGAACAAGAAAATGCAAGAACCGAGAACTTCTTGTGCTGTCGTGGCAAAGATGAAAGACAGCGAAAGGAGGGCAGTAGCGGAAGTGGTCAGGGTAGCGCGGAATTCTGGTGCCAGGAAAGCAACAAAGACGAAGATACAGACAATCAAAGCAATGGTAAGCAAAAGACCGTCGAGCGCGTTGATGGCTTGATCGACATCATGCATGCTGGTGTTCAGTGATTTGCGTTGGCGGGAATAGTCAGTAACGGTGAGAATCATTTCGTCAAGACTGATGTCGCCGTTTCCATCGCGGTCGAGTGAAGCAAAACATTCTTCGGCCTCGTCCTGGCGATCAGGACCCATGACCTCAACGAGATCCTCCAAGGTCAATTCGTTCTTGCCTTCGACAACCAGAGACATCCAGATGCGCCTAGCCAAAGCCTCAGAAGACCTATTTCGCTCCAAAGCAGTCAAGACGACGGAGTGAGCAGAGTTGGGATCGAAAACCTTTTTGCCAGTGATTTCTGAAGCAATGGTACCGAACACAGAGGTAATCTTGTCTCCAATGCGACCAGCATCACGTCCAACTTCCTGGATAAGTCGTAGAGGGGTACGGCTACCAGAGCGTCCATGCTTTGCGGTATTCTTCTTGCTTCCAAGTCCGAGATCGAGAATGGTATCCTGAATGGTGTAGTCTTCTTCGGCAAATTCATTGCAGTAAGCGGGGAACAAGGATCGCGAAGTATCGTAGAGAACACCCAGCAGGTAAATGTTGCGCTTCGATTCCTTGATCTTCGCATCGAATTGTTTTCGGTGGTAACTGATACTGATCAATTGAATCAGGACACGCTCGGCGAGGATGATGATTGTGCAGACCAGTAGAGCCAGTAGCACAGACTGCATCTTGTTGATCCAATCTGGGTAGTTGGCTCCACGACGATCATCGTTTGCTCTGACCAAAGCAGGGAACGTTGCTTGATTCACAATCATCCACAAAACGAATGACAAGGGCTTCTCGACGGCTCGCAGAAGCAACGCATATTTCCGAACACCAGGGCTGACGACACCGATCAAAAACTCGAAGATCTTTGGGAGGAAGTGTGCGACGATTTTCATAACCCAGAAACTGAGCCAGACTGTAATCTGTTAGCATGTTTCTACAATCGAGGTCATTGGAGCCAACTCACTGATTTCAATCCATATCCAGAACATCTTCTGGTTTGTGCCACCAATTGAGCCTGTAATGGTACCTGTTTGGGAGAGGATGATGGGAATAGCCAGCAGAAGCGCTATAGGCGCAACGTAAATCATGTAGCGAGTGACAATGCTGAAATTGAGGATCTTGGTGTACAATCGACCCATGCGATTGAGTGCCGTCTTTTCCTCATGGCCACCTCGCTCAGGTAGGGGAGCACCGGTACGAGGATCGACATTTACGCCAGTCGCAGCTTTCCTGCGTCCCCTGGTGAACATGCCAGTCTTCTCGGACTTTTCATTGTTTGAGGTTGTGGGACTGAAGTGCGAGGGCGTGTGACTGACGACAGTCTGGAGGGGGATATCGGTAGTGCGATTATCCATGTTGTCGCTGTTGCCGTTGAGAGGCTGGAAACCTTGGTTGGAGAGTCGAAAGGACCGTTGGCGTGACGTTCGTTTCGAATTGCCTGACATAAGGAGGGAGGGTGAGGGTTATGGTAGTGAGGGGCGTTGATGTCACCAACTAGCCAGCACCAGAGGCGGGGCAAAAAATTGGAGAATGGAGGCGCGAACGATGGTAAAGAATGCGAAATGGAGGTTAGAAAAGCCGACACGGAATGTGCGTCGAGCACTATTCGCGGTGCGGGTACGAATGGTGGTACACTAGAGCGACCAATTGAGACAGCGAGGGAACGCAGGCCAGCCCTTGTGCAGTTTTAGGAGATAGGAATTAAGGCAGGCGGGGGGGGACGAGGGACGAGGGAAACAGCGAGCGTCGAGCTCAGTGAGGATGAAAGATCAGCGCAGGTCGGAGAGGATGTAATAAAAAGTGGAGAGAAAGAGAGAGTGTTCTCAACTACAGCAGAATCTTTCAGGAGCTACAGCACGGCGTCGTCAAAGGACCCAGGACCAGCGCCCCCCAGACGTTGCTCTGCAGGTACGAAAGCCACAGCCAGGGATCCGGCACGATGAAACCACGCTAACAATTCGGCGCCGCAAATCACGCTCAAGCCCTGCCGTCACCGCCAGCGCCACGCCACACCTGCCAAACTGCCCATCTATCCACCGTCGCTCGACGCCATCCAACAATCCTTCTTGTCTGGCACAATTCGCCTCGTCACCTCCACTTGGACTCGTATTCATTTTGCTCCCAGCTGAAGACACGCCATATCCAGCCCCATCGAGCCACTGTTGGTCACCCCTGGGATGATCCGATCTTGACTAACGACTCCCTGATTCTGCAATCGATAAGCTCCCGCCAGTGAAAGCATATCTGGTACTGTACCATGTTAATTGAAGCAGCATGGGCGAGACGTTGAAACGGCCATTCACTTCTTTTTCCCTCTGGCTGCAATATAATCTCATTCCCTTGTCATTCTGCACTCCCCACATTCGACCGCATATGACAAAGTATACCTGTCTCTCTAACACAAAAAAACAAAACACCCCTTATGCATACATACTTACATACATACACACATACACACATACCACTACAACACCTCCTGCAGCTACCCCAAACCTACGCCCCAAACACCGAGGGAAATGCCGTCTTCTACCCCCAATACCTATACACAATCCAACTATACTCCCCATGCTCCATCCCCTACACGCATCCTGAAACACGAAACATGAAGAACAGCCTCAGGGTCACATACACGCCACCCCTCCCAATCCCTGGATACCTACCTGTCCTGCCCTACCACCTTCATACCTAGCAGTACCAAACTAACTAACTAGTTCACTACTACAAGTTCAAACTTTTCCTTCTGCACTCGGCATGCTACCACCGAAGCGACCCTGGCACTACCCGCCCGTTTTGAAGTTTTTATTTTAGACTGCCGAATACCGCGCGCTATGATGCTGTCGCGCATGTCCGGGAGGAGGGACCCACATTGCCCAATCCGACCTCGCATACGTAATCGCTTTTTTTGCAGGGAAGCGCGCAGCCAATCACCATGCATGTCTTTGCCTCCCCCTTCAATTTTGGGGCTGTTGGTAGAAGATAAACTCGTTCGGTGATTAAGAAGAAAATTTGTGTGATGCTTAGATTGTTCAATGGTTCTGTGCCACGGGCTGCTTGAGCCTTGGTATGGTACGGCGTTGGTATGTTTGCAGCGAAGGAAGTGGGGTGTGAGGCGCCGTCTGGATTTAGTTGGGATGATCTGTAGATCAGCGAGAGACGTGTGTAGCCGAGGTTTTTGACGTCGATGGTGATCCACTTGGCTTTGGTAGTGTCGTGTGCTGTCTTTTCGATGAAGTCAATGGCTGGGAGGAAGGGATCTTGATAGGGTTGGGCGATCGAAGTGAGGAATGTCGAGTCAGTTATGTGCTTGGATAGCATATTTTGTATTCTGCATTACTTCGTGTGCAAGATCAAATGCATTGAATTAAAATTTGAATAGAAAGTTAATGTAAGCAGTAAATAGTAGTAAATAGTAATACATATCCTCTCAATCATCATATCATGAAATGTCATCATAGGGTATCTATCTCCACCTCACCACCTCACCTCACCTCACCATTCCTCCCAACCCCCCAACCTCCCAACTCCAAACCACTCCACACGACCTACCTCCCACAAAGCACAAACCCAGCAACAAGACAAAACCCCCAATTCCACCTCCCCGCACTAACAACATCATCAACATTCAACACCCCGACCCCAAAATCCATCAACTTCTTCCACACACTATCCCTCAACCCAACCGGCCACGCTGGCGTATCGTAATACCTGCTTACCAACCCCTTCTCCTCCGCCGCTTCAATCTGCTTCCGCACTTGCTTCTCCTGCTTGGCGGACCACTTGCCCAGCCAGAGATCTGAAATCGCCGCTTTGAAGTTAGCGCTCGCGTAGTAAGAATTCGAAGTGTTGAATTGCGGCTGCGAGACGGAGACGAGCGGGGCGTCGTAGAAGATGAAGCGGTCTGAGGGGTTTTGCTGGATCAAGTCGAAGGGGGTTTGGCCTGTGCCGACGATGGTGAGGGGGCCGGGGTTGAGAGTTTGGCCGTCGTAGTAGGTGAGCCATTTGCGGTCGTGTAAGGGTTGGAGTTGGGAGAGGAGGATGGGCCAGAGTTTTTGGCCGGAGGATTTCATGTCGATTAGCAGGACCGTGGTGGTGCTGGGGTCCGAGTCGAAGAGGCCTGTTTCTTTGTTGGGTTCGGAGGCGGGCGTGACGTTGCGGTGTTCGAAGATGGTGCTGAGGGGGTCGAGGTAGAGGTTTCGTAGTGTTCGGTGTGGTGTCGTTGAGCTCCAGGTGTGGCCGACGAGTAGTTCTTGGTCTTCTGATAGCCAGATGTCGGCTTCGACGCTGGTACAGCCTGCTGCTAATGCAGCGTACAATGGCACAGAGCGCCAGTAGTCGTTATGTGAGTGGCAGTTCTTTGGCACTACATCGCGGCTGAAGTCGTCACGCCAGGTATACTGATATGCGCCGTTTTCATTGGGTTCTTTCCAGCTCTTGACAATCGCGTCCAATCCGCTGTGACCCTCAGGGGGTCCCAGTCTTCGTATCAAAGCCCCAACGAACGAGATGTATATGCTAACCAGACATCAGTAAGTTATAAAAGGAAAGGCTGATTACAATACTTACACTGCAGCAATTGCACCGAAAACTCCCAATACGACAAAAATGATCGTTACGTATCTGCAGCATCGCCTCTTCCCAGTCGTTGGTGATTTAGTGTATTTGGCCTTTCGCGCGCGAACATTACCCCATAGTCGTGCCAGTGGATTTCTTCTCTCTTTCTGGCTTATTTGCACTTCAATTTTCCCTAATTCTGCCTCGTCGATGCTTCTGGAAGTAGATAAATCACTTTTTGTCTCGCCATCTTTGGTATCGTGTGACCGCGTGGTTTCAAACGACAGAGGGCGCTCAGACACATTGGTTTTTGTCTCCTTGGTTTGCTCCATAATCAAGATGTGGATCGGAGAAAGTGAGAATGGTTCAGAATTGAAAAGTACATCAACCCCCAAGCGCGTACCCCGCCCGCTGAGGGGGTTCGCGATCTCTTGTAGAACTACGTTCTTGAGCGTGGCATGGTTCTGGACTGGCTGGGCTGCATGCTCTCTAGCCACATACGGCACGAACACCTCACCTGAAAGATCATGCGAACCAGTGTGATTGCGGGGAAGGCTAGAAGACGCGTGAAGATTTACATACTGTGATACCCATCGACATTGCGGACGCGTCGAAGTTGAGCAAAGGTACACAATTGAACAAAGGGCGCGTAGAATGTACCTGGCTTTTTGAGCGTATTCGGATAGCGTAGCGTACTCGACCAGAAAGCTTGCGCGACAATGTATGCCTTGCCTAACTCGTCATCCACGACCAATTAGGGACAATGGTCTCAGAAAGAACATCTGTGCCACTCTTTCGAAACCTTGATAGATTTTGGGTTGTTGTTGCAGCATTGCCACGCTGGAGAAAGCAATAAGCACCGTGGTGCTTTTGCGCCGCAAATCGCCTTACAAGTATCCGCAAAAATAATCATCCGAAGACCTGGACCCCGTTCGAATTTCTGATGCTAGCGGGCTTGTCACTATGCAGTTGGTGGCTCATTAAGTGTTCAGTAGTAGAAACTTAAGTGCGGCTGGTTAGTGACAAGACAGGTGCGTCTCACTCACATGATCCAAATCACCTTGAGATCATGGCTGAGAGTTGCGAGATCAGACCATCTGAAGCGCCATGGGACCAAAATGAGGATAAGAATCATATGTACATATTGTTGAAGTCTCACAGCTAACGACTTGGTGCGAGAGAGCAGTAGCATCCCCACTTGGAAGCGGTCAGCCTCGCGTCTTAACCAGAAGCACCCTAGACCGTGACGAGAACGCATGCGCAGATACCATCCCCACACCGTAGTTCCCGCGCCTCTAGACCTTCAATTCTTCAATTTGAAAATATGGTAATTTATTGAAGGGTGCGACAAATGGGTGCGGCGTCTTACCTGGATGTGCATGTGATGAACGGTAGGTGTTACGAGAAGCCACTTTGTTTGATACTCACGGACAGGGAAATCTAAATTAAGCACGAAGATGACAACCTGGCATTCACACCGACTTCATGTATACCGACCTCGTGCCCCACTTCATTGACTTATGTACTAGTAGAATTGAATCACAGTTCTAGTACATATAGTACCTATTGCTTTGCCGTTATTCTACTTGCTCATACTCCACTACACGTTCAACATGGCGAAAGAAACATCCTTCCGTTGCTGCATTGCCTTTCTCCTCATTATTCAGGCTGCTTGCTGGGCCTTGACATTGGTCGATCTATTTAGCCCAGGGAAACCGCGTTTAATCTTACGAACCTCGATGGATGTATTGTCGCAATTATTCTGGAGGCGGTCTTCGGCAGCTCTCACTTTCTACACCGACTTCAGGGCTCTCGTCTGAAACACTATCAAGATGAACGACGCGACATGAGTCTTGAATGATAAGAACACATTGAGAGACATTGAGAGCATCACTCGAACATCGTTTCTCGTATGGCATCGAAATCCAATCATTGGTCACACCGACAGCACCATCATTACGATGAAGAATATCGCCAATACCTTACGCTCGATTCGAGCCCGCCGCGGCAATGCCGACACGTATTGAAGGCAGGTTGAGCATTAGCAAACGACTTCGCGACGGTCAAAGCAGTCATGCTACTCTTCTCGATGATACCCTACAGTTGGGTGGTTTGAAAGTCCATCTTTCACGTTCCATATTATGCTGAACAATGTAACATTGTTCACATGTTTCGGCCTCAACAGAACACAGAATGGTTGAAGCACAAATGCAAGTAGTCGTCCTTAGCAGATGGTCTGACAGACACGGGAGCGAATCCTCGATCTAACAAGATCTGTGAGGTCAAGTTACAGAGGCCAAGTTTGTTAGTAGAGGTCAGAGCATAGATATGAAATAGCAAAACCTCTTACATAAAGTCCTTTAAACAACCAAAAAAGTCATTTTCTCTCATCATGAACCACGCATGGAATGTTTTTGCAATGCTCCGTCTCGAATACCACGCCACACGCCATGCTCGTATTGCCAGCCTCAATTTGGCCCCCACACACAGCACAGCCTTGCTTCGTTTGGGTTTAAGGCCGAGGCCTCCACGGCGATTGTCAGCATCAACGCAACCTTCCCGTGCACAACAAATTACGAGCTTGGCCCTGATGGATCCTCTCAGTATCACAACAGCATGTATATCTCTGACAGCCACTATTACCAAAACTTCCATCACCGTCTCTACCTTCGTACGTGCAGTGCGTTCAGCGCGGGGCGATCTGGATGGCATATCACGGGAGCTTGGCTCGCTCAAGACATTGCTCGAGTTGCTTGCAGAAGATGCCCAAGATGCCAATAACTTTCCAGAGACCCTTGGAAAACACATTGCAGGCATCCTTTCAAATTGTGACCTCGTCCTAGTCGAGGTACAACGACTTGTTGATAAGTACAACAAGCCAGGGGTGGCCAAGGCTGCGAAATGGACTTTGGCTGGCAGCGAGGATGTTGCGAAATTGCAATTGAGTCTTGAAGCACATAAAAGTGCTCTAGAGATTGCGCTTGAGATGGTGACTTTGTGAGGCCTACGATTCACAAGTTTTGACAAGGCTGATAAGCCATAGAGCCATGACTAGAGAGATCAAGAATGATACCACGCAGATACGAAGCGACACTGAAGCTATCAAGCAGGATACTTCAGAGATCCTCCAGGAAATTGCTCGCTTAAGAGCTCAGCTTCCCAATGATCAAGCGATTGCGCAACCTAATATCGAAGCTTCTGAAACAATGCTCGCCCGGTATTTGGACGACTTGACTAGCTATGCCGAAACGGTCTGCTGGAGTGGAGAAGATAGTGATACAGATACTGAAGAAACCTGTGTCGAAGAAAAGCCGAAAATTGCGTCTACAGAAGTCAACTTGAAAAAGCCCATAGTTGCATCACCCACATCACCAACTCCGGCAAAGCAACAGGTGACAAACGAAGTCATTCAAGAGTCTAAGGATGAAGGCATTACAGTCATTTCTAGTAGCACCACAGACACTGTATCCGATCAGTACTCCAAAATGAATTTATCGACGCCCACGCAGAAGGAGATTGTTAATCCAAAGTCCGAATCACAAATGGATCTTCAGAACTTTTTGGAGCAAATAGAATCTAATCAGACGACACCCTTGGATGTTAAATATGGACCATTCGCACTTGTATCGAAGACCAAAAACAAAGAAATTGGGACATCAAGGCAAACAGAACTCAAATCGTCAGATGACATTCAGGCTACTCTGAGTCCAGCCTCCGTTACCCGACGCCCAGTCCAAAGACTTGTGAGAAAACCACTTGAAATATCTGAGCCTGACCCGAGAACCAATGCATCAAGAGGAGCGTTGTTAGATGAAGGTCGACCGTTCTTGTTCAAAGCCCAGGCTAAAATGGAGAACCTAAAGGCTGGCCCAGGAAATTTGCGTTTTGCCAAAAATGACATAATCAACATTACTGAAATTGTCAGTAATGCAAATTACAAGGGATACTTAGAAAGCGATACAACAAAGCAAGAAGCCAAAATTTTATCATACATGGTGCAGAGAATTAACCCACAACTTCCCTTATCTGCGACAATCAAGGACGAAACATCCCCTGTGAGAGTTGCAGTAACCAGAGCGGAAGAATGGGGCGCTCCACGACGACTAAAGACCAGTTCCAAAGAGGCACTTACAGTACAAACTCACCAGGAATATGGCGAAATTGTAAGATTCTTGACTTGTATGTTCTAATACGTATTCTCACTTTCCCCAGGCTGTCGTCAAATCATATACCCGCCCCTCAGAAGATGAAGCAGACAGAAGGCTCAGAATCATTCGTGAAACTGAGATACTTGGGTTGTTCGATCATCCACATATTGTGAAACTTCGCTACTTCGCCTGCACATCAACATCATGGTTGCTATATCTGGACCAAGTTGGATATATCACGCTTTCTGAGTATATTGCGAAGTTCGATTCACATAATGAATGGAGTGGGCCAGCTCGGAAGTTCGCTAGGCAGATTGGCAGTGCCCTTCAGTACTGCCATATGCATTGCGTCCACCACAACAGCTTACGAGCAGAGAAAATCATCGTGGACCCAAACGGGGACGTCAAGATCACAGGCTTCGGTAGTCTCGAGATAAAAATTACGAATGCAGAACGGAACTTCGATGTATTTTCATTCGGCACAATCATATGGCATATGATATTCAGCAAGCCTCCTTGGAATCCGGATGAAAATATGGACAGGTATCTTGGAAAAATACCTACACTTCTACCCCCACAGCGCGAGCGTGAGTCATTGCCCCTTCCATCTAAAAGTACATCAAGGCTCACTTGCATCCCAGAATGTGGCCGTCTTTTAACGAGTATGCTGAATCTCGATTCAACAAGCAATTACTTTTCGATGGACAGGGTGCTTGCTCATGACTGGATGGTCTATCAATTGGTTGGCTCTGTTCCAATCCACTTACCTGTGCGCCATCCAGTCGTCGGAACGATGAGCCTTCGTGATGCAGCTGCCTTCGTCGTCTTCTCGAAAAAAGTCACTCCTGTTGTCGAAAAATTGAGTACTTTGGGGCTTGGAACACCTGAAGAGCTGAGCCGAAACATTGCGCTCATTGTGGGCTCTTCGGGATACAAAGAAGCAGCCCGAGAATTCTATAAACAGAAAAAGCGCATCCGTGCTGCTTCAAGTCATTCAACATTCTCGGGCCTTTTGACTAAAATCAACTCGGGGAGCAGGGCCACAAAGACAACAGAAGAAGTTTCGGTGAACTTTTATACACTTCTTGAATCCTATTGGCGAAAACCCGCATTAGCTATGTACTATCTGGCCAAGGAGAAGATGGAACGGGAAGCCGAAGAATCCTATCAATCTGATGCAGAAATGAAAAAGGCCATCCTTGAAGATGCATTAAGCAAGGTCGTTTTTTGAACCACAGCTCTCAAGTTCCGTTTTTCATACGTTCCACTCTGACGTTCACCTACATACAAAACTTCGATGGCCAATTACATACATAATACTTAAGAGTTCACCATACTTCAAATTGCTGTGGATTTGATTGAGTGATCACGCCTAACCGGACACTTACACAGTAAGCTCAGCCATTCTCACTCCAAACCTCCCACTATTGTTTGCAATTTTCCAAGAGCGGACTCTTCTCAATGATATCAGACCCCGAGACTGCATGTTTGCCCATTAACCCTGTTTCCTTTCCTTCAGTTTCTGGTTCTCGCGTCCAATATGCGTAAGCAAGAGGGACATAGAACAACAATCTAAGCACATATTAGCACCCAGCAATATGACAAACTACTGGGTCAAACTCACACCAACACTGAAGTCGCAAAAATCGTGCGCTTCACATTATATCCAAATGGGTCCGTGTACAGCCACAGTAACGTCGCAAGAAAGCTCTTGACGCCCTCCAGACACAACGTCTGCAGGTCAAGCACCGGGTGCAGGCGTTGACTGCTGGCTATGAAGATGATGCCTGTGGCCATGAAGCCTCCAATCATGGAAATGCTTTGGGAAGTTGTTAGCTTAGCGAAAATATTGAGTGTCAAACGTCTTACGTGAAGAAGTACCAAACGTCGTATGGGTGGCTCCAGTAATTATAGCCAGCGTTGAGGAAGTATACGATGGCTGGCAAAGCGATTAGGGCTTGGAGAACGCGGACGCGAAGTAGCATTCTTTTGCCGATGGAGTTGGTTTCGGAGGACATTGTGATGGGAATGGAAATTTAACTTGGTAGATGAAACGTTGAAGTAATGTATTTAAAGGGTTTGATTAACGATGAGTTGAAGGTATGGGCACATTTGAATGGTTTTTTATACAATCACTATTGCTGCCTGAATTGTGTTGCCAGATCGCAATTGTTTCGGCTCAATGACTGCCGGTGTTTGGACGCCTGAATATACACGACTGCGTTTTTCACACTTATGAAGATATGGAAAATTATCTAAAAGTTGTTGGTGGGGGTCTGAACATCGCAAATTGTGATATGCATCATTTGGCAAGCAAGTTTTGGGTGCATGGAAAGAGGAAGGCATCTTCTTTTTCAGTCAAAATACCCACAAGAATGAGAACCACGAATCGAAAGAGGCGGCAGAGCAATAACATAAAAGCGAGTACCACAGGGTACTTTATTATAATAGGACAAGTACTGAACCCCAAGAGCACTAGAAGGCCTGGAGACTGAGCGGAGGATGTGACGTCGGCACAATTGCGAAGTAAAGGTCTGTCCGAGACTGAGATCCAGAAATCCCCATGAATGCGGTTAACTAGCTACCTTCGCAACTCTTCTCCGCAACTTTAAACTTCCAAGAACCTCTAATGATATGCCAAGAGCGGAGTGGGAGTCCGTGAATTGGCGTCCGGTGGACCATCACCAGAAATCCCGGATACATCATTAGCGATCTACATCGAAACAAGGTCCATTGGTCTTTTGTTCACAAACCCATTTGTATTTTGTTTACAAAAAGCTGATAGAACTTGCAAAGAATTGCGTTCCTGGTAGTATTAGAGGCTCACAAAACTTCCCTTTCCTCGAATCCTGGTGGAGGAAAAGGACGAAGTAGTTCAGACGAACTACGGACACCCCAGGACCAAAATTAACCTTCACTTTCTCTTTGAAGTTTCGCGTAGCAGATTGGCGATCATTGGATAGGGCATCTCAAGTCATCTGTACATGGTAAAACGTCTAGTGTAGTTACCTAGATAGGAAATGAGTCGTCCGGCGAAACCACCGATCCCACCGGCGACCTAAACCTACCCCAGGATACCAGCAAACTAGGCTGATGATGCTTCCCCAGATTGCGGGGATATGTCAAGTCTCTACTTGGCGTTTTGTTGATCAAGTTCTTCTCCCAAAAGTATAAATATGGCCATTGATGCACTGTTTTCCTTTCACTACACCAGCCAGGCTTCTACAAAATGCGATTCACTACTATATTCGTGGCTGCGGCTACAGCACTTCTATCCACAGCCACATTGGCAAGCCCAATAGGAAACACAGCACGTCAGACTAGTCCCTTTGCTGGTTACCTGATATCCACATTTTCGGATCCAAATCCAAGAGTACAATTCTATCTTTCAGATGGAAATTCAGCAACGAAGTTCTTCCAAATCAACCAAGGCAGAGAAGTCTTGACATCCACCGTAGGGACTGGGGGCGTGAGAGATATTTTTTTGACGTCGAATGATGAAAGGACCCAGTGGTATGTTATTGCCACAGGTAAGTTCCACGGAAGCTTCGACATTGAAATTTAGCTAACGCGCCTGCAGACCTGGACATCAATGCACAAGGATTCAATTGGGACATTGCAACTCGCCAAGGTAGCCGGGGAATGGTAGTCTGGTCTTCCACAGACTTGACCAACTGGTCTGGCCCCAATCTAGTACCCGTTGAAACCGCCGATGCAGGCATGCTATGGGCCCCAAGCGCCGTGTACGACTCTGCAACATCGCAATACTTCGTCTTCTGGGCATCAAGGCTTTACAGCTCAAATGATCCGGACCATACTGGGACTGCAACCCTCGACCGTATCCGTTGGGCAACCACCCAGGATTTCGTTACTTTCAGCACACCGCAGGATTACTATGCGCCAGCAGATACGGCAGTCATCGATCAAGAGTTTCAATATCTTGGTACACCAGGGCACTACGCTCGCTTCATCAAGAACACAACTACTGCTCAATGCTACCAGGAGGTCACTACTGGCGGTCTGTTTGGCGAATGGACTCGCATCCCTGGTGTTGTTGTGGAGGGCGGCCCATGGGAAGGTCTGGCAAGTTATGCGGATAACTTGGATAGCAGCAAGTTTCATGTGCTTTTGGATAATTATCAGGAATATTTGCCATTTGAGACAACTGATATTCAGAACCCGACTTGGGTAGGTAGCAATCTGGATGGGTGGCCGAGAGGCCTCAAGCATGGAAGCGTTACGCCACTTACTCAAGAAGAGTATGATAGGGTACTTGCTAGGTATCCCAGGTAAACCAAGTGGTTTCAGGGCATTTGGATAACGATATGTACTTCTTTGATAGCAGTCCAATAAATGTTTTCTATTAGCGAGCAAAGTGAGACGCTCTTCTTTTGCAAATCGCCATTTACTAGTGGTCGCTTAGAACTATTACGTTGAAAGCTGTGCATCTTAAAATGTCTCCAGGTTCACGCAGAGTTACAAAGTGTAGATGCAGCGACCTCGAAGTCAAGGGTTGGTAGCGCCATCTCAAGTCGGGAATCGTCCGCGGATGAAGGCCGACTGGCCGAATAGACCCGCATTGCCGGAAGTAAGCTTGCACTTATACTTATGCTTGTCGATGTGCGCGAGGCATTGCATTTTCAAACATGCAAGCTTTGAAGCAGCGAACATGGAGTTCTCTGTCTTCAAAATCTTCTTATTCCCAATGGCGTAGCCTGCACGCTTCAAGCTGTCTCCAACGAGCGCAGAAATCCTTACCAGCTGCATACTACCGAGGCGGCACGTCTCGCGCAGTCATCTTCAAAACTCAAGATTTACCAGCCGATCAAAAGCAATGGCCGGACATATTTCGCGGCGTTATCAATTCACCAGATCCTAATGGCAGACAACTAGATGGAATGGGTGGTGGTGTATCTAGCCTCTCCAAGGTGTGTGTAGTAGGGCCATCGAAGCGGCAAGATGCCGATGTTGATTACACATTTGCTGCAATTGGCGTCAAAGACTCTGAAGTGGATTTCTCAAGTAATTGCGGAAACATGGTCTCCAGCATCGGGCCTTTTGCTGTTGATTCAGGGATGGTGCAGGTTGATAATGGTCGAGCTATTGTACGAATTCATAATACGAACACTGGGAAGATCATCCATTCGAAATTCGCGGTGAAAGATGGAGAGGCGGAAGTAAGTGGCTCTTTTGAGATTGATGGGGTTGCAGGGACTGGTGCAAAGATAGAGCTTGCTTTTCAAGATCCATCGTAAGTTGCGTATCATGCGGTAAAACTTTCACTAACATCTGCTACCAGGGGGTCTAAAACAGGGAGAACATTCCCTACTGGGAACATTATTGATGAGTTCGATGGCGTAAGTGCCACATGTATCGATGTTGGTAACCCCTGTGTGTTTGTTCAAGCAAGCGATTTGGACGTAGAAGGAGGCATCCTCGCGGATGCAATTGACCAACACCCGACTCTGCTCCCTAGACTGGACTCGATCCGAAAAAAAGCTGCAGTAGCCATGGGAATAGGCAAAGATGAACAGAGTGTCCCTGGTTCCATACCCAAGATTGCAATGGTTTCAGCGCCACATGATCACGAGATTGTCGGAGGCAAGGTGTTTCGAGGAGACTGTGACCTTGTCGTACGCGCCATTTCCGTCGGACAGCCACATCGCGCCGTGCCAATTACAGTTGCGATGGCATTGGCTGTTGCATCTCGCTTGGAAGGTTCTATTGTGCATCGCAACACTTCGAAAACACCAGTTGATGTTGACGGAATCACGATAGGTCACAATAGTGGGAAGCTTTTAGTAGGAGCAAATTTCAGCGAAGATGGAGAAGTGAAAGACGCCACCGTCTTTCGAACTTCACGTCGGATTATGGAGGGTACAATCTATTGGAAAACAAGCACTTAGAATGCTTCAACTAAGAGTACGTCTTGAGTAAATCCAAGGACACTTGTGAAGCTATAGATTGTGCTTCAAGTAGACTTGGCAGTTCCTTCGCCGTCTGACCTGTCAGGGTACTCCAGATACTTCTTCTTCTCCACATTCGATTCTCCACGCGAGTCTATCACCACCCGGGTCTCAGTGACAACTTGGACGCTTGGGTCGCGCCAATAAGGCTGTCTGATTGTCGGGAATTGATTGGCACCCGGCCCATTGTGTGGCTGCCGATGGTTTGCAGTTGGTATAGACATAGTCGTATTGGTCTGGCAATGATAGAGGACAAACTGTTGGTCTTTTTTAGATCTCCGTATGTGTGTTCACAAAAATTGAAGCTTACATTGACGTGAGTATATCAATGGAGTGCTCAGATCGTTTGATAGTATAATCCAGGATTTGTAAAGTTGAGTTGATGTAGGGACTGATGGGCGAGTGTGAGTGGTGTTTGTAATCTGGATATTTATACTTTTGTTTCAGGGCACTTGGTATCGGATCAACGAATCCCTGTAGTCTCAAACCCGATGATATGTAGCATTTGCAAACCATATACGGTCATTGTGGTGATACGAGTATTGCAGTTGCAGGCTGTGTTACGACCGTTAATCTTGGTGATGAAAGAGCCGCAGCAATGAGGAGTGCTGTATCGGCCTCAGTCTGGAGTCTGAATCGCTACTAGAGCAGCTAACAAGATGCAAGTAATCTACTAGTTTGTATAGTGATCATATCTTGTTTTGGGCAGAAAGTCACAGAAAAAAAGAATGTTTGCAATATGCGCCATCATGAATGACACCACAAACAGAAATTCGAAGAAAACAGGAAGTTTTGCAAGGTTCTGGATCACTTGAAGAATTGTGTGACAGCCGGCTGTTGTACGACAACTGCTGCGCGTTGACACCTGCTTACAGCGCTTAACATTACCGGGCCAATTGATGGAAAGAGGCTATAAGATGCAAGTGGCCGAATTATTCGATTAATATCGGCACGTTTTCATGGTATCCACTCAACTGCCCCAGTAGGCTCAACTTTGGGAGGAGTAAGAAAAAGGTGCTGTTGGCCACTTTTGGCACGACTTTCCAACATTCCGGTTCCGATGATATCAATTAAGAAGGTGACTCTGCCATTTCCCCGTTTGCACGACTGGAGTTCTGGATATGGAAGATTCAGGTTCACATGTTGCTCACCATACCACATCAGTGGGAACAGATGCAGCAAGGGTGGCGCGTGATGGCCGCACTGGGTCTACTAAATTTATCGATATGAAAGAGCAAAAGCTAGTGCAAAACATGGAGGTCCAAATGAAACTATTGGAATTTAATTGGCGGAAGAAAATGTGGCTAGTGAAGGTATGAGGTGGATGTTTGATGGTAGACTCTAAGTGTCAACTTTAGCGCGAACGATGCACGGACCATTTCCCAGCCTCAACCCAACCACCACATTTCCTGCCACCAACAATTACGCAACCCAATTGCCATCATGGACTTTATGAACCGTTACTCGTATCTTCTACTCACTTTTGCTTACTGCAAGTCGGGTTCAGCAAAATTAGCCTCGCTACATCAACGTTCCTTCACCGGATAGCGACACCAATTCAAGACTTCATCCATCGAGCCATCATTCTTCTATCAAATTACCAAGATGCTTTTCACCACGCAATACTTAGCTGTACTTGCCAGCATCCCAATTCTCACCAGCGGGCTACCTCTCGATGCCAAGCCACAGCATATTGTCCCAAGGCAAAAGAGCTATGCAGTCATCAATGTCGACGGCGGGTCCACTGCAGAAGCAACTACTACAATCAAAGCGACAAAGACCATTGAAGTGGTAAATCCTGGACCCACTATCACTCAAGAAGTCACTACAACTATTGCTACACCCGACCCGGCGCCTACACCGACCAGCCCAAGTTCAAAGAGAACAAGCAGTGCATCGTCGCAAACTCCTAGTATCTCAAGCTCGCCATCTTTCAGCGTCTCAATTCCGGCAGAAACACCAAAGCCGATTTTCATCACCGTAACAGTCGGAAAGGATCAAGGGCCTACGGAGTATTACGACAATGGCCTGTGGCATACGTATTACCCTGTCAAGTCATTTGCAGATGCGGTTGTAATATCGACATCAACAGGGACAGCTCCAAATTCGACCAGTCTACCAGTTTGATTCATGGCAGATTGATGTTTGTGCGCCTAGGGTCTTTCTTACTTACCCTCTTCTTGGATTATAGACTGTCATATTAGGAGGGCGTTTCTGAATCTGGATTGATTTGATTTGGAACATGGAGTCTACGATACATGGTGCCATGGCCATGGCCATGAGATATGGATGCATAAATAAGGGCGCTTTAATGATCGCGATCGATTACGCGCAAAACGTAGATATGTGTATGAATATATTAGATGATAATAAATCTTGCGAAGGCGTTTAAGACTTTCAATCAGTGAAAATGTTAGGCGATGGGTAGTTGGTGCTAACTAGAAGCTCCACTTATGATGATGACGCAGCTCGAAAGGGAAGCTACCATCCCTGCTTGCTTGGCAGGCCGTTGACATCGCGAACACCCAACCTAGTGGATGCCTGCTTGACCACCAGCTCTCCACATACCCCGGAAACTCCGCCGTTACCACACACAATGGCGTCGCCGCCACCCGTAGAAGATCAGGCTCGTCTGCTTGAAGATGCTCTCGCCGTCGTGCGCCAGCAGACAATGCTCATGCGGCGGTGTCTTGAGACGCCCGGCAAGTTGATGGATGCGCTCAAGTGCAGGTACGAGCTCCGATGATATGCTGAGAGCAGCCAGCATCATAAAACCACATGCTGACAATGTAATCGCATAGTTCAACTCTTGTATCAGAGCTCCGTACAAGCAGTCTGGGCCCCAAGCAGTACTATGAGCTCTACATGGCTGTCTTCGATGCCCTCCGTCATCTTGCTGTTTACCTACGCGAAAACCACCCCGTAAATCACCTCGCCGACCTGTATGAGCTCGTACAATATGCTGGAAATATCATTCCCCGTCTCTATCTCATGTGCACCGTCGGAACCGTCTACATGGCTATCGAGGACGCCCCTGTGAAGGAAATCATGAAGGACATGATGGAAATGAGTCGCGGAGTCCAACACCCTATCCGTGGCCTGTTTCTGCGTTACTATCTTGCCGGACAGGCACGCGATCACCTACCTCAAAGTGACAGCGACGGCCCAGAGGGCAATCTCCAGGACTCGATCAGCTTCATCTTGACGAACTTTGTGGAGATGAACAAGTTATGGGTGCGCTTGCAGCATCAAGGCCACTCGAGGGAGCGTGAGCAACGTACCAAAGAGCGCCAAGAGCTACAGCTCCTTGTAGGAAGCAATTTGGTTAGGCTCAGCCAACTGGTCGACCTGGAAAACTACAAGAAGATCCTAAATCCGTTGCTGGAGCAGATTGTTCAATGTCGAGATGTTTTGGCGCAGGAATATCTCCTAGAAGGCACATTCCCCCAGATTATGCATTGCTGAAACTCGCTAACAAGTAACAGTCGTCACCCAAGTTTTCCCTGATGAGTTCCACTTGCACACACTCGATCAATTCCTCTCCGCCGTTGCTCGTCTCAATCCCCATGTGAACGTAAAATCGATAGTCGTAGGACTTATGGATCGATTATCAGCATATGCGCAGCGAGAAGCTGAGACCGAAAGCCCCGAGCAGCGCAAGAAGACCGAGGAAGAGTCAATTGCGCAACTTTTGGAACAAATGCGGATAGCAAAGGAGAAAAAGGCTGCTGAGCCCGAGGCTGCACCCGCGCAACAAAATGGAGATACAACAGAACACGAGCCAAGTGCAGAAGAAGCACAGGCAGAGGCTCCCTCGGAACCTGCAGCATCAGCGGCAGACACCGAAGCCACTGAGACAGATGCGGCAGTGGAAAAGAAACGTGGCATACCGAGCAACGTCAAGCTGTTCGAAATCTTCCACGAACAGGTGCAGACATTAGTCAAGATGCAACGACTGCCTATACAAGATACTATTGGGCTGCTTGTTTCGCTTGCAAATCTAGCATTGTGAGTGATGCCATAGTTACCGCTGTTGCTCTTGCTAATTATTTTAGAAATATTTACCCTGAACGCCTCGATTATATCGACCAAGTCCTTACATTCGCCAACCAGAAAGTTAGCGAATATCAAAACAGCGCCGATTTACACTCGCAAGCTACCCAGAGCCAGATCCTCAGCCTGCTCCTTTCGCCCATCAAAACATACATATCTCTTTTCACAGCGTTAGCCTTGCCTAACTTCATCCCCTTATTGCACTCCCAGCCGTATCCTACACGAAGAGCTGTGGCGGGTGAAGTTGCGCGAAGTTTAATGCGAAATCAAACTTCCATCACATCCGTAGAGAATCTCGAGAGCTCGCTTGAGATTCTCAAAGTTCTCATTCGGGAAGGCATACAACAGGCGCAAGGCTACCCCGGTGGCCCTATCCAGAGAAGAGCACAGGAAACAGAAGAGACAATTGAAGAGCAAGGCTGGTTAGCACGGATAGTCCATCTCATTAAGGGTAAAGACAACGACACGCAGTTCAAACTCCTTCAAACAGCTCGTAAGGCCTTTTCAGAAGGTAATGAACGTGTCAAATACACTACACCGGCCATTATAACAGCATCCCTCAAACTCGCACGACAATACAAGAAACGGGAACACTTCGAAGACAACTGGCAGTCGCAATCTTCCGCCCTTTATAAGTTCATGCACAGCACCCTTTCAACCCTCTATACTCGAGTCAATGGCTCGGCAGATCTATCACTTCGCCTGTTCATCGCTTGTGGTCAGGTTGCCGATCAAAATGGATTTGAGGAAGTCGCGTACGAATATTTCGCTCAAGCATTCACGATATACGAGGAAGCCATTAGTGATTCCAGGGCGCAATTCCAAGCTGTGTGCGTTATTGCCAGTGGACTCCATACAACGAGAAACTTCGGCAAGGAGAACTACGATACACTCATCACAAAGTGCGCGCTTCATGGCAGTAAATTGCTCAAGAAGCCTGACCAATGCCGTGCAGTATATCTGGCAAGTCATCTCTGGTGGGCAACAGAAATCAGGGCGTTGGGTGAGGAGGACCCGAAGAATGTAAGTACAAAGCTCTTTGAATGACGGGTATTGGCTAATGACTGTAGCTCTATCGAGATGGTAAACGTGTGCTTGAGTGCTTACAACGCGCGCTGCGTGTTGCCGATGCATGCATGGATGCTGCAGTATCTGTAGAGCTTTTCGTGGAAATTCTCAACCGATACGTTTACTACTTCGACCAGGAAAATGATGCGGTAAGTTATAGTGTTCATTCTTGCATTATTCCATCCTAACATATAGTAGGTGACCACCAAGTACCTTAATGGTCTGATCGAGCTCATTCATTCGAACCTGCAATCCAACGAGAACGCTTCGTCGTTAGAGAATCCCAGAAAGCATTTCCAACGTACGCTTGATTACATAGCAAGCAGAGAGTATGAAGGTGTTGTCACGGCAGCAAAGTAAATTAATATAAAAGAGATGGGATGTCAGAGAGATTGACTGGCAATTGGTATAAAACTCCTTGTAAGATTAGTAACACAAGGATTGGCGCGTAACAACGACTATTTATCCTTCAGTATATAGCATTCTAGATCAATACTATAGTGTTGGAATATGTCTAAGATCTAAGAATACCTGGTACATGATTTGGGGAAATTGTATGCAAAGCCACGATTGTCTTCCGAACCCTCAGACTCTATGCACGCGCATGCACTCAGAACGAAAGATGCTTGAGAGGCTTCTTATAGAACTGGCTTCGGTTCTCGTACTCGAAATCCAACCCGATACATCCAATCTCCACCATCTTGCTATCGAAGGTACGATCGGTGTACTCGATAATCATATCAATGCCTTCACCATTGTTAGCATAACCCTCCCAAATGATTGGACATGAAACCAAAAACTTACCACATCCAGCTCCACCAGCCGTCCAAATTTGCGCGCCCTCAAACAACCCATCTTCCACAATCCACCTCTGATCCTCCCACTCCACATTGGGAAACGCCTGCTTCGCAATATCCAACATACCGCGATTCGTAGTAGCCTTCTTCCCATCCAACACCCCACTCTTCGCCAACCACATACCCCCCGTGCATATCGTGAAAATGGCTTTAGTCTTTTTACTCGCCTCCCTCAGAAACTCCAGACTCTCGTCTTTAACAAGATTCAAATCCGGGCCGCCCATCAAAATGACATCCAGGTCTCGCGGCGCAGTGGCATACGTGTGCGTCGGGCGGACGAACATGTCTGGCGTGCAGCGCGCGGGATCGAGGGAGGAAGAGATGTACAAGAACTCCATGGGGACGGTGCGGGATCTCAGGGGTTCGAAGGCGGGATTCATATTCACGACTGCGTCGAGGTATTCGGGTGTTAGGAGGCCGAAGACATCGAGGCCGGCGAGGTCGGTCATTTGGGTGTCTTCGTAGAGGACGCCGATGCGGAGGGGGGTTTGGGGGGTGGACATTGTTGATGGAGGTCGGATGTCGGTTTAGATTGACTTGGAGGTTCTTGTTCAGGAAGTTGTGAATGTGTTCTGTTTGGATATCATTGAGATGGTTCCTGGAGGTGTTTTATACATGTTCATGCAACAGTGGGCGGTTAGATGAAGACTTTCCGCTCCGGTACTGAGCAGGGCGCAAAGATGCGCGCATACTTCCTGTCAGACTCATGTATCATGTTTTGCAATTGGTAACGAATGGATGTAAGGTAAATGTGGCTGCCTTGAATGTGAGGTGGAGTTCAGCAACGGACCGGATGTAAGAATGTTGCCGCATCCGTGATACACATCAAGTAGCGAACCATGACACGGCAATCCGATGTAAGGCCTACAGGTATTACATAAAGTCCCGGAGAGGATAAATGTCAAGTTGGTACTCAACATTTTGTTTTCGAAGCGGTGAGAGTCTACATCCGGTACGCATGAGCATATTTGAGTTTAGGCATAAATAACGTGGTGTTTTCCAATGTATCTCATTCAACGCACCCTATCTGCCCAATTTCACTGTAGAGATTTTCAAATGCCTTTCCTCAATTTCTGTACGCAATTCAATCTATTCTTTCAGTTTTGACTACCATCACAAGAAGTTGGAGCGTGAGTCTCATGCTTTGGCTCGAGCCAACTGAGATTTGACGATTGCCAGTCTCCATTGTCAGTCGATTCGCCGTAAGTCCTTGATAACTCACTGTTCAGAGCAGCCCGAGCTTTGTCGATTATTTCTCGCTGCCTGTAAAACTCGGTGGGTAGATTGTTGGAAGGCCTCAGGACCCCTTCTGCCTCCCTTGCCTCTATCACAGGAGGCAAGAATCCAGAAACTCTGTCCTACAAATAACCTGGATGCAAAGGACTTGATGTTTTGGCGACTACCTTTCCTTCTTCTATGACAAACTTAGACAGCTCGTACTGTTGGTTCAGGCCAGAATGTCTTGATTCATCACAGGCAGAATTACTTTGCTTGACCTCTTCATCTTTGTGACGTATTTCAGGCCTTGAGGTACTCCAGATCTTTCGGCACACTGACTTGACTTTTGCGATTGCCAATTGAACATACCAGGAGGCCCTGTCACATGTAACTCGTATAGTATCATACGCGGCGGCGCTGTGATATGTACGATGGCGCGGGTGGCTTTTGAAGTAGCCTCGCAGGTAGATAGAAATTCCGAAAATAAAACCGATCGAGCCCCAGATACACCTGCTTTGGTCAATGAAAGGATTCTAAACTTGGAATGACGTATCGCACCACCATGCGACTGATCCAGGAAACTCCCCTTCGGTCCTGAAGTCATGGAGGTCAAAGTTGCTTTGCTTCGGATACATGACTGAAGTGAACGACTGGAGCTAGCGATAGGAGATGCTACTTTGACGATAGTGAAATACGCGTTTGTTATTATGGAGTGTTGATAACGGTGAGTGGTGGGTCAAGAAGAAGGCCGCCTGAAAGATGAGGGATGAGCTGTTGTGGTGTGTCAGGCACAGTCGTGTGGCGCTTGCCTCGAAATTGTTCATCACAACTGCTCCGAAATGGCCCTCTTCTTAATACAATGCAAACATGGCTATTCTGAGGGAATTGATGAAAGGTGGTCAAGTGGCAAGCGCGATTACATAGAGGGGTGTAAATGCTATATGTTGAGACTGCTTCAATTCCATCTCGGAGAAAATCTAGCTCTAAAATAATGAAGATGCAAAAAGCTTCCGTATCCTTCTATACTTTCGCTTCTACATTCACACCGCCTACTTTTGATTCTACCCGTTCCATTTCCTCGGCAATGACATCGGCTGGAATACGATCTGGTGTCGAGTTGACCAAAATGAGCATTGGCCCAAGAGCCAATGCCATCAAACCAAAAGTAACACACATGCCAATGAGTGGGCTTGTTTTAATTTGAGTGTTCATACCATAAGAGATAGCTTGGCCGATAGCTTCGAGGCAGCGAAATGCAGCGCCATTGCGAACATTTGCTAGTAAAGTTAGAATTTGGAACCTCATATGTTAGGCGAGACTCACCTTGTGCATCGGTGGCAAAGGAAGACAAGAGCCAGTACATGTATGACTGCGATAGGGGGCCAGTTGTTTGTACGAAGAAGTAAGGCAAGAACGAACGAGCATAGAGTGCATCTTCCCAGTCGATCTTGCCTGGATGGTGACTCTTGAATTGCGCTTGCATCACAATCGACCATATGTAGACACCCAAATTGAGGATTACTACTGTGAAGAGACCTAATTGAGCTCGTCGGCGTTGGCTCACGTTCTTCAGATCAAGGATGAAGCCGAGACCAAAGCAGCCAACGATACAGAAGAATGGCGAGATGAGGGAAGAAAGCGCTCGAGCTCGTACACTGAAATATGTACCGAGGTAGGTTGACCAAGTACCGCTGATAATTGTTAGCATGAATTATCAGGGCAGAAACACTGTCATTGCGCACCTGTAGAAAAACGACCAAATGGCCCAAAAGGCGGAGAGCAGGATGAGCTTAGATGTCATCGTGACTTTAATGAGCTTGAACTCCTTTTTGGTAGGCAATTTCTCTGAGACAAGGATGCGAGTTCCATCAGATCGAACAACTCGCTCAAGAGGCGAGATCAGGAAGGCGAATGGTAGAGCCATGCACTCGATGATCAAGAAGGCAATGTAAGTGTCCGGTGTAACACCACCGACTACGCCCTTAACATGATTCTTTGATAGACTAAGATCAATTAGCACACATTTCTTATATCACGATGGGCTGCAGCTGAAAGAACTTATTTGATGGCGCCACCAACAAGCTGCCCAAGGTTACGAGCGACAATCCACAAAGCCAAGTACTTGCCACGAGAACCAGATGGAGCAAGCGACATGATCGTGCCACTCTCGGCTACATACCTATTAATTGTGTCAGCGCAATTCAGACAAGTATATGCAATGAAAGTGCTTACCATGTTCCAGTTCCAATACCAGTAAAGAAACCCCCTAAGATCAAGTACCACTGGTTACCAAATTTCGAATTGCAATAATACGATGAGCCTCGAATGGGAAAAGAGCATGCTCCAATCACGAGTGCCCATTTGGTACCCAATTTGTTAACGATGGGGCCACCGAGCGCGCAACATACAGCCAGCATAGTGTAGTTGATTGCAGTGGCGATATTGGACGTTTGAGGAGTAGCAAGACCACCCCCACCCAAACCTACATTCTGTCAGTTAATTTTGCTACTACTTTAACACAAGACCTAAGTCGAATACTCACCAGCAATGGCATCAGCCATAGCAGGCCCACAAAATGCTTGTACACTGAGCAACATCATCTGTGTTAAACTGTGCTGCCAAACACGCTTCCACAGAGGGACCATTCGTCGATACTCCTCCATGTTCATTCTTTCATCTGCAACTTCGTATGTTGCAGGAGCGTTCATCGGATCATTGCCTTTGGTACGGAGAGCGTCATCGTCACCACCAGCATGGGTGTTAGGAGGTGCAGCATCAAACTTCGACATCGTGAAACTATCCCAAAGGCCTAATAGGATGGCGGCGAATGGTGAAAACAATGCGCTGAGCTTTGTGCTGCTGAGGGTCGAAATAGCAGAAGAGCATGGGGCTCTTTATACAATTGCTCATCACTACTTAGAAGAGTCATGCGACTTAATTATCGCGAAGTCAAGACACTGGCTTATCTGTGGAGCGTGAAACCGATACCCCAAACTCGGCTGGGGTAAATTGGGTCCATCGATAGAGCTTGTGGAGACGAGATGAACCGACATCGAGCCCAAGGATTGGGTACAGGGTCGCATTTCCCTCCGATACGAGGCTTCAGAAGAGTGTGAGGACTAATCCACATATGGTAATGAGAACAGTTGGGAATGGTGGGCCAGTGACTAACGCTGTCAAGGTATGGTAAGGCCACGCTAGTAATGTGAATGGCAGCTTATGATGCTTGAAATGTTTGCCGTAACCGTATGTGGCGTCGACTAGGGACGTAATACTCCGCGGGCCGTTATGAGTCGCCGATGCCGCTGAGGAAGACAAGACGCACGCGAGTGATGAATGTTTCGATAAAGGCGGGCGGTCAATATCTCCAGCCACTTTCCAATGAACTGTGAAGCATACTGCTTTTGGAATACGGGTAGTAATCCAAGCTTTCCCCGCTTCATCCATGAGGCGAGACTGGAGTTCTTGAAACTATCTAGGTATTCAATCTAACCATATCGGGCAACATTAACAGTCAGAGGATCGTCGAGCATCAAGCGAGCCACGCGACCAGCATCCGACATGCGACCGGCCTTGATTCTCAATATCATCTAGACGCCAATTTGTCAATTCAAGTATCAACATTGACTTTGCCGCGGTTATTATGCTTCATATCGACTCATCCATTGCGGTGGCGTGTTCAAAGTTGACAGCTCATAATTCACGCACCTTATCCCATTCTCCGAAACGTTGATAAGGGCATTTCTACTGCCAGTCCTCAGCGTAAACAACCGGGAGTGAATCAATATGGCGAACTCGAGAGCAAAAACCACAATCATCGTAGTTGGTGGACGAGGCACAATTGGGTCGTCCACAGCACTCCATCTCATCCGCTCAGGATACACACCGTCAAATATCACAGTTCTTGATACTTATCCTATTCCATCAGCACAATCAGCTGGAAATGATCTTAATAAGATCATGGGTATCCGCTTGCGGAACAAAGTCGATCTTCAACTGAGCTTGGAGGCGAGGCAGATGTGGATGGAAGATGATTTGTTCAAGAAGTTCTTTCACAATACTGGGCGGGTGAGTCTGGAATTTTGACAAGCATTTCTGGTAAAATCTCTGATGAATAGTCAGCTTGATTGTGCCCATGGCGAAAAGGGCATTGAAGGCTTGCGGTCAGCATACCAAGCACTTCTCAATGCCAATGCAGGCCTCGATGCCACAAACGAGTGGCTAGATTCAGAAGATGAGATTCTGGAAAGAATGCCGCTACTTAAGCGAGATCAAATCAAGGTCAGCATCCTACGGCAATCTGTCCTTCGGCTACTGATGGAAGCACATAGGGCTGGAAAGCAGTGTTTAGCAAAGATGGTGGTTGGCTTGCGGCAGCCAAAGCTATCAATGCAATTGGCGAGTATCTGTGTGACCAAGGAGTAAAGTTCGGCTTTGGTGGTGCTGGCTCGTTCAAGCAACCTTTACTCGCAGAAGGAATTTGCATTGGCGTTGAGACAGTTGATGGAACGAAGTATTATGCAAACAAAGTCGTACTTGCAGCTGGTGCCTGGAGTCCAGCACTGGTAGACTTGGAAGATCAGTGCGTGTCAAAGGTACGAGATATATCACCCTATTTTTTTCTCCAAATCTTATGCTGATCTGATAGGCATGGGTATATGCTCACATGCAACTCACCCCTCAAGAAGCAGCCGAGTACAAGGACGTCCCAGTTGTATACAACGGCGATGTCGGCTTCTTTTTTGAGCCAAACGAACATGGCATATCAAGATTTGCGATGAATTTCCAGGTTTCACCCGCTATAAAAAGCACCAGCCATACGGTGCATCTGCGCCAAAGAGAATCTCAGTACCCAGATCGCACGCCAAACACCCTACAGATACGTATCCCGACGCATCAGCAGTTAGCATACGGAAAGCTGCCTCAACTTTTCTACCCCAATTCAAAGACAAAGAACTCTTCAATCGATCGCTGTGTTGGTGTACAGACACAGCTGATGCAGCACTGCTGATTTGCGAACACCCACAATGGAAGAACTTTGTTCTAGCCACAGGCGATAGCGGGTACGTGCGCATGTGATGGAAATTTTGGTGACCTATATTGACATACAAGTAGGCATTCATTCAAACTCTTGCCGAATATTGGCAAACATGTTGTCGAATTGCTTGAAGGCACCCTTGCAGACGACCTTGCGCAGGCTTGGAGGTGGCGACCTGGTATCGGCGATGCATTGAAGTCTAGACGTGCGGCACCTGCCAAAGATCTCGCTGATATGCCTGGATGGAGACATGATGAGGTACCAATGGCAAAGCTTTGAAGTGGTCTATCGTTATTAATGGGACAAACTTGTATACATATGATTTGGGGTTTCAGGCGACTATTTCACTTGGACTGAGGATTCGCCAATGAAACGGCAGAAAACAATAGCAGAGTCAAAGTGAAAAAAAAACATATAAATGTCCGGTGAAAGTAATGGAAGTCTTCATCTCATCTTCAGGAACTATAGTCGTTGTGCAGGTGACTTCGCGGAACCGCGCCCGTGAATAAGCGGCCAGTGCACATCTAGCGCGTCTTTTAGTCAATGACGTTAGCTGCCTAAAAGTGCAAGTATGAGCCGTGGAATTGCGCCTCTTTGTCGCTGAGCATCATGTACTCTTTAATCTTGAGATCAAATTCTATAGTAATTTTTTCTGTGAATTTCGCTTTCTAACTTGGGTTCTGGTTGTTTGCGCTCTTTGCGCCCTTCACCGTGACGCCCTTCGCACTTGACGCAATCGCCTTCTTCGCAAATGCCTATCGTATAGTTTCCCACAGTCGCTCAACTACGACTTCCGTTAGGGCGATCTGACACATCTGCCTTTACTCGAACGCGCTCTTCTCTACACGTATCGCAACTCAATCATGGAGTCCCCACCGAACGTCGAAAGTGCGTCCACCTCAGCACCCGATATCACAGTCACAGATGCGGCGGACTCGAACACTGTAAAGCTGCAGGATATGACGACAGGAGACGGAGAAGTAGATCTGGAGGCAGACCTCCCGTCGGATGCTGACGAGGAGACTCGTTTAAAATTCTTGACGACTGGTACAAGGGCGCAAGATGATCTTGAACGAGATATCGGCCGTCAGGCAGACCAGCTGCTCACGGAGCAAGCTGATGCGCGCGATAAAAAGCGCATAGAGAAAGTCGAATCTGAGGCAAAGAAGGCTGAGGCAGCCATCCAGAGACTGAGGAACCGGCTCGCAATGCCTGCTCTTGATACCCAGAAAGCAAAACTGCGTGGACAGATTGCCATGCACCAGGAGAAAATCGAGGAGTTTGATGCGGAAATAGATGCAATACAACAGCGAATAAATGATCGCCACAAGGTACCCGGCGAGGAAGCTGAAGACGGTGTCAATGGACCACTTCCAAATGAATCTCGACGGGACTTCCTGATTCGGACGGGCAAGATCACACCTTTTTCGAAGCTCGCACAAAATCAACCCGGCGCAGGGACGCTGGGAGAGACGATGCTCGATGCTGAAGTGGAGGATATAGTGGAAGACGCTACCAAAGGCCCTGTCTCCCATCGAAATCTTATGAAGCCTGGCTTTCAAGATGTTGAGTCTAGCTCTGAGGCACCAAGCCCACAACCCAAAAGCCGTGCAAAGAAACGAAGGAAAGTTACTCCAGCTGGTGATGGCATAAACTCCCGTGAATCCAGCGCTGCTCTTCCGACCAGTGATGGTGAATCAGACGATGCATTCGACCCTGGTCTTACAGACCGACAGCTTGGAACTTTGGACGATTCTGAAGGTCCTTCAGATGATTTCGTTGAGGATGACGATTTCATGCCGGATACCGTAGGTCGCACACCCAAAGCGCATGGCAAGAAAAGGAAAGTCAAAACGACTTCCGCAGTAGAAGCTACCGAAGAGGACTTGGCAGGTGTTGACGACGGGAATGAGCGACTCTACCGGAAACGCGTAGACAAGTGGAGTGCAAATCGTGCAGCAGCACGAAGGCGAGCAAAAGAGAGGAGTAACGAGGCCGTAATCGAAGACGACGGGGAAGAAGAATGTTTTCTTCCTCATCCTACCGAGCCTGATACAGAATTCGACGGTGGATTTCGTATCCCAGGGGATATTTACCCAGCATTATTCGATTACCAAAAGACTGGTGTACAATGGCTGTGGGAGTTGTACCAGCAAAACGTCGGAGGTATCGTTGGAGATGAAATGGGCCTAGGCAAGACCATTCAAGCAATATCGTTTGTCGCAGGCTTGCATTACTCGAAGCGACTGAAGAGACCTGTCATTGTAGTGTGCCCAGCAACAGTTATGAAGCAATGGGTCAATGAGTTCCATCGGTGGTGGCCAGCGCTTCGTGTATCGATCTTGCACACATCCGGTAGCGGTATGCTGGATACTCGCCGAGAAGACCGCCTTGAGCGAGAAATGGAACTCAGAAGCTACGGAGACTACGATACAACCTTGACCGGTGCAGGAAAGGCAGCCAAGAAAATTCTTGAAAAGGTCAAACGCGATGGTCATGTCCTTGTTACCACTTATTCTGGATTGCAGACGTACTCTGAGTTTCTCATCCCTACAGAGTGGGAATGCGCTATTTTAGATGAAGGGCACAAAATCCGAAATCCCAATACGTCCATTACAATCCATTGTAAAGAGTTACGCACACCAAACCGCATCATATTATCTGGAACACCCATGCAAAACAACCTGACTGAGCTATGGTCGCTCTTTGATTTTGTCTTTCCTATGCGTTTGGGAACTCTTGTCAACTTCCGCAATCAGTTCGAGTTCCCCATCAAGCGTGGTGGATACGCAAATGCTTCCAACCTGGAGTTTGAGACAGCCGTGCGCTGTGCTGAAACATTGAAAGATGCTGTCAGCCCATACCTACTCCAGCGCTTCAAGATCGATGTAGCTACTGATCTTCCTCAGAAGAAAGAACAAGTTCTGTTTTGTAAATTGACACGCCAGCAACGTCAAGCGTACGAAGGTTTCTTAGCATCTGAAGAAATGAGGTCGATTGCTAGTGGCAAGCGTCAAATGCTATATGGGGTTGACTATCTGCGAAAGATATGTAATCATCCAGATCTTACTGATCATAAGACGCTGTCCAAAACGCCGAGCTATGACTATGGAGCTCCAAACAAGTCCGGCAAGATGCAAGTCGTAAAGGAGCTTCTGTCGCTCTGGCGAAAAGGAGGACACAAAACACTGCTCTTCGCACAGCATCGTATCATGCTTGATATTTTACAAAAATTCCTTGATCACCTCCCTGACATCAACTACCGCCGCATGGACGGAGAAACGGCCATCAAGGATCGACAAGACCTTGTAGACGAGTTCAATAACAACCCAAATCTTCACGTGTTTCTTCTCACTACCAAGGTTGGTGGCCTCGGTGTCAATCTGACAGGAGCCAACCGTGTCATCATATATGACCCTGACTGGAATCCATCCACCGACATTCAAGCTCGTGAACGGTCTTGGAGGCTGGGCCAGAAGCGCGAGGTGGAGATATACCGGCTCATGTCTGCAGGAACTATCGAAGAGAAGATCTATCACCGTCAAATCTTCAAACAATTTCTGACAAACAAGGTGCTGAAAGATCCAAAACAACGTCAAACGTTTCAAATGAGCGATTTACATGATCTCTTCACCTTGGGTGGTGAGACTGATGGCTCAACAGAGACAGGTGACCTATTTCGTGGCTCAGAGGTCAAGTTTGAGGAAGATGGCAAAACAAAAGCGGACACGAATGCTGCAGATACAACAGCGGCCTCTGATCTCGCAGCTGTGACTGGTATTTCACGAGCAGAGAAGTTCAAAGAACCTACCCCCGAGCCGGCTGAAAAAGAAGGCGAACAGGACACAACAGACAGCAAGGAAGCCCCAACAGATTCGCGTCTGATGTCCACGATCTTCGCCCGCACAGGTGTGCATTCAGTCCTCGAACACGACGCCATCATGTCCTCAACAGCAGGCGGCCGAAGACGCAAAGTGCAAGCAGACCCAGCATTCATCCAACGTGAAGCAAAACGACAAGCCGCCATTGCAGCAGAGCAACTCAAGAAAAGCATGGAAGAAGCCCGAAGCGTCCCCATCGGCACACCAACATGGACCGGCCAATTCGGCGAAGCCGGACGACCCCTCGAACGCACTCTCCCCAGTTCCCGTGGCGGTCGACCTACTCGTGGAGGACGAGGCGGCTCCGCACCATCCTCAGCATCTATCTTGACAAACCTAGCAGCCCGTCAAGGACGACTCAATCCAGGTACTTCAACAGCTACTCCCTCCTCAGCTACATCTTCCCGCGGCTCCACGCCCGCATCATCCGTCTCCACAGCGCAATCCTTCCGAGGTCGCAGAATGCTCGAAATGATCCGCGACTTCATGATGACGCATGGAGGTGTTGTCCCATCGCGTATGCTGGTCGATCATTTCGATCATTATTGTCGGGCACAGCCTGGTAGGAATGAGGAGTTTAAGGAGATGTTGAAGATGATTGCTACGCTTGAGAGGAGTGGGAGTGCGCAGAGGGGTAGGTGGGTGCTTAAGGAGGAGTGGAGGACGCCGAGGGGTGGGGGGCGTGGATGAGTGTAATTTCCAAATGGACTGAGTTGCGTTTCGTATGGCTTGTTTGTGTTGGTAGAGGGGGGATAACGATGCATTCTTGCCAAGTGCTGGCTGGTATGCATATTCGTAACATAAACTTTTCAATGCTGAAGTAAACAGTATATCAACAAGTAGAGTAAATCACTTGCAGATAAAACAATATTTGTGCACATGTTGTTTCGTATTGAAAACGCTACATGAACATCGTGACATGATTCAACTTATTACATCTCTCTTTCCCTTCCGCCTCAACTACTTACATCCATCTTTTTTTCAGTATTACTGTACGTAGATGCCGGTATTGATGCTTCCTCCTATTCCGTAAAAACGATCATGCTCCAAACGCCAGACGGTCAAATGGTCAAATAATGAACGTGAAAATGTGTAAGATGCGCCGTGCAGTCCGCTGCCCATCTCCAAGCGCCACGCAACCCTTTTTAAATGACGTAAGGAGTGTAATATATAGACAATAGGTGAAGTATATGGAATGCCGTAGATCATGACTCAAGATGTGTGCGGGATCGTGCGAGATGGCCTACCACAGACCGAAGTTGTGGGCGAAGTAGAGGAGCGAAGCGATGGTGGTTCCGGAGGTGAAGAAAAGCACCTTGAGGGTCATCTTCTCGGTATGAGATAGAGCACCATTCTTGACGCAGTTGGCGCACTGGAAATCTATTAGGAGGGTTAGTAAATGATACTGTGAATACAGGTATAATTATGCTTACCAGACCATGGCACGTACGGCTGAGGAGTGTACATGCCGAAAGTGAGCTGATTGAAGACACCAAGGTAACCAGGACGAGGAGCAGCGCTGACACTCGACTCGGCATCGTAGATCAGAAGAGTGTACTTCTCGGTCAAGAAAGGTGGCTGACCACTTGGGGTGTCCTTTGTGTTCCAGAGCACTGTGGTATCCGCAGCAGAGTGGTTGACAGCGATGGTGTATGTGGCCTGGTTGGCTGTGCACGAAGCCATGACATCAATGAAAGATGGTGTGATGGAGAGCGAGGTGTAGTTCCATGCAAAGGTGACCCAGTCACCGACCTTATAGTACTGCTCGCCGGCAATGGGGTTGGGTGTCACCATGGAGACTCCTCCAGCGGGTAATCGAGGATCGAAACTTGTGGCGTTTGCTTTGCCTGTGGGTTTGGAGCCGCCCTGTGAGCCTGATGCCTTTCCTGATCCAGTGGGCTTGGGTGATTGGGAGGCATTGTCCTTGTTGTCGTCTTTTTGTGTTTGAGATGGCTGGCTCGAAGATTGGGCGTTGGTAGCGGAAGGTGCTTGTGAGGATTGGTCATTCTTGTCTAGAGTAGAGTCAGTATTGGTGTCATCATAGGTTTCATGGGCAAGGACATACTGTCTTGTCGTCCGAGGAGCACGTTCTTGACGTCAACTAGTCCGTGTGGGATGTTGTCGAATGCGTCCATCATGGCCACAGAAACGGACGACATGGCCAGAACGGCGCTGAGGAGCTGGGATGGCCTCATGATTATCTGGAGATTACAAGAGAGTAGAAGGACGAAGTATCGAAGGCTGCAGGGCCGTAGCAGGTGCGACGCGGGGGCGGGCGGGAGTGATTAAGAGTCGTGGGGCCGGTAGTGCAACGAGAGGCTCAGTGTTGGTGTTCGTTCGGGTGTCAACAAGGGGGTAGGTACGCGACGGGAGCCGTGGTAACGGAGGCGAGTGTAGGGTGATCCTCCGTCGTAAAACGAGCGACTGGCGAAGGAGAGATGAGTCGAAGAGGAGACGAGAAGAAAGGCTTCAGAAGCGATTGAGTGTGATGTTGAGGTCGAAGACTGGTGGAGCTGCAACAAGGGGCGTTGCCAAAAAAAGGCGCTAACTTAGTTGAATATTTACGGGTGCACTGACATTCGTTGCATTTCGCCGCACTATTAATATCCCAAATCGACATCACCTTCATGGGACCCCCTACACTTTTTCTTCATGCTCATTTCAAAAGACGTTGCGCCATCTTCTAAATCTTCTCCTTTATCTTCTAGAAGCTGTCGTGTCGTTTGCAGAGCTCTGTCGTGGCTGCCTTCTTCGCTGGCGTGCCTGCCACTCTGGTCGAAACTGTTGTCACGCCTTCCGAATACGACGTTCCCGTTTCTTAGGCAATGAACCAAACATAGCCACCCGCCATCCACTTCAGCCTGCGCCATCATATTCTACAACTCTTTCGTTACAACATATGTCAGGCATTATCTTACTGTCTTATCACCTCTTATGTATATTTCCCTCCCCGGGGTTTTGTTTTATTTTTTCGAATTAATGTTCATCTTGATGTTCGTCCCATGTCAACAGACAAGAGACACTAACTGTGACCGCGTCACCATACATCGCAAGGAGCCTTCTCCGCTACATGCCGGACCCTACATTCGGCATGCAAAATAAACGTCTCGATCTCGTGAAGACGCTTCCCATGACCTGCTTGAGCTTTGCTCATGTTTATTTCATGTTACTTAGATACATGTTTTCACCTATCGGTTCAGAAAACCCAGCCCAAACATTCACATTATGAAAGTGCGTAAAGCCATAGCGCTCTTTCCTGACCTTGAATTGACGTTTTGGAATTGTTTATGTCTCTATCCTCTAAATTTAAGGACGTAATATACAATGCGACTTTCCGCTTGTTGTTAGCTGATTTGTAAGCCTATGCTTACTACCAAACAGGCGCTGTAAGTTTTCAGGTTCCTTGCAGGGCTCCTGGTGAGATTTGGATAAATTCCAGTTGTCGTTGGTCCACCAAAGCTTACGAGTAAGCAGACTAGCATCCGTCTTGGGAAATCCGCCTTTCACTAGCGACATCATGGAGACCAGGTGTTGACCGGAACCCATCCTACATGGGCGCCTACACAATTTGCCTGGATGAGCAAGTGCTTTCTGTATCCAGCTTTTTCTGGTTCTTATCAACATAACGAAATTGAATCGCTACTGGCTTTTGAAGAAACATTGTCTGGAAGCCTTCTTGGCATACCGGGATACTGACTTGACATCGCTACATGCATAAACATATGCATGTCTTCGAGATCGCGGGCAAGACTCTGTGTTCTATACCAAAGTAAAGCAAGGTCGATACAGTCTTCGAGCGCCATCCATGTTGTCAGATTAAGCTGGTAGCAGGATGCCAACATCAAGATTGTTCGACAAAATTTACCATAACTATCGTTGACCAAGTGCTATATTGTCATGACAATCGGGGAAAATTCGTATGTATTTCTTTTAACTTTACATGTCTTCTTACCACATTGCTGCACTAATGCGAGGGGGGCTTCTGTATCTTACGCTAGTATCTGCCTGCTTCCGGTGATCTCGCTGGACGCACAATGATCCAATGGTAAGCTGAGGGCAACCCGATCAGATGGTCGGCAGCGTTGAAGGTTGTTTGTGATTGGGCAATATGAAAATCAGCCACCGCCACGGGGGCTTCGCCGCAAGCCGCAAGGAGCAATGTCGGCGGTACGTTGTCGTTTCTACTCTGCGCGTAAATCCCTGTGTGGATCCTCCGTATTGGAGTCTTCGTATGCAAGTAGGATGAATGATGTATAGTTCGAAGATATTTGCTCCCTGACCCTGAAATATATAACTTCAGGTTGCCAACACAGGTGGCAATCAACATCAGCCAGTGCTTCTTGCTTGTGAACCTTTTACCAACTTTAAAAGTACTTCACCCTCCGCAATCACTACTTGTGTGTTTTCGTTGGCGCAGTGTACCTTGATTTTGCTGCCTGCCCTACATGGCGCCGACGAATGCACCTACCAATCTTGCGAAAGGTTCGCATGACTCAGTCATTATCATCTGATTTATCAAAACGAGACTTCGAATTAGCAACCAAGAGATACTAATGTTCTTGCGTAGCGTCTGTTTCCATTGCGCCGGCACCCATATTGCAACAGGGCTCGTCTCCAGCTGAGTGGTCTCAGTGGCTTGAGGTTGGGTTTGCAGGAGCGGCAGCTGTAGCTTCTATATACATGTGCGTGGTAAAGATACTCGATCGTTACAAGAAGAAAAAAGGTATGATGCCCTTGGAAGTTACGTGATCGTGAGATCGTAGGTTTCTGACGGGTAATTTCAGATACACGAGTCACCGATGACGAGGCGATCTCAAACCCTGATCACGATTTCCCTGTTCAGCGTGACGCAGCTGGTCTTAGCATCACTATGGGCAATGTAGATGTAGCCCACAATACTTATATGAGACAAGAGACTGAAGGACAGCACAATGATGCTATAGGTCGATTGGTTCCGAGTGGGGGCAGAGAAAGATCGGAATCGATATCGGCAATACCATCTGGCTCGTCAGAAGGTTGTCTGGATGATGTGCAAAGGGCATCCTAAAACCATATCGTACTGCTCGCAGCTCCTCGAGCATACATGATGGGACAAATCCAAAGTTTCCATGCTCTTCTTATTGACTGTCACAAATACCCAGGAGATTTGGGTGGTAGGTGATGAGAGGATGTCTATAGGTGACAGTCGTGCTAGAAGGGCGCAGACATGTACCAGTGTTATTTGTAACAAAAACTTAGGTCAGATGATTGAACATAGTACAATTTCCGGGCATTCGTCTTCCACTCATGGGGTGATATGTGAATAATTGAGGAAGTTGTGAAAACAGTTGTTCAGTTGAATCAATTAAGTGCGAGAGGTTTGTCTAGAGCTTGAAGGTAGTAGACGCAGGCATTTGTCACGCGCCTTCGTGCCGATTTCTGATTGAGTAATTCTGGAACGCGTCATCGAGGCTAATTGGCCGCAGCACTGCCCCAAAGCCGTAGGGAGCTTTACACAGAAGGAAAAGGAGAGGGTCGGCATCATCGGCAGGTAGTGGGCTCACGGTGACATGATCGACTTCCAACCATCTTCTCGAGAGTCGTTCGAGACATCCGGCAAGGCGAGAGAATCTCTCCACGCTTCCTAGGGCGGTGAAGCTAATCCTTGCTCGACGTCGCACAGACGCGCCTGTGATTGGTTGAGAGTGCCCTTCAATCGAGGAAAGCGCGTTTCTTGGCAGGGACTACGGCGCCGGAACTGAATGTTCCTGGTTGCCCAAAAGTCGAATGTCGCTGATCGCGCCGCCGATAATCTCCAGTTTAATTCGCCTCCTTTGCGCCTCCTTCTAATACATCTGCTGCGTACCACCACCACTCTCCTCCTCACCCCTCTGCAGTCACTCCTTCTTTCACCTTGTTTGTTCCCGATTCTACATTGTTTTCTTTGTTTGTGCGGTAGCCATCATGTACGTCCCCGTCATCTGCCGGACGCAAAAGTGTTGAGTACTGACAACGAGCCCAGGAACGCAACGTCAGTCCTGACGCCAATGGCGCAGGATACTTATTGGGCCTCTTTTGAAGAGATCTCAAAGTACAATGTCCAGCTTAATTACTTCGAGAAGATGTGGCTCGCATGGTACACATGGATGGGCAATGATGTTTTGGCCACTGGAATCATGTCCTTCGCCATTCATGAGATCCTCTATTTTGGTCGATCTCTTCCCTGGATCATCATCGATATGATCCCATACTTCCGCAAGTACAAGATCCAGCCAGTATGTCTCCTCAATCACTCGTACGCGTGTTCTCAGAAACTGATCTTAAGTAGGACAAAATCCCCACCGCCTGGGAACAAACACAATGTGCTCTCCTCGTCCTTCTTTCGCATTTTACCGTCGAGCTCCCCCAGATCTGGCTGTTCCACCCCATGTGCCAGTATTTCGGTCTCCAGACAAGCGTTCCCTTCCCAAGCCTCTTCACCATGTCCTACCAGATTGCAATCTTCTTTGTCTTGGAAGATGCTTGGCACTACTGGATGCATCGTGCAATGCACGCAAGCTCGTTCTTGTACAAGAACATCCACAAGATTCATCACCAGTACTCGGCACCATTCGGTCTGGCTGCTGAATACGCGTCCCCTATCGAGGTCATGGTTCTGGGTTTTGCAACCGTCTTCTGCCCTATCATCTGGTGCGCCATCACCAAGGATCTTCACATTCTGACAATGTACACATGGATTGTGCTCCGTCTCTTCCAGGCTATTGATGCTCACAGTGGATACGAATTCCCTTGGAGCCTGCACCATTTCCTTCCTTTCTGGGCTGGCGCTGAGCACCACGATGTGCACCACGAGAAGTTCATTGGAAACTACGCAAGCAGCTTCAGGTGGTGGGACTTCTGCCTTGACACGGAGGCAGGTGCGGAGGCTTCCAAGAAGAGGAGGGAAAAGAAGCTGGCGAAGGCCAAGGCCAAGAAGGCCCAGTAAGCAGTTAACGAGACGCACTGCGCATAACTGAACAGCCTGCGAAACAAGTCGCGGATATGGACATTAGGCTGGTTAGTCTTTTGTCGGAAGTTGACGACAAACTGGTATTCTGATCGCATTTGGGTCGGCGTTGAATTGGACGATGATGGTAGACATGCCTTGGGTGGCCAAATCAAAATCTACGGACCCTGGTAATGGACGGAAGCGGTGTATATATTGAGGGTCTTTTATAGATATCTTTACCTAATAATTCTGACGGTCACTACACTACATTTGCTCTATTGTTTCATTGGTGTAAAGCCGACACTTCTTGTGAGTGTTGCCTTCCTGGTATATAAAGTATGATCAATGCGGATGATCAGCTATAACTTGACAACAAATAAAGGCTATTTGGATATGTAGAGCATGGATCTCTGTGAGAGGGGGCGATAAGGCTGGGCTACTCAATAACTCGATTGTCTTGGCGCGGTGAAGGTCAATCGATTTTCCGGCGCGTCGGCAGCTCCAGCTCTCCTTCAACTTTCTTTGAGCAACCCCAACCTGCGCGCAATACTTACCAGCCAAATCAGACACACTTAGAACTTGCATCATGAGTTCCGGACGCCCGGTAGTTCACCAGGACTACATCGCGAGAATTCGATATTCGAACGCGCTTCCTCCTCCACCATGCCCGCCTAAGCTACTGGACATCCCCAACACAGGCCTCTCTAGCGGACAATACACTTCAGCAGGCTTTGCGTCAAGGCTGGCGCGAGAACAGCCACTAAATATCGAGGCAGATGCTGAGCTTGGTATGCCGATCGATCTTGTCGGTATTCCAAAGGTCTTCGATGGAGATGAATCAGGTATGCATGCAAAGTGCTACGCGGCCTGTCCACAGCAACTAACGTATTGTATAGCGATTCAAGCTATGGCACATCCTCCACCGCTAAGCGCTGCCGACAGGGCTCTTATGCGACCACCCAATGCGCTGGGCAAGGGAAACAGCAGCACAGCGACTGGCATCTCTTTCCTACGACGGACCGAATACTCTACATCGCATACAACGGGTGGCATGAAATTTGAGTCTAGTAGCTCATCTAACACAATGCGCATCCGTCGCAAGCGCAAGGCGGGCGATACTTCTGTTGATGACCCCATCAATATTGCTCGACATATCCTTAAAGGCTTCAACATTGCTTACCCAGCAAATGCTTATAATGGGCAAGACAGCGCCGACAACCTTCGAGCAGCTGAAGCTACACCTGAAGAGAGGATGGCCTGGAAAGCACCAAAGAATCCCAGGAATCCCAATCTCAAGCTCCTCGACTCCTACCCATTACTCCCAGATTGGGATGCGACACCCGATACCGGCGCATACATGGTCTTCAAATACATGGCGCCCCCTATCAACAATCCTCTAGACAAATCTTACGACCCTCGTCTGGATGTTGCTCTTCTACGTCCCGCGGGTCAGACTATAAAAGACCAAGAAATATACATGCAAGAGCGCGAGGCCCACAAGAACGACCCTACAGCATCTATGCCTATCCCTCGCTACCAATTCGAATTCTTCCTTCCTCCCACGCGCGAAAAGGTCGCAGGCATCAAGCGCAACTTTACAACCCACGACCCCGAGGAGCCAGGTTTCGTCGATTTCGACAACGAAGAGCCCGACGAAGATGGCCACATCCGCAAGTCCTTCAAGTTCGAGAACATTCGCACATACGAAACGAACAACCAAACCGGTGACACAGTCGATCACTACGGCGACGCGGTCGCACTCGCACTCCACGATCCCGACCGACACGCAGAAGACAGATTGCGTTCCACCAAGTTACAAAAAGCAGCATACTTCTACCCCATCATCCAAAAGACTCAAATCCGCCCACGACGACCAGGCCGCATCGACATGGTCGAAGAACCCCAAAGAGTCGATGTCATCGAAGCCGCAGGTCGCGACCCCCTCGGCGAAGCAGAAAGGCGAGAAGCAGCAAGGAAGCGAGCCGAAGGCATCGAAGTGTAAAAGAAAGCATTTCAAACCCCCCAATGACTCAATCCATTGGGCGAAATTTGCATCAGCGTGGCGTTATACGGGGACAAATCAGGGGACTTTTGTATACTATCATACGTATGCATTCAGGATGCATGATTTATATAAATATACTTTATTTTATCTATCTGTGTTTTTGACTTTGCGATCATGTGTTATGTGTCTATGATTTGCATTGGTATCCTTGAGTCTGATATACTTCACTGACTCGCTTATTCCATTGCTGTTCGTTAAGCATGTAGCTTGGCGAATGCCAATATTCTGGGTCGTTAACTTTAGCCCCCTTGTTCACACGCTTCTTGCGTCATATCGGTTTGGCTTGGGATCTGACGTCTTTGTGAGGCCTGAGGTTGATGCAGCTCGAATTGCTTGCCGGTCATGCTGGCCGTTTGGGCGGAATGAGTGCGGTCCGGATGGGCGTGCTAGATGGTTGATGGGCTGATAGCGACGATGCAGTCCTGGCGTCATATCCTTCTGGCTGTTGTGAAGACTTCTGCCTTCACTGTCCCAGTATTGATGGTACGTGCGTGGAGTGTCATGCCATCGATTCCCAGTAGCCACTGTGGAACCACCATTCGTCGAGATGGCTTGGATGGGCCATTCGTGACTCCAGGTTTAGTCGTACAGCACCAAGCTGTGTTTCGTCTAGAATTCATGAATTTGTCCCAGCGAGTTCTCATGTGAGGACCTGTCGAACCTGCGTGCCGTCCCATATAGCATTACCCCAGGTATTATGATTTCTCATTTCAATCGGCGCAAGTGTCGTCTTCGGTATACTAAAGCCAGCCCTATCATCAACGGTCGGTGTCGGCGATGGGATGACCAGCATGCGAGGCATAGTTGGTAAGCCAGGCGAATCCTCTTCGAACACTGCTGGACTGTGATGTTGTCTGTATGTCGATTTGCCGAATAGCTTGCACATGAGCGGTCGTAGGAAGGGAATAGAGCCGGCGATTATGCCTGTATTTTGCTCGACTTGACTCCAAATCATCAGGTTGGCGGCGTTTTCTTGTTGTGCTCGGAAGCCTGAGAGCCAGAGCAGTAACACGCGTAATCGAGCGGCGGATGCGACGAGTGCTACGACGCCGACGGAGAAAATGGCGATCAGGCCTAAGCGGCGGCGCATAGGCATAGAGGATAAGTTCAGGAAGAAGGCGATGGGAAGGAACCAGATCATAATGTCGGTTACGAGATTGTAGGCTGCGTTGGCGATCCAGAAGGGGGCAGGGTTGTAGCATTGATTTGGGCGAATGCCTTGAAAGGCGCGCTCGAATACTTCAAAGGACCAGGCGTCTTCGACAGGGTAACATTGAAAGACTGCTGCGACAATCATGGAGGCACTGCCAAGGAGAGTGATGGCAAGAAGGCCGCGGATAAGGTGGTGGAAGCCTTTGCGAGAAGAGGCGATGAATTTGTAGAACAAAAGGATAGATGTCTTTATAAGACAGAGGTTGAGTATGTAACTTATTCGATAGATCCAGAATGATAATAAAGTCCCTGTTGCTACTTCTGCGAACGACTCGCGGCTCTGCGACTTTTTAGCTAAATCGAAGATGGCATGTAATCTAGCTCGGCTTACATTCACCTTGCTGTAGTCCATAAACTTGACTACATACCAGTTGACTGCGACCGAGACCCATGTAGTCATCTATAACTGGTGAGTGAAGGTTGCGGACATGCGAGCACCATAGACCCACAAGTGCCAAAAACATGACCCAATCTGAAGCACTGAGTTTGCCAGTGAGAAAATGACGGCTATAAAACCTGCAGTCTGTCAGATGTTGAACTCAAGGAAAGAATGATTCACGGACCTGAGGGTCACAATAATTGTAGACAGCCCAGTGAGCGCGAATGCGAGAACCAGTGAGAGAAGCCCATGGACAGCCATTGTGCACTGTCTACTGCCAGGACAGATGGCGACTATGCGAATCGCAAAGAGCGAAGACCGTCATCAGCACACGATGATTGCTGTACTAAAAGATGAACAAGATACGGGATCGAGCGACGCCACCTGCACCATACAAGCAAGCGTCGATTGCGAAACATGCAGCTTAAGGACGGTTGTCGCAGCGCTGATCCGTTTTGCCCGCGTTTCTGTATGGTGGGCGAGATGGAGAATTCTCCAGGGTACGACTCAGGAGATGCTTGCTCAAAATCATGGAATTCAACGAGTCGTGATACCTTCCCACTTTAACACTTGACAGATCCTCGATATACTATGCTTCTGCTATTGACGCAATGTCCACCGGCAGTGCTGCAAGATTGCAACATCCATATGATGAATTAATGAAGGCTGTCCAGAAAAGTTCGGAGCGATTCTACTTTCTCCCCGCATCTTGGTAGGCCGCTGGGCGATATTGGTATCATCGATGCTGGCATTAGCATGAGCCGTGCAAGGATATGGCTAAATCTGCATGGAAGCTCGGGCCATTTACGGATATTGATCTTTTGATCCGGAAGCCTTATAAGAAGCACTCAAATCATCGGCCAATTGTTTCGTTCCTGGCTTGTTCGAGACTTGTGATGTTTTGACTCGCGTGAGCACTGATCCGGGACTATGGTCGCTGTGCGCCCGGTCGTCAAGCCGCGGGCGTTTGCATCTGAGCCATCTGAGCCATCTGAGCCGTAGCGTGAGAGCGGGTAGATTTGATGGGTTCAAGATGCAGGTTTGGGTGGGTCTCTTCCAACGACCAATGTTGACCAAGGTTGACCTGTCTGGACAAGAAACGGTTGCGTGCGCCATGCACAAGGACTTGGCCGGCAATATCCTCGATTCTTGATCACATGTAGTCGTGTGATAGGCTATAGGTACCGGTTGCTTCGGTAGTACTTGTATTGCAAGCTTTACCTGGGTCTTTTCGGTCTCGCGTAGATCAGGTGCGGGGCGTAATCTAAACAGTCCGCTTGCTGTCACATCTCGTGTCATGTTCTAGAAAGCGAAGTTGCAAGACGCACGGTCAACATGACAAGGACCATCACGTGTTAGATCAAGCGAGAGTATTCCATCTCCAGGAGATGTCTTGGAATTATTGTTCATCTAGAGACAAATTTCCTATATCTAACACTTGCAAAACCAATATCATTTCACAAGGAATGCACCCAAGAAGGTTGCTGCAGCGTGCACTGACACACGCGCTGCTGCAACAAGACAAGTGAAAGCATCGATTTGGACGGGGATGTTACCTCCTCTTGCTTGGAAGTAGTACAGGTGGTAACCTTTCAATAACAATTATGCCACCGGACATACCATCGGACTTATGCTGAGACGACTATTCGTAAGCAAATTCGGGCCAACTGTGTAACTCCCCCGCGTAAGACATTGATTCGCCAAGACACCAGTTTGTTTGAGAAAGACGCATTTCCGATATCTTATCGCGATAGGCAAAAGTTTTTAATTGAATCGACGCTCAATAGTACGTAGCAAGATGGTCCTCTTTTTGCACCTAACCATGGACGTGTTTCACTGAACCCAACTAGCTCACCTAAGCTGGCACTAGAAGAAACAAACATGTCGCCACGTCCCCACATCACCACCATTCTTCCATGCACCAACCTGGATTTGGCGACGGACTTTTTTGTTCGTCTCGGCTTCAAAAGCCCAACTGACCAGGAGAAGAAAGCTTGGGACGACTATCTCATGCTAACGCATCCCAACGGCTCAGATATTCACTTGAGGCCATTGAGTTCAGATGAGCAAGGGTGGCTGAAACCACTTGAAAATCCATTTGGCATTTATGTATATTCTGAAGATGTGGAAGCTCTAGGTGTAGAATTTGCCAATGAGATTATCGAGCAGGCGAAGAAGCCCGAAATCAAAGAGTGGGGTATGTATGAATTCAGTGTGAATGGGCCTGATGGGTGTCTTGTCAGAGTAGGTTGGCCTGCAGAAGATATCAAGAAAAAGAAAGTCAAATCCGAGACTTGATTTGTGTATATGCTTGGCTTGCTATCCACGCCACGCTTGTATCCTTCCGAGAAGACCGATGTTTACAATTAAGTTTGGAATGTTAAATCTAAAATCCGTAATACTAGGAATTTCAAACAATACCCAGCTCTTCGTACGCCGTAACCACATGAGTCAGATGAAGCTAGGTACAAAATCACGTGTGCTCAAGACCAGATTTAGCTTTGTAATGTAGTCCAGCTGTTCTCCTTCGCGTAGATCTTCTTGGTTCCAGGCTGTCTGTATGAGGGTCTTGACATGAAGTAAGTTCTGCATAAACGTGACTTTTTCCATTCTCGCATACAAATCGAGAATCACCATCCTGTCCTGGTCTTGAGAGATCTCGCAACCGACAATGAACAAAGCAAAGGGACAGAAGCAAACGTCCATTTCGCTCATGATAGATATTGCTTGTCTTGTCCAAGAATCTATCTCTGCAGATTGCCCAGAGAAATTCCTCGAAACTCTTTCCAGATAAACTAATCCCGCCAACCTGAGTAATTCGAGAAGAATTTTTGTATCATTTTCAGGATGATCTGGACCAGTGTTTTCAAGTCCTGAGCGGAGTTCCTTCAAATGCTCCCGATACTCGGCGTTGAAGTATCTTGGATTAGACGAATACAGTATCGTCTCAGACACTTCGGCCAATAACTGCATGATAGGATGTGCATACTTCGAAGCACTCGGCATGCCTTTCGCAAAGGACTTCTGGGCTATGATGTATTGATAGAAACACTCTTCAATGCCATTGTCATCGAAACCTAGCCTCACTGCATAAGTTTTGACACTCTCTGTGCGCCAATGGCGAAAGCTGAATCGAGCCATGATGTCGAAATAATATCCCCACCCAAGGACGGCAGAGGCGGAATCGCCGGAACATGGCTGGACATGTTTGAAAACATGCAAAACTTCTTTAGCACCGCAGAGATACCCTATCCATGCTGAGTTATATCCTATTGCCTGTTGCATCTCTAACACGCAAAGCAATAAATTTGCGATCATGTGTTCACCAGCCTCACAACTGGTCATATTTGTGTGAGTATACAGCTGGCGGAGAGCACTTCTTTTGAACTTATCAGTCCGCGAGTCTAATTCGCCATGCTGATATGCTGCTAGTGCAAGTGCAGACTGGGTTACCGCTCTTGATGACTGACTGTTGTTTGACGATATGGATAATTCCAAGAACTTCCGTAAGTTGCTTCGATCAAAAAATACTCCAGGGAGCAAAGGAATGACATCCGTATCAACTGAACTACATTAGGATGCATTCAACTCGTGAGTATTGTGCATGAACTTACAGTATCGAAGCAGGTCATCATCGCTAATCGGCACAATATTTCGATTTTGGGAAGATAGTTCAGGGTCGCTGGAAATTGTAAGATTGGCTTTTTTTGTATTCTTTCCTGTTGAAACATATTAGACAGTCTTCGAATGTGCTTTCTTCTTGATGCATACCCTGGTCATCTCTACTAACTGCAGCATGGTGCAAACGAATGTCCGTCGATGTCACGTTGACGAAGGGAGTCTTCCCTGAGCGGGCAGTTGAATACGACTTTTCGAAGGACGCAATTTCAATTTCCCTATGTTTGTCTGGTTTTGGCCACGTGAGGCGTATACCATATCCACCACAATGCCGTTTAGACTTCAGACACTTGGTGCATCGCGGAACTGTCCGATCACAGGAGACTTTCCGATCTAATCCCAGTATTAGCACTCGCTTCTCTATACGCTTGTATTCAAAGTACCTCCCTTTGCAAGTCCAACAGCCCTTCAATGCTGCCATTTGTCATCATAGCCTCTCAAGACGAGTTTGGTCGCAAGGTGAAAACTTGCGAACGTTGACTGTATATATATATGGATCCACGCACTATTTACCGATAAAGCATAGCCGCACGTCTCCTGGGCATGCAACATGATGCATCAAACGATGCGGCGCGCCTCAAAGAAGTGCTGCTTACTGCTTAGTGTGGTAGTGAAGCGATTCGCTCTAGCCATAAATGGACACAAAGCAACAATCTGCGAGCCTTAGTGCCGGTCTTCTCAAACAATGCTTTCGATGACCTATCAAGTGTCAATTCAGGTCAAGAGATTTCTAACACTTCGATCTCGCGGTCGAATTCATTCCCGTTCGCGATCAATCTTGCAACTAACTCCGATAGATCCGTTGGTCATTTGCACCCTTGTCTACCAAGTAAGCTTATTCCGTTACGAGGTACTATTTACATATGTACAAATTAGGAAAGTAGGTCAAAAGTTGCGAGCGCGATGCTGTCGAAGACGTCCATGATTCCAACATGTTTTTGTATATAAATCCAAGCACTTCGCACTTTTATTTCTATCATCATCTCATACGCTTCTAGCCTATACTTCAGTGTGATATCCCCTTCAGAAACACACAAAGCAATATCATTACTGGCTATTTCAGAATACTACCATGCCTTCATATCTTATCACTGGCGCTTCTCGGGGTATAGGAGTAAGTCAACACGCTCGTTAGACGTTTCATATTCCCATATTGATATCACCAGTATGCCTTCCTCGAGCATCTCTCCAGCGATTCAAGCAACATCGTCATCGGACTTGTTCGCAATGTAGCAGCTACCGAAACCGAGGTTTCAAAGCTCAACAGAAAGAACATACATCTCCTCCAAGGGGATCTTGAAGACTACAACTCGCTCAAGGTAAAGAATCGCGTCTTAGTCAATTCTACATCATTCTAATACTTCACAAACAGAAAGCCGCGGAGGCTACTTCTGCCATCACTCATGGAAAACTAGATGTCCTCATCGCAAACGCAGCGCGAATCCCCACAGCTGGCGTTTGGGAAACTCTCTCTGAGCTCGGCGCAGATCCCGTCAACTTTGAGCAAGATATGGTGGCTCAGTTCAGGACCAACGTCGTTGCGCAAGCTCACCTGATCAACCTCTTTATGCCACTGATACTCAGAGGTGGCTCGAAGCAAGTTGTTGCCATGGCCTCAGGCTTGGCTGATACCGAACTTGTTGCCAGATATGGGATCCATGAGAGTTGTGCTTATTCCGTTAGCAAGATTGCCTTGAACATGTTGATTGCCAAGTTCCAGGCTGAGTACACCAAGGATGGGGTGCTGTTCTTGGCTCTTTCTCCAGGATTCGTTAATACAGGGCATATGGATGATAGTATGTTGAATTTTTCTGCTATTCCTTAGGAGTTGATTCAGGATCAAAACTGACTGCAATAGAACCTCAGGAAGAATGGGAGAAGATGATGGTTATGGGTGAGAAGTTCAAGGTATATGCACCTGATTTTAAGGGCCAGATTCTACCGGACGAATCGGTCAAGGCTGTTTTGGCTGTCATGGGAAAAGCAAGTTTGAAAGATGGATATGGGGGTGCGTTTCTTTCTCACAAGGGGAACAAGGAATGGTTGTAGACCCCTATCGCTATCCATAAGGTATTAGGGAAGGTAGATTGTGTTATATGATTGTTGTGAATATATACAAGTTAGAATGTCGACGAATAAGCAGCTCTCCACACCTTTTTATGATCCACCTTGCCTTTCTCAAAGGCAGGTGCCAGGAATACTTGCGGTGGCATTCTTAACGAACCCACTCAAGAAGCCAGCACCTCCGCATTGAAGACCCTTCACGAAAGCCTTAGCAACCAAATCAGCACCAACTGGGCCCGTATGTGTGTGATCCTGAGGGAACAGCTTATCCGTCGCAGCCTTGCCAATGCTCTTGTAGTAGTTTGCAGTGTAAGCGCCATGATCTACATACATAGCATTGCTCCCCAAAGCCTTGGCTACATCCTTTGCATAGGTGACGAATCGGTTAGTGCCATAGACGAATTGGCCACTCTCCCAGGGATTGTTGGGTGTCTGGCTGCTCATGATGACCTTGCCGCCCTTTGCAATGATCTTCTTGCCAGCCTCAGTGAGATACCAGGGGAATGTGTGCACAGTTTCAGCAACGCCATTGTAGGTGGTCTGGCAAGTTTCAGAACCAGCGCCTGCACAGACTGAACGACCATTGTCCCCGGAGCTGAGAGAACCACCGTCGTTGTGGCCAAACTCGATAATGACAATGTCGTTAGGCTTTACAGCATTGATGATCTCGTCGAAGCGGCCTTCTCTGGTGTATGATCGTGAGCTGCGACCACCCTGGGCTTTGTTGACCACTGGAAGGGAGACAGAGTATGGGAAGTAAACGCCCCAGCCTGGTCATGTTAGCATGTCACTGCCATCTATGATAGTGTATTGTTGTACCGGTGATAGCACCATTTCCTCGTGCCATAGTCGAGTCTCCAGCCATATAAACGGTCTGCGCGCGTTTCGAAACATCTTCAGTTGGAACAGCGACAGTTGTTGCAGCCAATGCGATCAACGAAGTAACGTGTGAGTACAACATAGTGATTGACCAGTGCTTGGATGCGCTTGGATGCTCCGTAGAATGATTATGAAAAAGTGAATGATCGACCAAGTACTGTTTTCAACAAGACAGCTAAACTTCGCTCTATATCAATTAAGCTCATGTTCGCCATTTCATCTGGCCGAATGGAAACCCGTTCAGAGCTACCTTGTTTTGGCGAAAACGTGGCCCGGAAAGTGTAAAGAGCGCAAATTGATCTACATGATACATATTAAGTACCCTGCATGATGTACTTGCAGTATGCGGGGATGACGCCTTATGAGTGGCCTCGTGGTTCGCCAGCCGGTAGATGATTAGTGGCGTTTCATCGATCTCGTGGGATTTAATTTTCCGCTGGCATTCCCGGCATGGCACGGGGCATTTATGGCCGAGGTACCAAGACGAACGCGTTATTTGCTTGTCCAATGGTATAATTATGGTGTAAATGACGAATAATGTGCGTGATAGTCATGTCTCGTGGCTTGTGGTCGTGACAAAGTTGGAAGGAGAGAATGTCGGGGCGGAAATACCAGAGTAACCACGGCGTTTCTTCGCCCGGTAATTTCTTCATGTCGGACCTTGTCTTGCGGAACACGAGCAATCGCTCTTCAGCTGAGACTTAGTACTACCATACTGACTTCAAAGGGAAAAGCTTCCGACCTGCATGGATTACCAGTTATGATGTGAGTTTCTCGGAAAGACTGATTCGTAATACTCCAGACCGACTCGAAAATTATAACCTCGATATTTTCATTTGTATACATTATTCTTATTCTTATTATTTTTGTCTTCCGCAGTGCACTTCTGCAGGGTTTCCACTTGTCGGAAACGAGTCAGTAATAATGAAGCGTATACATTCAGATCCAGCAAGATGCTTCTAGAAATGATAAGAGCATAAACCCTGGTCAGGCAATATGCTCGCTGATCGACAAGTCTAACGCCAATGATATATATTCATCGGTTCAGAATATTGCACTACATTGCATATCACATCCTCCTCCACCCTCCATACACGATTTACTCTTCACTTGTCGCCCCATTCACAAACATACAATTGAGCAGCATCCTCCCCTCACCAAGCTTTGCCCTAACATTGACATCCTTCACATGCCACCATTCTGATATACATTCGCACGGCCGTATCAATGAATTGAACTTTACAAGATCTTCGTCGAAACTGACTACTATATAACACCACACCCCCTTTCTCTCTCATTTTCAACCTCCCAAACGCCCCTTCCCACGCCCCATATTCCCTTACAATATCCTCTTACTTCCTACTCCCTTCCCCCCTCTTTAGGGGATACGGTGGATGATGTGGAAGAGGGAAACGAAGAGGAGAGGGAAGACAGAATATCTACTTCGCCCTTCAAATGCATATTCGCCTTTGTGCTGCAAGCTCATTCTATCTTGGGCTAAGGAAGGGAAAGCGCAAGAGGAAGGATGAGAGGGAAGATGAAGACTGAGTGTATACTTCATTCTCAAACTCCCATATCACAATATCAAGCCCATGCGCTCGTTACAAAATCATGCTTGCCTCGGGTAAGAATTATGTAAGTATAGGGTGAGTGTTGTGCAGGCAGACTTAAAAGGTTCTGTATTCTTTCGCATGATCCCCGATAGGTTTTGAAGAGACGAATCGGGGTCCTGGTTGTGCTTATACATGCCCATAACCTCATTCGATAACAATCAACAAAACTTTGTACTATTATCCTACCACAGTTCATACCATACTCTCTTCCCATTTCCCATTTTCCATTTCCCATTTCCCCATTCTCCTCCTTCTTCGTAGAACCATCCATACCTACACTCTCCCGTTTCAATTCAATTGCCTCTAGCTTGCATGACACTGCACCAAACCCATCCCACCCCATTCTAATCCATCCTCCTACATCTTCAACACAGCATCTTCACCTCGTCGTATTTTACTACTGTGTATGTAATCACCTTCTAAATCTTGTTTGTACAACACACGAACTACAACCTATCTATGGCGTTAGTTCAGACAAAGAACGCCCCGATAAAGGACCGAGATTTCGCTTCCGAAGCGGGATGTTTCGCATGTTGTTTTGACTCGTCGTTTCCAATCATTGTAGTTCGAGATTGGCGGTGATGTACTTGCATTTTGCACATTGGAGACGTGTCTATTTGTACATTCACCTCTGTAAAATGGCGAATGCTGAGAAGTCATATACCAGCATAGGACTTTTGCACTTGCCTCGCTAATGTGACAATTTCGCTACCTCCGGCTGAGTCGATGCTTGCATGGGTGTTGAATCATGCAAGATTAGAGATTGTTTCAAACGCTAGGCCACCTACGCTGTCAGCCTTAGCGGAATGCATCTTACATCAACAAATTTTGGAAGCGGTTCGTATATGGTAAAAAAAGCCTCGGTATTCATGATCTATATACAGCCGCGCTGGCTTGGTAGAAAGGATTTCTTGTATGTAAACACCTGTGGAGTATTTGTCCACTAAAACGCCAGAAAACAAAAGGGCCCGGCTAGAATTGTAGTGCCGTGTGTACAAAATAGTGATCAAACGGGTGGAAAAGCAAAAGTCCCGTTGAAGAAACGCCGCCGTAGGAGCTCTGATATAGAAGCTATCCGTATGCAAGTATTGTGTAGAAGAAACAAAAATGCAATTGCCCCTGAGATGTGGTATCGAGCCTGCCGACAGTGACAACAAAGGAATCTAGGCGGAGCAAGGGAAAGGGATGTGTCCTACAACCAGCACTATCCCGGACGCCTAAAGGCTTCAACATTCAATGTTGGAGTCTCAACCTGCCTGTTCGTTGGCACGCCTTCGTTCATGCGACGGTCGAAGAAATTTTGGCACTCATGACTGACAAAAGTCCACTCTGCGAGCGCCCGGCCAGCATAACGGCTGCTGGTAACGGCAGCTCCGACTGGCTGAACACCACTGACTGCATCAATGTTGATGCCTTTTTGCTGGAGCAAAACCTGAGCTGGAAGTGGCAAGCGAGGGGGTTGAAGGCGCATGTTTTGATAAGTGCCAAATCGCTTGTCCACCCATTCGAGGGAAAATCGAAAGCTGTACGACCGATGAGAAGGAATAGGTGCGGGTGGCGTAGCAGTTTCAGGCTTATCCACAGACTCAGTCGATTTGGTCCCATCGGTACTCGGTGTCTTGCTCGCATTTTCCTTGTCTTTGCCATTCGGTGAAGCGTTTTTCGATTTGGCAGCTTGCTTGGAGTTGCCACCAAACACACTTTTCAAGATGTTCCACTTGCCCTTGCCTGGCTCTTCATCAGGGAAATCGTTTGAATCGGTCGACAAGACTGAAACGGGTCGGGTAGCTTCGGGCTCTGGTGGAACAGGATTGGATGGTGAGGGTTTCCTCTGATGAGGGTTCTGAACAACTCCATCAAACGATAAGAAAGGACCGTTATTGGTGACAGGATTATCATTACGTATGATGAGGAAACGGCGGCCTGGCGCAGGGTTACAGGCTGTTGTAGAAGGGAAGACGATCTCTCTGTTCTCGGCATCTTCCTGGAGCCAGAGATAATGCGACCAAACAGATCGTAGTCGGTCGCTCAAGGCTTTCTTGATCTCGCTGAAGTTTAATTAGCACAAAAATTCGACAAATGAAGGGTTTAGCACATACACCTCGACAGCGGTCTCCACTCCATCAAACCTCGCTACTCGCCAGCAGAGTAACCGCATATAATAAGACCTCACCATTGGGCACCAATGATTAAAACGGCTCTCAAAGAATGCCGGCTCTAACAAGAAATCTAAACATAGGCTTGCTTTGCGCTGTTCGTCCAAGGCCAAAGTTGACCAGATGCTGTATAGGAAAGAATAGAGCTTGATCTCGGTAGCTGTATTCTGACTCTCCGCCATACGCTTGCAGACCGAGAGCCAGAAGGTCCAGTTCATGACCGAATGATGTTCACTATCAGCTTGTTCGTATCGAACCAAAATTGCAAAAGCCTCTTCTAGAAAATCGCACAGCGTGTAGCAGGCGTTGCTGTCATAAACCGAAATTTTTCGTGCCTGTGCCTGCAAAAGACGAGCAAAGCTTTCAGCAAACATTCGTCTGGCTGTGTATAAATGAGCATTGCGCTCAGAAAGAAAGTCTCGAATCAACATGATAAGACGATTCTCTTGCATCTGCCTCGTCGCATTTGCAGGTGGAAGAGCCAGGGAGGTTGCTGTCGCATCTGGCTCCAATACGTCATCGAACGTGATGGGAGCTGCCGATGCGTTGTTGTTGGATTCCTCTGGCTGTGGAGGCGTTGCGTGTCGGTTGATCGTGGCCTCCATATTGACGAGAACTTGCGCATGAACCATGACGAGGCCAGGTACACAAATACGCTCTGGGCTACTTGGCTCCATGGGCAAAAAGTCTGTCACTAGGATATGGTAGTGCTTCACAAAGACGTAGAAAAGATCGCTCTCCGCGCCAGCCCATCGCTTCATCCAAAGCCCGTACCAGTCAAGATTGGCCGTTCCCAGGGGTGGTTGCGCTGGTTTCCGGAGTAATCGTACCAACTTGGCTAGGGAAGTGAACTTCAGGGTATGAAGCATTGGTGGAAATGAAGAAATAACACGTTCGGAGATGTCATCCAGTTTGTCATGTTTTGATACACCAGATTCCTCTAGAACACGCTTCATCATGTCCATCGAAGGGCCCCATAGCCGCACAAGAACGTCGGCAATTCCAGGACAGAAACAAAAAGCATACGCGCACGTCTTTCCACAAAAAGTCACCAGACTAGCTGCAGCGTTACGCAGAGACATCTTTTCAACCACAAAAGCCATCTGAGAAAGCAGATTTTGCGTGAAGATATTCCGCACATTGTGGTACACAGATTCGGCTAGAAAGTCAGATGAGGCCGAAGTAGTGGAGCTGGCGGTGATTGTCGAGGAAGTCTCTAAGCGATCAGCAAGGGCACAGAATGGCGAGGGCGATAGTCTCCACTCGGGTCGCTCCATAATACCAGCAATACCTTCGAGTATGGCAGGACGATCCGTTCCAGAGATGGACTGATTGTTGCGTCCTGCCACCAGCTCGAGAAGGCCCGTCCACCATCCGTTGAGAATATTGGCGCGCCGATCCAAATCTTCGGGTCTCAACTTGTGGTTCGAGGGATGTGAGGCATATGTGCGCAGAAAAGGAAGAAGCGTGGTACGGAGGACATTGGCTTTGAGGGCCATGGATTTGGACTGGAACCTAGAAGCTGTTTAGCTGATGCGGTAATTTATCAAAAAGAGCACAACTCACTTGCGAAGGTCCGCATCGAGCGTCCGGAACACGGTCCAGAGCTCATCCTTCTTGCGGGGCTCCGTCTTTACGCCTTTTAATTTTTCTGCAGAAATGTTGCGGGGAATCGGAGGCACGCTTGGCTGATTGATGGGCGAGGACAGCTGTGTGGTCAGGGGCAGCTGCTCAGTAGAGAAAGAAGTGGGGATGGCGGGAACAGCTGGTATGTCTCCAGCAGGGGTGAATAGGCCACTCAAGCGCTTGTTCTTCTTGTTAAGAGGGGTGGGCTGCTGGAGATCCGAGGTGGTGTCCCTTGCCTCGACTTCCTCTGGAATGCTGGCCGCACTGGTCGGCGTCTTCCGTTTGTTAACCTCGTTTGTGACATGGTTCTTCTTTGTTCTCTCTTCCTTTTTCTCATTATGCTTTTGGCGAGTAGGCGAAGACCCGGATCTTGACTGCTGATCTTGTTGCTGAGACACAATCCACGACTTCCTGCGCAACTTTGTTAGTGATCGTGCGGGAGACTCGGCGGGTGATTGCGTCTGTTTCCCTGCTTCGTTGCGGCCACGGTCTGACTTGCCATCGGGCTTGGGCTCGACTGAAGGTTCCCTGCTTTTGCTGGAGAAGGAGAGAAATCGTGAGGAGCGGCGAGAGCTCGTAGTGGGCCTTCGCTGCGGCATTTGCAGCACCTCCGACTCTGGGCCATCATCGGAAGCGGGACTGGAGCTTTCTGAGCTGTCTGAGGTCCTCGAGCCATTCTTGCCATTCTGCAGGTCCTCTTCCGAAATGGTGCCCTTGAGCTCTACAATTGGCTGCGAGGCCTCGTCCAGATCCTTGACCCTCGGGAAATACGTGTACGACGCAGCCTTGGGGAGCCTTACTTCTTCTGCAGCGGGTGCATTGGTCGGCGGCGGTGGGGGACTGACTTCAGAAACGGCCCTGTTCCTGCCGCGAAAAGTGTTGGAGAAGATCTTGTGACTGCGCTGGGCAGGAGCGACGGCGACAGGCATGGTGAGGTGGTGGAAGCAAGAGGAGGGCGGTCGGCGAGGAGTAGGCAGCTGAGGAACCCCCAAAAGACACGGCTCTCAGAGGGGCTACTGCAGCGATATCTTCTTTTCAAGGGCTCATGGCTCGAGGCAGGACAAGGAGGCGTGCAACCGTCAGGCGGGCCGTCTGGAGGGGTGTGGGCTGTGAATAGAAGAGGCACAAAAAGCTGCGAGTCGGTGGGCGTGCACTGCTAATAAGACGTCACTGGGCGGCTGTCGACGTCGGCGTCGGATCAATCGGGAAGCGCGACTAGCAGGCGAAAGTGCAACCTCTCTTCACAGTAGGAAACTCGCCAGACGGTGGAGCTGTAGCGACTGACGGGGGTGGAGGGATGTTGGGCGGATGGCAGGTTTGCGTGGAGAGCAGTTCAAGGCAGGCAGGCTGACAAAGTACTGGGGGTCGGCCAAGGCATATCACCACGACGGGCTGCACGACTCTTGTCGCTGGTGGATGAGGGAGACTAGCAGGGATGATGAGCAGGTGGCACCTGCCGCCGTCGATCGCTTGTTCGGGGGGATTTTTATAGATTAACCTACATACCAAGTCCTGCCTATGTCGTAGATGGCCGTAGTCTGGGAAAAACGGCATTTTCACCCATCCTTCTCTGCCCATCGCTGCTTCGTATTGCGCTTGCTAGGACTTGTGTAGTCAAGTTGTGTATCGACTATGGTACTGCTAGGGGCCCCCATCCCATCTCCCCTCTGCCGACGCCGACCAAGTACCTCTCCTCTCACACTGCCACTGCCAATGCCATTGTCTTGTCATAGTGAAGTAGCTATCGGCTGCTGCTATCAGCGATAGGTCCCATACTATGCCCTCCTTTGCCTCCCCCCTTCGCCCAGCTGCGGGCCTCGCCTGACGCCATTTCGAATCTCTGCAGCGCAATGCCACCCTACTCGCCGCTGTGCTTCGGGTACCGCGAGGCTCGTGCAAAGGCCTGCCAATGCTGGTGCTGGTGCAGCGGACCCGGCCTCAGCCCGGTTTTATCGCGACTTGACCTCACTGCAATCTCCTTGCTGCATACCTGGCCCATAGCACCCTCCCGAAACCTATATCGTTCGATGGAGACCAGGCGGCCCCAACACTGCGCTGTTTATTTTTCTTCTTCAGCAGTCTCATCATCATTTTGACGTGTGCTCCGCGTATCCTGGGTCGTGTCCTTAGTCCTAGGTAGCTAGTTGTGCTGACCGCGTCAGACAATTTTGTGCTGGCCCCAAAGAGCGCTGGTGCCAATGTGGATCGCTTCTCTCCCTCTCTCCTCTCTGCCCTTCACTCAACGATAAGTCCTGTCACTGCGCTAGCCATCCGGGAATGCCCCCCAAAGCCCGTCTCCGCTTTTTCAGCCTCCTTTGTGCCGCCGCTGCAGGCACCGATGGTCCGCGGGTGGCCACACAATCTATCTGTGATTGGTGTCATGCCCACACCGACACGACGTGTTGCTCATGTTCCGAGTCCTCCGTCGTGCGAGCCTCCTACCACTGTGCTGTTAGTATCTGTCGCCATTGCAGATCGTGGCGACTGTCATTACACTTGGTTCGCTATGTCTCTGCGATGCGTTGCATTCAATATTGGTGACCAACCCAACATAACCTATGCATGTACCTCCTTTCCACGTACATACATGCCAACTGTGTTGTATTCTTGTGTTCAATCCCCACTGCCAACCGAAGTCAGCCAGTGAACTGCCTCAGGCTCGTAGTTTTGCCCCTTCAACCCCAGTACCATGTTCACATACCCAATACACACACGCATACTGACACGCGAGACAACACTCACCTCCGCGCCAGAGAGGCCTTGGGTCTTTGTTTCCACGTGGGGGATCTTCTTAGTCTACATATCGCATGCAATGTGTGATATGTTGAGTGCCAATCACAGTCCTGCAACACAGCTACACAGTCTGCATCTGCATCCTAACCAGCGCAGCTGAGACTAATGTTCCCCTCTCTACGTTATCGCCCAGCTGGCTTGGATCTGAACTCCAGACCGGTCAGTGTCGATTGCATTACCTTTGGCTAGCCATTGCTTTGCATTATCTGCTCAAGATCATTACTGCACCTAGATTGGAGATGTCTACTACTTCGTACCTGCCCATCTTGGGAAACACATTCAGTATATCACGTGATTCGGCTCACGGGCAACAACTCGCAGACAGTGGAATCATCTATTTGCCGGGTTGATATTGACACATTCGCTAGTATTTTGATACAGATGTCCTATGCTTGAACAATGTCTAGTTCGCTCTGGTCCTCTAATGGGCAGCGGGAGCGGCATCCTCTTCCTCCTCCTCAAACCAGTTCTCTTCTGGTACTGCTGCGCCGCCCTCGGTAGAGCCCTCAACCTCGACAGCCTGTGTCTCGTACGACTTCAATTCGCTCGCAATGTCGGCCTCTTCGGGGGATGCGGGGGCCGCGGGGACCTTGAATGTCTGGACATTGCCCTCGGCGTCAGAGGCCTTGACTGGTGGGACCTTGTAGGCCTTGAGCTCGCGAAGGTACAGCTCCTGGACGAGATCGGCTGGAGCAATTGGGTCAGTACTGTCGCCTGGCGCGCAATTGGGATGAATCACCTGAGCGAACGGCCGTGGGAGTGATGAAGGTGCGGCGGGTGAGGTAGGCGGGTTGCTGGCGAGCAACGCGTGCGAGCGCCTGGCGCTGTTGCGGGTCAGTAGGAAGCTGGAGGCGAAGGGCGTGAGCGGCATACCGAGGCCCTGATGGATTGCGCAATCATGGTGTTGATGTGGACGGGGAGGGGAGCTGTCAATGGAAGCTTCGGGGTGATGCTGCGGTTTTTCCCAGCAGGCCGAACATGAACCGCTTCCATAAGGGGCTTAGCGCCATTGTCGACCTTGGCATGCCTTCCCATTGTACTCGAGTCGTCAAAGGTAGGCAACCTCGAACTCAGCCTCTCTCTCTCCTCCACCACACTCTCGTTCCCTGCGTTCTCCCACAACGCAGTCGCCAGGTGCTGGACGTCCACTCCCTACCACTAGCAAATATAATCTTCAACTCGCAAGTCGTGACCTTGACCCAGCGCACTAACTCGCACCTTTACTCGCCATGTCGCTCGCACCCGACGGTCGCATATTGTCCCCCGGCGAGGTTTATGAGGAAGTTACTGTCGCGAAGAAAGAGGAAGAGTGGCGCGAGGATCTTAACGTCACTCTCATCTGCCCCGACTGTCGCGAGGTGCCACCAAACTTAGTGGAGGAGTTCAGCAGTGGTGATACAATCTGCGGATCCTGTGGCCGTGTCTTGGGCGAGAGGGCCATAGACACTCGTTCAGAGTGGCGAACCTTCTCGAATGACGACCAGGGCAACGATGACCCCTCGCGTATCGGTGACGCCGCAAATCCTCTGCTTCACGGCTCCCAGCTGCAGACAGAGATCGGCTTTGGTGATGGTGGCCTGCGTGTGCGAGAACTTTCGCGCGCTCACAACAAATCAAACCATGACAAAGCCAACAAGTCTCTGCAGGCTGCTTTTAGTCAAATATCTACCCTGTGCGACTCGCAAAACATTAGCAAGCCCACTGCTGAGACCGCGAAGCTGCTTTTCCGTGTGACAGACGATGCCAAGTTGTTCAAGGGCAAGTCGCAGGACGCTATTATCGCTGGCTGCATCTTCATCGCCTGCCGCAATCATGGCCAACAACGTAGTTTCCGTGAAATCTTCAAGATGACCAACGTGTCCAAGAAAGAAGTTGGTCGTACCTTCAAAGCCCTCGAGAGTTTCTTGCAAAAGAACCAGAAACTCAATCCAGGACCGAAGACTGCTGGCAACGGCGCTATTCTTGACACCAACAACTTCCAGACTGGAGGCACTACAAGTGCAGAGAACCTCATGCCTCGTGCTTGCGCCAAGCTTGGCCTCGAAACCTACGTTCAGCTTGTGGCAGAAGAATGTGCCCGTGTCGTTACCGAACATGGCGTTGCTGCTGGTCGCTCACCGCTGTCCATCGCTGGTGCCTGTCTGTATCTTGTCTCTCACCTCATGGGCCACCCCAAGACGCCCAAGGAGATCGGCGCCGCCGTGGAGGTCAGCGACGGCACTATCCGTACAGCGTACAAGCTCATGCATGCACAACAAGAGAAGATCATTCAGGAAGACTGGATTCGTCGGGGTGGTGATCGATCCAAAATTCCTGCGGCATAGGAGCTTAACAGGAAAACAAAGATCGTGAAAAACGTGCGTTGCTGATGGCAGCTTATCCACCGGCCAACTCAGATTGCTGCAACTCAGCTTTGGCTACATGATGAGTCTATATCCTTACGAGTGGGTCAATCATGTTTTCTGTTCATCTCATTTATCTGACTTTAGCGAGCATGGGTGGAGTTTACGGTCACTTTTTAAATTGGCACATCAGCATATACATAGCTGAGGACAGGTTGCATCATACATCACTCATAAAGGAAAATGAAAAATGTACGGCGTTTGGGAAAAGTTACGTCCTTTCTGCCGTGACCATTGCATGTGAATAAGATGGATTATACGCCTCATAGTTCCGCAAGTACATACGTGCTGAACTCTGGACGGTTACTATAAGCTGAAGAGTTTTTGTTCGGAACCAAGCCAACAAACCCCTAACGTCATGAATTACGCCTCGAGTGTTTTTATGTTTGCGTCATCAAAGACCTTACAATACTCCTAATGCTCATTTTCTAAGCTTTTAGAAGAGCGTACGGTCCATTCACTAACCCTGAAACCCCGCCTTATCTGCACTCATTTGACATTCAACAAATAAATTACCCCTCTTCTAACCAGCTAATTCGTTTGCCTAACAATAAATTGCACTTCGTTAGTACCGCAGACCAGAATGGTAGGGTATTTGCGACCAATAGTTCCAAACGACGCTTTGCGTGGTTGTGGTTGGCTAAATGATTAGTTCAGTGGGGCTGGTTGTCTAGGAGATGGTTGGAAAGTGAGGAAAGCGCAACAAGTTGAACTTTTTGGGAAATTATCAGTGAAGCTGCTTTTGGATTCTGCATTCAGAAAGAAAGCATTATCTTTCGTGTTTCTAAGGAAGGGCGGGTTGCTGGGTGAGAGAAGGAAGAGGGTTATGCTGATGGTTGTGGGCAAGAACAATTGAAGGCATGATAAAGTTGGAAGGACGAATTCTACTGGAGTTTGGTATGGATCATACTATTGGAACATAATATGATTGAAGATGTTCTGGGGACGCTGGTATATTTTTGCGTAATGCAAGACCCTTCTACCATAAGATACTCGGACTAAACGAAGAACTAGTGAAAAACACTAGCAATATGACCATGAATTACACCGATTATAGACTGGAAGAGTTGATAATCGGCCCCGCTGAATAACTGAGGTGCCTTCTCAAAAAGTATAAATGTCCCTTCCCATTCACCTCCAGATGGTCTTTCTTCTCACTTCACACGCGCTCCTTCATCGGCTACCTCACAAACACTCTTTCTGAACGAAGAAGCACCTCTCCTTCTGATAGCATTTTAGCCAACATTACTTGACTATATAAATCCTATCATCCCATTCTTCCAACCATCACTCCTATCATCAACTCATCATTCGCTCTTCTTACCACCATCCTTATTCGTCTTCCACATACTTCCACATTCTTTCATTCTTTCATTCTTTCACAAGCCACCATGAACGCCTTCGCCACTCTCATGGTCGTCTTGTCTGTCCTCGCATCTGGTATTGCAGCTGCAAATACCATTAACATCATCAACCACTGTCCTTACGACATCTGGTTTTGGGTAGTTGGCCCCCGAGGCTCCGAACTGTGAGTTCACTTCACATGACTCTACTACTCAACCCTTGCTAACAACTTGATAACAGTCACGGCGACGATCATGACCGAATAATGGTCCCTCGAAACGACGGCTCCGTCCTCCATCACATGATCAACACGGAAGTTCTCACTGCTGGCCTGTCGCTCAAGTTCCGAGATCTCCCTCAGTATCGCAGCGCCCCTGCCGGTATCGTCCAGGTCGAATACCACCTAGAGCCCTCCCGGAACAACCTCTGGTACGACCTCTCGGTGATCGACTGCGATATCAACGTCGGCCCTGAGAACCCGCGGTACTGCCCCTTGATCAGAAGTGGCATGACTATGCACGTCACGGGTGCTGCCGCAGGGTTACAGTGTCCAAAGGCTTGGTGTAGCAATGCTGGTTGCAGCAATACCTACATGAGGTCGGGGAGTTGGTTGGACGAGCCGAGCTGGAACTGCCACGCTGGGACAGACCTGGTTGTCGAGACTTGCACGGAATCTGCTGGACCCAGGACACATAATGGCCAACCGACTACGAACAATAGTCCTGCGTTGCCTCTTGTAGTTTCTCCGGATGGCCTTTGTGGCACCGCTTCAAACTACATCTGCCAAGGGTCTAAATGGGGTGAGTGTTGCTCGGCCTATGGCTTCTGTGGTTCGTCTGCAGCGTACTGTGGTGGTGGATGCCAATCCGCCTTTGGAATCTGTTCTGGTCAAGCATTGGTCGCCAGACGGTTTCCTTGAGTTCTGCCACGTCATGGCCGGGTTTCTTGGAAATCCAGGACGTGCTGTAGCTCGTATATTGTGTGTCGAGGAGTTTGCATCAGAATAGAGATAGGAAGGAGATAGAATTAAGAGATTCCCGGTCATCTACTCTGCCATGTGGTCTGAATCAACATGTGTGGTCGAGGAACCTTCATCAAAATTGAGATATGAGCCAGGCCTCGAGACAGCTCTTAACTGGATCCTATATGAAGACGCGGTCACCACCATCATAGCTCACGCGGCACATCCGTTAGACACAAAAGATCCAGAGCAAGATGTGTGGCCAGAAGCCTTCGAAGATATCGAGATGTGAGGTAGACTTAGGGGCGTCGCCCAGCTGAAACTTGGATGAGGTCCACGGCCACAAACCAGTGATGGGAACTATTAGTCACCCATAGATAGTTAAGCAGCCATTTGTTCCTACACAATCATTAATGAATTCCTTAAAATACAAAATTTCTTCCTTGACTTCTCTACAATCCCATTACTAATCAACTACCTTGCAAAAAAGGCAACAAATAACCATCAATCCACACGCATTCCCTACTTCCCCTCAATCATCACCCCCCTCATCCACTCCGCAAACCCCCCTTCCTCCACACTCTTACTAAACGCCACCCAAAACGCCAACTTCTCACTAACAGGCCGCGGACAATGCTCCACAAGCGCCTTCACACTCAACACACTCAACCCCTTAATCTCCATAAACTGCTCCACCCACTCTAAATCCACACCTCCAAACGTCCCGCTCCCCCCACCGCCCCATTCCTTCTTCATCCGCATCATAGTCGCATAATCCTTCGCTGTAATGGGCGCTATAGCGTCCCATCCAACATCAGGTTTCCCACCGATGATGTTGAGATGGATGCTTTTCAGCGAGAATCCCAATGCGCCGTCTCCCCTTTCCATCTCGGGATTCCTCGCGATGTCATGGTGTTGCGCGATGAATTCGCATAAACTGGACCACTCCGCGCGGTCGAATTCCTTGGTGTAAGGCAGGGCTTTTTTGCTGAAGCTTAGGTGGCGGATGTGGCTTCGTGCTATGGGGGTGAGGTCCTTGAGGAAAGGGACTGCGGCTTCGATGCTGGTGTGGAAGGCGAAGCAGTATGTGGAGTAGAGGATTTTAGAGGCTTCGGCGTGGATTTGGCGGTTGAGGTGGAGGAGGGAGGGGATGGTGTGGCGGAGGTGGGCGGTGTAGGGGGAGAGGAGGACGCGGTAGGTTGTGGGGGTTGTGGTGGTTAGGAAGGGGCCTTTTGTGTGGGTTAGTAGGGAGCCGAGTTTGCGTCTTGATAGGGTGAATTGAGGGTCGTCTGTGGATTTAGAGACTGGCTTTGGTGTACGTGTGTGTATGGATGAGGTTGGTGGAAGGGGAGATGTAAGGTCTTACCGGTTCGGACGTGGTATATGCTTCTTCGTCTCCATGTCCGTGAGCCATGGGCTCCAAGCCAGGGATCTATCGTTCGGATGCTCAGCGTGAATGGGTCGTTGTTGGTTTCTTCCGAGTAGTATGTGTGGAAATCGGGTAGGAGGTTGGCCACGCTTGTGCCAGTTGAAGTGGAGGGATGAATCGAAGGATACAAGAGATACTCATATATCATGAGACGGATCTCGAAGGGCAGGCGGAGTAATTGTGAGGCTTGTGAGCCAGTGCTTTCCGTGATGAAGTCGGACATAGTTGCTTTGGATTTGGATTTGGATATCGAGTACTTGTGATGCAACCAACGAGTTGTGAATATTATTTGGCAATTTTGGCTCTTTGTATCGCCTTATCCTGTTGTAGATGATGCTACACTTCGCTGCTTTTCAGCTTCAAAGTGCAAAGGTGGCTTTCTCTGTAGATGAAAACTTCCACTTCAGAGAATTGTTGTATCCAATCTGCTTCACCCTTATGTAGTCGCAGTATACACACAGTACAGAACACCGCAGAGCTGAAAGTGAGTGGACGGTTGTTCGAGGCGGGATGAGCTAGCTGCGGGTGCTCCACGAGCTTTATTACTCTCCTCTTCGACTAGCTACGAAAGACATGTAGCCATCAGGGTACCGTATGTTTGCCGATGAGTGCATCCACTCAGCGGGTGTATCGCCCATCTCCGGCAGCACCTTGATGACCAGGCGCATTGTAAAGACGCCATACCCAATGTGTGGAACGCAAGATGTGCTATGCCGCTTCAAGTTTGGCAGAGTCTGGAGGGATCTACAGGTGCATTAGCGCACCGATGACCGATCATAGTAGACATGACGTTTTGGGAAACTTCACTTCAAAGTGTCGATGGCAGCGGTGAAATTGTCGGCGTAGAGTTCAGGTGTGGGCCACCAGAGAACGCATGGCAAGTTTCTCGACATGAGGATATGTGGGTTGAGAGCGTGATGAACAATCAGCCTGGCTGGCTCAACTACCACAAGGCATTCACGCAACAACATCAAGATAGCTGTTGTTGCAACATGTCTTTATTCACTTGTCTCTGGCATTTTCAAGAGCAATCAACCACGCAAGTATGATCAGCAACACGGGGCTTGCTGAATAATTACGACGAAGTAGCGTCAAGGAGGTGCCGACCCGATGCCGATAGGTTTGGAATTGTTGCCAATGACTATCGGGCCTATCGGAAAAGTTGACGAGCGACGTGGTAGGTGGAAATAGGAAATAACGTCACGGCTCAACCCCGTTCAAGTGTAATAATTACAAGCTTGTTGCCGAGGCGTTGTGGTGGGAGTTAATGTCTTAAGAGGTCAAAGCATATGCACGACAGGATGGCAGTAGCGCAACGATGCATGACACCTGCATTTGCGAGCTCTGTCATCTTTTCATTGGTAACCTTTGGATCCATAGAATAGCCTTCAAGTCGATAGTCGGAGACCTACTTGAATACTTACAATTTCAAGTTCAACTCTTCTAGGCATGACAATGGTGGCTACAGGGGCTTAGATGAACGAAAAGAGCTGGAATTACGGGAATACGTGGAATGTGACTTATTGTAGAGCGCGGTTTCAGTTATCAAGCGATGTAACCACTGGGAGTCAGTCTGCTATCTGAGTCGGATTCTCGTTGTTTCAGTCCAGCTGGCGCTTAGAAACGAGAAATCTTAGTCCAATTCAACCTCGAGGCGCCACAACCGATGCAGCCCCACTCTTTACTAGATCAGCAACACCACAACACTCCGCATAGTTCGCAAACATAGAAGGCCAACTCGTATTAACTGATAGACCATACATCTGCTTAAGGTCTTACGCAGCAATAATGGCAACGCCTTCTGCTACGGCTACAGAGACTTCTAAAGCACACGCGCCACCATCGCCCGAGGAGCTAGCCGAAGCCTTCAAGATTGACGTCTACGACGCAGAGGGCAAAACTCATCCACTAGGAGACCTCGTAAAGGGCAAACGCAGCGTCTTGATATTCACCCGCCACTACTGTACGCACATGGCCATTCCAAAAACACATGATGTAATCCACTAACACATCTCTTCAAACAGGGTGTCTAAACTGTCAAGCATACGTCCGCGTAATCAGCACCTCCATCCCTCCTTCCAAACTCCCCCCAAACACTCAAAGTACGTTTCTTTTCTTCCCTTTTCTTCCCCTCCCAAACAACCCCTTCCATAACCCCTCCCCATCCCATCCTCCAATCTCACAACCCCCCACAGTCCTCATAATCTCCAACGGCTCCCACCAACCCATCACAACCTACGCAACCACAACATCATCCGCCTACCCCATCTACACAGAACCCACATGCACACTGCACAAGATCTTCAAATTCTCCTCTGCCCTTAAAGAAGGTGGTGCGGGCGAGCAGAAGAAAGATTACATGCGTGATGCGGGGAGTGCGATGAGTAGGATCTTCGGCGGGATTAAGGGCGCGTTAGGGCATTTGGAGCATACGGCCTATATTGGGCCGAAGGCGTTGAATGGCGGGGAGGTGGTGATTGATTCAGGTGAGTTTTTGATCAATGTGGGGATCGAGTGAGGTGGCGGTTGCTGACGAAAGATGTGTTGTAGATGGAAAGTGTGAATATATATATCGGATGCAGAATACGGTTGATCATACCAATGTTGCTGATCTGGCGAAACTTATCGGGGTAGAGGCGGATATGAAGGCTCAAGAGTAAGGTGTGACGTTGTGTAGAAGGGGATTCACTTTCAAAATGCATACAATCATGATGAATTCCACTTCCAATCATTCGCATTGCAATGCTTGACCCTAAAGTTTACTTTCAGACTCATGAATTTGTTTTTCCCTTTGAGCCCATTCTCAATTCTGCTCCTTTCCACTTTCTGCTGGCGCCCATATACCAAATGATAATAAATCCAGTCCCTTCCATTCATTGGTATGAAGAAATAATGGAAGTCGGAGCTTAAAAACATTAACCTCATACACAGACAAACGCATCAGAAAGCACAAAAGACCTTTTTTGAGTGGGGCAAAAAAACCTTCCCTTCCCCCCGTTTGTGGATGTAGAACGCCTTTTCGCGACAAACTTGCGATTTGGACCGGCTTAACCAAATTCGACAGCAGTGAGAGGATGCAAAAGGAGAGAGAGAGGAAAAATGAGAAGAAAAGGAGATATTTCATAGTACAAAAGTGGATCTGAGGTGTAGCAGGCGTGCCAAGATAAGATGGTTTTCCGTGCAGTCAGTATTCCAAGTGAGCTTAATGAGAGAAAAGGATGAAACCCCTCGCCGTACCGGCATTCGACTCTTGCTGATAGGACTTGGCCTCCTTTCTCGTCAGAGGCTCACGGATTTAGTGCTGTCCATAGTTTCCGCCCCAACCGCCGCGGTTGTAGCCTCCACCATAGCCGCCGCCGAATCCTCCATAGTTGCCGTACTGGCTCTGCTGGTGAGTTCCAGCTCCTTGGTGACCTAGGCCACCAAGACCACCGCCGTACTGGCTATTTCCACCGAGATGACCTGGGTAGCCGCCAAAGCCTTGCTGGTGAGACTGCTGAGGATGGGCACTCTGTCCAGCTTGACCAGGGGTGTTCTGTGTGGCAGAGCCAGGGCGGCCGGGTTGGGCGCCCAGAGCCGAGGGGCTAGGACCACCGCTCTTCGAGTCACCAAAGGGCTTCAGCGAATCTTCGCTAGCTGCAGCCTGGCCACCTTGCTGTTGGCCGTAAGAGCTCTGGCCGGCGTAGCCTTGCTGACGTCCGAAAGAGTCGGGGAAGCTGCCGAATCCACCTGCGCCTGCTGTAGCGCTGTGGTTCTGTGAAGTTCCAGATGCAGATCGGCCATAGTCGCCGAGGCCAGTCGATCGTTCGTGCAGTGACGATGCTCCAGCGCCGAATCCTCCAACATTGGCTGGGGAAGACGAATGCTGATCATAAGAAGCTTGAGGGGACATGCCGTAATGCTGGGGCTGGCCATACATGCCCTTTCCAAAAGAGCCATAGCCTCCTTGCCCGTAGCCACCAAACTGGCTCATGTAGTTAGCATAGTAGGGGCTGCCATAATAAGGGTGGTTGTAAGGATGTCCGCCATGCTGCTGTTGCATGTGCTGTCCCTGTGATCCAGGACCACTGGGTTGTGCTCCGGCCAAGGCGGGGTTAGGGGTATTGTGTCCGCTGTTTTGTGCATCGTTGTATCGACTCTGGCCATGCTGCTGCTGGCTCTGAGCGAAAGCTGCATCGTTGGGACCAGAGCCGAATGCACTACCAGTGCGTTGCTGTGCCGAGCCGGCTTCCTGCTGACTCTGGGCGCTCTGTTGGCCGTAGCTGGCATAGTACTGTTGGTAACGCTGCTCAGCTGTGAGGTACTGGGAGCCGTAGTTATCCGAAGGCGCAGATGAGAATGCGCCAGGCTGTGACTGGGCCTGGCTCTGCTGTCCAGGATAATCGAACTGGCTAGATTGGCGTGGAAGCTGTTGGCCAAAGGGGTCGTATGGCTTTTGTGGGGGAGCGGATGCTTCTGACTGAACACCTGCCTGTCCATACTGGCCGAACTGGTCGTATCGTTGGTTTGGTTGAGCGCCCTGGTTGTGCAGTGCCTGGGCTGCGAGAGGGTTCGAGGGCGATTGCTGGGCCTGTTGCTGGGTGACTGGGGGCAGACCTGGTGCCTGCTTTGGTGTTGGGATCGAGTCTTGTGGTTGAGCCTCTGGCTGGGGCTGAGCCTGACGGTTGACTGGAGGTAGGGCAGCTCTTGGCTGCGCAACGGGCGAGTGCTGGGGAGGTTGTTCCCTAGTCTCAGCCTCTTCCCTGTCCTCGTCTACATCCAAATCAGAGGCATCGCCTAAGCCTAAGCTGCCGAACTGGACCGCTGCCCTGTCTACGGCGTGGTTACCTGGCATAACCACAGCTTCCTGCTGTTCCATCAATCTCCTCTGGTAACTTGCGCTTCGATGCTGGCCACCGGATGTGGCCTTCAGTGCAGTGGTCGCAAATCCGCCAATGCCAGGGCGGCCAATGGGGGGTTGTGTTGTAGTGCTCAATGGGGTGGCTACAGCGCTGCCAATATCCTTGGAGCTTGCAACTGTGCTGAAAGCCGTCTCGGTGGGCGGCGGATGAGACTCGTCCGGCAAGTGCTCAACATTCTCCTTTGTCAATTCATCCTTTGAGGGTGTAAGTACAGCTTCAGGGGCGGATGCCTCATCAACCTTGTCTGGCGTCAATTTGGAGGTATCTTCAATAGCGATTGGGGGCTCTTGTACGGCCTCATCTGCAATCGGTGGTATGGGAAGCTCCTCGGCGTTTACAGTGGTTTCATGGGCGACTTCATGTGCGGGCGTCTCGTCTGGCACAGGTGCAGGTTCCTTGTGAGCTGGAGTGTGTTTCTCAGCGGGTTTGGGCACTGCAGGCGGAGGCTTGGGCGCGGCAAACATGCTAGCCCATGTCTTCTTCGCTGCGCCAGCTACAGCAGTAGCAGCAGCGCCAACAGTTGATTGGGGCTCTGAGGCCTCTTTTTCCTTGGCTGACTCTGCAGCCTCGCCATTCTGCTTGGTTTCGGTAGCAGCAGGCGTCGTGTCCCATGCACCAGACTCGGTCGTAGGAATGGAGGCAGCAGCACGGGGGCCAGTCGAAGCACCTCCGCGCCCTCCTCGGCCTCCTGTGAAGCCACCACGGCCTCGGTCAGTTCCACGTCCTCGACCACCGCGAACGCTGTCTCCACCACGCCTGGGAGCCTCGCCTCGACCGCCGCGCTGACCCGATGCACCGTCGGTAGGAGCAGCATTCTCCCTGGGAACCTTGGAGCGGGATCGGTCCTTTGCCTTCTTGGGGACTTCAGAGAATTGAGATACAGCACCTGGGCCATTGTTAGGTCGCGAGACAAATGAGTGGGGTGATGGGTGGCAGTGCGCAACTGCAGGTAGTAGCAAATCAGAGAATTTGGGGTGGTACTGACCCTCGCTAATCTTCTCGATGGTTCGCTCGAGATCACCATCAGAATCCTCAATCGCGAGGACAAGGTCTGCGTCTGTCCAATCGGGGAACAGCTCCTTGAGCATGGAGAGTTGACTCTGATAGCGCTTCTTCAACTCGCCCAGTTCGCCCTGGTCTGCCGATGTGTCGATGGCTGATGATGCGCTGTCACCATTTGTCTGTTTGCGTGGTCCGCGCGACCCATAACTGCCTCTGCCACCGCGGGCAGAGCTCCTGCCTCGCGCAGGCCGAGACTGTACTTCAGACATGTGGACTATGTGTTGTGTGTGGACAAGCCGCGGCGGACTTGGGGTGAGTGATTTGGGGGGGGAGAGGGAATATGACGGCGTGCGTGGGGATGATGTAGAGAAGAGAGTAAAGTCGGGGAGAGCTAAAAGACCAAGGCTGGCTTGGCGCTAGAGCTTCCAATTGGCGTGCACGACGCGGTTAGGTCGCAATGGGGGCGTTGGGCGTGGGCGCAGTTGGGTGCTGAGTGAGCTGAGGAATCAAGACTGGATTGGAGGAAGGACATGCAAGAAGAGAGGCGGGAAAGGCAGGCAGGCTGCTGCTGGCCAGCTGATGGGGAATTGCAATTAGGCTGTCACGTGCACACCCACACAAGGCGACGCCGAAGCCGCGCTTGGACCACCTTTGACCTCACCACCAAGCCTCTCGTGATCGCAGGCGACAAACACCACTTCCAACTCGACCTGCCAATTGCCTATTCCCTACTACCCGTTGCCTATTGCCTAGCGCACCCGCCGCCATGCAGTCGGCCGCAAGCAAGCGGGTGCTCAGCACTCTCGCATCCAAACTGCACCCCCAACTGCCACTCTCACCCCGTGAAAGCCAGCAGCTACTCACCCTCCTGACCACGTCTTTCCGCGCCCATCTCGATCGCGAACACCCGGTTCCTGATAACAAACCCTCACAGCAGCCCACAGGCAGTAGCGTGCCGTCTTCGTACGCCTCAGCATCGCAACATATCGACTCCATCTTAACCAATCCTCTCTTTGCCGTTAAACCTCGTCGACGACCTTCTGAATTCGCTGCAGCCGATGTGCTGCGAGATCCCTTAGGCTGGTTCTTGGGTGAGATAGCGGCAGGATCCGCTACTTGGTCGAAAGCTATCATATGCATACAGTCGCTGCAGGTGGCTGATACGCCAGCACGACATCGCGATGGAAAAACCCCTGCCTCAATCATCGCAGAGTGGTTACGGACGAGTGGCACCGATACGTCGAGAGAATTCATTCAATCTTTTACAGAGGGACAAAAACATAGATACGTTGATACCCATTTTCAAGAGATGGTAGCCATGCTATTCGCTCAAGGCGAAGGCGCGGCGCTTTGGCGCTGGTATATTCGATCGCCAGAGCAGCGAATCAAGGAGACGAATCTCGATTGGGCAAGTATCTCAAGATTCAGGGAAGATATCCTTTGGCACATGGTCTCCACGCAGGCGCGCGTCAACTTGGCCAACGGCATAGCTATCTTCATGCAGGCTTTTCGAATGGCCGAAGTGACGGAGCAGCCAACAGCATTCGCTTCAGTGAGGCAATCAGGAATGCATTTGGTCAATAAAATCATAGCAACACGCGATCACTCTTTACAGCCTGAGCTGTATCAGGCATTCCTCTCAACATGTCGACGTTGGAGTGGGAAATGGGCCGTGGCAATTGAAAGTATGCTCTGGTTACACCACCCTACCGAACGAAGCGCAGCACAGGGGCTTCGATATATCCAAGATCCCAATGGTGCCCTTAACCATCTGCAAACTGCCGGGAAAGCGAGGAGACACTTTTCGGTTCAACTTTGCTTGGGTGTCGCTCGTCAGCTTCTTGAGGAAAACAAATTGGCTGAGGCACAAGTCGCCATGGAGTTTGCAAAGAACCATTTTGCTGATGTTGTTCTTCCGAAAACTGTGGGTCCAGTTGCTAACCCATGGATCGTTAAGAGAAAAAGAGAGAAGAAAAACCTAAAACTACTTGACCAATTGATTCCCACTTGAGAGTCAGAAATGTAAAAAGAAAAAGAAAAATCTCACAAAGCTCTTCGCGATATTATATATACTCACTTCATCGTAAAGCGATATCACATAAGCCGACACCAGATCCAGCTGGATCCATGACGTGTTCCAACCAGGAGTTCACGGCGTACTTCAGGGTACCAGAGAGCAGCGGCACGGGGTGAGGAGGCAAATCAGATCAGATCAGATGGTCAGGGAGCATATACATATCCATTGCGATGGATCAACGAAGTTATGAATTGTTGGTGGTGGATCATCAAGCTAGATGAAACAAGAGTCTACATAGTGACCTTTTGGTATCGCTAAATGAAATAAAAATAATCATAACGCCAAGTTACTGAGTGCACAACACTATGCCTTCAACTCGCCATTGGCCTCCTCAGGCCAGACATCATGTCCAAACGTGTCCTTCATATTGACGAAGCGTGTGTGCCTCCCGTTAGCAACTTCTTCAACAGCAGCGAAGTCCTCCTTGCTGAGTTCTGGGATCAGCCAGTTGCTCTCAATACGCTTGGGAGTGGAGCTCTTAGGCAGAACCACGTAGCCCCTCTGCAGGCCCCAGGCAAGCAACACCTGAGCGAGGTCATGGCCGCTACGCTGAGCAACCTCGTTAAGTTTGGGGTTGGTGCGGACCTGCTCGCCAGTGCTGGGGACCTGATTTTGAGAGCCCAGCGGCGAGTAGGCTGAAGGCAGGATGTCGTGCTCCAGGCAGAACTGGACGAGCTGGGTGTTGGGGAGGAAAGGATGGATCTCAATCTGGTTGAGGGCAGGCTTGATCTCTGCGAAGCTGAGGAGCTGCTTGAGGCCTTCGATGGTCCAGTTGGATACACCGATGGCCTTGGCCTTGCCTGAGCGGTTGATTTCCTCCATGGCTCGCCATGTTGGCTGGGGGTTTTCGGTCAGGTCCTTCTTGATGATGTACTTTCCATCGGCGCCGAGCTTGGGCATGTGATTGTCATCTGCCTCTGCGGCGATGGGCCAGTGGACTAGGAAGAGGTCGACATAGTCCATCTTCAGCTTCTCTAGGGAGCTGTTGAGAGACCATTTAACTTCTTCGGGTTCGTGCAGGTGGTTCCACACTTTTGTGCAAATGAAGATGTCGGCTCGAGTGATGGTGGGGTTCTTTGCGAGGAAGTCGCGCACAGCATCGCCCACCTCTTCCTCATTCTGGTAGAACCAGGCGCAGTCGAGATGGCGGTAGCCGGTCTGGAGAGCATGTGTGACGGCGGTGTAGGTTTCGCCCTTGGAGCCCTCGTTGGCGAAGGTGCCAAATCCAACAGCGGGGATGGTTACGCCGTTGTTCAGCTTGTAGGTCTTCTGGTTCGCGAGTGGTGCCATGCTGCCCATGATTGTGGAGTTATGAAAGAGATGAACAAAATCGAGGATATAAGTAGTAAGCTGTGCGAAGACTCGATATGCTGATCAGAGAGTTGCAGTATGCTTGATGTGTTGTAAATGCAAAAGCTCCCCGCGCCGCAGAGCTAAACTCTACATATATCGAGCGCTTTTGCCGCCGAAATCTCTTTCTCCCTCAACCACCACCGACGCAAAGGGCCGTGGTTCAAAGTCTGACCTCATACCGCCTGCAGCAGTTCCGAGGACTTCTCGTTTGCAATGCACTATCTTGAGAAGTTCTCCACTAAGTTCAGTTGTCCCATTCCAACAGTTTCAAGAGAGGGTTCAGCAGGCGGTAGCATGACATCACGGGTGGACCCCACGCCCACCCACGGTCCGACTGTTAAGCTCAACCTTCTCGAAATTCTTTGACGAGCCGGCAGCAGAGCGAGTATTAACCATTAACCAGTGTGCCAGTCCCTTATGCGGCTCTGCGGATCTCTTGGCTGACGGCGCCACAAATCTCGTGGCTTGACCAGTCAGGGTCGCCACGCACCGGCGAAATGCGCTCTAGGGCCCCACCCAGGCACGTCACAATGCAAGGCCTTAATGACGCTTCGCCTTCAGCCAACCACACTGCCCACCATAGCGTTCGTCTTATCAAGAATCTGCACTTGCAATCACAACCTTGCTCCTCACCTCATTACCGCCGGTCTGCTTCGGCTCTCTTCCGGCCGCGCGCACAACGTGACTGGCCGAGTGAGGCTCTGAACTAAGCTTTGTGGATCGGCAGCATGCCTGCCAGGACCGTTCATATACAGAGATTCTCGCTGGTGTTGTGGCGACTCACCTTCCCACGTTGCTATCTGTCTCCACTAATTGAAAACTACATCATCAAAGTACCCATTTTCTCTTCTCTGGTCTGTTAGACTATCCCACTAGCGTTACTCTACACGGACTGTGTCGAATGAGTTATGATGTCGTTTTGTGGGTACACTCCTACTGTACTGGACCGCAGGATTCGGCCACGGTCGGGTTGAGATGAAGGGTCCCTGAGAAGGTTTCAAAGAGATTTTACCGAACAATGATTCTATCTGGGGGAGCACCTGGAGTGGCCATGCTGGAGAAAGGATATATACCCACTGCCCCAAGACCCTGAAAGCTGTTCATCCACCTCCACCTCTCTCAGTCTTCTCTTATCAAGCACTCCACTTCAAGCTCAGAGAAGTCTTATCTTTTGATACTACAATTACATCCATTCTCATTTTCACCCCCAACCTCCAAAATGCCTATGTTCGAGGACAGTGATTTGGCTGTCGAGACGCCTGTCCAAGTCAAGTCTCGTGACGTCAACCTCGCTCCCTCAAACAACTTGTCTGTTGGTGGTAGCAATGGCAACAACCCTGGCCTCGTCATTCCTGGTGAGGAGCAGCAAGATGGCACTGCCAACGCCATTGAAGTCCCTGCTACCAGGAGTGCGATCTCAGATGCTCAGAACTACATGCACAACCTTTCGCTCTCGCCTTCTATGAAGGAAAGGCGAGGCTCAAGGAACTCCTTTGGCACATCTCTGCCAATCCCAAGGTCGAAGAGGCAGTCTCGCCTGTCTTCCGTCCACTACCCTGAGGGTGCTGCTCAGCGCCCTGGCATGCCCCCTATCCAGCCATCTCGCGACATCATCGCTGCTCAGCTTCAGGACCTCTCTACCGAGAAGGTTCGTGCAGCAAAGGACATGGCTTTCGTCTTCGACATTGACGGTGTCCTCGTTCACGGTGACCGTCTGATCCCTGAGGGCAAGCGTGTTCTCGAGATTCTCAACGGTGACAACGAACTTGGTATCAAGATCCCCCACATCTTCTTGACCAACGGCTCTGGCAAGCCTGAGAAGGCACGTGTTGAGCAGCTCTCCAAGATCCTCCACAATCCCATCTCCACCGAACAATTCATCCAGTCGCACACTCCCATGAGTGCCCTCTCCGAATACTACAAGACAGTCCTCGTTGTTGGCGGTGAGGGCTACAGGTGCCGTGAGGTCGCCGAGCAGTATGGCTTCCAGGACATTGTCGTCCCCAACGACATCATTGCCTGGGACCCCAGCATCGCTCCCTACCGAGTCTTCACTGAAGAGGAGCGAGCCACCTCACGCCCTCGCGACTTCAGCAAGACCAACATCGAAGCCATCATGGTCTTCTCCGACTCCCGCGACTACGCCACCGACATGCAAATCATCATGGACCTCCTCCGCTCTGAGGACGGCCGCCTAGGCACCATGGCCAAGGACCCCGTCTCCCAGCGCATCCCCATCTACTTCTCTCAGGGCGACATGCTGTGCCCCACGGAGCACCCCTTCCCCCGCATGTCGCAGGGCGCCTTCCGCATCGGCCTCGAAGCCATGTACAAGTCCCTCACGGGCGTCGACCTCGAGCGTGTCGTCTACGGCAAGCCCGAACTTGCCACCTACAAGTACGCCGACGAAGTCATCGCCAGCTGGATGGACACCATCCACAACGACGAGCGCCTGCCCTCCAACATCTACATGATCGGTGACAACCCCGCCTCCGACATCATCGGCGGCAACATGTACGGCTGGAACACTTGCCTTGTCCGTACTGGTGTTTTCCAGGGCGGCGAGAATGACGAGGAGAACCCTGCTTCCTTTGGCGTGTTCGTCAATGTCCTTGAGGCTGTTACTACGGCTATTAAGAAGGAACTTGGTCAGGACTTCAAGTTTGAATTCGACGAGAAGAAGATTAACCCTGTTTTGCATGGAAACGGCGTTTCTGCTATTGAGTAAATCGTCTGTGGACACTTAGATAGTGGACACTGTTTTGATGATGAATTGGAACATCAGAAAGGGATTAACAAAGCTTCAAGAGCTGGAGATTGTTTTTTCCCGAATTCTCTTTGGTTTTGGCGGCGTTATAGGGATTGATGTTTTGGGATATCCGCATAGCGATAGAATTGCTGGCATATAGATTTACGAATTTCATATTTTTACATTGGGATTGAAATTTTGTTTTATTTTTTGCATCACTTGTGAATTTGAATATGTGGGTTTTGCTCGCTTGATCTTTTGGAGTGTCCCCTGTTATGTGACTGGGGAGTCTTGGTTCTGACACCAGACCCATGAGCTGATTGGAACAAGTACCAGTTTCGCCCAACATGAAATTTGGATGCCTGGAAGCCCAGTTCATGTTTTAAGTTTTACCGTGAAGAAATCTTTTGCTTAATTTCATTTGATGTATCCGTATGAAGACGGTGTTTATGCGAGTGGTGGCCCTGTATGTTCACTGTGTTACTGAATCCTATAAGCAGTCACTAGAATCCCTTCGAAAACAGCTTATTGAAACCAAACTCCTCTCTATTTTCTAACTTGATGCAACTTGTTCAAACGGGATCTTATTGTGGATTTTTCTTTGAAATCGATATCGAATTTGGTGACGATCTAATGTCATGCATTCACTGAATAACCAACACATTAACAACTGACTATCATTTCACAAAAGTTGTTGCTATGTTGGATACGCACGCCAAAAATGGATATTTCTTGTTTAATTCACTATGCTTATATATGCTCATGGATATAAGTTAATCTGAAGGCGCTGACTTGGTAATGTACCAATGTTCACAAGCAGTGTCAACTTCCAATATCAACTCGAGTATCGACTTCAATCTGCATATCTGCTTGCTGCGCTGTACAGGCGAGCACTTCTGTTGCTCATTAGACAAAGCCCAAGTCATTCGAGGTCACCTAGCCTTGTGTCCGTATGTCCAGAAACGTCACGATGCTGCAAATCATGGACGTCTACGCATCACCTGAGGCCATCAATGATCCGGCTGCTCAACCTGTCTCTACCGCCCAGTATCGAAGCATAGTATCTCGCGATTCAAGTCGACGCCGTAGCCCATTCGATACCGAAGATGAAGCATTCGACAATGACCAGTCAAACATAGTGTCAGAAACCAATTCATCTCCTGGCTCAACAGGCACCAAAAATGCAATCAAGAACACATCTTCAACCCACAAAAGCATCCAATCCGAATATACATCAGACAAAACGAAGCTCGGATCCAAACAAGCCGCGACAAACGGCTCTACACCTCTTGACTCTACCTTTACCTTGGCCACCACCCAACCTCACCTCGACCGTCCACCCACAACAACACCCACCCTCTCCACCACAGGCCCTTACAAAACCCTCCACAAAGCCCACGGCCGCAAGGTCGCCGGCCAACTAAAAAGCATGACTCTCGAAGCCGCGCGCGGGATCAGCCCGTTCATACGCAGCAGCAACATGTGGGACCCAGAAGACGATGAATGGGAAGAAATTAACACGCGCAGGATCGCAGACAGCTTCAAGGAAAGTTACAAACTGCCCTCGCAGCATAGCGCCGATCGAGCAGGCGCGCTCTCGTCCTTGGGCGCTACGATGAGGAACACTGTTAAGTCGGTTTGGACCTCGACTGCGAGGAAGGCGGCGGAAGATGAAATGCGCCTGGCAGAGCGTGTCAATGATCAGATTGACGAGTTGGAGAATACTTGGTTCTGCGATCCTGAGGGAGACTTGTCTGATGAGGTTATGAAGAGTGTGGTGTCGGGTCCGAGTCGGTATTTCCCTGCTAGAGAGCCGGATTCGCCTCGTGCTATGCATGTTCTCGATCTCAAGAAGTACTTTTGCCCTGAGGATCAGTTGCTTCGGCATGCTAGGCCTAGGCTTTGCGATGCTGTTGCTACTGTGCTGTCACATACTAGCGAGATGTGCATCGAGGCATTTCTTGATCCTCTTGTGAGGGAGTTCACCTACCGCCGAGAGATTCATGGTTCCAAAGGAGGGCTGATTCTCATCATTCGCCGTGTGGGAAATGAGGTCATTTGCGGCGCTTACTGTAGCTTTGGCTTCATGCTCCAGTGGAAGCTCTACGTTCGGTCTCTGATCGGTGCCAATGGCCTCTGGCGTGAAGTATATGCCACCACAAAGCCGACTATGATGAAGGTCAACGACGGCATCCCGGAGTGGAACAACATCCAGACTGACGACGAGGAGACAAAAGTTGAGGAAGATTTCGAGGCACTGCTGCTTGCGGACAATCCACCGAAGAAACTTACTTTGCAGCGCTCGGGAAAGAACAAGTTCGAGGTAGTTAACGTCGTCAATGAGACTAACCCAAAGTTCATGCTCTACCAGAGTCGCATCATGGCAAGGTATCTGATGTGGGATCTCTGGTACTTGTTTGATAACCTTGCAGAGTGTCGAGCAACTTGGGAAGCGAATGGGAAATCCACAGATGTCCGTCTGCACCGCGCCCTTGTGGATACTCGATATGACGAGAACTAGGAGTGGCTCTAAGCATTTCATGCAGAGCAGGTTCACTAAAAGAATCGGGTAAAGGATATGACTGACGGCTGGATTAGTTAAGCAGGGTTTTGTCAAATGCATGTTTCATGGTCGGAGGAGTGGGTGATCTCCGGGATTGTCCTAATGGTCAGAGGTAACCCAAAAACATGTCCAGAAGATAGCTTCGATCTATAGCCCAGTCAGTCATAGACATCACCAATCAACCACATAACATTTCAAGAGTATTCCTGATTCCAAGTGCACATTTTGAAGGTCGAATGGTATTATATTCATTCGGTGCAGCGCTTATTCAGCACCGCAACATCTGCTCCCTCGTTCTCGTGAGTTCATGTAGATGTCCATCCTCTTGAAGAAACCGTAACACAATGCAAACGCCTCATTTCCATCGACACATCATCCTGACTGGATGATTGCGTTTATCGCAGACGCCTGGCCTCACGTTCGGACTCGAGCAGGCAGAGAATGTCGTTCTCACGGACTGGATTGAAAGTCAGTATTCGAATTTGCGCGGGCTTGTAGGGCAGGAATGCCGCATACCTGGGCCCTTGACGTTACGGATGATGGATCGGGTCTGGTCGTCCATAAACTCGACACGGCATTGGGTGACACCACCACGAGATCCTGAATTTATCCGTCAGCAATTACTCTTCTTCTCCAATGTGCATGCCTCTGTTCTCCAGGCATTTCTGTTCCCATCGCCGCCCGCCTAACAAAGTGTGCGCAGGATATTTCGTACCGGTTCGGCCAAGGACACGGGTGACCTTGACGAGCTTGACGGGAGCCTTAGCTGTATCCATGATGTGCGATTTGGGGTTTGACGGTGATCGTTCGTGTGGGGTGGATTTAGCTGGGTTGCGCGGTCGAACTGAAGTTGTCGCGGTCGATGAGGCGTTGCTAGAATTTGCATTCGGTGCGCGAAATTCACGTGACAGCTAAGCGAGCGGAGCGCCAATGGTAAAATGCAGGGATGTGTGCTAGCGCCCTTTTGCCGAGCTTCACTTCACTCACTCAAGACATCGCAACTGAGCAGCATGTTTGCATAAATAATGAATTTCCTCTAGAAATACTTGAATGCACATCTGATCTCGCATTGATTATTTGCTACTTAATCTTAATATTTTTACAGGTCGGCATGTGCATCAAGTTCAGTTATCATTGAACATTTGCACATGTAACTTCTCACTAGGGCATGCATTTCGGAGTTAAACCTCATAATTCAATGCTGATAGTATAAGTCATATTTGATAAGTCTGAGAAGTGGGAGTCGGCTAGAGCGCTAATCTCCAAGATTTCAAGTGATGCATCACAGTACCCGACGTTCTTAACGACTCAATCAAGTTTCATTATGGAGCTTGCAGTTTACTTTTCCAAATGCAAGTTATTATTGCCTCAAATCGGCCTATGAACCATTAATTTTCCTCCAAAAATACTATTCAACACAGAACTAATTACGCCGCCCACGATGCCTTTTTCTTTTATAGATATCCGCCATCATTTACATTGCTCACAAACCAGGTTTCCATCGCCTATAAGCCGAGATCCCTGACATTGCTTACAGCCCCTTGGATCTACGAATCCAATGTCTCAGCTATAAGATACTTATTCACATCAATCCCAGCCCATTGATGTGGCCCCAGCCCCTTTGTCGATAGCAACAAATGGTCTTTCAGTCGAGGCTGCTGCTCAAACACGCACTTCCACTTCTCTCGATTCCCGTCGTGGAAGTTGACAACAGTGTTGTCATGCCAGAAAACCTCGAGGAGATCGGTGAAGAACCGGCTCAACTCGGAGTTGACACCACTTACGGAGTAGCAGTAGTCGATGATGTTGTAGCCAACTGCGGGGAGCTTACGCTGTCGATTGGGCCCGAAGATTCGGTTCCAACACCGGATCAAGCAGACTGATTCCTCTTGGTTGCGAGGTATGGGTGCATTATGCAGGCGGTCGTCCTCGTATAATTCGAACAGTTTTCGCATCGCACAGTCTTGAAATGCGGGCGCGTTTAATTGTTCGCCAAGTATCCATGCCTTTGCAGTTTGCATGACCTTTTTGTTGTCCGTTACGTCTACGCCATGAGTGATCTTGTCGTAATACATGAACTCCACAAACAGGTCAAATATCTCTGGCTGCACTTGGTCGAAGTCGTACTTTTCGTCTCGGCTGCGAAAGTACTCGGCGTTATAGAGAAGAAGAGCTTTTGGCAGTGGCCACGATTTGATATGGTCGTCGACGCCACCAACAGTGATGCGCACAGCTGGTCCTTTAAGCCTGCGATTGTTACTATTATCCAGTCTGATAGCGGTTTGATGTCATCCGGACTTACAGTTTTAATTGGTGGATTCGTGCTTGGTACTGTTGTGTCATTTTGTCAAGTGAGAGAATGTGGTTGAACGAATGTGGTTGAGCGAGTGTAGTTGAATTCTGAATTCTGAATGTAGAACGACGCTGTGAGTCTTTACAAATATTCAAAGATACGAGATGCTCCTAGGCAACTGTATTTGGGGTGAATATAATGGTTTCGTTAAGCGTGGAGTGAATAGGATCGTGACAGTGAAGATGGGTTGAAAGTGTTATGGCGGCGAAACTGAAATGACCGAACGCAGATTTTGTTGAAGAAACTATGATACGCTTTCACCGAGAGTTATAGCTATACACTCGGAAAGAAGCCAATCGTGCATTTTGTAGTTCAGACGATTTGAAATCAAGCTGTTAAAGAAACGTGTTTCAAGCAACAAATTGGATTCAGGAGTTTTGAGTGAAAGCAAATAAGTGAAGCAAGATCATACCGAAGCGAGATCAAGATTTCACAACACTCTAGCTAGTAAACCAACATCTCTTTGTTTTCACTCGGATTCTCCAGAAGCAAACACAAATTTTACGCAAGTAAGCATAAACACGTCAATTTGGCCACGCACTAATCTCAAGCAAACAAAAAAAAAGCCATCTACAAACTCTTCACAAGATTTGACCTCTCCAAGTCCATCGACACGCATTTCCCTGCCCACTCACCAATCCTTACACATCTCCCTAACCGTCCCCTCCAACCCATCCCAACCTTCCCCTTTAACCCACCGCAACACCTCCAACGCCCTCTCCGTCGGCGGCACCACCTCATCTCTCCCCTGCACCACATCCGCTGGAAACTCCCTATCCGGAAACACCTCACGATAAACCCTTAACAAATCGTTGAAATCCCAGCGCGCTGCATACCCAAACAATCGCTCGCCAGCCACCTCCTCATGAATCAATGCAGAGATGTGGAGTAAAGCAGTGTCGCGGAGCGAGATGAACCACTGCGGTGGAACGGCGCCGGATATGAAGGAAAAGCTTTCGCCAGTGAAGGCGGAACGCGCCCAGAAGATAGTGGAGGGGAAGGCTTGGTGGGTGGGGAGGAGAACGGGGCCGAAATTCGCGTTGGGAAGCTGTGGGGTGTTAGATCGGGAATGTTGAATTCTTTGAGGGAAGAGAGATGCTAGGAAAGAAGGATAGAGAAGGGAAAGAAGTGGAGGTACGTACGATGGAATTGAAAGTGAAATGAGGCTTATTTTCGTCCATCCATTTCCACATGAATTTCTCGGTTTCGCTCTTCGATGCTGCGTAAATGTCTATGTTCCGAGGGGGCTGCTCGGTTTCCGCCTTCGCGAGGGTTTCATCGTTGAATGTCTTTTCGTCGATGAGGTATGGCTTGTCAAGACCGATTTTTGGGAGTGCAGCGGCTGAGGAAGAGGAGGTGTTGATGAGGCGTTTAATGGACGGGGTTTTGGCACAGGCTGTCAGAGCGTTCAGAGCGGCTTTGCGACCGACGTCGAGAGCATTTTGGAGGTTGTCATGAGTTCCCACGGGGGCCGCGGTGTGGATGAAGCCTGAAGTGCCTGTGCTGACGTGTTAGTTTGTCTTGGTGTGTAAAGGCTTCAAAGGGATAAGTGCTTACCTTTGACAACTTCATCATAACAACCATCAACAGTCATGTCCGAGACTTCTACAAGGTCGAGTTTTGTGGTCTTGTATTTTCCATCAAAGTACTCCTTCAACCACTTGCACTTGTCGACATCTCTCACAGCGCCGCGGACGTTGTAGCCTTTCGCGAGCAACTGATCGACGATATGGCTGCCGATTAAGCCATTGACTCCAGTCACAAAAACAGTTGCATTCGATTCGATAACAACAGTAGGCATTTTCGGTAGTCGTCTGACAAAGCTGGAAGCGGGGTGATGATGAAGTAAGCAGAAAAGGGGTAAACAATAAAGTGTTCAAAAGTGAGCTGAAAAAATTGGAAACTTGTCTTCAAAACTCAAATATTTGAAAGAATCAAGTTTGGAATAGAGGAGATTAGAGGAATGCTTGAGGACAGCATAAATAGTTGAAAGGTGGGCGGCCTGTACTGCGCGAAACCAAACTGCATTGAGCGAAAGTGGGGCTGTCAGCGAGGTGCATACTACATTCTATGTACACGCCGCACTAGACCCTTGTGAGAAGGTGAGCAATGAAAGAGCTGAATGAGTCGTTTTCCTCAAGATCTGATTGGCCACGTCTGTTCAGGCATATAATCCGTGAACTAGTCTTAGAGATTTCATGTTTCGTTAAATCGCTCTTTAACAGTTATTGTAAAATAGTTGCTGTATCGCCGCAATCATGATTCCAAAGAAGATATCTAATCATCAGCAGTGATTGGCTTATCTATACTCTCCTTACACCAACGGTAAAAAGTTGAAGCTTCAGATTACTTTCAGTTGCGAAAGTTGGTACGATTACTCTTATCTAAGAGCGTTCTACGCTCGTCCAACTATAATTGAAGAACATTCCTTCAAGTAATTTTACAGCTTCATTCTCCCCTTCGCCATCTCCTCAGCCAGGACTTGTTTTTTTGGCCCACCCCTACTACCATCCCCTTTCCAAGTTTCCTCCGCCACCCTCTCCGCAGGCCACTCCCACTTCCCTTTGAAATCCTCAGGCGTCCTACCTTCAATACACTCCACGATGTTATCTCCGATAATCGGCAGGAATTTGTACCCATGTCCCGAACCACCCGTTGCCACGAACAAGCCGCTGTACTTGGGATGATAAGATATAAGGAAGTTGCCATCCCGGGTATCTGTGTACCAGCAGATTTTCGAATGTGTAAAAGGGCGCGAAGGGATGGCGAGAGATGGGTGAATTGCATTCAAGAAGGCGCGTAATTCGATGTGAGCTTCCAATGGGACTTGTTGCGAGGGGTCGTCAACGGCTGTGTATGGCAGGGAAACTGTGATTGTTTCATTTGGGTCATCTGATTCCGGGTGTGGGATGGTCGTAGGGTTTGCGTAACCGTGGCCGTGGCGTGCGACTTTCAACAATCCATTTGAAGGGGGAATCATGAACAGGCCATTTGATAGGTTGAAGAGGGTGGGGGCTTTGGATAGAGTGGCTTCTTCAGAGGGAGAGATGGGCATGTAGCATAGGGGTTGGCCAGTGGCTTTGCAGATTCCACGGAGGTCGATAAGGGAGGCTGTCCAGGCGCCGGCTGCGAGGATTGTTAAGGCGGCGTGGATTTCAGTGGAGTCTTGTAGTCGTACTCCAGATACGGTGTTTGTTTCGTGGTTGATCAGTAGCTTCTTTACGCGTGCTTCTAGGAATTTGACTCTGTTTAATTTCTCCACTTTTCCTCGAAGCCATAGCATGGCTCCTTCAGCATTTGCCCACCCAGAGCTCCAGTTCACATATCCAACGGTTCCACTTGCCCACTCTTCCTTGCCTTCAAGCTTGCAAACTCTTCTGACATCTTTTACCGTGTTTAAAACTTCAATCTTATCGACTCCAATAGCTTGCACATTTGCAAGTGATTCAGAAACATATTTTGTCTCTGGGCCAGATCCGACTACGGCAAGTCCGGCCTGGTGGTAATGTTCAGGTGCAAAGCCGTCACGCCAGCGTTTCAAGGCAACTGTAGCAAGTCGTGTATAGGGTGCCGCAGCATAGTCGGGACGAATGATGCGAGAAGTGTCGATCTGTATTGGCAATATTGAGTCCCAATACTGCTGGCTAGTCACGGCAGATAAACTCATGCACTTACACTTGAGCAATCAGGACAAGGAAATGGTTGACGGTCTACAACAGTAATTGTGGTATTTTGATATCGGGGATTTTTACACAGCGACCAAGCTGTTGATAAGCCAAAAACACCACTTCCGATAATCAGAATGGATGAAGGTATTTCCGTAGGAGCCGAAGACGCCATAACGATGCAGGAGGTAATAATTGGGATGTGCAATCAAACACTATGGAAGACGAGAGGAAAGAAAGCGAAATACCTACTTTACAAAGCAATATCACACGCAGTACTAAAAGGCCGATGTCGTCCTTCAGGGCGTCGGCTGGGCACGGGTCAACCTCGTGGGCCATGCATGCGAGTGGAGCTTGGACCCATTCCAAAGCATCGGGTCAACAATGCAAAAAGTTCCGTGAGGCTCTGCCATAATTTTAACAAATCCACAAACCACCAATTGGACAACCACACCACTGGTTCGTCGTCTGCTTTCCACACAATTGCATCGATATGGCCAAAATACCCAAACCCCCACGGTCGATACCGACGAAACGCAGTTTACCTACGAAGCCCGCCCTACCCCTCTACACACGATTACAACGAGGGCAACCCATCCATGCCGACGAATTATTGACCAAACCTGCGCCAACACCCAAGGAGAATTGGCAAAAAGTCTGGTCTGCACGACCAAAGCTTTCAGATCTACAGAGATTATCAGACGAAGAACTCAAGTCGGCACAACATCAGGCAAAGCTGCGCAGATGGAGACAATGGCCCATGTTTGGCATTAGTTTCATTGCATTCGGCTTGGGAATGTATGGCGTTATGCTCTATATCTCACTTACAAACGATGCAGACATCAAGGACCTACCAGCAGATCTGTCTGACAGATTTGACAAGGAGGCAGAGGGTTACGACGAAAAGGTGGATCTGTCAGAATCATTGCTGTTTCTCACGTCGAAGCGGAAGAAGCTCACAGCACAGGCAAAAGGCCATGTGCTCGAGGTGGCAGTCGGAACTGGCCGAAACATACCCTACTACAAGACGAAGCAATGCTCGACAGTAACGCTACTGGACTCAAGCGGGCCGATGCTGGCGGTTGCAAAGCGGAAGTGGAACGATACACACAAGGAATACTTCAGCCGCGTCTTTTTCAAGCAGCAGTCTGCTTTGGAAACTATTGTACCTCCCTACGGCGCACAAGAAGGTTACGACACGGTGATACAAACCATGGGATTATGCTCGACGCCAGAACCAGTTAAATTGCTGCAGAATATCGAAGCGTCGACCAAAGAGGATGGGCAGATACTACTTTTGGAGCATGGAAAGTCGCATTACGATTGGCTCAACACTATGCTGGACAAGACGGCGCCTGCACATGCTGACGAACACGGGTGCTGGTGGAACAAGGACATTGGCAAGATTGTTGAGGAGAGTGGGCTCGAGGTTGTTAACATCAAACGCTACAATTTTGGCACAACATGGTGGCTGGAGCTCAAACCACGTCAGGGCCTACGGAAGAAGCCAGCCGAAGAAGAAGCTGTTCAGCCGCCCGTTGCGCAGGCTGCCATGCCAGGTACACAGAAGAAGCCATGGTGGGCATTGTGGGGGTGAGACAAGACATGATTGTGTCACCGCCTGTGCATCTGGAGATTCTGGACCCCTGGACTTGCGGGGAGCTACCTGCTGGCCGACATTGCCTATGATGCGATAGCACGGAAATCCCAAGACGCAAAACCCGCTAGATGGCGATTCGAGCAAGTTGGATACGATGAGAGACAGAGTCACGACGTCAGCTTTACGCATGGGTTGGGAACGACAGTATGGGGAGATGGGCCCGATGCGGCAAATCAGCCAGATGGCGGCACCTGGGGATCGGGACGATTGGATGGAGGGGCAGCGAGAAGGTCAAGCGAGGGGAGATCTACGGTCAGGATCTCGGCCAATATTCCCATGGCGTTTGAACCAAGGCAATGGCGAAAACGGGAGGCTGGTAGGTTTACAGGCGTGGTGGTAAGAATGGCAAAGGGTGTGGTGGATGAGCGCGTTGCAGGAGGCGAGCATGTGTTTGTTTGATCGTGTTGATCAGATAACATCTTGCGTCGTACAGCGTGGTTGAGAGGGGCGGCGCGCATGCAGCGTGATGGGAAGCTGGATTCACCGCTGACATGCATGATAGCGTTGAAGGAGACCTGACTCGGTGTGGTGGCACCAGGGACAGCAAACCGTCTTCTTCACCGTCCATTACAGACAGCTTCCTGATTGAAAAGGGCTTGTCGTCTGGGGGATGGCGGAGTGCATCCGAAGTGTGTTTTGGTACAGGTCAAGTGCGGCGCGATACCTTCCAGATACCCACAAAAAGTGACGCATGCAGGCCGGGCCTGGCGTAATGTACGAAACCCCATAGGGGCAAGACAAGTTGGCAGATGGGCTGCCAATCAGGGCGGGCGGTTGGCACGTCGCGTGCGTGGAGCGAGTGTCAGCATGGAGGTTTTTTTTAGTGTGCAAGGGAAGAAGCGACGGCTGTTTGTGAAACCAGCAGACTGCAAAGCAAAGCAAAGCAAAGCAGCGCGACTTGTTGATACTATGTATGGGGTGGACAAAGGAAAAAACTAAATCCATCCGGGCGAATCCGAGAGGCAACAAAAGTCAGCCGAGGCGCGCAACGGGGACGGCCCAGAGCGCGCAAAAAAAGCTGGACAGAAAAGAAAGAAAAATCTGTGTAAAAAAATCAAGCCAGACGTTCACCGCCCGGGCACTTTCACAACCCCCCGGCACGGCGTTGAGGCTAAATCCACTTGCAGCGCCAGACGAAACAGGGGATGCCTGGTCACTGGAACAAGACATGCACGCAGCTTCAGATCATCCTCACGCCCAACCACGGCTGCCAACGCCTTTCTGGCCTGCCTGTTTGGCCTGCCGCGCAAGAGCCAGAAGGGAAAGGGGAGGTGAGGCGGTCAGCCATCAACGACAACTCATTTCTCCAGTCTTGACGGATGCGCGCGCCATTTAGATTGCTGGTGAGGTCACTCTGGTCGGTCTTGGACGTGTACCCGTGAACAGCCAAAAGTTTGCTGTGCTCACTTGCCGCTTTGGTTGGCCAACACGAATCATCGTATGTTGTCGTCGGCATACTAGTTTCCTTTTAGTCTCGACTTGGATTGGAGTTTGATCGGTGGTGCATCTGTCCATAGTCTGTAGATGGTAGTGAAGATGGAACGACAACTTGGGTGTCATGTATCCCATCCAGCGTGATGATAATAGTAGCTACGAATATACCTGCCATGTAAGTACTACTGCTAGAGAACATGTGTTTCGTCGCGCAGGCAGTCCCCCATCCTGCCCCAAGCTCGCCGCCAGCGTCCCAAGATTTGCCCTTTTGCACTACGCTGGCCGAGGGGTCTAGTCTAGGTAGAAGACGGGCATTGGGCCGGCCTGTAGTGAACCAGAAAGCATGTGCGAGAGAACGTTGGACGAGGGGAAGGGGGACGGACAGTCCGGTGAGAAGACGACAAGACAAAAGACACACCAAGAGGCGTCGTCGTTTACCACGCCTTGTGTATGCAGACAGCCACAGGCACTTGATAGGGCAGACGCAGACAGCATCCACCCCCCCTGGGCGTCCAAAGTAAAAATGCCAAAGAGGGTCTAAAAGTAGCATGCATGCTGTCATATCCCTACACATTCACCCAAAGCACGGTCGCCTAGTAAGAGCCTAGTCGGTGCTTCTTCACGAGTGCTCCACCTCGACTCTCCGAATCTTCCCTCGTCGCATTCTCTCTCCCCCATCCCCCACCCACTCCCCCTTCTGAACATCCAAAGCCAGTTCAGGGACGTTTCTCTCTCTTGTCTGTCTCGCCGTGCCTTTCTCCTCTGTGCACTGTTCTTCGTTGCCGTGGTGTTGCTGCAATCTACCGCTGGGTGCTGCTTACCGTTCATCTCGCTGGGCTTGACGCTTTGAGAGAAGGCAGCCACTGGCCGTTGCGCAGTTACGTATTTGGCCTCCTGAAAGGAACCAGGTGTTTGCCGGACTGCACCGAACCCTTCAACACCTACTGCTCTCTATCCTCCACCCCTCATCCGCCAATCCCCCCAATTCCATCAAATCGCCATCCGACGACGTCTTGTATTTTGCCCCTACAAGCCCCGTCGTTGTGTGTGAGTGAGCTGCAGCGAGATTATCTGCCCGCCTGCCGCCTTGCATAATACGCTGCTGCACCGCTGCTGCATTCCGCGAACCAATCGTCGACCCTGGCATCTCACGCAGCAACAACACTTTTTGGGCTGCTCTCCTGCCAGCCTCAAGAATCCTCCCTTTACTCGGCCTCGCCTCTCCCTATTTTCTAATTTCTCCTTCGTCGACTGGAGCGCGCCCCTCATGCCTGCTGCATCGTCGCCACGCTCCAAGATGCCCTACAACACCCGCCGGAAGTCACTGTCGCTGCCGTCGCTCGGCATCCAGCTACCTGGAGCTCCTCGCCCTGCGCGCTCACCGCCTTCGACAAGCGAAAGCCAGCACGTCGCAAAGAAGCAGAAGCGCACACATTCTCTCTCCAGCACTCTCTCGCCGCCACTGCCTGCCTCGCCACCGCGAAATCATGCTCTGCATCTCGACGAACACCATCCGCCCAAGCCTGCCGGGCGAGTGGCAGACACCCCGCCACCCTCTCCAGGCGGCGAGTCGGGCCAAACAAAGGTCGACACCCAGGGCATTGATGACGAGATTGTCGTAGGCGTAATCGACCAGCTGCAGAAGACGGGCAACCGACCCCACCTTCTCAAGGAGCTTGCAACCGTACTGTCGCCCATTATTCCCATTGTTGAAAGGTACGTTCCCACCTCCAATCCTCACCCAAGTTTGTCCCAAGTTTGGTACCCTTTTACTGACGCGCGCCCTTAGCTCTGCAAATCCTGCCGCCATCATCTCGTCTCGACTGGCTACTTACACCAAGCGAAACTGGACCGCCTTATCGCGATGCCCTCTAGATAAGAAGCTGGTCGGCACCCACCCAAAGCGTGTCTACTACTTCCTCAGCACCTGCCCCCACCAACCCATCCCCGCGGATGGTGGTAATGTGCCGGCTGCAGCGCGGATCATCTCACCCTCCTTATCGTCGGCTGCATCCGAGGGAGAGGATATGGATGCGCGATCACGGGCACGCTTGTCCCCCTCACCCGAGTTGGACCTCTCCGACTACGACGAAAACGGAACCGATCCCTTTACCAGCCAGACCCACCCTCCCACAACCGCAAACATCGCCCACAACCGTCGCGCCCAATCACCGCCCTTGGAGAAGGACGAGCGCGAGTTCACTCAAACCGCCTCGTTTCTGCAGCAACGGCGGAGAAGCCAGGAACTGGAACGCGCTCGCTCGGCTAGTGCTCCGACACAACCTGCCCCTCCTGCCGACGTAACCATGGACGAGGTGCACTTGTCGATTGAAGAGACGGAAGAGAGTGCTGCACGCAAGAACTCGGAGATTGCTGTCGCCCTCTTTGGCCAAGTGGATGGTGTGGTCAATTTCCCTACCAACTTTGCACCCAGCAGCCCGGTGCTTAAGCCTACCTTACATATTGACATGCCACCACCAGCGTTCAAGCGCACCGAGGTGAAACTCGACCTGGACGACCTGGACTGGAGTATGAAGAGCCCTGAGACGATTGAACTGGACGAGCTCGATGTTCTCTTTGGCGAATACTAACTAACCAACAACAACCTTACTCTGCTACGAGGGAGGAAACTATTTCGATTGACTATTTTCGGGGCATACGACATTTATGACTTTTTCAAGCGCATCTATCTCACTCTCATCTGCTCTTATTTTTTCTTCGACTTTACTATTTAGTATTCACATCTCCTCTTATTTCTTGCTGCGAGGCGTATGTGTTTAGAGGGGTTACACTTTTACCGCTCGCGCTTTCCTCGTACACGCTAGGGATGCTGTTGGAATACAGGCTGGAGTTCAGTGTTATGTTCCGGAGTATGGGGTTATCCGGGCGCTGGACGATGATTACTTGTACGATTAGTGTGTGAGTGTACGATTGCGTGTAAGGGATGTGACCGAGACACTGGATGTTACTCGATGTACCATCAACAAGGACGGAGCCATGTGGCAGTGATTTACCAAAAGCGACTAGACTGGCTACCGTGGAATCGCTAGAGCAAAAAGTCTCACCAAAATTGAAACCATTTGATACCTCTTTTACCCAAATCTATTACCAGATTTCTTTGTTTTCCAAAAGTCTATGCATGAAATCTATGTGCATGAATTGACAGTTGGACAGTTGTTTACCGCTCGTTCCCACCATGTTCTCGGCCCCAGCTACGGCTAATTCTGGGGTTCCTTGCATACGAAGCTGCGAGTACAGCCTTTACTCAAAGAGTAGCTGTTTTCTGCAACTAACAGAGGTGCTGCATGGCCCTAGTGGACAACAACGTAGATAAATTGGGCCTGCACCGGGCGCAACCTTTTCGCCCAATCGTGCGGGTGGAGCCGCAGGTCGCGGTGAACAGACCATCCCTGTCCATCAAAGCTTGGCGCTCGATGGTGAGGAAGTTGCGGTGGACGGAGATAGTCGCTTCCCTGAGATGCTACGTAAGCTGCCTTTCTTGTCGAGGTTAGCCCATGGGGTTTTCCAATGCACCCCCGAGTCACTGCGTTTGCCGTAAGAAAAATTCATCGCCAAAAAGAAAAACAGTTGTACATGACAGTAAGAGGCGTTCATCGCAGTGTGAGGAGGTTGGTGCTTGGGTGATCAGATCACAAGCGACCCAATGACTTGGGCGCCAGCGCAAACCGACCACCACCACGCCCAACCTCGTCTGTAAGAACGCGTGCTCGCGCATGTGCGCAATCCACCTTTCCTTTCTTCACACGCAATCGCTTGCCATCACCTGCGTCATCTCCATTCCTCATCAAGGGATTTTGATTTTTGGCCCTGCATCGCACCGTTAGTGACTGCAGGTTCCCGGTACTTACTGGGCTGGATATACACGTGATTCGCTTAACCTCCCGTGTCCTGGGGCATTTCGCAAGAGCTGGAGTTTCGAGAATTGAGCCTCGACGTCGTGAATTGGGCTGTGAAAAAGACGTTGAGGAGAAAGCATAAAGGAAATTGGCTGATTGGTCGATTATCTCAAAACCCAGACTACACACTGCAAGACATAACACACACACAATCTGCTGGGTTTACTATCCAGGGACGTGGTTCACCGCAGGTTCTGGGTTGGGCATAATAGGACAGCGCATAGAGTTCCCACCCAAGTATTGGCTCCAACAAAACTTGGGCCATTAACCTCGAGGACGCATATACTGCAAACGTGCGGATTACTTCACTCCATCAAAGCGGCCACTCCCGCCCGTGGCCTGATCACGCAGAAGTGGCATCTTTAACCAGCGACTCCGGGTCGGGGTACGTCCCCTCGTCGCCATCAAGCGCCTCGTCCACGTTTACGCCAAAAAAGAAAAAGGCCCCATCTAGAGAAATGTCAGTAGCACCATCTCGAGCACGAAGCAGGAGCCGGGCGCCAAGCACGAGGGCTAGTTTCGCTGGACCAATCGTTGTAGATGTACCCCCAAGAAGTGCAAAATCACCACTAATACTAGATGTCCCTCCTAGGCCAAGAAGTCGAAGCGTCGGCAGAAGTGGTCCACTTGCTATGGATCCGCCTGGTTTGAGCGGTGGAAGAGGCATGTTTAAAAGATTGATTGTTGCCTGTGATGGCACATGGAATGATTCAGATGATGGAAGCAAAAATGGGAAGCTTGTTGTTCCTAGCAATATTACACGCATCTCAAGAGCTATCAAAGCAGTGAGTCAGGATGGTGTGCAACAAATTGTAAATTACCATTCTGGCCTGGGGACAGAAGGAACCAAGTTCTCCAGATTTATAGGTGGCACAACAGGCAAAGGATTATCAGAAAACGTCCGAGAAGCCTATTCTTTCCTTGCCAACAACTACCACCATGGCGATGAAATTTTCCTCTTAGGTTTCTCCCGCGGCGCCTTCACAGCACGTAGCATCGGCGGCCTCATTGGCGAAATCGGTCTCCTCACCAAAAAGGGCCTCAACGCCCTCCCAGAAGTCTACGAAGACGTCCAACACCGCCGCGACCCAAATTACGTCCCCCAACACCCAGACGTCCCCTTCCCCCGCAAACCCTCCGCCTCGGATCCCAGGTACGCCCAGGAACTCGAACGACGAGGGCTGACCCGCCTCGATATCCCCATCAAAGTCATCGGCGTCTGGGACACAGTCGGCTCCCTAGGCATCCCACGCATAGGCTTCCTCCAACGCGCAGGCCTGCAATCCCGCCAATCACGCGCTACTACCTTTTACGACACCAAACTCAGCAACTGCGTGGAGAATGCCTTCCAAGCCCTCGCACTCGATGAACAACGCTCCTCCTTCTCCCCCGCCGTATGGGAAAAACCAGAAGGCAACAGAACGACCTTACGTCAAGTATGGTTCCCCGGTGCGCATGCGAATGTAGGAGGTGGTTATGATGACGAACAGATTGCGAATATCAGTCTCGCGTGGATGATGAGTCAACTCGAGCCCTTTCTGGATATGCGTGATGAGTATTTGTTTGAGCAGGATGTGGAGAATGAGAGGTACTATAAGAAGCAAGAAGGGACGGTGAGGCCGTGGGGGTTTGGAAGGTTGTATAGTGAGTTGACGGGGTTGTTTGCTTTGGGGGGCAGTACGGTGAGTCTTGATGTTTTATTTTTTATTTTATTTTTCTATAGATTTGTTCTCTCTTTACGCCTTCGTTGGATAGAGAACACTTCTTTGATTCAAACTCTTCTTTTCAATAATTTCTCAACCTTGGAGAGGTGGTCATCTATGAAGTCTCTATACAGGATACAACTCCACCTACCACATACTAATCCATCAACATAGACCCGCCACCCAGGCCACTACACCGCAACCGACCCCCTAACAGGCCGCTCCACCGACCGCCCCCTCCGCCAAACCAACGAATACATCCACCCCTCCGTCCGCACCCGCAACCGCCTCCAAGGCCCCGGCATCCTCGACCGCGGCACCTACCTGGCCACCGGCCTCTCCACCAACTACCGCCTGTGCGTCGACTACGGCCCGGACATCCAAAAACTCTCCTCCTCCACCTCCGACCCGGAAATCTTCTGGAAACTCAAAGCCCGCGACTCCCGCGCCGTCCGCACCCTCCCCGAAGCACCTCTCTGGCGGCTTGAGCGCGAACTCGCACGTAAAGACCCGGATACGTACGACTATTACAAGCGCCCTCCTGCTACTAAATCTGGCAAAATGTCGCGCAGAGCGGGGCGCCCGGGTAGTCCAACCAGCCCAACGAGTCCGATAGCGAATGGCGTGGGCGCAGGCACGAGAACGAGTTTCACAACAGCTACCGCCTCCCGCGCGCCGTCACGTGTGAACGGGAGTACGCTTTCGCGGTCGAATACGCAGGGGCATAAGAGGAGGGGCACGGAGAGTTTCCTGCCACGCAAGACGTTCCCCGTGGAGAGCGAGAGGGGGAGTCGGCGCGGGAGTGTTTTTTTAGGCCACGCCGATGGGGGTGGGGGGAAGAGGGATAGTAGACACAGGGGGGATGATGAGGGGGCTGGGAGGAGGAGTCGAGCGAGGAGTGTGGTGAGTTTCGAGGAGGATGGCGAGACGGAGATTAGGGAGAGTATGCCGCATCGGAGGGAGAGGGATAGGGCTTGGTGGGAGGGGAGGAGGTAGATAACGATCTTGAATGGAATTGGAATTGGGAAATGAAAATAATAAGAGGGGAGGAGGGAAGGGGATAATCTAATGGTTGGTGATTTTGTGTGTGGTTGTGGTTCTGGTTGTGGATGTGTGATGTTTTCCTTGTTTGAGGTTGAGTTTGATATCTGGAGAGAGGTGGGAAATTGCGCTGACGCTAGTGGACATGGTGGCAGTGGTGAAAATGACGGTGGTGGTGCGGATACCCTTTTGATTCTTGGTTTCTTTGCATATATTGTGGAATCCTTCTTCTGCTCGAATATAAATTGCGGATTGAGGTGTGAGATTTGGTTTTGAATTTGGTTTGGGGGTTGAAGGGTATATATATGCAATTTCAATTCGATTATATAAGTTCTTTGAGGGTATTGCTGATTATCTTGATAAGAGGGGGTGAAGGTGAGATAGATAATGAAGGACTTTTTTTTTTAATTTAAGTACATGAGGTTTTTGTGGGTAATGCCCATTGTCTTATGAATTTGGATTGTAACCAGTACTATTTTTCGCTTATGATGAAGACTCTCTAAACGAAAGATCCTAGCTGGCTTCTACATACAACTCAGATGATATTTACTGTCATTTCTTGCGCTATTTCGCAGCGCTCGACATTTGTGAGAATTCTACGAGGATAGGTCCAGTTTTTGACAAGGCCGATGCGTTCATAAAGATGCTTTTTTCTATCCACCTCATGCAGGATGAGCCAGTAGTGCGTCGTCACATCCTCGTATTCGTGCTTGTTAACCTTGACGAGTAGAACAGCTGTCCCATCCGGTACCCATAACGAATTAGGCGAATTACGACCATAGTCGGCATAAATGTAATCATACTCGATAAGATCATCACCAACAGATGATGGGATCCGTACATAAATGCGATCTTTATCACCACGTCGTATGCTGGTCGTACCCAAGACGCATTTTCCCCTTAAGACCAGCAACCCGCGATGTATCTCGCCAGTTTCGTCCTCCCCCACTGGAGCCGTCTCTACACTAACAACAGTCACCAAAGGCTGCTTTAATTTCTGCGCGTCCGGATACTCAACATTCCCACAGACTGATGCCCATGACCTGAATTCTGCATTAATGAATATATACCATGCTCATCATTTTGGGAGAATTACCAGGTTGGCGCTCGCCATTCCCGCGGTCTAACACTACTATCACATGATGCGGGAACGTACCAAGATAAACTGCCTGCTAACGTATTTTCCCACAAACCTGCAAAGTATCGTCCGAGTACAGGTGTAAATCTTTTCGCTAAGCCTTGTAAAGCTGGAAAAATGTCTTTGGAGAAGGTAAGATCTTTTCTAGAGTATTCCTCGACAATTTTTCCCCATTCGACTTCGCATTGCTCTACAGTCGTTAAACCATTGAAGTCAATTTTCTTCTGTCCATCCAACTCCGTGCTATAACGCCCCGTCCATCCACATTCGCACTTGTGTTCACTCTTACAATGCCAAAGTAGCTCATCGTTTCCGAAGGAAAATGTTCTGCAAGAAAGTTTCGATTCTTGGAACGCCCAGCCACGTTGTAATAGTGGATAATTTGTTGAATGGGGTAATTTCTTTCGAATGTGTATTGTATATGGAGGCCGCCCATGAGAAAGAGAGGCCACAGTCATGTAGCGGGAGACATACTCCGGACCTGATCTTGCAAACAAGCCTTCTGAGGAGTTCTTTGCTCTAGTAGCAGCTATGGTGAACTGAGCAGATTCGTATATTCCTGCCATCATGCTTCCTTGGTCGCGCCAATCTTCCATAGAATCCTGGATGATGCATAGACTGTCTATCCAGAGATACTGCACGCCGAGTTTATAGCAGAGATATATAGCATCGCGGAAAGTTTCCGGTATGTCTTCCCATGGTATCCGATCCTGAAATTTTTCGAATGACGATTGGGTAGTCCTCAGCACAGGATTAGAAAACTGATTCCCCCAACAATGGCTCAGACAGGCGTACTCGGCTCTCTCCCCTTGAGACACATAGAGTTTTACCACATTAGGAGTATCTATTTTCACTATCCTTTGTGGAATTTTTCCAATACCAGTCCTTTGGCAGGTATGCTCGGCTTTGCATGTCTCCAGCCAGAGACGAGCTGTTTCTATCGCCTTTTCAGACCCAGTATCACCAGAGATCGGCCGCAGGGCGTATTCCGAGGGGCAATTATCTTTCAATATGTCGATAGAATACCATAGTACAAGCTTTGAATATTTCAACCTCATCGTAAACCACCCTGCAGAAATACTCCGGATTGATCTTATCCCAATGGTTTCGTTGTTGGATTCTTGCATTACTGGTTCCAATAGAAATTCAAATATGGTACACCCTCTACAGCCTGCTCTAACTCTTCTCCGGACTTCCCCTGACGATACTTTGAGTTTGATACCTGCTTTACGTGTTTGAACTTCTTGATAAAACTCTTCTAGATCGAAATTATTACAAGTCGAGCATGGCGCTTGTACAGTCTCGTCCCTGGACGCCATTGAGACACGAAATCAAGATCTGGTACGAATAATGATGATGATAAGCCTTCGAGAGTTGGAGCCGCTGTTTATGTGATATTGGGTCGGTTATATCGAAGATCCTTGTATCTCTGCAATTTAGGAAGAACTTTACACCTCTATGTACAACCCTGGTTATAAGTTCTGACGGTAAATCATGTCAATGTTCAAGGGCTTGCTCATAATAGGACTCAAGTGGTAAATTGTGATCCGAAATGAAGTCGCAAAGGCAGTATTACTGTGTAGAGTATGTTGGTGAACAACTTACCAAAGTTGTTCAAGAAGTGGGGTTGCTACGTGTAGGCTGCAGCCAAGGCACTATTTCAATTTCGGTCAACGCTGCGTAATCAACACGAGGAAAAGCCAGCAGATGAGGAAGATTTAACATAGACATATAATGCACATTAAAATACTATGTCATCCTCACACTTGTTACATATTACTCGGAAAGATAACGCCTGCTGAATCGCTACATGTGGAAAAACATCCAAAACTAAATGTACACTCTGACAATCCGAGCCTTGCGAAGAACTGTGAAATGTTAAAGAGATTTGTGCCGACAGTCCCTATAAATATAACCGAATGTAAAATGTATGCATGAAAACAATCAATTACTGCCCTGGTGGCTTCGGCAATTCAGTCGTAGGGTCCAAGAACCCATCCAATGAATCGTATCCCAGAGGCCTGAACAGCTCGTTACTTAGGTCAGCGCCTGAGCTTCCTAGCAAGCCTTCGAAATTTTCAAAAGCGGTGTCGAAGTTGAGCCAGTCTGGAGATTGCTCATTGAACCCAAAAGTAGTAGGTTGCAACGGTACTCGATCACCACGTTCGCTGCTTGTGGGATGCTGGCCAGGGGTGGGTGCTGTTATGGGGTTGAGAAGATTCGCCATGGGCGTTGATGGCTGATTGTGTTGTAAGCGGGGATCTATCGAAGTATCCACCTGATGCCATTGTGTTTGGTTAGTAGGATGCACACCACCGTGCGTACTTTGTGGTGTTGGCGGTTCAGTCTTCGTCTCAGACTGGCGTGGTTCGGAAGCAAATGGTGCTGGTGTATTGGCGGCGTTTGTATTTCGTCCTGTTGCATTATTGATGACCGCGAGACCTAGATCTGCCATAGTACCGGCGCTCCACCAATAATTACGTAGACGGTCCAAGTGGCGTACACAGTGCCTCAATTCATCCGTTGCACGATTGACATGGACCTTCACTCGACGAGATCGGAAATGGCGGTAAACAACACTTAAAGCTACACCGAGCGCGTAAGGCACAATGGGAAGAGGAGGTAGACCTTCAGGCGGTTCTGCATCTAGGATGCTAATAACACGTGTGGCGGAAAGGCTTTGTCGTGTGTATGAGTGGCCGCCGCGACTGTCAGGTGCATTGATAGAGAGAGACTTGTGTGAGGCCATACACATGGTATGATGGAAAATTGACAGAAAAGCTGTGCACTGTCAGTGTCTGCAACATCAACATCGATGTCTTTGCATCCATACTTGACATTGGGTCTTGTAGTTTATGATGGGCATCCCCAACCATTTCTTCGAAACCAAGAAAGTCGTCTCCTTCCCAGCCAGTCTCGTCTACTGCTCTGCCTGGCCTGTATAAATCGATGACTTTGTCCAGCATCTCACAGATCTGGAGCCAAATCCCAAAGGGGCTCGACCTTTTTTCTGGATCGGAAGGCAGTTGCCGTAAGCTGTTATCCCGGTCATGCATCAGTAACGGCCTGCCATTCATACACGCATTGATCTTATCTAAACTCCAGAGACACCAAAAGACGTCCTCTAAGTTGCCTTGTGACTCTGAGCTTTGATTCTTCCACTGGTGCCCAAATTGCAAACCAAAGGTGTGAGCATGGTGAATAGCCTGCGCGAGATGCATAGAAGCTTGCTCAGCGCCATCTGGACCTTCGCAATGCAATGATATTAGCGCTAGCACTTGAATGATGACCACTCGGTTCTTCTCTAACTTTGCCTCGATGCCAACGATCACTGCGTTGTATAATCTCTGCGAAAAATCTCTTGGAGTCCTTGGCTCCTCGTCATCAGTCAGGCGTAGGTGCTGCGCAGCGTCAACATGTTTTGATGCCACAATGCAAATCGCCTGGACTAGCATCTTTGATGCCCTGCCTTGGGCATATTGCTCGTAGAAGAGATCTTTGTCGACTAGTGGGAGCAGAGGATGGACGTAAGCGAAATAAATCTCTAGGAGAGCATCTTGTCTCTTGCGCGAAGGCAGTATGTCAACGCCTACGGCATCTAAGTATTGCTGGAGAGCTCTAGAGACCTTCGCCTCTTGGGTGGAATGCGGACCTGTTTCATCGATCCGTGATGAAGATGAGCCAGCTTGCATCGGCCTAGGTCCTTGATCTTTCTCTTCGATCCATGGACCGACAAGAGGCGTACTCGGTGATTGAGTAGCCTTTCCGCGCACCGGGTGAACTTGTTCCCTCAAGACCGCCTCTGGGTTCAAGTAGCTCAAAAAGTTGGGCGGCGTTGGGGCTGCTTGTGCCTCCTCTGTCGGGCTGAGGGACGGCGGCATGGTAGAGGGAGGATAGCCATGGCTATGAGAATCTCCACGGGCCCTTTGTTCATGGATCTGGTGATGGTGTCCATTTGCTGCGTAGACATGAGGATCTGAGGTTGGATTGGGTGCATGTCCTCTTTCAGTAGAGCTTCCGTCCTGCTGAACCGTTGGAAACCAAAGCCACACCGTTGGAGCGTTCCTGAAACATACCTCTTCGCCGTCAAAAGTATGGCTACACCTTTTGCGACGCTTTTTACATGATTCGCAAGCGCGATGAACTCCTGCTACTTGTCAGTACCTGTCTTCGCAGTCGCGCCACTGACTCAGATTCTACGCACGTTTGCGCTTCCGAAAGAACTCGTTGTTGGCGGCAAAGGTGATCATGGAAGACATCTTGGAGATTTGCGCAAAGCAGCGCAAAGTTGAAGCGCAATTTGGCCTTGGGGCTGTATGAAGGGCTTGTTGTCCTCTCACGAGGTTGGGCGGGTAAGGTGGAAGCGCAACCTTGTAGTTACTGCACGTGATGCTCATATGCAAATTCGTCCCCGCGTTTCTCCACGTGCCAAGGCCACTCCCGATTTACGCTTACTTGCTATGGCAGGTCACTTTAAGCGTCTACCGCCCATCAGGCGCCACATATATATATACGCACCCAATTTAGGGTTGAAAAGCCATGACGCTCTCCGAGAATGTCCTGATCTGCTGGTCCGTCGTATTCGAGAAACTTTGAAGCTGCGGCAATCAATATGTTGAGTTCAACATGCCATATACCAACATTGGTGTACCTCACAATCAACGAAAAGCTGGCCACAGACCACATTATACCTTAGTGCACGTTCCTCTAACAACTCATCCTGCTCTTGGATCCTGGTGTGCGCTACATCTCGACCTGTCCCATTCGTTGGCCATCCCTTACGCAGTTCTTAAGTACTAGAACCTCGAACCTGTTTGGTACACCATGCTTGAATCGTCATCGCCCTGCATCTACATGCGGAGTTGGGAGTTCTAAGCCAAATATGTGTAACAATGTAAGGAGCTGGACAGGTCCATTGAATTGCAATGCGCAACTTAGCTAGCAACTTGGCAAACAACATCACCACATTCGTGACTGCCACGGATCTGAATTATGGAACCCAAGGCGATACATAATAGCTTCTGGGCCACTCTGAGAACTACAATGAGTATCCAAAATTGGTGTACAAACCAATAGCATTCTTCCACATGAGTCCAGTCTCTAGTGGGATGGTCACAGGTCCATCGCAAGCGATTTAGCAATCACGTTAACACTCCATACGAACTGAAAACCCGACGAAAGAAATGCGTTGACACTCCGCATCCTTACAAAACAACGCTTGACAAACCAACAATAGTGACACCAACACATAGCCTCAACCAACCAACTTCACTTCCATCCCGTCGTCTGCACAGAAATGCCTCCCACCAAACGTATGCACGGCCTCGAAATACATCCGCGCCACCTGCTTGCACGAATGCTCTCGCACTTCCTCCTCGCACTCGTGGTACATATCGCTCAGAAAATTCTTGTCAATCTTCCTCTTGTTCACTCCTGCGCAACGGTGTTGAGCTTTGTAATTACGATAGCCAAAGTCATGGCGGAGGCAAGAATTGTGGACTGGTGAGGTGGCGTTAGTAAGGCATCAAGAAGGATGTTCGGGTATGAACTAACAATCGAAGCCGAATGGATCATCTGGTGATGAGGAGCAGCCGTCTGCAGACCAGTCTAGACCGGGAGGCTTCGGAGATGAATTGCGGGTGGTGATGAACTCATCAATAGTTACATTGAAGAGGTAGTGGTCTGTTAATTTCTCGATTTCCGTGGACGGTTTTGGCGCGGATATGACGGTCAGGGCGAGACTTAGTGTTGTGAGGATAAGGTGTTTCATGGTGGCGATAATCGTTGTTGATGCTTTCCGAGTAATAGTGATGTGATGTGAGGAAAGCCAAATTCTGTAGGACTTTTTGAACTGAGTCCTGGTGATTGCTAGGAAAGAATCAGTCATTCGTGGTTAGTTCCTATCTTGGATCGATGCATCAGTGGTACTTGACGTGCGCACTTATTGGTATTTATTTTCCGGCAGCAGCAGTGGGACAGTTAAAAAAAGCATATGATTATAATTATCGAACCAGGTAATCGCTGCTGAAGCTATCTGTATTCCCAGCTATATGCCCAGCCCTCCTTGGAGCTTTCAAGGTCTAGCGATCGTTCAAAATGCCATCCCAATCCTAATTAGATATGAAAAGGTTGCATGGCTCCAGTCGATCCACTCAAGGCTTTGCCCGGAAGATATGTAACCGCAGAAAACTCCTGTCATCGACACTGCGACGCATAACCTGGAACACAGACGTATCCACTGCATTTTCTTCGCTAGTATCCGGTTCCGTTTCAGGAGGAGGCGCAGGAGGGGTTGGTGCATCTGTCACCCATAGAAGCATGTTGTGTGCGCCTCCTTCATCAGGGGTCCAAAGGCGTATTCTATCAATATACTTGTTCCCACCGAGCTGTTTCTTATGTTGGGCGAGAAAATATGCAGATCCAATAGCATTGGGCGAACCTACACCACAATTTAGCATACGATCGAGGCAAAGAAAATGGGGTGAAAGTGCAGTGTTTGTAGGACCTCTTACCAAGGAGAGCTTGGCCTGCCTCGCCATCTGTACTGAAGTCGATTCCTGGCCATTCTGGGGCTTTTGTCATATGATCCTCCCCTGGCTTTGGTTCTATACTCCAAAGTGCTCCTTTCATTAACTTTCGGGTATCTGCGTTGATTACCGTGATACTCATGAATTTGGTAATGTGCTGTAGACTCTGCGAAGCGTCCCGATTCCGATTCCAGAGGCCCCATGCGATATCAGAAATCGCGCGGAGACCGGGTAGTTCGTCTTGAGATGGCGTCCGTCCCCAAATGTCTTGAGCTGAATGATAAGGGCTGGATATATCCAGAAAGTAAATGACACCGTCGGTAGGGTTGACACCGAGGGTGTTCCATGCTTCAGTGACCTAATACAGTCTCATTCAGCCATGCATCTGCATGAAGTATTTAAAGAGACTACCTTGTATTCTTTTCCAGCAACTATGTAACGCTGTTCGTCGGGCGGTGGCGATTCTTGATTCGGGGGCCGTAGGACTGCTGGGCCGCTGTCATGGCGTATCCTGTAACACCTATTTGGTCCGCCTTGCTCTCGAGATCTGGGATCAATTCCGAGTGACTCGAAAGCATTTCCCAAGCGGTGATAAGAGCCAAATTTACACTGTGTATCAACCTCGGGGCTGCTCGAATCATCCTTATAGCCCCAAAGATTCATTTCCTCGACCAAGTCACCCTCCCATGGGCTCTGAACCGGTGTAATATATTTAGCGGCAACATCTGGGTCCGAGGTCATCGCGAGCAGCATTTTTTGGCCTCTACACTTTGCTTTGTTCCATACATCTTCATCAATAATTGGAGGAGGGGCTGTAACCGGATTGCCTGTACCTGCGGACTCGGGGCTGTAGGCTGGCAATTGCTCAAGCTTAAGGTCGCCATATGTAGCATTGGAGACAGGCGGCTCGAAAACAAGGGCGAAATTGCCAATCGCAAGTGCAAACAAGACCAAAGCGAGAGCTGCGATGGGGGCCTTCATCGTGATATAGAAAATGAAGTTGGTTGACAAGTTTAAGGGTAGGCGGCGATGAGTGTGTTTGAGTGCCCTCATACGGGCTTCAAGGTGACGCTGTCTTACACTAGTAGGCACCAACAGTCATAGTGAATCTTTCGGCCAATGGGACTACTAGCTGCTCTGAAAGTGAAATTGTATGGTCCCTTAGGCGCATCGCTATCAAACGGGTTAGCGGTGAGCCACGAGCAATGTGTAAGGGCCCTTCTGCATTTCGCGGGTGATGTTAAAATTCGAGGTAAAGGGTGAGTGTGAGTATATGTAATGATTTCAGACCTTTTAAAAGGTCGTCGCCCGGCTGGAATGCACAGGCATCAGTGGGAATCTGCTATGTGCTAATCATGAAACACACATACTGAGCAATAGCACAAGGACAACCATGACAAAGGCCCATCAATAGTGCTCACCGGACCAGACTTCACTGTTTCATTGCAATTATGGAATAGCAACGTAAAATGTGCTATTACCAAAACACTGTTGCTATGCTAAGGTAAAACACGCGTCCATGCCCCTGCTCACAGTTTTGCACGGAATACATGAGAACGCACTATGCTCTTACCGTCAAGACTTGGGCGCTGAATCTCAGCGAAGAATCCTACTCCTTCTGTTTGTGTATCCCTAGAGCTTCCTGGCGGCTGTGGGGGAGGCGGTGCGTCTTCGACATAAAAGAGGAGTTGGGTGGTTGTGAGATCACCGTCATTGCAAAACACTTTGATCCTGGGAATGTACTTATTTCCCCCAAGTTGTTGTTTATGCTGAGCAAGGAAGAAACCCGCGGCAACTCCGTTAGGCGAGCCTGACATGTTGATCAGCACACTTCGTACATGAGGAAGTGGTTACTTGGAGGCTTACCAAGGAGAGCTTGACCTGCTTCCTCAGCTGTGCTGAAATCTGTACCTGGCCACTCATCAACTGGCACTGGTTCACCGGGAAATTTCATAGCCATAGCTCGATCAATGATCTCCTCTGTCTCCTCATTCACGACCGTAATGCTCATGAAACCTTTTATATCCCGGATGTTTTCCACCGGCTGTCGATTCCAAAGACCCCAGGCGATGTCAGAAACTGAACGAAGAGCTGGTAGCTCGTCTTTGGGAACATCTTTCTCCAACATTTGCCACAGCTGACTAGCGCCCCATGTAGGTCCAAAAACATTCAGGAAGTATACCACGCCGCTTAATGCATTTACGCCGATAGTGAATTTTGCGTTAGTGACCTGTAGATTTAATTAGATAAGTGCTCATTGGATGATACTTAGGATACTTGCCCTATAGGACTTCCCATCAACCATATAGGTTTGCTGTTCTACTGGCGGTAGTTGCCCATCTGGTCCACGTCGGACTACTGGTCCATCCCTATGCACATATCGATAACATTTGTTTGACCCTTGCCTGCTTTCAGGACGGGGGTCAACCCCAAGTTCATGGAAAGCTCTTTCTAGGTCGATGGACTCGAAATCACATTCCCCATCGACGTCTCTTGCATCAGAATCGTCCTTGTAGCCCCACGTCTTCAACGCCTCGGCCAAGTCGCCGTCCCATGGACTATTGATTGGGGCGACGAACCTGGAAGCAATCTCTGCGTCATGTGTGCAAGCCATCAGCAACTTTTGGCCTTTGCATACTGCCTTGCCCCACGTGTCACCAGGCCGTGGGGGAGGGGCGGCTTTTTGCACGGTATCCGAAGGCTCAGGAATTCGAACGTCTGCAAGATTGAGATTGGGCGGCAGTCCCTCAAGGTGAGAGGCGCTTAGAACAAGTGGCTCAGCGTAAAGAGCGACATCGCTTGTGACAACAGAAACCAAGACAAGGATACAAGAAACGACAAAGACCTTCATCTTGACAAATCTGAAGTTCCAGTTGCGAATTGAATACTATTCCCCACGATATAATTGCATCCGGTCGTGACTTGAAGGTAGTTCAGCGTGGATACGTGTAACTGCTCGTGTTTGTGGTCAAAAAATTTGTACAAAAGTTGTTAGAACAAGAAATGATTATAGACTGTTGATTGATTCGGGAAGATATTTATATATATTACCAGACTGGAGACGGCAAGTCAGGCCAGGGACGGCAAACCGGAATTAAAACGGCAGGAGTAAAGCAGGGAACAATTGAGGCTCCCAACCTTCGATGGTAGTGAAACATACAGTAAATGTCATATTTTAGTCAATCGTGGAAACAAACTACCCTCGATGAAGTTAAGTTGCCCAGAAATGGCTGATATGACTTAGAAGAAGCGTTTGGATGGAAGCGTAAATTAAGTCATTATCAGACATGGCCAAGTGGACAGAGAACCATTTTTATCGTAGGTTAATCATGATCAATGTCCTTCTTCTTCTTCTTTTTCTTCGACCGCTCCGCAAGGATTTCATCAAGGAAGCTTGTATGTTTGGGTTTTGCTCTTCTGGGTATGGCTTTGGGTGGTGCTCTGGCTTCTTCCTCTTCACTCATGTCCTTAGTTGGCTCCGGTACAGTGATTGGGCCAGGCTTTGGTGTTTCCGTTTGGCCCTCCGGGATGTCGCCATCGCCTTCCTTATCTTGAACAGTTGCTGGAGGCTTCTTGGGTCTGCGCCTTTTTAATTGAAACGCAGCAGACCGCCCCTCGTCTTCATCATCACTCTCTTCTTTCCTCGTACTACCACTCAATCTGCTGAATTTTTGCTGCTGTTGCGTGCCTCGTCTTGATGCTTGCTGCTGTGCAGCTATATGTGCTTTCGCTTTCTTTTTCCCAATCAATTGTTCGAGGAGTTTGTCATTTGATGTTGGCGCTCTTCGCGTGAAACTGCCATCCTCTATGTCTTTTGGGAGTATGCCACCAACGCCAAGTCTAGAGTAAATAGTCAGATGACCGCAGCCACACAACATGCCTACATAAATACCTATCGTGATTGAAGAAACCTTGTTTCAAGTCTTCATCTTCTCGCGCATCTTTTAGTTCGCTACTTGATGCAGTCGGCTCTTCCTGTGTGCCCATCCATGATGCCAAGATATTTTTGGACTTTGCAAGGCCAAGATTCAGCCTATTAGTGAGGACATCCCCGTCACTATTTCGTTTGGACATTTCGGTGTGCGTCGGGGGAAATCTCTCAAGCTAGGTGGTAGACGCTGAGTGTTCCCGGCCGTGACATTTTTTGAGCATCCGGGAAATTCTCGGCACGCTAGACGTCTGCAACAACCTTGTGAAGCAGCAACAGCTACAACCGTGTGTCGCTCCAGCCCATCCACCCTTCTCTCTCCCCATAGACGTCCACTTGCGTGTCTGTCCACTCAGATACCATGTACAACCTCGCTCGCGCCCGGCCGCTGACAAGCGCTCTCCGCGCTGCTGCTGTATGTCCCCGCACAATTGCCGGCCAGCTTCAAAAGCCTCTGACGCCAGGTTGCATTGCAATTGAGAGTGAGGGCTAACTCCAAGCAGGAGACACCATTGAAGCGCTCCGCCGTCCAGCAGAGGAGATGGCTCGCTATTCACGAGTACAGGTCCGCATCGCTGCTCGATTCGGTACGAGGGTCCACCGCTATTTTGGCAAGCTTGGAACCAGGACGGCTAACGCATGTTGCAGTACGGCATTGGCGTACCTAAGGGTGGAGTTGCAACCACAGCAGCAGAGGCTGAGAACGTTGCTAAGAGCATCGGTATGCGACTTTGGTCTTCGAAGGGGAGAGCATAACTGACAATGCGCGCAGGCGGCGACGATGCGGTCATCAAGGCTCAGGTCCTAGCCGGAGGTCGTGGAAAGGGAACCTTTGACAACGGCTTCAAGGGCGGTGTCAGAGTTGTCTACTCGTATGCTATCCATCGACTATGAGTGCGCCAGATTTCACAACTCTAACAACATCTTATAGCCCCCGGGAAGCGTCCATCCTCGCAGACCAGATGATCGGCCACAAACTCATCACCAAGCAGACGGGAGCCGCCGGCCGGCTCTGCAACGCTGTCTACATTGTCGAGCGTAAATTTGCCCGTCGAGAGTTCTACCTTGCCATTCTCATGGACCGCGCAACTCAAGGACCCGTCATCGTCGCGTCGTCGCAAGGTGGTATGGACATTGAGACTGTCGCCAAGGAGCAGCCCGAGGCCATTATCACCACTCCCATCGACATCCACACCGGTGTCACCGACGAAATCGCCCGCAACATTGCAAATGAGCTTGGTTTCTCTGAGCAGTGCATCGAGGATGCCAAGGACACCATCCAGAAGCTCTACAAGGTCTTCATGGAGAAGGATGCCACCCAGATTGAGATCAACCCTCTCTCTGAGACAACCGACCACCAGGTCCTTGCCATGGACGCAAAGCTCAACTTCGATGACAATGCCGACTTCCGCCAGAAGGAGGTCTTCGACTGGAGGGACATTACCCAAGAGGATGCTGACGAGGTCAAGGCCGCAAAGGTCGGTCTTAACTTCATCAAGCTCGACGGTGATATTGGCTGCCTTGTCAACGGCGCTGGTCTTGCCATGGCGACCATGGATATCATCAAGCTTAACGGTGGTTCTCCTGCCAACTTTTTGGACGTTGGTGGCGGTGCGACACCCGAGGCTATCCGACAGGCTTTCGAATTGATCACAAGCGACCCCAAGGTCACCGCTATTTTCGTCAACATCTTCGGTGGCATCGTCAGGTGCGACGCCATTGCGAAGGGTCTGATTCAAGTTGTCGAGCAAATGAACCTTAAGACTCCCGTCATTGCCAGGTTGCAAGGTACCAACATGGAGGCTGCGCACAAGCTCGTAAGTACTTAAAATCTTGAACAAGACGAAATGATAATGTTAACTTGAAAATCTAGCTCAACGACTCTGGCCTCAAGATCTTCTCGATTGATGATCTGCAAGGCGCAGCTGAGAAGTCTGTACAATTCTCAAAGGTTGTCAAGATGGCTCGCGATATCGACGTAGGTGTCGAATTTACTCTTGGTATTTAAACTCCTTCTACGGAGCACCGTTCTCGCTAACGGTTGTCTTGCCCACACGTAAACTCCACCTGGACTCAAATACATTGTCGATCGATCACAGCTGCGATGTACTGAGTTTGGTGTCTTTGTATAGTTTAGTACTCTAGGAAAACGTTCTGCGTCCCCACGCGAGCGTGCGAGGATGTATTTAGATTCACGAAGAGCAATTGTCATCCAATGTTTTTTCATTGTCACATGATTATCTACTCCCGGACAATCAAGCTTGCCATGCCCATACCCGTGCCAATGCACTTGCTCAATACACCAACTTGCTGTCCTGACCTGCCCATCTCCGCAAGCAGCGTCGCCAACATCCTTCCACTAGTCGCGCCCAATGGGTGACCAAGCGCGATAGCACCACCATTAGGATTAACCTTGTCCATCTTGTTCTCCAGACCCAATGACCTTATGCAATACAGTGCCTGAGACGCAAAAGCCTCATTGATCTCCCACACATCGACATCATCAGTCTTGAGACCAGTGTACTCAAGCAACTTGGGGATCGCAAGCGCAGGGCCAATACCCATCTCATCAGGCTGGCATCCAACGACCTGAGTTCCCGCCCACTTTCCAATGATGTCGCGTTCAAGACCCAGTGCCGTTGCAGTGCTTCTCCGCATCATAAGCGCTGCAGATGCACCATCCGACACCTGCGAGCTATTTCCCGCCGTGCTCGTACCATCCGCCTTGAACGCAGGCTTCATAGTAGCTAATTTCTCCACCTTGGTTCCAGGACGAATACCGTCGTCCTGAGTAACCGTGATGCTCTTGACATCTTCTGGGTTTTCAGGCTCAACCCAGCGCGTAGTCACGGGCACGATTTCCGAGTCAAACAAGCCAGTCTCCCTAGCCTTGGCTGCGCGGTTATGCGACTGTGCCGCCAAAGCATCTTGGTCCTCTCTGCTTACACCATACCTAGATGCTACATTCTCGGAAGTGATGCCCATGCTCATTATGCAATCGCGCGCCTGCTTGACAGGGCTGTCTTTGAGGTCGGGCCAGAGTTCAGTGGGGATAGCTCTGCTGCCGTAGTTGCGCGTCATGCTTTCCATACCACCTGCGATACCGATGTCTATTTGGCCCACAGCAATTGAGTTTGCTATGTTTGTTATGGCGGAGAGACCAGAGGCGCAGGCGCGGTTGGTGGTACTGAAAGATGTGGTGGTTGGGATGCCAACGTGGTTTGCAGCCATTCGGCCTGCTTTTGAGCCGCCGAGTTCTGCGAGGACGGTGCCAATGCATACATCATCGATTTTGGCGGGGTCGAGGTTGGGGAATTTGGAGATGGTGGCTTTGAGGACCTGGTTGGTGTGTGTTAGTATGTTGTTCGTGATGCATGGTTTTACTTCGTTACGTACAGCTCCAAGAAGCTCATGATCATAAGCATCTCTCAATCCTCCCTTCTTCGCTCTTGTGACTGGCGTTCGGAGCGCTGAGAGGAAGACAACATCGTGTGGGTTCTTCTGGAGAACGTTCTTGAGACCTTTCTGTACGAAGCCTGACATTGTGGCGGTGGGAGGTGTGGAGAAACGCCGAAAATGAAGCAAAGAATTTAGATGAAAGGTAAGAATACAACCAAAAAAGGCCAAAGGCGTGGAAGAAGAAAGAAAAGTTACATGTTGCGCACGATGTAATGAATGTTTGTGAGCTAAGCTTCAGTTCCGATCCAGGGTTCGTCGGCAAGTGAGCGCGGGGCGGAGAAGGTACCCGGTTAATAGCTCTTCCCCAGCACCATCTGCGGAAAACGGTGCGGATAAGACCCGGATACGTAACATTAAGGTGCATAGTAATTGGTAGGTCCCAATGACCTGGAACGAATGCATCATGTGATGGTCTAACATGAATCAGATTTGATGTGTCTCTGTCAAAGCGTGATGCTTTGTCACCAAAAAAAACATCTCTACGACTGTTGCATCCCCAATTGGGCTGCCTGCACAGACACCCTTTTCCAGCTATCATTTCCACCAGCAGCTGAATCTGGCAATCCCACCTCCAAATGCTTGAACGTTGAAAAGAGATCATACAAAAATCGACATGGCTCTCGCCGTCGACGCTTATGCTGCAGGGTAGACAAGGCGGAAGATGTCGTTGTAGACATACCAGTTCTCGCCTTCCTTCCTCAACTGGAAGGTTTGAGCGAAGCTCATGGGCCGATCGGATCCCTCAACCTGGCCTGGTGTCAGCTGCCTGAAAGTGGTGGTTTTTGCGGTGGACATACGAGAAGCGCGCCAGTAGTCATGACGAGGATACCATCTTCGCCGACAGGCTGGACATCGGTCGTATCGGTACGGTGTTGCACCTGCTGGAATGGCAAGTTCTGCTGGATTTAGCCGCATAATCTTATGTCGTCGGACGCGTCCCCTACCTGAAGTTTTTCCACGATAGCAGCAGCTCCAAGTGTGCCAGTGGCCTCAAATGTGAGCATAGAATGGTCACGCTATATGCCGTCAGACGATCCTTTCGAAACTGGCTTGACCATGATATTATCACGTACGTAGAGACCAGCAAGCTGGGCGCGATTGCTGTCGAAGGTCGAGTAGTAGAACTTGACGAACTCGCCTTTTAAGATGTGTCAGTCGAATGTCGATATTCATAGGCATGTCTGATCGCTGGCGAGAACCAGAGGATATCACGGGTGACAAACGTACTGCCGACTGTTTCAAAAGCTGCTCTCAAGATTAGTCGCAAAGCGCATACGCAAGGCGGGGTATTTGATGAAAACTTACACATCTTGAAGTTTAGGGCGGCTATGTGAGGGATTCTGGTCTGGTACTTTTGTTACGATTATCCGCGCGAAGGCAGCTCGTATTTTTTGCAGTCGTGTATAGTCGTGGAGGTGGTGTTTAGGCTTAAGAGAAGGCTCGCGGGTGGCATTCGATGGGCTTCGTTGGTGGGGCAGCGGGAGGCCAGTGGCCCGACGTATTCCCGAGCCTACTAATTTTCTTCGCGGCTTGCTCTCCTGTCTACCTTCAACCTCCTTCATGGGCGAAGGCGCAATCTTCATCACCACACCAATTAGTGTGCCATGGACGCATTAATGATACCAGTACTAGTAAGTATTCAATTACTACACATCCCCTGCATTATGATGATAACACAACATTTACTTCGGAGTCAATGACGATGAAGTTCAAAAAATATCAAGCTCAACAGGCTGATTGCACTTATTCACTTCTGTTTATTCGTTTACATTTACGTCTGTGTACTGACGTCTCCAAGATTTAGACCTGTAAACGCGAAGCATGCTTGCCCTTCTAGCAGCTACGAAATCTAGATAGTCTACGTATGCAATGAGACAATCACTATATTCTATCTCAATTCGTATCATGTTTCCTGTTGTCGCCTATTTCTCTCTTTACAGGCCTTTCTTCTGGAAAGACTTGACCGAATCGACGATGCACTCTTCCAGAGTCCTATACTTCAAGCCGAGTATGTCGATTGATCGCTTGTTGTTATAACCATACAGACCCTTGTCGGGCGTGCCCTCTGGATAATCGCCGCCAGGTGTGGAATCAGTTGGGAGGTCCTTGAAGTTGGGAAAGTTTTTCCGGATGATCTGAGTGATCTCCTTATTTGAGTAATAACCAGCAGTTGTGAAGAACCGCTTGTTCGCAGCCTCAGGCTTTTCAAATGCAGCAACGTGTGCTTCTGCAACATCCCGCACGTCGACCCACAGGTGTACTCCGCTGGGTGGTATCTCATCCTTGAACTTGCCCAATGCGGTGTTCAGGATCCGTTGATTTGACGTATTCATACTCTCTAGACTATCGAGAGCGTGAACCTATTCAAGTCATTAGTAAAGTGACTCCGCAAAGCCACAACTGGTACCTACAATTGGGCCAAAAACCATTGGTGGGTTGATAGTGGATATGGTGAAATTAGGCTTCTCCTTCTCGACAAATTCCCATGCTGCTTTTTCGGCAAACGTTTTGCTTGCTCGGTATCCCATCATGGGTGTCTCTTGGGCGTCTTCGATCGTCATGGGATTCCAATCATCCTCTGAATAGACGTGTCCCGGCCAGGAACCCTTTGGTCCATTCACTATAGCAGCGAATGAAGATGTGATGACCACGCGTTTGACTGAAGGTGCATGTTTCTTTATTGACTTCAAGATGCCTGTGGTACCAATGACGGCAGGGTCAATCAAATCCTTCTGAACATCGGTAACGTTGAAGTGAAAAGGACTGGCAGTGTGCAGAACGGCATCGAATGGAGGGTCTGAAATGACGGCTTTCTCGAAAGCGTCTGGCTGAGCAATGTCGGGCACAATGGCGAAACTCAATTTGCCGTTGTCGACGTAGCTCTGGTAGTCCGCCTTGATCTTATCTGCCTTTTCCTGGGTTCGTACTGTAGTTACAACAGAGTGGCCATGGTTAAGGAGCAGGTCGAGGGTATGAGCAGCGATGAAGCCGGAGCCTCCGGTCAGTAGGACGCGCGACATTGTGGTTTTGACTATAGATTGCTTGTTCTCGAGATTGAAAGAGTTCCAGTTCAAAGTCAACGGGAATTATGACACCATTTGTAGTCCCCATCCGCCACCTAGCGCGGGGTAGCTCTCTCCCGAACTTCGGCATTGTTGCTTTCGCCGTGCATAAATCCCGTTAAGATGCTCTTGCTTACAGAACCGTTCTGCTCTTCGCATGGCTATATCCGTTGTTGCCGTTCCCAGCTGCATGGTGTGAGTGACATCACTCATCACTTACTCATCCATTGGCAATTCCTTCTTGGCCCTACCCGTGCGGGGATCTATACCAGTAGACGGGCCCTGAAATAATTGGTGATTGGCTGGGTATGGCTTCGGCTTGCTTTTCTTTCTGGAGAAAGGATTGTTCAGCTCGAGAAAGATGCCGCAACATAGCCAAAGCTTCATCGCGTTGAGTCGCGTGTGCGTTGTTGAAGGATGCAATGCAGCAAGGATTGTTTAGTAATGCCTATCGATGTTCCAGACAGCTGCAGGCAGAATCAAGCATTAGCATGCCATGAAATGGATCCAGCAGGATGGGTTGGGTGTTGTGCATGTGAATGTGATTACACATCCTTGGAACGACCTCCCACATAGATGAGGCTCAATGTCAACGACGCTAATACTGGCACTCTCCTTGTAAGGAAGGCCCCACTGTAGCTCAAGCTGCAGCCCACTTCGCCACACGCCACACCGCGCATTCTTCCAATCCCATCTGACTTTGATTCATTGCCCATTGTTTACCCGGCCACCGGCCAGTCCGGCCACCACAAAATCCGTGGCTGCTCAGGGTCCACGCTTTTGAATTGACGTCCTATTCTGGTGTGGTTGCGGGGCTGGAACGAAGATGAGGGGCCTCACCTCCATACACCAGATTTCGCGCGATGATGTTTTCTTAATTCTTCCATAAACATTTTAAATCGATTCAAAATGTCTCTCAAAAGAAGCCCACCGTTCCGCGCTGAGCATGTCGGCTCTCTGCTGCGACCAAAGGAGCTGGTCCAGAAGCGATACGATGTTGCCTCTGGAAAAGCGCAGCTTGATGAGCTCGTGCCCCTCGAAGACAAGTCTGTAGCTGAGGTTGTCAAGTTCCAGCAAGATTGCGGAATCAAGGCAATCTCCAGTGGAGAATATACTAGGTAATTTCCCATATTCTCCTCAGATATCCAAAAGCCATAGGTCTAATATTGTCCAGGCACATGTTCTGGGGTACTTTCTTTGAGACTCTCATTGGTATGAAGGAGCTTCAGCTTGGTGTACTCAAGGGCTACGACAAGGACATCTTCCGACCCTACGCTCCAGACGTGAAGTCATTTATGGAAGCGAAGGAAGTACCAAACCATGTCACCGTTTGCGTTGACAAGATTAAGCACCCAGGCGAGTCGAGCAACCAGCGCGAAGTCGATCTTATGAAGAAACTCCTTCCCGAGAGCGAATGGAAGAACATCAAAATCACCCTCATCTCGCCTTCATGGTACCACTTCCGCTATATGAATGGAAAGAGTTTCCCAAAGGAGGTGTACGCAAACGATGAAGAGTACTTTGAGGACGTAGCAAAGGCATATCAAGAGGAACTGAAGATTCTCCATGGGCAGGGTATTAGGAATATCCAGATTGACGATCCCAATCTGGCCTACTTCTGCTCAAAGGATATGTTGGAGGGTTGGGCCGCGGACAAGACCAACGACAAGACTGCTGACGAAATGCTCGATGCATACGTCAAATTCTACAACAAGTGCTTCGAGAGGCCCGCAGACATGCACCTCGGCATCCATCTCTGCCGTGGAAACTACGTTGGCAGCCGACACTTTTCTGAAGGCGCATACGACAACATTGCGAAGAAGCTTTTCCAGGACCTCAAGGTGGACACATACTATCTGGAATACGATACGCCGCGTGCTGGTGGCTTTGAGCCTCTCCAGCACCTGCCCAAGGACAAGAATGTAGTGTTGGGTGTCGTCACCTCCAAATTCCCCAAACTCGAAGACAAGGATGAGATGATTGCAAGAGTGAAGCAGGCTGCTGACTGGATCGCCAAAGGAACTGGCCAATCAGCTGAGGACGCCATTAAGCAATGTTGCGTCAGCCCACAGTGTGGTTTCGCATCGCATGCGGAAGGCAACGATCTAGGCTATGAGGATATGAGGAAAAAGCTACAACTTGTGAGGAGTATCGCGGATGCCGTGTGGCCGGGCGAGGCGTGAGTTTGTAGTGTTTGATGGGTTAAAAAATGGCGTTGCAGAAAAGCACTAAAATGATGGATTGTGGGAGCATGCAGTACATACAGTCGATTTAATTGTTGTGAAGCGTTTAAATGTCAGGTTCAACACCACATTGAAGTTAATAACAAATTGGGATCAATAAAAACTTGAATAATTTCATAAGCGTAACTTGAGTATGGTGTGTATGATCTTAAAGTGGCGTTAGAACAATGTCCACTTGCAGAAATGTTCTGTATATGAAAAATACTCTTGTAGTTTGGTAGATCCTGGTAGATTTGATGCAGAACCTATCAGACAGTATGAAGAGGTCCTGTTGCGGTGTTAAAAATGATTGGGCACGCCGCGAAACACAACACAGAACAACAAATACTCTTAAATAACCTTCCAAATTCAAACGGCATGTACATAGTACTTTATAAAATTTCTGTTAAAAAAAATTCTTGAGTTACTCAATTTTGTTGTGGTGTTGTGTTGGCAACGTCAAACCCGAGGTGACCGTAATGAAGTTCGATATAGCGGTGGCACAAAGTACATTTGTCTCATTGGTCTGCATCCCAAGATGCGTATTATCAAGAAAAACTATCCTTAAAACTCATCTGAAAAGGCTAAAAAACTTGTCAGAAGCAGCTGTGAGTTTGCTGATGTCAACCATACTTTTTGCGACCAGAAATTCACACATTTGGGCGAGATTGTTCATTGTACTAGCGATGGATGCTCATGGTCTTTCGGCAAGCGAAGCACCGGCAAGGTAAGTAGTTAGCCCCGCGCATGCAGGGCCGTAATGTATGGTGTGACAGCCTCCTATCCACTCCAGAACTCTTACTCAGATTACCATAGAGACACAACAAAAACGCTATTCTAACCGTGAGACAGGCTCGAGGATTCAGATATCGACGATGTCTTTGGTTCGTATGTTGGTGCATTTGATGCGCTAGATCAGGACTTCAGCCAGTGCCATGGAAGCACTATCGATGCCACCCTCGACCCACAAGATCTATCTTTGCAAGACATAGTAAACGTCTCTCCATCTTGTGTAGAGATTCTTTCAGTTGAACTTGAAGACATTCTTGCCAACAATGCTCCCTACAATCATTTACCATGGGAGGATATTGGTAGCTGTGACGATGTGACTTCGAACCACTTGATGCAAAGTCCGCTACCAGATGAGGATACATGGTGTGATGATTGGAATGCCTTCTTATCCAAAGAAGTGGAAACCATCCCAGCACAATCATCTTGCAACGAGAAAGGGTCTCGCACCTCCAACGAGCCATTAAAACAATGGCTGCGCGAGCATTCGACCAACCCATACCCAAACCTAGAAAAGTTAGGACAGCTCGCTACGGCGAGTGGAAAGTCAGTGCAGCAAACAAGAATCGCGATAAGAAACCTGAGATGCCGCATGAATCTTGGTGAGCTACGCGGTATCACGACATACAAGAAGATGCTAAAGTTTGAATTGTAGTGTCACAGGAGAATGATACATTTCCTTGTACTTCACATATCCCTGAAGGGCCGTATATAAAAAATGGAAATGGTACTGTCGGTGTTCGGGAAGAGTTCACTTCGGAGCACAACCCCTCGACACCTTTTACTCTCGGATATAATCAGTCCTCATCGCCGCCCCGATATACGCCCACTCTGGGTACGCCAAATTCTCCGGTGTTGTCACAAATAACCAGTCTCATCAGAGTAGCTGGGCATCAACATCGCAAAGGAAAGAGACAACGTGCAACGAGGAAAGTAACTGAAACGAATGTGTCCGAAAATAAGAACAGCACGAATCCTTTTCCATGCACAGCATGCCATGAATCTTTCAAAGCTGCCTTCACTTGGAAACGACATATGCAGAGCGTACATTGGTTCACGGATACCGTGTGGGTCTGCATGCTAGACAGCCCACTCAAAGTCAATCAATCTTGTATCTTCTGCTCCACGTTCGTGACTGACATGGAGCATTTCAAAATACATAACATTAAGACTTGCTCTGACCAGATCGATGCTCGACGTCTATTCTCGCGGGAAGATTATCTCAAACAACACGTTCGGGAAGTTCATCTTGTGTCAACGGACAAATCGTCACAGCGCGAATTCAAAGTTCCACAGGGGTGGCGTCTAGCTGTTGATGTGGCGGACCTTGATCCAGAAGCATCGTGGTGCGGTTTTTGTCAGTGCGTTTTCAAGTCTGTGTCAGAGCGGATGAAGCATGTGCAGAAACACCTGGCTGAACAACAAGATTTAAAGAATTGGGTGTCTCGAAGTTAAAGGCACTCTTTGCTTTCATTTGTACTATAGAGGATTGCATGGCGTGGTCTTCAGTGCTGGAATGGGCCTTGTCGGCTGTCACATTCTCTTGCTCCGTCCAGTACCTATCAGTCACTCAACACCTTAGCATTCATGGCCAACGTGTTATGCTCCTACGAATAACGAAACATTATGTGTTTACGTTTAGACTTCGCGTCTACGTGTACTAGCGATTCTTTTTTTTATTACATTGTCCCCACTAAATACTCACATTCATGCTTCTTGAGCTCGAAGACTAAATGATACTGTTTCTTTCATATGCCGCATTACTTACTGATAACAGATATTTTGTCTCTTACGCGGTATATCATTTGTTGTCAGTAAGAGAAAAGTGTCTATCCAAATACAAAATATCTATCTCTATCATACACTTTCACCAAACTACTCAGTCTTCGCACTCCCATTAGGCAAAGCGTCATTCGTCCTTCCCTCAAACGCCTTCGCATGCCCTCTCGCCGCATCCAACGAACTATGCAACAACCTCGTAAACCCCCAAACATCAAACAACACCATAATCGCTCTCATTCCACCTTCAATCAGCGAAGGAACCATCTCCAACGACAACGCGCCTCCCATCGTAGGCAAATTATTCTTCGCAGCCGCAGCGCCGAACTTCGCCATTGCCTCCAGAAACGCAGGCTCCGGATCGCCAGAAAGGGCTCGCGAAAGATCCATACCTGCATCAATCATGAAGTCTCCAGGACCAAACATGAGCGCGGATATCCCTGGTACGGCGGCGATTTCTTCAATGTTCGCAAGGCCCTTGAGAGATTCGATCTGGGGGATGAGGCAGACGTGATTGTTGGAGGTGGTGATGTTGTATGGGTCATTAGGGTAAAGAGATGTGGCGAAACCGGGGGTGAAGACCCAGGGGCTGAAGGAGCGGTGGCCTTTGGGACCTATAGTCGTTTTAGTGTGTTATTCTTGAGGTCTCAAGAAGGTTTGAGTTACCGTAGAATGTCTCTTTGATGAAGTGTTCGACTTCTTGAGCACTTTCACAATGTGGGATTATGATGCCAGAGGCTCCGGCATCGAGTGCGGTTGTCAGGCTCACTTCGTCGTTCTTGGGTACTCGGACGATGACTTGCGAATGGCCTTCCGAGTGGTGTTGTGCGGCGTGTATGGCACTTCTTTATGTTAGTGGCGCTCCTTATCCTTCGTATGCCAGTGGTGTGTACGTACTCGAATAGCTCCAAGCGATTGAATATACCATGCTCTACGTCTATCCAGATGAAGTCAGGTTTTGTGGATGCAATCATCTTAGTGACGAAAACGCTTGGGATGCCTTGCGCGATTCCCATTAGTGTTTTGCTGGCATCTTTCTGCGAATCTTCAAGCGCCTTTCTGAGATTTCCAGGCATTGTGAGCATCGAGGAACGGTAGGGTGCTGTAGGATGCAGCTCCTTCTGTTCACTGTAAGGTTTGAACGCTGCCATCTTGCAAGACGATGGGATAGTTTGAACAGAGGAAATTCTTATTTTTTTTAAAACGAAATAGGTTACAACTGCATTGCCTTGATTCATGGAGCTTCTTGTACTTTTCGAGAGCTGCAAGCCCAATACTGCATCGGGTGTACTCTAACTCCTCTCTGGTAACGGCGTAAAGTCCGCTGCAGCTACCTTCGTAATTACATCTCATCGCGTACCATTTTGAATTGATCTGCAACTTAGTAAGGCTCTAGCGAATGACGACTGGTGGATCGCGTTGAGATTCTTGAGATGACGGGCGCCTAACTGTGCCAAATTAGTGCTGAATTGCTAGGCCGAAAGCTAACAGCAAAAGATTGAAGGTTGTGAACTTGGAAACACTACATCATGCAGGCAGCCACGTAGATACACAGCCACTCGAAGAAAACGTGGGAAGATTTGTCTATCATTGCTGACATGATTGCTGACCACTACAGACTTCCATTACGCACTTTCCACCTCTTCGCTGTACTCGGAATAGGTACCCGTTCGATCGGAACTATCCGCTGAGGCAACCCTGTGCGTATCTGCTGTGGAGACGTCGGTATTTTCAAACAGCGAACGTGCGAACATTATGTACAATGTTGTGGACCGATTTGAGTTTGGGGCTGAGCATCGCTTTATGAAGTGCGTGCTTTATGAGTTCCAATATTTGTTGTTCACCGGACGAAAACATTCGGCTTGGTGTATGCCTGGCTTTTGGAATAGAATATTCTGTAACCCATGCCCAGTCGACTCAATTTGAAGGTGTTTCGTCGATCGAATACAGAAAACAGGGTCACTAATTTCTGGGAGCTCCTTGGCAGCTTTTTTGACTGGCGAATCATTATCGCAAGAGCTTCCTCAATGACATTGGTGTTGACCATGCGTAAGAAAGATCTGTGCGGGAAACGATTGGTAGTGACTTGAAACTCTCATGGATATGTTGGCTCTGGTAGTCGTGGCATAGGCTTTTGATGCTCGCATTCACAAACAGGAGATGGTGTTCGTGTGCTCATTGTGTAAGTACTATCGTTGTTGTTCTTGGTCATTTGGGTCATTTGACTGTCGACTTCCGTCACGGATGCTGTTGGTTTGCCCTTTTCAATATCCTCAGTCCCGTTCAAAGTTGAAGATTTTCCTCCTGGCATCTTGTTGGCCTCCTTCTTGCGTAGCCGCTTGGGCATGTCGCAAAGGTATGAGATGATGATGACGAGCGCAATGAGAGCGCCAATACCCCCGACTGTGATAGCTGCGATCACGCTTGCTGAGAGTCCTCCTATAGATGTAGTCATGGTGTTTGAGTGATCGAGTCTGGGTGTGGAACCCAAAGAATAGTAATTAAGCAGTCTACCTTGGCTAGGTAATTTTTATGTATGTCAATGGATCAGAGTATGAGGCTGGTACCCAGCGTGGCAATGTCTTCAGATTATAGATATCTTGGGGCTCGCAAAGTAATTGTATACCATGACCACAACTCACTAACAAAACAAATTATTTAACCCCTTAATCAGGCCATTGAACTGCGCCGTAAACGACAAGGACTTTCAGCCCATGGTTAGTCGGATCCTTCGCAAAAGCGCTCCAGACTGTGTCCAAAACTCTGTTGTGGCTGGCTGTTCACACGCACTATAACTCTCTGACAATCACTCCGACATCTTATCCCCGGCCATCGTCGACATCTAGACTCCGCGCGTGTAACCATCGTGAATTACCCAACCAGGAATCTCCAATGCACATCCTTTTTGTATTGTGCTGCTGGGCGCTAGGCGTGTTTGGGTGCTTGGTATTAGTGGCGGTATCAGAGTTCAGCTTGCATTCGAGATTCGACAAGCATCAGCCGTTTACCCGTCTTGTCCCTTGCCGTTGAGCTAACCAGTAATTAACAGAAATGGTTCGATACTTTGATTTTCTTGCATTAATCGTACTGTGTACACGGTATTATGTATGGATGACACTTTTGGCGTTTGCGTGTCCGTGTGTCGGATCTGTGACAGGAGCACTTCATTGCGAGGCTATATGACCAGTGTGTTGATATAGAAACATAGTGCAAAGTGCTTAAATGGATTACGCGAAAGATATGTCGCAATCAAATAAGCTACGAAAAATTATGCATCTCACCATGATTAGACGCATAGAAGTCAGGTCGATGCGTCCATGAGGCTGATAGGTTATGCATAGTAGGGCTATTTCGGTACGCTAATGAAGTAGGGCTGTGAGACGTTCCGCACGCAGTGGCCAGTGCTTCTCTAATGAAACCTGGATCAGCTGGCTAGGTGCTTTCTTAAGAGAGTTGTCACCTCTGTCAGAATATCTTTGAGGCTGGAACGTTTTTGCCAATATTTCTGTATTTGAATGTGCATCATATCTTCTCTTGTGTTGATAGTCATGTAAAGTGAACCTCGAGCTTCATGGTGAGCGCGTTCCTAAAATGCGCCTTGGTTATGATCGCTCTGCTTCTTGCTATTCCCCGATTTCAACACCGTTTGTCCTCTCAAATTTGGCTCATCGACAATCAAATTAGAAGCGGAAATGGGTCGCTTAGCTCGATTCTGCATGTACTGATGGCTAGAAGAAGAAAACGCCATTCGCAAGCGACCAGCCACATGGTAACACCCACGACAATAACAGTTCTCTTCTTTGGTCTTATTGCCACAGCTTAGTGCGCGCTTGTGATAATTTTCGTCAATCGTTCTTCAAAAAGAAAGTCTTGCGATAAAACCTTGCCTCTTCAATGCTCTCTAGGATATCTGCTCTTGCCTCGTGCAGCATTTGCTTCCTGGGGATTTGTTTAAGAGTTTCCTTTGGTGCCCACCTTCGCGCAGCTTCTTTGATGCTGCTGACATCGAGGATCCGGTAGTGCAAATGGTCGGTGACAATCTTGTAGGGCTGCTGCACAAGAAATGCTTTATCAGCGTGGACGGAATTGCCAGCGAGGAGCCCTGTGCGGCGTTCAGGTACGTATTTCTTGATATACTCAAGCAGGCCTTCCGCAGCTTGTTCCGCTGTGGTGGTTGAGTTTATGCAGGCTTGTGTCAGTCCTGATTGGCCATGATGCTGTGTGCACCACTCGCCCATACGGTCGAGCTGCTCTTTGCTGTGATGAATGATGGCCTCATAGCCTGCTTCGTCGAGTAAGTTGAGATCAGCGTCTGTGATGAAAGTGGCCAAAGACATGATGGTGTCATTTTCGGTATCTAGACCAGTCATCTGGTTTGTTAGGAGAGATATGCGGCTTGTTTGTGGATACACACCTCACAGTCTATCCATACTAAAGGAGCTTTTGATACTGAAGCCATCTTCAATGTGTGAGTGAAAATGTTGGACTGGCAACTGGACGAATGAGGGTGCTTCAATTGGTAGGCGTAGCATGAACCACTTTAGCAAATTGGGCAAGCGCGATTTGCGTCGCGTTCTCTTAGCGTGCAAGTCGCGTCGCTCCTCCCGCGTGTTTCTCAAGCCCACCGCACACTCATGCCCACCCCTCAGCACCTTCTTTGGGTATTCTTTCTTCGTTATCTTGATCGGGTTTTTACTAAAATATAATACACAATGTCTCGTGCGGCTAAATTGGCAGAGCTGAAAGCTTTGCGCGCTGCTGGCAAGACGCGTTTGTCGACATACGAAGTTGCCGAAGAGGAGCAATTGTACGACGAAGTCGATGAAGATGGATATAAGAAGATTGTGCGAAGCCGGCTGGACCAGGATGACTTCATTGTCGATGACAATGGCGAGGGTTATGTCGACGACGGCAGAGAAGAGTGGGATGATGGCCAGGGACGGTACCATTATGCTGCCACAGACAGCGAAGAGGACGACAGCCAACCAACCAAAGGAAAAGCTGGTATGCACTTTAAAACATATATTATATACATTTGAGTATGCTGACGCGTGACAGCGAAACGAAAACGCGAGGAAGACAAGGAGAAACAAGAGAAGATCAACAATGGCATTAGCAAGTACTTCAGCGCAAAGAATGCTGCAAAGGCACCAAAGCCAAAGGTGTGCTTCACCACATGCTACGAGGCGCTGAAAAAAACTGACACGTGCAGCCTGTGGCTACCGCCGCCGACAAAGATTTTATGGACGACCTCCTAGGCGAAATCGATACCAATCCCCGCACCGCTCCCCGCATGCGTCCCGTCAAGACAGAAGCCCGGCGAAAGACACGCGTATTGTCACCTCCGGTATCTGAGAATCGACCAGCAGTGTCGAAAAAGCCCAATCATGACTCCGACTCGTACATGCCTGACACGCCCCCTGCAACAAATGTATACGCAGACGATGACGGCCTCCCCACGTTCGATGATGATGTGCCTATGAGCGACCCACCGCTTCAGTCCTCGCCTGTAGCAAAAGCCGTGGAACGAAAGTCGCAACCTATGATTAAGGTTGAAGAGGAAGAGGAAGACTCGATGGAGGTCGCACGACCAATTGGCCATGCTGGCGTACCAGTGGCAAGCATCAACATGGCGGGAAAAAGACCAATAGCCAGGATAAAAAAGGAAGATTATCCTACACCCGCCAGTTCTTCGCCGGCAGGACCATCCGCCGCTTCTGTGGATGCCTCAGCTTGGAAAGATGTCACCAACAAGCTCAATATTATGAGCAGCCCCGCTCCCCAAACTACTGGAGTTGGCAAGATGAATTCTGGAGATGTTTTGGAAGAAGATGGAAGCCTGCGCATATTCTGGATGGATTACACCGAGATAAATGGTAGTTTGTGCCTGTTCGGGAAGGTCAAGGACAAAAAGACTGGTGGCTATTCCAGTTGTTTCATCAAGATCGACAAAATCATGCGAAACCTGTTCTTCCTGCCTCGAGAACACCGTCATGTCAGAGGAGCGGCTACAGATGAGGAGGTCGAACTCAGCGATGTATCCGATGAGGTTGACAACATCATGAGCCGACATCGTGTCAACGAATACAAAGTTAAGCAATCCACAAGGAAATATGCTTTCGAGCTGGCAGACATACCAAAAGAGGCCGATTACTTAAAGCTTCTATACCCGTACGACAAGATGCCTCTATCGTCCGAGTTAACAGGAGAGACCTTTTCGCATGTGTTTGGCACCAATACCTCAATGTTTGAGCAGTTTGTGCTCTGGAAAAACATCATGGGTCCTTGCTGGCTGAAGATCAACGATCCTGACTTTGGTGCTATTCATAATGCCTCCTGGTGCAAGCTCGAGGTTCAAGTCAACAAACCTAATAACATTACAGTGTTGAGCAACTCGGATAACCTGGATGCTCCCCCGATGTCGCTAATGAGCCTTTCTCTGCGCACCACATACAATGCCAAGGAAAATAAACAGGAGATCCTGATGGCTAGTGCTATGGTTTATGAGAACTTCTCTTTGACTGATACCACTCCCATCAACGAAATGCAAGCCAAGAGCTTCACCCTGCTCCGACCGAATGGCATCGCTTTCCCTATCGGATTCCAGACTGAGGCCGAGAAGCTAAAAGGCAATCACAAGCTTGTAAAGGATGAGAAACAGCTTCTCAGTCTGCTGATGGCAATGTTTCAGCGACATGACCCAGATGTTCTTATAGGACATCGCCTCGATGACGTAGATTACAGTGTGCTGCTGAGCCGCTTGCGTGAGAACAAAACGCCTGGCTGGCACCGTATCGGGCGCCTCAAGAGAAGCGAGTGGCCCAAGAGTATGGGCAAGGGCGGAGGCAGCTTCTTCGCCGAAAAACAACTTGCTGCTGGTCGCTTGCTCTGTGACTTGGCTAATGATTTAGGAAAGTCATTGATGACAAAGTGTCAATCCTGGAGTCTGGAGGAGATGTGCCAATTAGTACTCAATGAACGACGCGAAGAGCTTGACAACGAGGCTGCATTGAAAACCTGGGCAACGACCAAAGAAGGTCTCCTGAACTATGTTAAGCACTGCCAAGCGGATGCATACTTCATTGCAGCTATTTCGATGAAAGTCCAAATGCTTCCACTCACCAAGGTTCTGACTAACCTAGCTGGTAATTCTTGGGCCCGAACGTTGAGCGGCACTCGTGCCGAGCGGAACGAGTACATTTTGCTTCACGAATTCCACAGGAACAAATACATTTGCCCAGACAAGCAATGGGGCAAGAGCAAGGTCAAGATCGAGGAAGAAGCAGCAGAGGGCGAAGAGGGTGTGGATACTAAGAAGAAGGATAAATTTAAGGGCGGTCTTGTCTTTGAGCCCGAGAAAGGGCTGTACGACAAATTCATCCTCGTCATGGACTTCAACTCCCTGTACCCCAGTATTATTCAGGAGTTCAACATTTGCTTCACAACTGTTGAGCGATCCGATTTGTCCGAGGATGAGGACAAGGTCCCGGGTGTTCCAGATGCGAGTCAAGCTCAAGGCATCCTACCCCGTCTCATCGCCACACTCGTCTCACGTCGTAGAGAAGTCAAGAAGCTCATGAAAGCCAAAGATGCTACCGCCGATCAACTTGCTACCTGGGACATCAAACAGCTTGCCTTGAAGCTTACAGCCAACTCCATGTACGGTTGTCTTGGTTATACCAAATCACGCTTCTATGCCAGGCCGCTCGCTATGCTCACCACGCACAAGGGTCGAGAGATTCTCCGACGCACCAAGGACATGGCTGAAGAAAAGATGCTTCGCGTTATCTATGGTGACACTGACTCAGTCATGATCAACACCAATGTCGACAATATTCAAGACGCACTTAAACTTGGTAACGAGTTCAAGAGAGAGGTCAATGACAGCTACAGGCTGCTAGAGATTGACATTGATAACGTTTTCCGCCGCATTCTACTGCATGCTAAGAAAAAGTACGCAGCTATCAATATGGTACCGGTCGATGGTAAATATATTGAGAAGCTGGAAGTCAAGGGTCTCGATATGAGGCGCAGAGAGTACTGCGCGCTTTCAAAAGAGACATCAACGTAAGGCTGTCCATATTCTGCAGTTTGAACCAGACTAACAACAACTTTCAGTGCACTTTTGAACTTTCTTCTTAGTGGCGAAGATCCTGAAATTGTCGTTGAGAAGATACACAATTACCTTCGCGATTTAAGCAAACAGATGCGCGAGTTTACCATCCCCACACGAAAATACACAATTTACACACAGCTCGGCAAGAATCCCAAGGAGTATCCCAACGGTAATTCCATGCCGTCAGTACAGGTTGCACTGCGTCTTCAAGCCAAAGGCAAACATGTCAAAGCCAAAGATGTCATGTCTTTCATTATCACAGGTGAATCTTCGGGCTCGGCAGAGCATGCCGCGAGGAACGCGTATCCTGTAGACGAGGTCTTGAAACCAGACAGTGAACTGAAACCAGATATCGATTATTACCTGCACAAGCAGATATTGCCTCCGGTGGAGAGACTATGCGCTCCAATCACCGGCACAAATATTACGCTTCTAGCATCGTGTCTCGGCCTGGACACATCAAAGTATCGTGTTTCCACAGTGTCGGGTTCTACGCAACAAGATACCGAGATCCATCCCTTGGAGTCACAGATACCGGATTCTGTACGATTCCAAGCTTGTATGCCACTGTGGCTCCGTTGTCGCACCTGCACAACGTCGTTCCCCTTTCAAGGAGTTTCGTCCACAGCCCCGTCTGCTGCACTTTCGTCATTGCAGACGATTAGTCACGACGGCATAAAGTGCCCAAACAGTGATTGCAATCATATCTTACAGACCATTTCTGTCGTTGCACAGCTAGAGTCTTCGATCAGACAATATTTGGCATCCTATTACGCCGGCTATGTAGTTTGTGACGACCCGCAATGTGGTAACCGTACGCGTCAAATCGCTGTATATGGGTCGCGTTGCTTAGGTCCAAATGGTCTTGCAAAGGACTGCCTGGGCAAAATGCACTACGAGATCAAAGAGCGAGATGTTTGGAACCAGCTCTTATATTACCAATCCCTTTTCGATGCCGACCGAGTCACGAAGGCGGATGTGATCAAAGAGGATACCGAGAGCAGGGAAAAAATGAAGATCCTTGCTGAAGTAAACAGGGAGAGGCTTGACACGTTGAAAGGCGTGGTCGCTCGGTGGTTAGAGAGGAATGGAAGGCAGTGGGTACAGATGGACAGTCTGTTTTCTTTCGCTCTGTCAGCATAAGGGTCTCACTTGGGCAATGGCGTTACAGGGTCTCAGGAAATCTTTATTATGTTTTGTTTCTTCTCAACATGTTTGCACTCACGTTTGGCGGGATTCCCTAAAGTCACGATAGCGCTGGTATATACTGTCTCCTTTCGGAATTGAAGTTCATAAGGACATTTCATTCGTCTACATGTTTTCTATGTTGTCTATAAAGCTTAAACAAATGAACTTGATCAAGACGTCATTTGGGTATATGTGCTAGAAGAATTTGAAAAGAAACATGTCTAGCTGATGTATGCGTGCATGTTGTGATCATATCATGTCCCGGGAGTGCGAGGTTTGGTCGTAGAACTGCTCAAAGCTTTACGACAAGCTTCATGGAAGATGATAATGAAGCGATGAATGTCGTGGAACGAGTTGTACAGAGGTGCCGGAGCTATCCTCAGGACGTCGGGCTTTCGCTCGTCGACCACGACGCCACGCTCCTCGATGTAGTGTAGAATGTCATCGAGCAAACCTGGCTTCAACAGCACACTCAGTTGTGCACCACGCTCTGCTGGGTTTGCTGGGGTGATAATTGTATATGGCGGCCCTTCATTGCCGTAATTGAGTAGACGAGCCTCGAGGTAGGCCGTCAGACGCAAGCTTCGTTCTCGTAATGCGTCCATGTTGGTCAAAGCGAAGACATCCAAGCTAGCCATAACTGAAGTCATGTCTAAAGCACTCGGATTGCTGAGTTGGAACCCACTTGCACCAGGAATTGGTACAAACTGGTTCTCCATGCGGAATCTGCTGCTCTTGTCACTGCCCCACCAGCCGCTGAGTCTTGGCCGGTAAGTAAGTGTAGTTTCGCCAGGTTTAAGGGGGGAATCTTTTGCTTTCCCAACGTTGTCTGGTTTTGCAAGAGGCGTCTGTTCGACCTTGCCATGCATTTCGTGAACAAAAGCGCCGCCAATAACTCCTGGACCGCCGTTCATATACTTGTAATTGCACCATGCTGCAAAGTCTACATTCCAATCATGTAATTTCAGGGGAACATTACCAGCCGCGTGTGCAAGATCCCACCCAACCGTTATGCCAAGGGCGTGGCAATGTCGTGTAATTAACTCGATATCAAAATATTGGCCCGAGTAGAATTGGATGCCTGGAAGTAAGACAAGAGCGGTGGTTGCGGCATGTGTTGATATTACAGAGAGGATGTGCTCGTTTGAGAGATACGGCGAAGAAGCCGAAGGTGGGTCGATTGTGACAAGTGCAGATGGATCCAGCCCATGGTGAGCTATCTGAGAGAGGGCGGCGTACTACATGCATGTTAATCACCGTTTGGTCCAATCAGTTGCGAAACCCTTACATGGTCACTAGGAAATGCTTTGCCTTCAATGATAATTTTCCATCTGTCTTTTGTCGGTTTGTAAAAACTTGACATGAGCAAATGCAGATTCGCCGTCAATGTCTCCATAATAACCACTTCGCTTGGTAATGCCCCAACAACCTTGGCAGTCTGGTCTTTGATGGCATCGTCAATGTGCAGCCAAGGTGGTAATCCTCCCTCATAATTAGTAAAATGACCGAATACACCCTTTGAGGCCCAAGTGTCTAGGTATCGATTGATGTACTCCTTAGTCCGTCGAGGTTGCAGGCCCAACGAGTTCCCGCAAAAGTATATAGCCTCTTCATTATTATCGTCATTTGAGAAGTCATGCTTCCGAGGAGCTCCGTCGGATCTGGCAAGGAAGCCAAAGCTCTTATTGCTCAAATCTCCTTTCAGTGGAATACGAAACTCTTGTCTTAGCTTTCGCAATTCGTCTTTTTCATCTTGTTGTCTCGCGAACTGCTCCGAGCAAAGTAAAGCACTTTCAATGCTAAAAAACGCATTGTACGTCTTTGGCATTTTTGGTCAAAAACGAGCGTGAGGTATGCCAGGGAGACAAGGGTGGAACCAAGAAGTGTTGACTGAAAATTGTGCTGGGAAAAGGACTTGCCATATCCTAACACCTATTTAAAGAATGCGAGGCTTGGTAGCTTGAGGCGAATGAAGTGGGGACTGATCGGCAGCTCGTACGATTTACGCGGGGTCTAGAGCTGACTAAGGTAAGACCTTGAATTTCGGGCAAGATGTAAACGCCGATTGGGCCGCGTGAATGACGGCTCGACAAACCGTCCATACAAGGTGTGGGTGGCCATCCATTTGTTATCACTATCATTGTCGCTTCTCGTCATCGGCAATCCTCTCGAGCTACTGCAATGGCGTCCCCGTGGAATATGTGTGCGTCCTGTCTGCGCACAACCAGACATAGTACCGCAAGGGTGGCCTACACATCTTCGTCCAGGACATACACAGCATCAAGGACATATACCAGAGCTAGTGCCGTTGCCACCTCGAACCCTCTGTATCTCGACTTTCTCGCGCCTTCGGCCGTCAGAAGAAGGCCAGGGGCTTCAATTACATCCAAGTTATCAACTGCAAAGCTTCCTGCAAAGCTTCTGTCTCGACGCACTCTTGCCACGACCTCCGACCCGTCTGTCGCAAAACCGGCCCAGCCCGTCCTGAATCCACGAAAGGATGACTCTGGGAATACCATGACCATCTCGATATCACCTCGCGCATCGAATCGCTTACACGCAATATCTACCGGTGATAAAAACCCGAATCTAGCACTTCGCGTCACGGTCGAAAGTGGTGGTTGCCATGGATTCCAATATTTGATGGATCTGACAGATTTGAACGAGAAGCCTGCGACCGAGGAGGATACAGTATTTCAGGGAGAGAAAGGGGAAAAGGTCGTCATTGACGAGCCTAGCCTAGAGCTGCTCAACGGCAGTACAGTTGATTATACCATGGAACTGATTGGTAGCCAGTTCAAGGTCACTGGTATTCCAGGAGCAACGAGTAGTTGTGGATGCGGCACAAGTTTCGATATCAAATTATAAAGCTACCTGCAATACAAGAGAAGATGAAAAACGTCTACTATAACTTATGCCTAGAAGTTCCGATCATATACTAATCGCGTCGTATATTCGCTGTCAATACTTTCCTCCTAAAATACTTATTTTTTTTATAGAAGATGAAGAAAAAAATTGAGTATGAAGATCTACTGTTCTTAATGGGGAGGGATTAGATGTGATAATTTACCATTGGTTAATCAACTATGCCAATTTATAGATCTATGACAGTCTGAGCCAACTATTTCTATTTCCAAATTAAATCAAAGACATTCGACTTGTAAGCTGTGTCGCGTATGTTATTGAAACTAGCGCGATGTGGTGCGAAATGCTCGGGACGACGACTTGGCGTTGAAAGGCAAAAGATCACCTCAGCTGTAACAAAATACATCCAACGTCAGGCTGTGAAACCTTCATACTTAATTACAACTCCTGACTTCTCCATCACAATCATCGCTCTCGTTTCTTGACTGAAATCCAGGCAAAAGATACTATTTTCTTTCAATAGTTACCGGCGTGCCAAGTTCGTGTTGTACAAGCTTCGCATCCATGTCATAGGGGCCAGTCTGTCGGAATGGCTTACGCTTCACTCGATCAACGAGATCAAAACCTCTATTGGAACGCAGCACCACCTTACGACAGCCAAAACGACTTCGAGCTTAAGTCAACTGCGCCATCTATTTCTAGCGTGAATAGCAGCTTCGTAGGTTATGGTGGACCTGTACGTAGCGACACCGCAAGCGACTGTCAAAATCTTTTAAGACCAACCCCTGGAGATAATCTAGGCACACAATGGAGCCCTGGATTCTGGAAACAATTACCAATCCTTGGGATTCTTTCACTTTTTGGAGTTTTGGCCAGTGAGTGCAGCCTTGCCCATACAAAGGAAGTATGACTAAGCCGGCTCTCAGGCACTTTAGCCACCTTGGTGGTTTTGGTCTGTAGTCATAAACAGCCTTTGGATGATTGGGGGTATGGGATCGCGCCGTCTGTCTACTTGGCTATCTTGTCTGTCATAGCAAACGCTCTGTCTGCTTATGCCCTTGCAAATGGACTGGAAATTACATTCTGGAGAAACGCGCTCAAAGGTCGCACTGTACGTCTTTTCGAAGAGTTGTAATTGCGCACAACTAATATGTATCAGCTCGCTGAATTAAACCAAAACTGGCTTTGCGGGCAGAATCTCTGGCACGCTTTTTTTCAGGGCTATCGCATCGGCGGCAGAGTAACAGCTCTAGGTAAGTCCTTGCTTCTAGGCTATGGCTTCTCTAATGACAAACAGCCTGTGTGCTCTCTGTACTAGGCCTGTTGCGTGGCCCTTTGAATCAAAGGGCTTCCGCGGTTCAGACGAAGACAATGTACAATACCTCCGGTATCATTGATTTATCAATGGCACAAACTCTTCCCGATAACTATACAGGACTAGCTAGAAATTCAAGAGCGCGTATCCAGGAGATTGCGAGGCTCACACCGGCATTTGCTCAAATTATGCAGGAGCATTCCACGCGGGCAAGTATTAATATCGCATACGAAGATTGTGGTGCTACCTGCTTCACGACTGTGAAGGTATGTATGCTCCCAGACATCAACTATGAGGAACTAAAAGTAACATCACGAAAAGGGGTTCGGTTTCAAATCTGAGTGTCGCAATGAGGAGTACCTGCAAGATAAGAATGACACCACCGCAGCAAATCTAACTATCTTTGAAGCTTCGACAATGTTGTACCCCATAGGGCCTTTGGCTTCCAGCGGATATTACTATGACAATATGGGTATGCGATTGAATGCTACATACCGAGTCCCACTTTCCAACGAAGATCGAAACTCTACACCCAAGAACAGCTTAAGATTTCGATTAAGATCGCATGTTTGCGATCTCACTGGAGCGGTAGTCGAATATGACGTTCAATTAAAGTCAAAAACTGTCGAACGGATTCGTGAACGAGTTGTCAAAGATCTGTACGTCACTAGATTCTTATAAATAATGAATCAAAACTGACTCAATCTACATTCAGTATCATGGCAGGTCCAGGCATTCAATTTCACCACAGTACTATTGGTGGTTTTGAGTATGCCGCAAGATACCTGTTCTCTTCGAAAGCAGTCTTCAATTTTGCAGGCGCTGTTAGTAGTACATCTCTGTCAGGCTCACTTGCAAATGAAATGATCGTAGGCGATACTTGGAACGAATCCTTCCACGATCCAATGCGATCTATGGTCAAAACAATGCAAGAGATTGCCTTCCGAACATCCGTTCGTGCAGGCAAAGATCTTGCAAACACAACTGACACAAAGCAAAAACTCCAATATAACGGCTCAGCTACACGTTCAGTGTACATCACAGACTTCCGATACATGATAGCCGCTGTCGTTTTAAGCATCGCAAGCGTTGTGGCTGTTGGACTCACATTTTATGGTTGGTGGGAGCTTGGCCGAACTGTATCTCTAAGTCCATTGGAGATTGCAAAAGCTTTTGATGCGCCACTGTTGTCTCAAGTCGGCAGCAATCTGGACTTGTCTCGTACCGAGAACTTGGGCGCCATAGGCGCTGAAAAAATCCAATATGGCGAACAAGTCAGCGAACAAGTTTACTCCACCAGTTATGAAGGTGGCAATATAGCACCACAAAGTCGAAAACTTGGTATAGGTCTTGCTGGCCGCGTCAGGAGACCGGAAAAGAATGGTATTTATAGCTGTTGAGATGCAATATACACACGCATTGCCTTCGGATCATTCAAGTATCAGTCGTGCCAGCTACAAATCTTAGGCACTAGAACAATTGCTTTGAATAGAGATGTAATCTATTGGTAGACTCTGACCATGCGACTGGGACGGCGGCGTGTTCTTACTTCTCTTTGATCACTTCCACTCCATTTTCGAAAAATAACAGCTATAAGACTGCAGTGGGCTTAAACACAGCTCAGTCTCATACTTGGGCTGTATTTGGATACCACGACAAGCTGCGTTCGCTAATGGTCACCCTATATTGAGGATACTAAAACAGACCAAAAAAAAACATACAACAGCAGGTATTCGCCAGGGGTCACCCAACTGACTACTAGTCTACCGGTTACAAGCTTGAGTACCGCTGAGCAGACGGGAAGCGCTATTAACTTGTACCTATGATCGTATGTGGAAGAAAGCCGAAGATATTCGAATTATAGTACTTCGCCTTTTCATCTGACATGGGATGTGACGTAATTTGGCAGGTAGTTTCACCACTTCAGATGTTTGATCATGACTCTTTGCCCATGATAAACCTCAGAACAAACGGCGAATACGGATGCATGTGTTGAGCACTTGCAACAAGATGTGGTGTTATGATTGCGAAGGAATTCAAACTACATAAGTACTTCGTATTACACTGACAGCGTACCTTGCATAACCTCGATCGCCGTCCCGCTTAACTTGACTTCCTCAATGCCATCTTCACCTACCTTCATTGTTACATCGACGAATATATCACAGCGTCTCCCCATCTCGACGCCTTGCATCAGATGATACCTGATTGTCCCTTTCGCACCCTCCGTCACTGCAAGGTAACAGCATAATGCGGCACTCGCACTACCAGTTCCAGGGTCTTCATGTTGCGGGATCGACCTCGTTCTCAGTTTCCTAACGTTGTTTTCGACGCCAAGGTCAACGTAGTAGAAGGTACCCGTATAGCCAATGTCCCACCCACTTCCGACATCGAGGAATAGTTCTGGTCTGAAGCGATCCTCTGCAGGGACGAGTGGGCCTTTTCGTGCAGCAAGAGCACCGAGATCAGGAAGCTGACAGAGGCCGAACGCCATGCCTTTCACGATAGATGCGATAGGTACAGTTTCCTCATTCGTGGAGAGTGGATGGGCAAGCTTCCTTTTATGAATATAAAAGTTGTGTGGCACACCCACGGTTGCTCTCCCTGTTCCCTGTTCAAACTGAAGTGGAATTGTACCTGCGATGGTCTTCAAAATCCTTATGCCAGGGTAAATAGATGGATGCTGTGCAACATATATTGCTGTGCCAATCGTTGGGTGACCAGCAAAAGTCATCCGTGATTTTGGTGTGAAAATGTCGAAAACAGCAGTATCAGCATTCATTTGAGGCTCGTGTAGGAATACTGTCTCAGATAAATTGAATTCGCGAGCAATGGCTTGTTTCTGGCCTTCAGTAAGCTGGTCCCGGAGTGAAGCAGGGACGCAGACAATGGCGAGAGGATTGCCAATGTAGCGTTCAGCCGTAAAGACATCTGTAGTGATGAATTCAAGTTGCATGATGAAAGATATTTCTAAAGAATGTCTAAGTTGTAGGTGGGTATATATACGACTGGCCAAGTACACACTAAACGTGATATTGATAGGGTAGTGACTCAGTCATCGAAAGGCGGGATCTGATCTGGTCATCAATAGATGTCGGAGTTAACATTAGAACCGATCTTCTGAACATCAACAGAATACAACTTGTGCTTCACATGTGTGACCCCTAGAAAACCCCAGCATCTGGCAGAAAGGCATGACTATAGCATATATATAGGGGCCTTAGTAGTTTTAAGAGAGACTCTTGGTAGCGAAATCTGTAATGTTGATGCATTTGCTTGCGTTGTTACGTCTTAACATTTATCATCTTGTTGTAGCATCAATTTGGTCAACTTGAATTGAGCCATCATGAACATTGAGCAAGCTTTGAAAATGTTCCACATGCTGTATGCTGGCTGTGGTTAAAGTGGTGGGGCAAGATACCTGCGAGTCATAACAAATCGAGAACGCTATCACATGACGTCGCGTCATCTCTGCATCTCGTTCTACATCAAAACCCTCCAAAAAACGCCAACACGACAGTGATGCTTCTCTACCTCAATGTCCCTCCTTCACCATGCGAAGAATTATATAACCAACCAAAAGACATATGAACGTCTCAATGCCTTCATCTCCCGCGTCGATCCATCCACCTTCGTCGAACGCCCACAATCTTCTGTCAGGCGATTACAAGGCGAGCAAGCGCAACACAAAGAGTCCAGCGTCAATGGCAGGCCAATCGCAATTAAAGACAACATATGCACTAAGGACCTGAAGACAACGGCAGGTTCCGGCATATTACAGGAGTTTACCAGCCCATACAATGCGACGGTAGTCGATTTATTGCAAGATGCGGGCGCGGTAGTGGTGGGAAAAACAAACTTGGATGAGTTCGGAATGGGATCGCATTCTATAAACTCTTATTTCGGAGCAGCCAAGATGCAAAGATATGAGGGTGAATCAGCCAGCGCCGGAGGGAGCTCAGGAGGCAGCGCGTTGGCTGTTGCAACTTCACAATGTTGGGTGGCATTGGGTACTGACACAGGTGGTTCGGTACGATTGCCAGCAGCGTACACAGGTGTTCTAGGATTCAAGCCGAGTTATGGCCTTCTTTCGCGGTGGGGCGTTATCGCATATGCCAATTCGTTGGACACTGTGGGTATTCTTGGAAAGACTGTGAGCAGTGTTGCTGCCACATTTGACACGCTCAATGTACATGACCCAAAGGATCCCACGTCGCTTTCTCCAACGGTACGATCGCGCCTTGACCACAACAAAGACCTACCAACGTCTTTGAGAATAGGTGTTCCGATAGACTACAACATTACAACTTTAGATCCCATTGTTCGAAGTGCATGGGCACGTGCATTGAAAACATTATCTGGAAAAGGCCACACCCTTCACCCTGTACGACTTCCAGCAACTCAGCATGCTCTGTCAGCGTATTATATATTAGCCCCAGCTGAGGCGTCCAGCAATCTTGCAAAGTATGATGGCGTTCGCTTCGGTACTAGGGCGGAAGGCATCGACGGTACTACAGATAGCGTTCTCTTTGCGAAAACCCGTGGCCAAGGATTTGGCCCAGAAGTCCAGCGTCGGATTCTTCTCGGTGCGTTCTCGCTCAGCGCCCAAGCTATTGACAATTACTTCCTTCAAGCACAAAGAGTGCGCAGATTGGTCCAGCGTGACTTTGACAATATTTTCGCCAAATCAAATCCACTTGTCGAAGACAATGCTCGACCAAACAGAGAGGAGGGAATCGACGTATTGCTCTGCCCGACAGCACCGGCTTTAGCGCCATCGCTTTCCCAGGTGCAGAGCCAAGATCCTATCCAAGGATACATGAACGATGTGTTCACTGTGCCTGCTAGTCTAGCAGGACTGCCAGCTATCAGCGTTCCCTATAATATCACAGATGAGGAGCAAATCGCCACCCACGGAAGAGATGACTTCAGAGATAGCGTTGGAATCCAGTTGATAGGCCAGTATGGCGATGACAGGCTTGTTCTACATGCTGCAGAGGCTCTTCAAGTTTGATGCCAGTCCAGAATCACTTCCACCACCAAGTTTTCTGAGTTCAAGAGGCGTAATAGAGAGACAGAGGGCCCTCGAAGAGTGGGTGTCGAAGCAAGAAGTGTCTTGAGGGCGTGGAGGTGAATATGTGCATCAAATCACTATGTCAAGTAAATGCAGTTACTTTTTGAAGGCCGGCGATAACGATGATCTGTAAAAAATGGACGAATCACACTGTACGAGTATTGCAGGGTTGTAAAATAGAAATGAGTTCAAGTCAAAAGAGTGTCCTTTGATTGATTTCCTACTCAAAGCTATCACTAACCCCCAAGCACATCCCTTTCAGGTTGGCATGTAGTTGGTCCAAGTCCTGTTCAGTGTTCTTGTCGATCTCCTGACCCATCCGAGGGTTCATGATTGAAACAGACTGGAGTTGCAGGGTATGTATTGCTTAGTGCTGTGCAGGCTATCAGCTGCTTGTCATCCAACCACATGATTTCTGGAGAATAACATACGGAGCAGGAGCCGCATCCACAGCTGGAGCAGTCAGTGGTGGCGGAGCAGGAGCAAGAGGAGCAGTTGCTACATTCAGTCGTTAGCCAACATGTCCAGTGTCCATCATGGTGCTGAAGCTAGGCCAGATGAAGCAGATCAATGGGCAATGATCTGTCCTCGCCGCAAGGTGATGGTCCTAAAGGGGAGGGGATGATTGGAAAAAGACGCACCAGGGAGACATGTTGATAGTGGTGATTGGGTGGGTTGATGGTAAAGAACCGGTAAGCTTTGATTGATAGTGTATCTGAATTGATGTGTGTGAGCTGGTTGACCATCAAGGTGCCAACTCTAGGGGTTTATATATGGCTCTCTCAAGGCCCCTCTTCACAAACAGCTGACTATCTCCACCCGCCGTAAGCTCAACTCCCACCATCCCACTGCTCAGTGGAGTGATGGTGACATATCGATATGGCATCGGCTGCCCAACCAGCCTACGAGACGAGTTACCCCGCCGAAGCAAATCGATCCAAACAAAGCGAATGGTGGCGAGACGCTGGATACACACTGGTCGAACGCTGAAAGGAACCCCACACTATGTGTTGGAATGAAGGCCAAGGCGTCCACTTGAGTCGGCTGCATGACGGGACAGCTGACGCATGTGGATGTGGAACGGATCGGTCTATTGCGGTTCACCGAGATGTCCATCTTATCAGACTGATAGTGAATTGATGTTTTCGGCAGACCCCGAAACGAGATTCCCGTTTGATCTACGAAGCTGCGTATTGCCTACATTCAACATATCAATCCCCGCTCGAGCTGCTTCCCTGATTGAATTGATCAGACCTCACATTGCATTTGCGACGTGTTCGCGTCTATGGCCTATCGCCTATGGCCATCGTACATACTACACCACGATTTGGTGCATGTGCAAGTATGATTCGCAGATCACTTACAGCAGCAAAGTGGCGTAGAGCAACGCCAGGGGCGGTACGGAACGCATACGGTAACGTGGGATGCAGGTTAGTCTGGCCTGTTATCAACATTTACGTGATCACTGTTTACTGGCCTTCTTAGAGCTGGGTTATTTCTATTAGCTGCTGTGCAACATGGGTATATTGTAAACCCCGCTCGTGCTTAAGTGCCTGCATATGCATGCCTAGACGTTGAAGTAGGTCACATAGGGCTTTTCCAACCGACCTTGAACACTGAATTCAACTTCTGAAATCGGAAAACTTGTGCTGGCATTTCCAAGTTCAAGTTTGGAATGTCAAATGGTAACGTGGGTGATCTTAGCGTGGCAACTAGTTTCGACAGTGCAGGTTTGGGGGAAGTGAGGCGCCAGCGACCATCGACCTAGCTCACCTTGAGCCAATCGGGCAGATTAACTCTCCAATATAAGGCAGGCACCGAAACTAGGAGGTCCAAGAACGTGGGTAGGTATCACCAGGTCAATCGGCGTGACAGGCTATCGCGGGTACACTATCAAATGTAACTATGCCACACTGAGCATGGGAAGTTGGGCATCATCGCCCTAAGTTTCGTTTTAACATATGCCGTGAATAACCAGGATCATACACTATATTTCGCTACAACGAACATAGATTGAATCTCGTAGTCAAAACATCGTTTAGCAAATTCGCACGCTGAAAGAGCACCGAGAGCAACGTGGATACTGTACAAGAAGTATCGGAGTTCAACGTTAGATGGTAACATCATTCATGCATACAGACATTGCTGATAAGATGGAAAGAAACCAAAGCATAAAACTCAGTAAAACAATGCTTAAGCGCTGCGGCATTTATGCATTACATATCAAGATGTTGCCGTATATCATCTCCGAGTCTCCACTCATCCTCTCGTACAGTCCGTTCAAGTGGGGAGTGAATATCGTCCTCATCACTTCTCTGGCTTATATTTGTACTTGTTGAACTCGCTATCGTTGCATTGCTGATGCTTTCTGTCGTGCTCTTACTCCGCTTTTTCTTCTTAAACCAGCTCCGCTTTGTAGTGGTGCTCGCTGCATCTGTATCTGAGGCAATAGACGCGGCATATTCGCGGCCGTCCACTAATGTAGGTTCGGTGCTGGACGTCGTACTGAGATTAGATGACAGCCTAGTGAGTTCATTAGGATCCAATTCTGCCGAAGTATTGGCTGGGTTGTGTTTGGGCGTCGGTACAGGTGTGACTTCTGTTGAAGGTGTAGATTCGACAAGCTCGGCATCACGATACCACTTCCTTCGGCGCGTATAACGACCCCAGCCATCTTGGCCCCTACGACCGTCACGCCACTGTTGTATGGTTAGCCTCCACAACTTTTCGCAGTGTTAGATGAACCTACTTTGTTATCATAGTATATCCAGCCAAGCTCCTCTTTGGGGACACTCTTGTCTCCTTTCGCATCCTTCTCCCCACCTTCAATTTTCCACTCGCTTCCCTGTACCCATCGCCATCTCGATTGGCCACCTTCTACTTCGGGAAGCTCGAACTGGTCTTTCGGTGGCACAGGGTTGAAATGCTCGTCTGTCCAGGCAGCTCGTTCATAAGCAAGCATTGATGCGGTCCATCCAATACCGAGCCATCGTCGTTGGTTCTCATAAATTGTAAATGTGAAACGTACTCCAGTAGGGGCCGGTCGACGCTTTGCGGCGAGTGACGCTGCAACTTCTTGAGTACTTTTTTTACGAGGAGGAAGTGGTGGCGCGCCCTTTACATCGGTTGGTTCGATTTCACCGAAATTGAGACCTGTGATGAACGCACATACTCGGCGAATTGTTCTTGATCTCCAGAGTAATGCTCGCGTGACACGAGCAGGTCTTGAATGCCAGCTGAGCATCACTGTTCCGACTGCCAGAACCACTCGTTTGGTAGAAAGAATGTAAAACGGCGGAAGCGTAAAAAGAATCCATAGGGGAAGAACGAACAGGATCCGGATGAAGAGGACAGTCAAAGCTGGCCTAGTGGTAGCTGATGTTGCAGTTCTCTGTGTGGAGAGAAAATCTGTCAACCGCAGGAATGGATCCAAAAGGATGTTGCAGCGTGAAGTAAACAACTTCAGGCTATCTACAATCTCTTCTAAGCTCTTATGATGCTTGATCTCGGCATCGGACTCCTGTCGCCTGTGTCCTTTCTGCCCCTTCTCCCCAGTCCACCCTGTTGATGACAGAGGCGAGTATCTTCGAGTGTACATGCCGAGTATAAGGCCAGACACAACCACTATGGGTCCTGCATATCTCGTGACTTTATCGCCATACATGACTATAGCCCAGAAGCTTGCAACCAAGAGGAAGCTTTCCCAGGGGTCCCCGCTTGTCCATGTCAGAAGCGCTACAAGCTTATTCAGAGGCAAAATAAAGGGATGCGAGTACGCCAGCACACGCGTGATCTGCGGTGGGGTCGCAGCAAGTAACGGCGACTTTTGGTGTACTAAGATAGCAGATCGCAGTTTGGTCTGCGGCGTCGTCTGAGCTAGGTTTGGGGGAGAGAAGGTGGCATATGTCGGCGGGTTCGGATCACCGGTGGCCTGCGGTGACGACGCATCGTTGGGGTTTCTCGCAGTGCTGGACATGTGCTCTACCCAGGGAATATCTTGCTGTGCATCAGCATGGCGGTTTTGGGTTTTTGTGTGGGCCTGTATATGTGTAGGTTTGGGGGTTTGGACAGTTTACCCACCTAGTGCGGCCATGCATCCAAAAGTGCGTCATAGGGCAGGGCGAGTGAGGCTGAGAGCCGCGTTTACAGTTGAGCCACAGGCTGAGGCGTTCTTATCCAAAAGACGTTGCTGGGTGAGCAAGAAAGAGTGAGGGTTTGCGCGCGAGACATGCGAGGCAGATGACTTTGTCACCTAAAGGGTGGGTGTGGATGGTGATGGCCGTCAGGTCCTGGGCGCGCATGTGAAGATAGTATTTAGGTCCAAAGCCGCGGAAGCCTTACGCTGACCTAGTTAACAGCCGCTTGATTCGCTGCAGAAAGCGGAGGTATCGTTCAAAGTTCGATTATGCTCGTGAAAATCTCTAAGAGTCTATCACAAGCACAGAACGCCATTTTTGAGCTCTCTTTGGCTGCCCATGGTCGTGTTTCGAGGTTCAACTTGCGATCGTGGTCTGATTGGCTCCTGCCGTCCACATCACGTGTCGTAGTCCTCGGACAGATCCCGAATCATCGGAAGGCGATCTAGAAATTTTGGAAACGCATCAACCGCCAACAACGTCCATCGCGATACGACTGCTTACCACGCAAGAGGTAAATTGCATCTTCATGATATAGCGCTACTCTTACTACTTCCAATCGTCTCCTTTCCCGATGGTACGATTCCCCTCTGTATTCACACCATCTCCAATTAACATCACCAGGCCCACCGCATAATAACACAAGTCGTCTTCTCCGGCGCACGAATAATAGGCCGTGCAGTCTCTGAATCATACCGCCAAGCTGCCGCTACTCAGAAGTATGCTGCGGCCAACCAAAAGAATGGTGGAGGCTCGTTCGCTGCGTCAAACATCACCATGGAGGAAGCGTGCAAAATCTTGAATGTTGGGCCTGGCAAAATGGGAAACATCGAATTGGAGGCAGTAACAGAGAGATTCAAAAAACTTTTTGATCTTAATGATCCAAAGAAGGGTGGAAGCTTCTATTTGCAGAGCAAGATATTACGGGCAAGAGAAAGAATCGAAAGGGAAGTGCAAGGACATCAGCGGGTCGCAGAGCGAGAGAAAGAGTTAAGAGAAGGTTTCAAGCCAAAGTTTACAAAGGAAGATTGAAGAAACTGGCCTCTTCAAGATGATTATACGATAATACGAGCAGTTCTCTACATGTACCCACTGGGCAGACTCAGTACGATGTGTTAGGATCCGCCCTTTGGTATACAGGATGACCATAGCACCCAGTAGATGCATCTTTTTGGCGTTATGGTATTGGCATAGCGTTTGCACCGCGTTCTCAAGAGTTTGGTTTTATCGGCGTCTCGAGTTCGTTCTCGAAATCGTCGGGGAAAGGCATGGTATCAGCCTACAAATCTCCTCTCTCAACTGTATATAGCCGTTTCGATACTGTAAATCACCGAGTATGTAAGAAAAATTGCTCCATGTCATTTCCTGCATCATGCACCAAACAGTAATTGCTATGTGAATGCCGTTTTGAAATAAGGTGTGCACGGGCCTCCATAATAAATCCTTGGCACATTTAATCACTAACAAAAAGTTCACGAGCAACACAGTACCTTCTCACCTTCAACCACCCCATTTCGACCACACCCGAGAAAAGATTCCCTATACATACTGCAGTAGTTGAAGTGTCTCTTACGATCACGACTCGAAATATGGGGGACTCATATCGCCCTGGGCGATCTGATCGCGACCGCCGCCCACTAGCAGACCGTATGACTTTTGGTGAATCCGACACTTATAGGCCAGGCAGGAATGGATCAGAGTTCACCTTCCAGTCAAACTACCCAGCGCCGCAATTTCCACCCACTGGACCTTCCAACCCTGGCTCGCGCGCACCCAGGCGCAATCGTGGTGGAGCATCGCAACGTGCGCCACGACGCGCTGACCACCACGAACCATCGCGTAATGGTAGAAATAATGCGAACAACTCCCGCCGAGGCGCATATCGCAAACAAGCCCCACATGAGCGGGCGCTGCTTCGCCACCGCGAAGGTGGTAGCCCTGAACAGACGTTGGGTGTCGCAGAAGGATCTAACCGATTCTTGAATATAGACGACCTGTCTGATGATGCCGAGGCCGACATGGACGTCGAGGGCGAGTCTTCTGATAGCGATGGCGCTGTAAAGGGCGAGACCAGGAACCGCAAAGTCGCTCGGACGGTGGCAGTTGATCGCGCTGATGGCGATTCAGTTCCCCAATGGGCAGAGCCACAACCAGAACCCGCAAAGCAAGTCCCCAAATGGTCTAATCCTGATCCCTATACTGCGCTGCCCCCTCCTAGTGAGACCACTGGCGTAAAGAAAGATGTTGTTCAGTTCATCCGGAAGGCAAAGAACCAAGCTTCCGAAAAAGCCGCTAGCAACAATGCTGTCGCTGCCAATGATGACTTCATATCTTTTGGCGATGATGACGAAGACGACGAAGAGGAAGCAGATGACGCTCCGGGACTTCACATCTACACTGATGATGAGCCAATACCCCGAGGCCCCAGGAAAGACCGTGGAAGAAAACGCTCGATGGATTATGGTACTGTTGAAGGCTCGCTGAACGACCTTCGCAATGGCCCATCCATTGAGCCTCACAGAGACTTAGATCGCTCACAGCCATCCGGTAGAGGAGGCAACAAGCGTAAATTTGGAAGTGATGTAGTCATTGTTCCTGAGTGGATACCGCAACCATACTGCAATCCAACGCCATGGTTTGCTAACCCGCGCGCGTACGCTCACTTAGCGGGAGAGCCTGAGAGATGGTACCTCACCCCTCTAACATATTTATACTCTTCTGTGCATACAACGTTGACATGAACGTAATGCTGACTTCACATTTAGGCTTCATAACGAGATTTTGGACTTCTACGACTTTGTAGCGCCACAGCCTTTCGAGCATGAAGCACGCCACAAGCTTGTTCAACGTATCTCTGCCGCGTTGAGTGTCCGTCGCTGGTTCCCACACGATGCCGGTCGTATCCTTAGCTTCGGATCGTTCCCAGCGGGGCTTTACTTACCAACTGCCGACATGGACCTTGTTTATGCCTCCGACAGACACTACAACGGCGGACCTCCTGTATTGGAATCCACTCATAAAAACAATCCTTTCAAGAACATCCTCTACAAAGCCGCTAGGAGGTTAGAAGATGTGCATATTGCTGCAACCAGGCCAACCGTAATCGCAATGGCAAGGGTGCCCATCATTAAATTCAGAGATCGAATTACCGGTATCGATGTGGATATTTCCTTTGAAAATCTCAGCGGCGTGCAAGCCCAGGCCACATTCGATAGATGGAAGACCGACTACCCAGATATGGTTTACATGGTAGCCCTTGTGAAGCAGTTTCTGGTAATGCGTGGCTTGAATGAGGTTCACACTGGTGGCATTGGAGGTTTCACGATCATATGCCTGGTCGTAAGCTATATCCATCATTCTCCAAAGTTCGCCAATCTCGGAGAGGGTTTCGTAGGATTTCTGAAGTACTACGGCAAAATTTTCGATCTGTCAAGGCAGCGTATCCAGATGAACCCTCCTGCTATCGTTGAGAAGGTACACAACCAGCACCCACTACTTTGAACAGTACCCTTTTTATGATGACATTGCTAACCTGCTGCAGGGAGATTGGGGTATCGATGACCGACCAGAAAAACACGATGGTCTGTCTATTCAAGACCCTAACAAGCCAGACAACAACATTTCGGGTGGCTCTCGTAAAGCTGTAGATGTGTTCAGAGCATTTGCGGCTGCCTATGACACCTTGTCGGATCGCATGGATGCTGCTAAATCTGGCCAGAATATTGGTACCAGTTTACTTGGCCATGTCCTTGGCGGTAATTACAACTCGTATATCATGCAGCGTCGTCATCTTAAGACTCTTGAGTAAGTTCATCACATTTGAGTCGGAGTATACACGCATTAAAAGCGCTCATCAACGGGCCACTTGGCATATGATGGGTGCGCTCGGTGTAGCCGTCTGAGGAGCTATGCACATATAACGGTGCACATTTTTAGAGTGTATGACTCTGCCAGGCTTTCCATGAAACCTAGAATACTATCATGGTATCCGCCAGGGTCAGGATTCCAAATTTTTAATGAGTTCACGGGAAAAAAGATGGATACGAACGGTTCGGTGCGGTCTCTTTTACTCTGAATAGGTCGGAGGCTCTTGTGGTATGATACCCCTGGCGTTTTATGACTGATCATGCCCGCACATGCTGGCACTGTAATTGCCCATGATGGGCTCCATATCGACTTGTTAGAATTGCACTCACCCTGTTGACTCCCAGCAGACAGGCTACAGCTCCACCGATTACCGGTGTCGAGTTCGGTTCCGATTCCACATAAACAGAATTTCAAAATTCTCAATATATGATTTCACTGATCTTGTATTAGTAGTCTAGATCTTTTCAAAAGCTACTTGTTATGCTTTCTTTTCTCTCTTCTTCCTTGTCGATTCTCTCTGTTTCTCTTTCTTTTACTAATATGTACCCGGTGAGGGCAAGGTTTCTTATCTCATTATCCAAGACCATTTTGCTGGGACTAAAACAGAACAGCTTTTGGGTCATGGCTTCCTGAGAGGGTCACCGGCAACGGGACGTCTTTTCTCATTGAGTGGCTCGCCGAAGGCTTGCGCTCGAGGACGAAAGACGGACCGGTCTTGTTTATTGGATTGCCTGGAGTCCCTTCAAGCTCATCTAAGCTAGGTAATGAGCGTGTCTGTACATGGGCGAAGTGCTTGAATCACGAATATAACGATAGATATGTGCGAATCAAAGGAACTTCAAGGAATAGGCTTTTCAAAAATATGCTATTGAACGCAAAAATCATAGGAATGCTTGCTCATGCAATGAAGTCACTTCCAAAACCGCCCCACTCCCTATCTCTATCCATCTGCCGACTGCCTTCCAACGCCGTCATTCACTGCAACCTTCCAAGTTCAAAGCTCCTTCTTCACCGCTGGGCTAGTTTCAATCTGGGCCTTATCAATCAGAGTCTTGGCGACAGCTACAGACTCCTTCCATCCCTTCTGTCTACTCCAAAACCTTGTTATCGGCGTAGACGCATGAAGGCTCGACTCACGCGCATCCTCTTCGAGACTCTTTCTAGTAATCTCGCCGCCTTGTTCGCTGAGCGTAGGAAGTCTCTTTAAAGAGTTAAGGTTCTCTTCGAAGTATTGCTTGCGTACCAAGAAACGTTCGCGTCGTTCCTTCTGTAGACCAGGCGATTCGATCTTAGAGATGATGTGGCGAATAGTCAAACGTAGGACGATGAAAAGATGCTCAGAAAAGAATACTGTGAGTAACAGCGCCCAAAGTTTGATGTTCGAGGGGCTGCCGGCAGGCCCATTGTTAGTACTGTAGAACATGTAGACAAGCGCCGAGGTCGTAAGGCTACCAAGCCAGGTGAGAAAGGAGAGAGAATCTAGCCATGGGCCAATAGTATCTGCACGCCATGGAGTTGGCCGTTGCATTTCGACACAAATCTTCATGGCATCTGCGCGGAGCTCGACCCAGTCGTTGACTAGAAATGACAGTCCGGTGAGAGGCCAGACAGTAGAGAATAGAGAAAGATAGCCGAATTGCAATACCATCTCCCGAAGATCCGAGTTGACATCATACACATCAAGCTCTGCCTCTTTTCGAACGCGGTCAAGGAATGCAGCATCTTCTGGAGGATCATTAACGGAAGAAGAAGGACTGACACCACCGTTCTTTGCAGCTCTCTCTGACTGCATCTTCTTGAGTTTCGCAAAACCACGACGCTTGAGATATGGCACAACGAGCTCCATTCCGAGGTTAACAACCTGAGCAGTAACAGTGAAATAAATCACTTGCTTGCGGAGACGATCAGGATTGATGGTCCAGCTAGGGTCGTTGTGGTGAAGTTGCTTCTCGTCTTCAGCAAATGGCCTAACGGCCACATTGAAAATATCAAGGTAAGGCACGATGATAGTGCCGAAAGGAACGTAGACAAATGCAGTTAAGAATATCCCCAAGTAGGAAAGTATGAAGTTAATGACGAAGATTTTCCTTGTGAGAGCTGTATCGTAGGCTCCCTGCGTTTCGTAATTCTCAAACTTCGTGAGACGCGTTGCGAATTCCGTCAAAATCGTGGTCAAGATAGGGTTCACGGTTGTGAGGATACCAGTAGGGATGAAAACCTAGAATGTCAATTGAAGGCAGGTACAACAGATGCAAGAGGCTCACCAGAACACTCTTCAGAGGCCCGTCATAAACTTCAGAAATGAATACCTCAATACCGAAGCAGGTAGCGATGACGGTGCCGAGCAGGAACACGACTGCGAGAGCGAAGGGTATCTGTAACAGCTGCCTTGCGAATCGCCTGCCGGAAGAGAAGAATCCCACCTTCTCCCCGGTTACAGGGTCGGTAATCGTTTTCTCTGCTTTGAAGTCTCTTTTGTGAGAATCAATCCTGGATACACCTCGGACCCCCCATCGAATACCAAGGTCAACCTCTTGATGTTTCCAGTACTCGGTGAATACAGTACACCACACTGCACTTACAAGACCGTAGATGGGGGAGAAATGACCAAGGAACAGCCAAGCTACGGCACCGAAAGCAGCAGGGAAGATAAGGAAGGTGAAGTAGGATTGTGTAAAGGCAAAATAAAACGCAATCTGCCATGATTAGTCCACATCACGCAAAGAGAAATCTTAGGTTTTACCTTCTCGCCCAAGCGATTCCTAATATCATCCAAATCTTCCGCGGACAGGAAATATGAAGAAGTCCACTTCTTGATCCAATCCTTGTTGTACGCATGATCGTGCAGGGCAAAGATAGACTCAACATTTTCCCATTCGCCTTCCTTTGGAGTAATACCAGCACCACCCTCGTGGACTGGGTTGGTAATGAGCTGATAAATGATGCGCAGGCGCTCGGCCTCATAAAGGGGTTCTGATTCAAGGGCTTCACGGGTTTCCTTGGGAGGTGCGGCGGCACGAACACCGTGCATCCAGTCGCGAACTCTACGCAACTGTTAGAAATTTCTATCTCCAATGCCTCACGGTGTGAGAGCTCTGACCTTGACCTATAAACCTCGCCAAACAAGTGTTCATCTGATGCGACCCTTACGAAGAGGAGTAATGAGTGAGAATCCCCATTTCGAACTTCAGTCTGCAGGCCGACATTGGCTAACGCTTCACATAGCTTCTCAAATTGGACAATGGCCTTGGATTTATCTGAATCATAGTCAATCTACCAAAAAACAAACAGGCTCATACTACGACCACATACCAATCTTGGCAAAACGATAACTAATGACATAATCGACGTCTAGGTTTGTCTGGAGCGCCTGTGATTTTGCCATGACGGCTGCAGGGCTCGTATCGTCAAGGAGAGCGTATTTGATGTTATAGATTTTGGAGGAAAGGCGGACATGAGCCCAAGGGGCTTTTTGTGTTGACATGTATCCAGGAAGTGGTGTTGCAATGCGGGTCGGCCAAGCTCGACTTAATCGACGTCATCCAGTTAGAAGTTGGTTCGTGCGCAATGACCCCTGTAGCAATCACGACAAGCTCTTATGGATGAGGAAACAGGATCTGGGCAGACAACGTTTCTCGCCTTGCATGGTAGTCTCAAGGCGATGCAGTCACCACATTGTCATCGTGTACATACTGCGCTGGCCTGCTGTGCTAAACAGCTACGAACAATTGTTTATCTAGTCTAATTTTACGCCATTTCAGCTGTAACTCGAGAAACCCTAATGCAGCGTGTTTGAAAGGTACGCCAGATTGCCAAGTTACTTGCCGATCGATTCATTTTTGAATACTCACTCATATTACATCGACAAAAACCATACAATGGACCGTTCATATTCATATTAATTGAAAAACTCACTGTTCTATCTGTATTCCCATGTAATGACTGAACTATGTCAAAGTTTACAGCAGATGTACGAACTCGATAATTAAGCTTCCTGGGTTTTGCGTAAAATAGTCTTGATCATCTCATTGCCCACCTTGGTAGCCTCGGGGAACCTTGGCTCAAAGTATTTTTGTATCTTCTCAAATTTCTCCCTATATCCGTCGAAGTTGCCCAAATCGACTCGCGAGCTCCAGTCTCTGGCAGCAAATGTGAATTCCAGGTCATCTGCGCGGAACGTGTTGTCATCAATAGCGGTATCGATGGCTTCTTCGAGGAGAGTGGGGTTGCGGAAGAGATATTCGGTAATACCAAGCCACATGCGCGACGGCTAGAAACACGTTAATCATTGCGAGCAGTCGATTTGATAGACTTGTAACTCACGGGAGTAGAGCAGATCATATGATCATACGGCACGATTCCAAGTTTCCACCAACAGTCCGCCATAGCTAATAAACTCAGGTGATTGTTCTTGAGTTTCTTCTCTGGTAGAACTCCCAGGCTGAATTGATCCAGGAGATCATCTCTCAAAAGTAGCTGCTTGTGGCTGTTGTCACCCTCACCAAATACAGCTTTTCGGGCAGCATAGACTCTTTCCCGAAGCTGTTCACGATGCCCAGCTAGCATCAATTTAAAGAGTTCGGTGACTGATTCAGCATACTGCTTGATTTGTTTCTTCGCATCGGGATTAAGCATAGCGAGGCCGGCGTAAACGTGCCATTTGTTCGAGTATATTCGCAGGGTAATGTTCTGTTTGACATTCTCGATGCCGCCAATATAACGGTCTGATTCCCATGGGAACTGATTGTTTGCGGACCATGCAGCACCCATGCTCAAGAAAGCGGCATGCGTGACAGCTTGAGTATCCGCCGTTATGCGATCATGCTGATCCGCTGTGAGATAGACATGCTTCGAACCAAGGCATGACATAACGTTTTCAACAAATGTAAAGTCATCGTCAGATGCACGATGCTTAATCAAGACCAGTGGCTGCCCTTTTGGGTCAATGCCAGGACCATGCAGTGAGTGCACTGATACAATGCTGACATCTTTGGGAAGGTGGTCTTCAAAGGCCTGCATCTCTGGGGCTTTGCAGGACGTTTGTCCGCCAACGATAGCTCCGACTTTAGTTGCTGTGCACAATGCTAGTCAGCACAAGTTTATGCAACAAGAATTTGTAAGAGACATACATGGGCCGAAGGCTTTCACGACTGCATCAATGTTTTTTGCTTCGACGCTATACAATATAAAGTCACTGCATCGCGAAACGAAATGGCCGTTCTTCATAATCTCGACGTTGGGCTGGCATAAACTCAGTATGCATTCATTCATATGTGATACATAAAGGTGCTATCCTACATAGTCGCGAAACTCTTCCACCAATCCATCATATTTATCGGGGAGATCGCATGCATTTACTCTACGGGGGTTGCGTCAGTGTATGTCGCAGGGATAAGGTATCTATGAGGCACTGGTTAGCAAAGCTCAACACTGAAAGCCAATGAAGCAATGCGAAGAGTTTTCTGCGATCAGAGGTGTAATAAAAAAGGTAGCGAGATTTCACATCATTGACAGCAACATGCCTAGTAGCTGTGAACCAAGACGGCCACAACGTAGACATGAGCCATACTCGAGCCAAATGCACTCACGGTCATCATAACAAGAAAAAAGGGGGAAAGGGAGTAGTATGAACTTACCAGAATAACAGCTGAGATAACCCGAGTCGACGCGAAGAGACTCACTTCCAACCAGCGGTGCTCAATCGCCGCGCATACATCTTCCCCATATCGCCCATGCCAATCATGCCAACGCTCTTGCGGCTCTCCATACTGAATGAGTTGCACGCCTGAGTGCACGAATGTAATGGAAAACTTCAGCCCATGTTGGAGCGATAGGGAAGAAGGAGTGTTGCTAACAGAAGCGTACCTGAGAAAAGTTGAAGATGCAGGCTTGGCACGCTAAGCTCGGCGGATGAGTTTCTCCGCACACAGCGAGCGCCAATTTCGAAAGCGACCACCAAAAGTTCGACCGTCACCATCACGAACTCGCCAGTCAAGAAACACTTACACAGCCAACATGCCTCCCAAGAAGAAGGTCGAGCGCGGTGCGCAGGAGAACATCCAGGTAAATTACTTCGCATGCATTGCATCTGTTCATCGCTAACAACTTTGCAGCTTGGACCTCAGGTCCGCGAGGTTCGTGAATCACGATTTTGCTCGCATGGGCGAGAATTGACAATTTTCTAGGGCGAGCTCGTCTTTGGCGTTGCCCGCATTTTCGCCTCCTTCAACGATACCTTCGTCCACATCACCGATCTGTCTGGCCGCGAAACCATCTCCCGTGTCACCGGTGGCATGAAGGTCAAGGCTGACCGTGACGAGTCCTCCCCCTACGCTGCCATGTTGGCAGCCCAGGACGTCGGTGCGTAAATTTTTTGGGTATTTTCAGAACGAACAGGAAACTGATTTGCGACAGCTGCCCGCTGCAAGGAGCTTGGTATCTCCGCTCTCCACGTCAAGATCCGAGCCACTGGTGGTAACGGCACCAAGACCCCCGGTCCCGGTGCTCAGTCCGCTCTCCGTGCTCTTGCCCGTGCTGGCATGCGCATTGGACGTATCGAGGACGTCACCCCCACCCCATCCGATTCCACCAGGAGGAAGGGTGGTCGCCGTGGTCGTCGTCTCTGAGCATGTGCGAGAATCATGGGCTCAGTGGTGGAATATGGCATGGCATGGATGGCACGATTTATGGTTTAATGACCACAATCACAAAGTCGCGGGGAACGGCATATCGCCTGGTCTCCATGTTGAACTTGGCTTCTCTGGCGAGGTAGTCAACGTACATCAACAGAATCCTTTCTAGTTTGACAAGGCTTCCCGACAATGAAGTGCTGCCAGCTTTGTGCTTGACGATGATTCTATTTACACATTATGATTACTTTATATGCCGTGACATTGTAGGTTATATGTCGACGACCTGTACAGTATTGCCCAACTTGCCAGTGTTACCGCGCATCTGGCCTGCGTTCACCATGATTGTATTCGAGCTTTGCCCACCCCAGACACGGTCCCATAATAACTCTCGTACACCGCGATACAAGACTCGCACTACACTCCACCAGAGCCTGAGATTGAAGAGCTCATACGTCCATTTGGTTTCTATAGCCATGCCTTGCGAGTATGCGTCATGAGCCTTGTCCCACCACACTACAGTCCGCCCTGCGCCCCAATGGACATGGCCAAAAACGTGCAAAGTTGGCTTCACCCGTCTCACCTCAGCAAGTAGATGTTCACATCCCATGCCCTTTGGAAGCGGCAGGTCCATATGATACTTAAGCGGCGTATGTGTAACCAAAATGTCTACATCCTCAGGTACGGTCTCGGACCAGGCGTCCTGCCCTCGCGCATACTGGAAAGCATGTACGTTCATAGGTCCGCAAGCTGGGATCTGAGGTGCACCATATATGCGAATGCGCCTGTGTGTCTGCCGGTCTGCAAGAAGGGGAGTCCTCGACGTCGATGAACCGGTATTATCAGGCTCAACATTGATTGTCAGGCTCAGCCGCCGGTGTTGCAGGTAATGCAGGCGTTTCCAGTCGATTTTGCCTCGTCGCTGTTCTTCGGATAGTGATGGTCGCGTTCGGGGGTCAAGGTATGTATCGTGATTTCCACTGATTACTACAATTTCTTTGTGTGGCAATGAGACAAGCCAATCGATCTGGTTCTGTATCTCTGTGACATCTCCAGCATTGGTCAAATCGCCTGCGTGGACGAGAATGTCACCTGGCGGCACATGTTCGGGAATGTGAGTATGTGTATCCGATATGCAGACGACTCGTATGGGCACCTGTGCGGGCCGGGGATTTGATCGTAGATATGTTATTGTCTGGTAGGCATGGTAGAGCAATAGCTTCACAGGAGCTTGGAAGAGGAGCGGAACGAGCGGCGTGGGTTCAAAGTCGTCTTTTTGGCGGAAGAACGGGTTGAAATACTCGAGCATCGCCAAAGCCGAGTACAGAATTCCAAGATTTCGTCGCTATCTGATTGTAGCTTGTGTTGCGTGAGTCTGTACTACGAAGAATGCCAGTTCACAGCTGCTGCTGGAAACAAAGAACAGGGGTCTGACCTCATTGCGGCTTGCACATTGCACATGCGCATAGCCGCGCGCCTGGCTCTATTCGGTCGCGACTCCTCAACACTGCATACTCTTCACCCTCCACCATTGTCAGCCCAATGGTATCTCCTCTCCTCCACAGTTACATGATCAGGCTATGAGAAGAGTCAGTGAATGCTCCATTCAGGTTTGGCAGCGAAGGACCTTGACCGGACCCCACTATGACAGAAAGGTGCATGGGGCTCAGCCTTCTAAGAGGCCTGCAGGTTGAAACCACTATCGGGGCAGTGTTAGTAGCAACGCAATGCGCGAGCCTCGTATTCCCCATCTGAATAAGTATCAGCCTTTTGGCTTTTGAATTGACTATTTATACTTCCATCGTTTGGGCCGTGATTTTGCCTCGTTATTGTTCTATCAAAACTGTTCTTCCTTGCCCACGTGCCCTATTATCTTCGACTTTGTATCTCACATAGCAATCATGTCAGGAGCTGAGCTTCCTCTAGCCGTGGTATCTTTTTTCTTTCAAGCGTTTGCAGGATGCGTTCAAGGTAAGCATTTTCCGTTGTCCTGGCCGATCAGTGTTTAATTTCGTACAGGTTACGAGCTCATTGCAGATGCTTGCCGCTTAGAGAAAGATGCACAGTCTTTGCTTGTCAAATTTAAGATTGAGGAACACCGATTACTAAACTGGGCCAAGCTCGTGCAATTGGACTATACAGAAGAGCGTCTTGTCCTGAATCACATGTCCAGAGGATTGATTCTGGACATCTTGGATCAGCAGCGTAAACTGCTTGCTTCGTTTGGTCGACTCGATGCCAGATATGGACCGCTACGGACTCCTCTATTAAGTGAGACACAAGAAATCTTCGAGATCGATTCAAAGCGGCTGCTTGAGAACGAACCAAGCACAGCCGATTTGAGGGAGCGTTCTGTGCAGTTCCCGCCTGCTGAGGACCTGGTTTTGAAGGCTCTCGACTGGATGAACAAGACGAGAGCTATACCTAAGAGAATCAGGTGGGCAACCTGGGATCATAAGAAGATGGAGTCTTTGATCGTCAAACTATCTGGCTTTAATGATAAGATGCACGAGGCTCTCGATAAAGCCCAAATGGAGAGTCTTCTCGAAATGCAGACGCGAACCAATTACCAAATCGTACTTCTCAATAGGCAAATGGAAAACATGGTCCAGCTCTGGCAATCTGACCGTATTGCATATCGTCCTCAGGGTATGATTACTGAACTTGAGGACTCCGAGTACGACTTGCTATGCGGAATTCCAGTGCGAAATATCCGTACCCTTTCGCAACCTCTTGGAGCCCTCGCACAGCAGAAGTTTGTCCATCTTGCTATTGAAGATGCACAGCATGTCAGCGAAGAATATGGTGATTCTATTGGTCTCCCTCACCTGGCAGATAATATTGGCGATACGGAAATACTCCTCAGTAAGATCCGGACTAAGAACGGCGAGCCATTCCCAGATGATATCGAGGAGGGCGATCGTACCGAAGCCGTATACGAAGGCACTTCAGTTTGGATCGAATGGAAGCCTAACGACGTTGTCGGCCCCAGCCTTCCTGATGGGCAAGTAGATCCCAAGATTCGTTCTCGCGTGCAGAAGCTCGCTGCTTTGCTCAAGCAGAACAACCGCACTGTTCGATTCCGCGCACCACACTGCTTAGGTTATTTCGTCGACGAAAGCGAAGATCGTGAATCTCGCTGCGGTCTCGTCTTTGAGAAACCTCTCAAAGTATCTGCTCAGACTGAGCCAACTTCCTTACGAAGTCTCATAGAAGCTTCGAATACCCCAGAATCAACAACAGATATCCCTTCCCTGACTGACCGCATACTACTCATGCGCCTTCTCGCAGATACAGTCGAGCGCCTGCATGCCGTCGACTGGCTGCACAAAGGCCTCCGCTCAGCCAACATCCTCTTCTTCAAGAAAACCGATGAAACGGGAGATGACACTATAAACTTCGCAGACCCTTACGTCTCAGGCTTCGACTACTCCCGCCCTGCAACCAGCGACGACCTAACGGAGCGTCCAACAGACAACCCCGCCGCCGACATCTACCGCCATCCCACGGTGCAAAGCACAGGGAACCGCGAAGAGTCTGAGGGCCGCGAATCGTACAAGAAGAGCTACGATCTATACTCTTTAGGAATTGTGTTGTTGGAGATTGCGTATTGGAAAACGATTGATCGGATTCTGGGGATTGACCTTATGAATGCGAAAGCTAAGCAGATATGGCCTGTCAAGGAGAGACTTCTTAAAAAGGAGCCGCAGCATTTGAGGTTTGTAAAGAGCCATTTGGGAAACACTGTCGAGGGTGTGATCAGAGCATGCCTTGAGGGACCAGAGGCTTTTGGACTGCCTAAGGATTGCGATGAAAAGAGAGGCCTTGTGGCGGCGGCGTTGCAGACGGCGTTCGGGGAACAGGTCGTGAAGAGGTTGGCGTCGATGAAGGGGCTATGAACAGTTTGAGTGTGAAAGTTCCTAGATATTTTTGCTTAATCCTATATCGTGGCATGCAAATAGAAACGAATGAAAATATATGATGGCGTTTACATATACTGGCTTGAACCGCCATTTGCTACGTCATTGGAGGCTGAAGAAACTATGGCTCATTTGAGCTTGAAAATGTACTGTATTGTTGCGGATAGGTTGGCATGGGTGATAATGTATGTCATTTACTGGGGGTGGCCCCTCCAAATTCGCTATGTCGTTTCTCATCGCTCATATCTATCTATTCACTCCAGAAGCCTCCCTGTCCATACCAAACCATGCCGACCCGTCGCTACCTCGTCAAGAGGTTATGCAAGTATCCTTGATGCAAATAAAAATCGAGTTGAAGACGCTTAGTAGCCCACCTTCTTGAGATATTCACCCAGCTCGACGACGGAACTGAAAGCGTTGGGTGTTTGGACAGAGTCGGGGTGATGGGCGATGAGTAGTGCTTGGGTGGTCTTGTAGGCGACGACGCCTTCCTTGCCCTGGTACGAGTCAGCCTTTTCCATGTTTACTATCTTGTACGTATGTGTTCAAGGCATACCTTCTTGGCCTTCAACGAGTCGTCGGTCGACTCGATGGTCATGTACTTCTCGCCGTTGACCTTGACACCGTTGGAGATGACAGCCTTTGGTTCGCTCTTGTCATTGAATGAGGCGGCAATGGCGCTCATCTCAGCCGCGGTGAGCTGCAGCCTGTTAGTATTCTTCTGCAGAGCCAGTGTCTGTGTTGCCCAGTATGTTTGCCTGATTTCCCCTGACAAGTTTGCGCGGAGGGCGGGGTGTGTGAGAGACGTACAGAGAAGCCAGGGGACGAAGCCCATGTAGTCTGGCCGTTAACATCGCAGATGACGGCCTTGTCAATGTTGCCAGTGCCAACGAGGCTGGAGCGCGAAGAGTTAGTCAAGAGTACATATGCTCAGGTGATGTGACAATACCTCTGGTCGACGTATGCTGAGGCAATGTGTTAGCGGTAAACACCCCGAAGCAGTATGGGCCGATGCTTACCTTGCCAGGACATGATGAATGAGGGGTAGAATGTGCGGGCTGGAAGAGTGTGTAGTGGTGTCGGTGTTGTGGATGCGCGGGAGAAATTCGCGTGTAAGTGGCAAAGGAGATGGAAACAAGTTTGACTAAGCAGGGGGAAGACGAGCTGTGGCAGTTATGCGGTGAGAAAGTGCAGGCTGTTGGGCAAGTTCGCGACGTCGGGCAGAGCCGTAGATGGTCGAGCGAGCTTTGGTAGTGGGGCAGCGCTTTTTTATGACCCCGCATTGCAACAGGACAGGCACCCTTCACTTGCTCATCATCAAACCTGAGCTTTTCCCTAAGCAATCACTTGCCCTACAATCCTTCGAGCACGGAATGCTGCGCTTATGGCGCCATCTTGCAGCCCTCGTCCGTGTGGGGGTTGTCTCGGTCTCACGCATGCAGCCCAGAGCGGCCATGGTTGCAGAATGACGAAACCCACTGCGGCTTTTGCTTGAATGTCTGACTTTCTACTTTGGCCCGACTGCCGCTGCAGGCCAAAGAAAATATGGTCCGATTGCTTTGAACCCTGGGTAACGGTTGCATAACACAATCCTCTCTAAACGTAACTGGTTTGTTGTGCATGTGATTGCTGTAGAACGTACGTTCTTGTGAGTGAGATCCAAAGTTTTGATACAAACATGTTAGAGTATAATCTTGATTTTCCTAAATAGATGGAATAGACACCCATACCTACACGTGATTAACGGGTTATCTTAGCCATGCAGGCACATATCTTCTCCTGCATGTTCAGAGGCCGGTGCTGTTTGCATAAATGGTCATTCGCGCTGTGATTGGTTGTTGTTCGGTCACGTGCTAGCGCTCCCGGGAGCTCCAACGCCATGAAGCTTGGTCGAGCTTCGAGAAAGTTGTAACAACTACTCGACCCTAATCAACAACATAAACCCTCTAGATTTGACTGTGCGTATCGCTGGACCATAAGCATCTTTGATAGAAGGCAGTTCAAAGCCATGCCTTCTCTATCCCGGTCAGCCTCGCGGTCAATGTCGCGATCACGTTCTCGTTCTCGCAGCCCTTCGCGCGACCGTTCGCGCACGAGGTCGCCCAGCAAAGTCAACTCTGCACATTCACGATCACCTCGGCGTTCGGTCAGCCCGCGCTCTGCTTCACGTTCACGTTCGCGATCACGAAATTCCCGTTCACCAACTCCACGGCGCAATGGTCGACGAAGCTACACACCAGACAGCCGATCGAGGTCGCGATCCAGAGGGAGAAGTTACACGCGCAGTCCTGCATTTAGAGACGCCTCGCCCGCTCCTAGAAGCGCAAAGGCCAGTAGAAACCCTCTTTGTTTGGTCGGTGCTAACAACAGTAACAGATTGTAGTCGAGGCATTGACAAGGAACGTAAAAGAAGATCATGTGCGCGAAATCTTTGGCAAATACGGTGTTATCAAAGACCTCAGCATGCCCATGAATCCAACTTTTAACATCAATCGTGGACTCGCGTACATTGTATACGAAGAAGTCGATGACGCCGAACGCGCCATCGCGAAGATGCACGACGCACAGCTAGATGGCGCAAGGCTGCAGGTGTCAATCGTTCTACCTCGCCGTCGATTCTCACAAACACCTCCTCCCGCTCGTAGAGGCCCACCACCGCGCGGTGGCTACCATGATAGTTATGATAATCGTGGCGGAGGACCACCTGGAGCATATCGGCCCCCACCAATGGGCGGCGGTGGCCCACCACGCTATCGTTCACGATCTCCCCGTGGAGGATTCAGAGGCGGCAGGGGCGGCAGAGGAGGTAGAGGCGGCTTTGGCTACAGACCTCGTTCATACTCAAGATCTCGAAGCAGGTCCCCACGTCGTAGCCCAACACGATCAACCTACAGCCGGTCGCGTTCCAGGACTCCTCCTAGGCGTGGGTATGGCAGAAGAGACTCACCGCCAAGGAGAGGTGGCCGAGGAAGAGGTGGTGGCGGCGGTGGCGGCGGCGGTGGAGGTAGACGAAGCCCAAGTTACAGCTCATACGGAAGCAGAAGCCCACGAGACCGCAGCTGGAGCAGAGATCGCAGGTAGAGCAGTCCTCATATCGACCAATAAGGTATAAAAAAACAAGCCCATGGATTGATTTTGCTTTGGCAACTTTGGTTTAATGCTTCATTCATACCCACCAATATATGCTTATACAATCAAGCCATCTTCAGCTGGAATCCAGCACCCTTCTCTTCCTCCTCTCTATTCGCAAACAACCCACTAAAATCGATATTCTGAATACCCGGCGCTTGCCCTCTCTTCGGCGCATTCGGACTATGACGCCTCCTCTTCTCTTGTCCTGCTCTGCTAGGAAACGTTGGAAACATCTCGCTTGGTTTGGGTTTTGGTTGCTCTTTGAAGTAGGGGTGTTGCAGCACTTCATTCGCACTCGGTCTATGGTCTGGGTTCAACGACAGTAGCGAAGAGAGAAGATCGATACCAGCGGCAGTCAAAAACGGGAATTTCGATCGATTGAAAGTTGGTGCATTGCGGTGATCTCGAGGTAATTTCAAGGATCTGGCATTAGGTAGGCGATAGAACTGTGGCCAGAGTTTCTCTGTAGGTAGGCCACATAGTGAGAAAATGAGAGATAGTTCATCGACTTCGTTTTTGCCCTGTAGGATTGGTTCTTTGGCTAGTAGTTCTCCAAATATACAGCCAATGCTCCACATATCGACTTCGGTGCCGTAACTCGTTGTACCAAGAAGCAATTCTGGTGCTCGGTACCATAATGTGACAACGAGCTGTGTGAGGGGCGCATTGGCGGGTGGTATATACCGTGCCATACCAAAGTCAGCCAATTTGAGTTGCCCACGGTTGTTCAGGAGGATGTTGGATGTTTTGAGATCGCGATGCATGATGAAACTGTCATGCAGGAATCCTACGGCTCCTACTAATTGCCTCAACAGCGTTTTGACTTCGCTAGCCATGAATGGATCAGACATGTCTTCCTGAAGGGTCTTGAGATCGTGTTCGAGAAACTCCATTACCAGTACGCATTCCTGAGGATCATCGCCGGCCAAGATTTCCTTTAGCTCGACGATATTGGTGTGCCGTGCCTTTTGCAGTATATTTATTTCCCGGAGAGCGGTGATAGGAAAGCCATCTTGATTATAATCCATTTTCACTTTTTTGAGTGCAACGACCTCGTTGGTAGAAATGTCTTTGGCGCGAGACACCCATCCATACGAGCCTTCTTCAATTTGGTTGAGGGTGTCAAAGTTGGAAGTATGGCGGCATGAAGTCCAGTTGCCTCCGTCGAATCTCAGGAGCTTTCTCTCGGCTTCAGAATCTTTGCCTGTAGGAGTGGCATTACCTTCATCGCCTGAGGATAGTCGACGCCGCTTTGCAGGTCGCTGCTGTGCTGCTTGAGCTGCAGCCTCGGCTTCTTGTTGCTTTAACAGCTTTAGACGCTTCTTTTCTTCCTTCTCTTTCTTTCGGCGAAGCTCTTCTGCCTTGTCTGCTTCGCTATCTGCCCAGCGTGATGCCATCGTCTTAACTCTTTCTTGTTATCTTTTTCCAATGGCTTGAGTCTTGAAACTAGATGCTTTGTCTCTAAGAAAGAGATGTCGGAACGAGTACCTCGTTCTCGATCTTTATAGATGTTGTGATACAGAACGATGTCTACAAGCACGTGGAGTGAAGTTATGCGGTGGTCATAGCTCCTTCACCTGCAGCGTTCCGACCGAAACTTTTGCGATTCCGAATTATTGAACGTCATGGAACTCCGATAACACATCGACATGAGAGCGCATTCGCTCAATCTTCTTCGGACGGCTACGCGATGTAGTCAATCGCGACTGATTAAGACACAAAGTGTCGCAACTCAATGTGCAATTCGGTGGTCATCGTCATTGGGATCAAGCTCTCCAGATGCTGATCGAAAATGGTCGACACCACTGGCAAAAATGCTAGGACAAGCTATAACCGTAAGTGAACATTAACGTACGATTGCTTCTAAAAGTTAACCATTGGCAAGACAACAGGACCGATATCTGTAGCAGCGTACATGCGACAATGTCTCACTGCACCTGACGGCGGATACTACACCCGACAGACCTCGAGTGGCCAGGACCAGTTCGGAACTAAAGGAGACTTCGTAACATCTCCGGAGATCAGTCAGATATTTGGAGAGCTGATTGGAATATGGTTATACGCAGAGTGGCTGGCACAAGGGAGGAAGGACAAGGTGCAAATCATCGAGGTCGGACCAGGACGAGGCACATTGATGGACGATGTTTTACGAGTACGCATATTTTACACCAGCGATAAACCTGGAGTGTATACTGACAGAGGGCAGACGATTTCGAGCTTCAAAGCTTTCACGAAAAGCATCGAAGCTATATACCTCGTAGAAGCATCACCACATTTGCAAAAGCAACAAGCGAAATTATTGACAGGGTCGGAAGATCTGAAAGAGAGTGCAATAGGATGGCAAGCCCCCCTTAAATACATCCCAGGCGTAAACATACAATGGTGTGAGGATATAAGATTCGTCCCCAAAGGTAAGATCAAAGACAATGTCATATCACATTCATGAAGCTTACAATTCATCAGAGGATACTTCTACGCCTTTTATTCTTGCACACGAGTTTTTCGACGCGCTGCCCATTCACGTGTTTCAGAACGTAGCGCAGTCATCTATACCTCCGTCTTCAACGATCATGACTCCCACTGGGCCAATCAAACCCAAGCAAGGAGTTTTGGCGCCGAAAAATACCTGGCACGAGCTTGTAGTATCTCCTGCCTCGCCTTATGGGTCTGCAGGCACCACTGTCACCACATCGTCAACAGGGGAGAAGGAACCCGAAAAACCTGACTTTGAATTGACGGTTTCGAAATCACCAACACCACATTCACTCTACCTGCCTAAGCGATCAGACCGCTACAAGAAGTTGGAAAATACGCCAGATGCGATCATTGAGATATCTCCCGAATCTCTAGCTTATGTATCCGACTTCGCGGTCAGGATAGGCGGTAGCAATGTCAAGTCAGAAACGTCAGCACCAGCATCACAGCAACGAGTACCCACGCCAGCACCAGAGGTCTTCACAAAACCAAAGCCGTCTGGTGCAGCCCTCGTTCTAGATTATGGGACGTCTGATACCATTCCTGCAAACACCTTTCGTGGAATTCGCGCACATCAAACCGTTTCTCCTTTCCTATCACCTGGTCTGGTAGATCTTTCGGCTGATGTGGATTTCCTTGCCCTAGCCGAAGAAGCCCTAGATGCATCTCCAGGAGTAGAAGTACACGGCCCTGTAGAGCAGAGTTTCTTCTTAGCGACTATGGGCATCAAAGAGCGTGCAGAGCGCTTGCTCAAACAGGCAAAAGATGAGGAGACGAAGAAGAGGCTGGACGCAGGTTGGAAGAGACTTGTTGACCGAGGCCCGAATGGAATGGGTAAGACCTATAAGGCTATGGCTATAATACCGTTCATAGAAGGCGCAAAGATGAGAAGACCAGTTGGGTTTGGTGGGGACATTTAGCTAGCTATAGTATAGACTATCCTGCTCAACACACCATTCAAACGCCGACCACTCGCTACACTTGAATCGCGGTGGGCTGAGTAGACGCAGAATACGCAACGCCTACATCAGACATAACCAAAGAACTACGCCACAGCTGTGACGTACACCTCCCATTTCAACATGTCTGCTTTTGAGAGCTCAATGTAACATCCTGAAGGAATCCCAGCAGATCGCAGAGTATTCCGGAAACGACAAAAGAATGTATTCCTTTGAAGAGCGAAAGTGATCAAAGGAAAATTTTCCGGAATGTTTAGAGGACTAGCTTATCAGTTGCGCTTGAATGGAACAAAGAAACGGCTGTCGTAGTGGTGACGGTAATTCACGGGGCTATCTTTAGACGTTTTTGGATTTGCCAAGATTATGGAGTATTGCGGAGGGCTCGAACGTTGCCCTCAAGTCATTATTTGGGGGCTATTTTTAGGACTGGGGAAGATATGGGGATGGGGTTTTTGTTGAGGTTTGTTGAGATGTGGGTTGGAGATACGCCAGTCTGAGCATGTTGAATCGTAAATTGTCATGGAATTTGACATGAGCTCAAATCATGCATGAATTCCCCACACAGATCGCCAAACCCCCCATTGATGTGAAGATAAATTTTGCAAAATAAAATGTGGCACACAGTTATAAAAGAGTAATTTTTTGTGAGTTTTTCTTGGAGTTCTTTATAGTCTATGCATTAGAAATTAGTATATGATAATACACTACTTCACACCAAACATCCCCATATCCCATCAACTGGATCTTAAAACCGAGACAAAGGAAATCCCACCCAAGGCTTCAACAGCCATTTTACAACCAGGCGAAGACCCAGCCCATGAGGCCCATGATGCTGAGCAGAGCACCCATGGATCCGTAGTCAGAGGCAGCAGCGCCAGTGTATGGTGGAGGAGCGGCACCGCCACCGTTGCCACCGTTGCCACCAGCACCACCGGCACCGCCAGCACCTCCAGCTCCACCGTTACCTCCAGATCCTCCGGTAGGAACGACAACAGGAACGGTAGCAGGGATAGTAGTGGTGACGTTGTAGACGATAGTGCTGTTAGACCAGCCGCTTGGCTTGGGAGACTTGCTTGACTTGGGAGGCTTGGTAGAGGTGGTGCGGATGTTGTTGCAGAACCTGTTCTGGAGATCGTAGAAAAGACGAGTCTCATAAGGCTTGCAAACCTTGTTGACCTCGGCACCGACGTTCTTGGTGGTCAACTCGAGGCAGATGCACTTCCACTCGTATGGGGTGCACTTGCTGTTAGCAAGGCAAGGCCAGACCTTGGTTTGCTGTGCCCATATTAGTATTGACTATATATAATTTCTTGATGTAGCGAGAAAGCTTACAGCGCATTGAGGAAGAGCCTGGATCAGAGGGACAGCATCGTCCTGCTTTCCACTGGGTGTCCAAGTGGTGTATCCGGGTGCAGCGGTGGTATACTGTCCGTTTGTGACAGTGACGAAGCTGGTCAAAGTCACCGCAGTGGTGAGGAGAACGGTAGTGAGCGAAGGCATGTTGGTGATCGCAGGGTCTCTTGGAAGAACGAGTGTAGGATCAGGTACTATAGTAGCACTTGGAGAACCAGGAAATGGCAGATAAGAAGAACTTGCGATTGTGGATGTCGAAACCAAGTACTGGTGGATTTGCATGGTAGTTATAGAAATCCCGAAGATCTTTGAAAACGTCAAGTCAAATCCAAGTGAGAGGTACCGGCTTCTAACTGCTCGCGGCTAGCTACCCATATACTCCCATTTCCTATTACCGTTTGCATGTCTTGGAAGCTGGCGTTGAAAGACTTGATGGTAGGACAAGAGCAAAATTCAATTCGAGACGCATCCGGACTCGATCTTGTTCCCGGTTATGGTGTTGCTTAGGCGGTGATGGTCGTGCGCGAATATCCGAATCCGGACATGGGGCCTGGAATGTAACCCATGCCAACTACGGCTGTCGACTAACAGTAACAGTTCAAGCGGGATAATTGATAGCGAGACTAGAAAGGGTTCCGCTTTCCTGAGACGTCAAATAGTAGACTTAGGTTGCGTTGCTGGATGTCGCTTAAACCTATCTTGGTGGTAGTCGTGGTTGTTGTCGCTAAGCGCTGAGGTTACTTTGCGAGCGCAAACAATGAAAAGCATTTTTCGATAAAATCTCAGTGGCCGCTAATCGCAACACGGCCTATCAGCACAGGTGATTATGCTGTTATCTCGAAACGGCGTCGCCCAGCCACAGTACGATGAGGCTGATGTTCCTGAGCTCATAGAAGCTCTCGTGATGCTGCTTCACATATCGTCTAGGACGTAAGCGACCATCTCTTACTTACATTCCGGATTGGGTAGATTAGCCAGTAGTTGTGCGTAATCGTTGTGGCAATACTCATGAATATGGGTTAGAGATTTGTGACGTACTTCCAGTCCATGTAAGCTAGAATGTGCGGTTCTTTGCTTCGATGATGAGATCAAAGAGCAGACAACTTGCTTTGAACATTACTTGTTTCAAAAGTCTGTAGACCTTTGCAGAATTTTGAATTGGGTCGTAGTTGACGCTACCATTGCATGCCCATTGTGTCCTGTGTGATTTTGTCAGCATCACAGTCACAATACTTTCCTTTCCCTAGCAAGGGAGGAGCATAGGGACAACCAATTTCAGTAAACAATGGACCCTGAATGCCTGGGTTCTTCTCTTCAGATGTCAGTTGAGGGGAATAAAACTCCGTAAACAAAGACTACTCAGGTACCGCGCCACCATGTTACAGTATGCTACATACCCACTATGTAAGCATTCATCAATGAGCGGTACTCTCGGGCACTAGCAGTTGTTCTACACCATAGAAGATGACGTTGGTTTTCAAAGTCACACCGGCTTGACCATGTTCTAAAATTGGCATGACAGCGCGTCGTCACAACGAACAAGTGTGCACAGTAGTTATGCACAAGCAGGGAGACGGCGGTACCTCTTTGTAGGTTAGTGGGTGGAGAAGCACGATTGGAGATGTGCTCAAGGCTGCAGAGGATACTGCATTGTCATAGAAGAGAGGCACGAGGCTAGAGAGCTTCATTATCGGAATTGGGGGAAAGATATGAATTTCGTTGAGCAGATGCATGCGCGATATGGTGTTGGTGACTGAGCATCGATATAGGCACGGGACAGACAGGTGGCAAGCATGGGACCTGAAAAGGCTAGACTATATACGTATTAGCGCGGCGCTAACATTTTTCACGAAAACTGAACTTTTGCGTTTGAGCTTCGTTTACGACGGAACACACAAGATGGCGTCCAAGTCGTAAGTCTTTCCTTGCCATTCGTCATGCATAAACTGCGTCCAGCTTTGACAGCTGCTGACTTGACGCAGAAGTGTCCCGACCCAGAACGATATTCTCGTTCCTGAGACGCTCTTGAAGAAGCGGAAGTCGCAAGAAAAAGCGCGTGAGGAGCGTGCGCTCGCGACAAAGGAGAAGCGAGGTACGGCAGCCCATTGTGCCTTTGATGAGACGAGAGAAGGATTGTGATGATGAAGACAACCACACTATCGGCTAGACTACGGTCAATGTTGTCGAACTGTTAACCATCTTTCGGGACTGATACAATCACTTCTCTCGATCTTCGTGGCATGTAATATGGCATGAATAGAGCTGACAGCTGATAGATAAGAACAAGAAGAAGCGGGAAGTCATCTTCACAAGGGCGGAGAAATATGTAAAAGAATACCGCGACGCCGACCGAGAGAGGATACGGTTACAGCGGGAAGCCAAGAAGGCTGACAGCTTCCACGTTCCTGCGGAGTCGAAGCTGGCCTTCGTTGTGCGCATCAAGGGTATCAACAAGATTGACCCTAAGAAGCGGAAGACCCTGCAGCTTCTGCGTTTGTTGCAGATCAACAATGGTGTCTTTATCAAGCTCACCAAGGCTACTATGGAGATGTTGAAGAGTGAGTTTGCTCCATAGTTGTGATACCTTTGTTGCAATTGCTAATGGCATGGCGCAGTTGTTGAGCCATTTGTCGCTTACGGATATCCAAACCAAAAGTCGGTTCGCGAACTCATCTATAGTAGGTCATTCTGAGCTATCTCCACATATATATCACGCTAACATGAAATGTAGAACGAGGTTATGGCAAGGTTGACAAGCAACGCCTCCCTTTGACTGACAACGAGATGATTGAAGAGAATCTCGGAAAGTATGGCATGATCTGTATGGAGGATCTCATCCACGAGATCTACACAGTGGGGCCCAACTTCAAGCAGGCATCCAACTTTTTGTGGCCCTTCAAGCTCAACAGCCCAACTGGGGGTTTCCGCAAGAGGAAATTCAAGCACTTTGTCGAAGGTGGTGATTTAGGCAACCGCGAAGACAAGATCAACGAGTTGATTAAGCAGATGAATTAAGAGGCGCCAGTGCGTTAGATTGGAGCATACTGTGTAGGATGCGGGGGAGGCAAAGAAGACGGTAGTGGTTTGGAGTATACCCAGGGGGATTGTGCATTTGCATCGGCGTTAAGGGAAAAAAGGGCCGTGGGAAAATCAGGGTTATGAACAAGACCACGTGCAGGTGCATGGTTCATTACAATAGATCAGGGCACAAATGGTGCAGGGAATGCAGGGAATGCAAAGCGGAGTACCAAGACAATCATGTGATAGTGAGACACGATGGGGCCAGTTGGGCAGCTGTGGGGTTGCCACAGGAAGATGAGTAGTTGATTGAATTGCACTGTATACACCATGCTAGTGCGAAGCTCAGCCTCGAATGCAGTGTGTGTGAGAGAGTGTGTGCGTGTGGCCAAGGTTGAATATTACTCATGGATTCACGCGGAGAGGTGCGTCAGGTACGATGCGCAGTCATCTACTACGATTACTAGGAGGTAGGGCAGGCCCCCTGACTTTGCAAACACATCGTCATCAGCCACGATGGGCGAAGTTTGTCATGCAGGCCGCGCAACGGTCATCATATCATGGTGGTGACAATGGAATGGCACGTACGCGGGAGCCTGGGGGAAGATCTCAGGAGGGGCCGCAGACGGTGACTGGCTGGGTGTGGGCGTTGACTTGAATGGCGGACAAATGGCGGCGCACAAGAGGCAGAGAAAGCTGGACTTGGCAGGTGTGGGAAGGGCTCCAAGGCACCAAGACACTATCTTCGTACGGCTCCGACACCAGCTCGCAGTGATGCAACCGCGGATTTTTTTCTCTGGTGTGTGTGGGATGGGATGTGGGCTTGGTCAGACCGTCGACGTGCGGCGGGCCAGGCGTGCGACATGCCGACGACGGACGGCTTGGAAGGTTGCCACCATGTTAGGTGTGATGATGACTTTGTGCATTTTTTAGGCCAGGTTGGTTTGCACCCATCAGGATTATTGGGGAGAGTCAAGAGGCGTTTGCTGCTGACAGTGTGCTTCGACTCTCTCTCTCTCTCTCCTGATCCCCCCAGGCGCAAGGTCATCAAGGTCATGGAAGGCTGCAGGTCGTCGGCGCCGGTGCGAGTGAATGGCCGCTAAGCCAATGCAGGCGTCATGGCCCAGATGCCTTGCTCCATAACTGTCGTCCTCAACGCCGCGGCTACCGGCAAGAAACGGATTGCAAATGCTCATGCGGACAGGCGATGCACACAGTGTGCATGAGCAGACTAACACAATTTTCACGCATGGCAAAGAGGCGCGCGCCAGTAGGACAAGGCTCAAAGCAAATGGGCGCAAGAGTGGACTGGGCTAATGGAATGGACCAGCCAGCCAGCCAGACAACACGTCCGTCCCAAAGTAAATGCAGCGGTCAATCATCAGCCAGACAGGAGGTACTCGCACTCAGTGGCAGGCACAGTTGTGAAAGGGCCGGCAAGTCGAGGCGCACGCATGGGAGCTAGGTGCTAATTATGTAGGGAGATGACCAGTGCGTGGGGAGTAAGCCGGGCACAGCACACGGGGTGGCCCAAAGGGCGATGGGCGTTCTGCACGAGGATGGAGACGAGATGGAGCAGAAGAAGGGGGGGCGAGGGCGAGCAGTCGACAGCCGGCGATACGTGGCTCTCGCTCTGGCGGATGGTTGGGCAGACGGGGCCAGAGACGCCTACTCTGTCGATAGCATGCAACAGCGGTGTCGCCCGCGCTTTGCGACCTGGCTGGGAGGTGAGCGGCTAGCTTGCAAAAAGGTGAACCAGACGCGTGATGAGTGGACGAGTGGCCACACGCTGCCCCCCTAATGCCCTAATGAATGTGAACGAGTATTACGCACCCGCTCTTGGGCTTGCCGTTCGCTTGTGCCTCTCGCACTGAACTAACCACCCTAGCCACGAACCAGCTACCCGCCTAGCAACGCTGCACCGCACACCACCCGGCCTGCCATTCACTACCTCTCCTGCTTCCTCCCTCCTCTTTTTCCACCCTCCACCTCTACCCTCTCCCTCCTCTCCCCCCTTCAACAACCACCCGTCGACATCGCTGCAGGCCTCGCTCCTCCCACGGGCGACCCTCTCCCTCTCTCTCCCTGAGCCTCCGACTGTCTCGTAACAGCGGCCTGATTTTCGCTGCGACCTGCACTCTCGGGCATCCCTCGCCATCCCTCGGACTCGCACGGCTCAAATTCCTCCCTCTACGCTGCACGCTGCGTCCAGCATTGCCTGTGGTTGTCGTTGGCTACCTTTGTTTTCTTTTTTCTCCCCCGCTGTTCAACGGAGCCCGTTGCAAATCCAAACGTCGGCAGTGCTGCGTTTTTTTGCTGGACCCGTCCCGATCGTCCCGGACCCTGGCTACCCTGGTTCCTGACGTTACAAACCTCGATTGTCTCGTCGTCTCCACCACCCTCCTCCCACACCTGCTGCGCCAACCTCCCAGCACAGGGCAGGCCTTTTCTTGCATCTTCGGCTTCCGGTTTCGAGCGTTGCTTCTTTCCACCTGCGCCCTTCGCCCAACGTCGCGCTTTCTCCCAGGGACCCCCCAAACCCGCCCTCTCACCCATCCCCTTGCGACACGTCCACCACCAGTTTGCATCACGGGCGATCTATTCACTTAGACGTCGCCCCAGTCTGCGTTTCGCTGGCTACCACGAACGCGTCGACCATTTGTGATTTTTGACGCATCCACCGCGTCGCATCTTCTGGGACTACCGCGCAACCAGCCGTCTTGCCGGCTCTCGCCACCACAGTCAAGGCATACGCATTGCCGGAGTAAGACTTATTCCTATCAACTCCCGGCCTTCCTCTTGATTGTCCCACACTCGACACACTTTCTCTAAGCGACAACTCTCCTTTGTGCATGAGCGCATCTTACTAGAGCGCCGGTAGTTCTCCACACAGAGCGTACGCTCACCAACCTCCAGCGGCTAGAACGAAAGGACTGTACGTTACCTGGACGCTCTGCCTACCAAAGCGCTCACTGACACGCTGCACAGGTGCTTTGCCAGTCTTTTCCGTTCTTCTGCGAACCCTCGACGCCAATATGCCGTCCTTCTACCCACGTCACAACCTGCCCCGGCAGCTTCTGACACCTCCCGAATTCGTTCCCAGCTACCAGCCTGGCTGTGGAAATATGCAATACCAGCAACAGAATGCCTATGCTGGACAGCCCACCATTCGGCAACAGGACGACGGCTACGACTTCGCAGACCGCTATGGCCAGCTCGCAATTGCTATGCCACCCATGTATCCCCAAGCTGGCACCTACCTGAGCAATGCACCACACAGCCTCCCACCACCAAGCTCTTTGTATGCGCCTGCTGGCAACGCTCATCTTCCCCCCATGCGGGTCCAGTCCAACCACGCCTTGGACGCTGCGATGCAGCAACAACGCGCACAGGAATATAACCACCACACACATGCTCCTGCAAAAGAGGAGAAGCCTGTCGGTGGTGTTTCCGCCAAGCTTGACTACGACATGGATGTCATGACTGACTTTGTTTGCGACACGGCATTGAGACTGATTACCCCGGGCCGTATGATGCCAACTTCGTTCCGCAAGTGGGTTCATCAGGTCTTGTGCGCGACGAGGCTCCCTTCAGCAACCATTCTACTCAGCATGTTCTACCTGAGCAACAGGATGCCAATGCTCTACGCTGAGCCCAAGACGGATACACACTTGTTCCGTCTCCTTACCATTGCATTGGTCCTAGGTAGCAAGTTCTTGGACGACAACACTTTCATCAACCGATCCTGGTCCGAGGTCAGCGGCATTCGTGTCGAAGAACTCAATCGGCTAGAGATGGAGTGGTTGAACGCCATCGACTACCAGCTTCATCGTGACCCTCTGGAGCACCAGGGTTGGACCTATTGGTCGGAGCAGTGGAAAGAGTTCCAGAACCATGCTGCTGCCCGCGTCGGCCGCAACAACAAGCTGAGCCCGATTGACACATCGGTGCAACGACGCTCACTCAACCCCAACAAGCCGTTGCCTCCGCTGCCAATGCAACAGGTGTACAACCCGCCGCCATATGAGTACACACCCAAGTCGGCACAGTCGTCTCAGTCATCGTACAACCTTTCCAGTTACTCGCAGTATGACCCTTGGAGATCCGCCAATGAGCGATCTCCTGCATCTGCGCCAACCACGGGACCGACTACTCCGGAGTACTATGGCTCTGCGGGTCCTTGGGCCCCGGTCGAAGGTTACTCACGTCGCACCATGTTCGGGTTTCCTCCCCTGTCTCAGCCAGCTTTACCCCAGCCTCAGCAACACCATGCATCCAACTTTTGCCCTCCTGGGTACAACGCGCAGTACAACACTTCTGTCTGGAACCATCATGGTGTAAACTGTGGCTGTGGATTCTGCGCACATAGGCATCCACAGTATCTGATGGCTCCTGGCTACGGACCTCAGGCTGTTGCTGTTTGATCACCTTACACGCGATGTCATTGTGGAAGCTGACTGGCTTCTCCTTTATCGATGCATATTCGACGCTCATCTCCCATCTTAGCGATTCATCTGTTCAAAAAAAAAGTTTCTGTTCATTATTGCCAAGTATCCTGGTTCAGCACTAGCACAACCCACAGACCCGACTCGGTCACTGGATACCTTCTGGCATTTTTCTCTTCAATCCAAGCCTTAGACCACTCGATCTGGACGTTCGAATTAAATCAACGGCGCAGGACTGGCCTATTCTTCACGCTATTTCAAGCATATTGGCGCCCTTCCGGATCTCACGAAAACGCATAAGGCTTGCGATCATCTTGCATGATAGATTTCGCATGGCCTTCTTGGACCCATGCTCTTTTGTTATTCCCCTCGTTATGTTCTAGACTTTGGGGCTTGTTTCTCACGGTTTCCTTCGGAGCACGTTAAGTGTTATTGGGCCCTGGCGTTTTTTTCTTTTTGACCAGAGTGTCACATCAATGTCTTTCTACTTTCCGGCTGTCCGACCTTATGGCTCCAGCGTTTTGCTCGGTGCCCCTTACCCAGCCTTGATGATTCTCTTTTCCTTGTTCTGCACGGTACCACAAGAATGGTTTGGAGGGTACTCTTTGCGTCGATTAATGGTTTTTTGTATTTCTTCGGAGTTTGGCTCGGCATATTGAGTCGCTCCTGGGTCCACGGTCTTGTCTTCGCACACCTGTTGCTTAGCGCAGCTACAGCAGCGTCATCTTGCCCGGAGAGGACCCCTTTTCAAGACCCTTTGTTACGTTACTTGATCACGACTTCGTTATTTCATGATTCTCGCCTTCCGCAATAGTCGGTTGTAATTAATGGCATTTGATCGGCAGATGTCGTTCTTTTTCCAGGCGGCGAAAAAACTTTTCTTTCATTGTTCCAATACCACACGGCATTGTTCTAGGGCAACAGGTGGATAGGGGAAATGGTGGGGGTTTTTTTCTTTCTTCAGAATACGCCTGCGCATTAGCAGCAAACCGATAGCTACTACAAAAATGTGAAAAACTATTGTATGGCGGAGAAGAACCGCCCTGAAAGACTGCTCTCTTCCATTGCTTTTGACTTCTGGCTTGTGTTGCAATATTCGAACGAATGGCTTGCTTTGCTCATGTCATGGGTCGTATCAGTTGCACATCTTTTCCAGTGCCATAAGATAAGGTATTTAGAGCCTGTGTACTCAGCTCATGCAAGGTTACAGCTGCCTGCATGCATGTAAAACGGCAAATAAGAAATGCCATACCGCCAGTCTCAGGGTTGGAAAGTACCAAAATTGGTCCGTCCATGGCCAAAGTCTCGACCTTCCGGGCTCAAAGTCACGCCGTTTCCGGGGTTCCCAACCGATCGCATTGGAACACCTTCTGAACAGCCAATGACAAGCATTCGATTCGCGTTAATGCGTACTGGCCGTCTCTACGTCAACGATGTCTCCGTTCAGCGCGTCTAGTCTCCGAAGGTGGTGCACATGTGAGAATGTCAGCAGTCTGCAACTCCCAATGACTGTTAAATGAATAGGCTGCAGCCACGTGGAGGAAGTATATACAGCATCCATGTCCACTCGCCGATTCTTCAGACAGCTGTTTTCTGATTCACGCAATTTCACATCGAGACCTGGGATTTGGCAGAAACCACAATTCAACACCACAATCAAAATGAGTTCCATTGGAGGAGCTGGGATTGGAGCTGCTCTGTACGCCGTAGTCTCCAATCCAGCACAGATTGCTGCTCAACCTGAAGAAGCGAAAGAGAAAGCTCATCACTTAAAAAATGGCAAAGGATTCGTGAATCCCTGGGATAGCTACACAGAAACCAGCCCTGTACAATTCATGAGGATGATGCTGTGGTGAGTCTGACACAAAGCACAATCTTCGATCATGAGATGCTTATCATATATAGGCGAAAGCTCACGGGTCAAACGAAGCATCCAGATACCACGCCACCTACAATTCCTGTTCAAAAGCCCACCTTCCATCCCACACGAGAGACGACCAAACTCCGTGCAACATGGCTAGGCCATGCATGCTACTATGTCGAGTTTCCCGGTGGTCTCCGAGTGCTCTTTGACCCCGTCTTCGAAGATTGCTGCGCCCCGGTCAACATGAAAGCACTGCGCCGCTACACCCCTCCGCCCTGTGAACTGGAAGATCTCCCCATCGTCGACGCCGTAATCATCAGCCACAGCCACTACGACCACCTCAGCTACCCAACCACGCAACGCATCCAAAAGAAATTCCCCCAAGCCCACTTCTTCGTACCCCTCGGCAACAAACCCTGGTTCTCCAAATGCGGAATCTCCCAAGTCACCGAACTCGACTGGTGGGACACTCGCGACTTCTCCCTCTCCCCCAACAACCCTGATTCCGACTCCAAATCCACCAACATCTCAGCCTCCATCTCCTGCCTCCCCTGCCAACACACCGCCGCCCGCACCCCCTTTGACAAAAACAAAACCCTCTGGGCCAGCTGGAGCATCTCCTCCGGCGGCTCCAACGTCTACTTCGCCGGCGACACGGGCTACCGCACAGTGCCCTACCTCGACCCTTCCATCGACGACTACGGCCCGGACTACGCCTCCCTACCGCACTGCCCTGCTTTTACGCAAATCGGCGCCCTGCGTGGACCTTTTGATCTAGGCCTTATCCCCATCGGTGCGTACGAGCCTCGCTGGATGTTCTCGGCGATGCATGCGGATCCGAAGGATAGTGTGAATATCTTTGTGGATACCAAGTGTAAGCGCGCGTTGGGGATGCATTGGGGTACGTGGGTGCTTACGGAGGAGGATGTGTTGGAGCCGCCGAGGAAGTTGGCGGAGGCGTTGAAGTGGAAGGGGCTTGGGGAGGGGGTGTTTGGGGTGTGTGATATTGGGGAGAGTAGGGAGTTTGAGAGTGGGGGTGAGGGGAAGTGATTGGGAATGGGATGGGCGTGATGTGTGTGTGATACCCTGGTTAGAACGATGTGGTGGGAAGGCGTTTTCAATTCGGGATGATCGAGGATGTGGGAAAGTATTAATATCGTGTATTTGCTTCCTGTTGAGAACCATTGTCTTTCTTCCATGTTCTCTTCTGTCCTGTTCTGTTCATATAAATCCAGCTATGGAGAGCGAATCCCTGCTCAATCCAAAAGCTACATCAACTCCCCCAATTCGCCTTATACGCGTGTATTCTTCCGCCATTCCTAGCCATTCCTATACGCCTGTATAATACAATCGCCTCCTCTTGCCCCTTTGAACTCCAATTCCAATCGTTAATCTTCCCCTACAGTAGCCCTTTTCAGCGTATCAGACTGCACTCTCCTGACTTCTCGCCGCCCCGCTAATCGCCTGCAACGCCTTCGCAATATACGGTCCCACGAGCGGAATCCCACCTGCAAACCCTGCAATCGTCGCAAAGAAATCTCCAAACAAGACGAGAATTCCGTACAATTCGATCAGAAAGCCGAAGAAAGCCCAGCGCATGAGAATGAGTGTGATACCGAGTGCGAAGGCGAGCGTTCCTTTCCATTTCTGCTTGCGCGCGAAGAAAGCGAGGGTCTTTTGTGTGCCGATGATGAGGGTCAGGCCAATTAAAAAGAGGATCTAGGATGAAAGGATCAGGACGGGTGGTTCGAGGTTAGGTGAGGAGGGGGAGGATGTACATTGCCCATTGCCAGCCTAGAGTATTCATAATTAGATCAGGATTCTTGTAGGGATATTTGGAAAGGCCGTTTGGTAAGGCACATACATTGCGCGATCAAAAAACATCATGACACCACCCATGAGAAAGAGACCGCCTGAATGATTGCATTGTTACTCGGACTGTGTCTATAGCTTGTCGCATGTTTGTAGAGCGCGTACCTACCCCCTGAGCAGAAGGCGACCCCAATCTCTATCATTTGCGTTAGTGGTCATGCTCTCTCCTACAATGCGGTTTATCAGGGAAACGTACTTTGGGTATCTGAAAGCCACATAGTCGGCATTTTGAAGAGTGGGATGGAAGAAGAAGTGAACAATTAACGTTTGGTGGAAAAAGAAGAAGATAAGAAGGAAGAAGAGAATAGTTCTAACGAGAAATTACAGCCTGCCCTTGGATCAAGTGGTAATTTGGCATGTGGAGGGTTAAGGTTTAGCTAAGTAAACATTTGTCTCGTGTCCCTTTCAACGTAATGGTTTGGGGGGAGCGTCGGAGGCCCGGCCGCGCGTATCCCTGCTTAGCGCACTGGCTTTACGCGGGAGCTCGCAGAAAATTGAGCTGGGGACTTGCACTTGCTCTCTTTCACCTCTCACCATTTCATGTTTTGATACAGATGCAGAACATTGATGAATAAACACAGATGTTGTATATTGCTCTTAGGTATCGGAGTTACATATATGCACATCTTGTGCTCAACAGTAGATTCAAGTTACATAGAACCGCCTCGACAACAGCACGCTTCAATGCTGCTGTAACTAGGAACAACTCCCTCGAGCTCCTGGTATGCCGTCACACAGGCGAAGAAGAATACAGGATCACGATTAAGCCGGAGCGCCTTCTTGAACCACTTGTCGAAAGGCTTGTGGTGGGTGGAAGGGGCTTGACTTTGATGGTCATACATGCCCTTGCTTGAACACCTTGCTGTTCGCAAAACTCCTCAAACACCAGACGCGTTTTCACGTTGTTTTCCATTTTGCCTTGCGGCTAAGCTGTAACCCAACGCGTATTGCCTGTACAGCCTTATTCTTCTTGTTTAAAATGGGTGTGATGGTAAAGTCCAGAACGATGTGCTCCTATGTATGTTGGGGTCAATAGCTACCGATGCAAATTGCCCTTGTTGCGTAGATCATGTATTCGTCAGAAACGTAGGTTCTACCAAGCAATCATTTCAAGATCGTGTGTGCTCCTCTCGCTGCCAGGTAACCTTCAGAGACATTGGTGGGCATGGTCCTAATCGTGCCGTATAACTCCTTGTTGTGGTAACGCAGTCTCGTCTTGGGGTCTGTATAAGGCGCAGGAAGGCCAGTGATATCACAGTACTTCTTCTGGCTGCTCGGGTGAAAGCTAGGTGCAGACTCAATGTTGGTATAGGTGGGTGCTGGCCCTGATCCGTTTCCTGCCGCTGCAGCCCTGCCGTTCTTCTCGAGGACGAGCGTGCTCAGGCTCTGCGCAGCTTGTGCGATATTCGGTGGCCTTCCTACATTGCCGACGGGTGTTGCGTTGCCAGTCATGCCTTCTGAGTTGACTGCTGGTGTTGACATGCCACTGTTGTTCTGCGTGGCCATGACCGAGGCCTCTCTGCGTTGAGCTTCACCGATGATTTGCTTCAAATTTTTGTTTCGTCGCTGAGGCGGCTTCCAGTTGGGATTACGAAAGGGCTTCGCGATCGCATTGATGTCGAGTTTGTCAAGGAGCGCTTGATGCGTCTTTTCATCTGAAGCCGTGGTTAAGGGGGCCATTTTACTAGAGGCGCACGAGTCTCGATGATGGGAGATACAGTTGAGATAACGGATTCGGTGCGAAGCGCTGGTAAGAGGTTTATGTGTGTTGTATTGAACAGGTGAATGGATTAGTAGACGCGTTTGCGCAATGGAGATGGTTGGCATCGTAGCTCTCGGGCGGAGAGCTCTCGGACCCGCTAATCATCCATGCAGGTACGATACATGCGCCCCGCCAAATTGGACGCGTTCTATCATCCACCACCGACAAATCCCAACCATGGTGAGAACATGCAAGTAGTCTGGAAGTAGAAGCATTATGAGCTGATAGTTGTTCAGGAAAGTCCACATGAGCACCAGCAGAGCCAGCTGCTCTCGCGCATCATTGTCAATGTTGTACGTTGTTCTACAAACAACAAGATATAAATTGACAGCTGAACAGGAGAAACTCAACGAGGCCATTATGATGTTGAACAAGAATCTACAAGAGATCAACATCCAGAACATGGATACAGAGCTTGTGGCACAAATGTTCAAGAACTACCAGTCTAATGTTCTCTTCCATCTTGAGGGTAAGAATCCAAGCACTGAATGACTGAACATGTACTAATCTTAAACAGCTACCAATGGTCTCAAGGACCCAGCATAGTTGGAACGGAGGAGTTATGAATGATATGTATTGAGAACTGATACCCTTGAGAAATGACATTTATTGTTGCGCTAAGATGCACCCATTTGACCCTACATATAACCATGGCCCTGACGCAGGGACCACCAGTGATGCTCTACGCGGCCTCGCGAACATGGCTTGTGGTGCTACAGTCCCCCAGCGGCGACAACCACCGCGAATAACGCGCTGATTAGTCACTTTCCAACCCTGCGACATGATTTGAACCTCCACCTCCAGCTTCTGACCTACACAACATCCCGACATCACAATGGCCCCGTCCGCGATCAGCGATGCGCCGCCCGCTTCAGGGCGCAACTCTCCCAAACCTCCGCCAACCAAACTTTGGACCGTAAATGAGCCGCCGTTCGAGGGATTCAAGCCTATAGATGCTGAAGGCTATGCGCGCAGCAGCTCCGAGACTGCCATAGTCATTGACAATGGTATATGCTGTTCATGAGACACTCAAAGCCCGCTGTACTGACCTTTACCAGGCTCGTCAGCCGTCCGCGCAGGATGGTCCTTCGATTCCAAACCCCGATTATCAGTGCTTCCAAACATGGCGCGATATCGAGACCGGAAGCTCAACCGAACATTTACCTTCGTCGGCGCAGACGTCTACTCGGATGGCACAGCGCGAGGACAGTCGAAGCCTATCTACGAGCCAGGAAGCAACATCATCAATAATTGGGATGCAATGGAAGGCGTCCTAGACTATTGCTTCATCAAGATGGGCGTGGATGGCCGCTCGGGTGGCATAGGTCGACCAATCGTCATGACCGAGCCCATCGCAAACTTGGGTTATTCAAGACGAAGTACGTGAAGACCCCTGCGCAAACTTGACATAAACCTGACTTTGAACAGCAATGTCTGAAATCTTATTTGAATGCTATGGTGCTCCTTCTGTCGCATACGGCGTCGACTCACTCTTCTCATACTCGTACAATGGTGGACAAACCGGTCTGATCATGGACTCTTCATATACCTCGACGCACGTCATACCCGTTCTCAACTCAAAACCGCTCCTTTCCCAAGCCTCACGTCTTAACTGGGGTCGCTTCCAATCCGCTCAATATCTCCTCAAGTTGCTGAGGCTAAAGTACCCGACCTTTCCCGGCAAGATCAGCGACAGCCAAGCAGAAGACCTTGTTCGTGAACACTGCTATGTATCACAAGACTACGAGAATGAGCTCAGTCGTTATCTAGATTGGACAGGTCTGGAGGACAGGGATCATATTGTTCAATTCCCATATACTGAGCAAGTTGTGGTACAAAAGACCGAAGAAGAGCTTGCTGCAGCTGCAGAGAAACGAAAAGAAAGTGGTCGCAGGTTGCAGGCTCAAGCTGCAAAAATGCGATTAGAAAAATTGAAGAGGAAGGAGGAGGAGTTAGAATACTACCTACAGCTGCAACAGCAGTTACAAGAGATCACTACTAAGAAAGAGAAAGCACGAGTGCTCGAATCAAATGATTTCGATGACGAGGGCCAGCTCGACAAGCGGGTCAAGGAGTTGGAAAAGGGCATTAAGAAAGCTCGCAACAAGGATGTAGGAGATGTCGAGGAAGAGCAGGCTGAGGAGCCAACTTTCCCACTACTCGATGTCCCTGATGAAGAGCTTGATGAGGAAGGCATCAAGCAGAAGCGACAACAACGACTTATGAAGTCGAATTACGATGCCAGACAACGTGCCAAGATCGAAAAGGAAAAAGAAAAGGCACGATTAGCAGAAGAGCAACGCCTTGACGATGAACGAAGAGAAGCAGATCCGGAAACGTGGATAGAGGAACGGCGGATAGCCAGACACGCCATTATTCAGAAGATGAAGGACCGTGAGCGCATCAAGGCTGAACTTGGCAACCGAAAGTCTCTTGCAAACCAGATGCGTATGAAGTCAATAGCAAATTTGGCATCCGACAACCCAACGAAGAAGCGCAGACGTGGTGGCGGAGACGATGATACATTCGGTGCCGATGATGCAGATTGGGGCGTCTATCGAACCATTGCCACGGGTGAAGGCTCAGATGACGAGGAAGAAGAAGATTTGAACAAGAATCTCAAGGAGATCGAGAGCCAACTTCTCAAATACGATCCCAACTTTACAGAAGAGTCAACCCGCGAAGCACAAACAGACTGGACCAAGAGCATCCTCCATGCTTTCCTACACGGCCCATACCCTTTCGATCCCGAATCGCAAAGGGAAAGCCACCAAATCCACCTCAACGTCGAACGTATTCGCGTCCCCGAAGTTGTCTTCCAACCCACCATTGCAGGCCTCGATCAAGCCGGCATCGTAGAAATCGCCTCCAACATCCTTACCGAACGCCTCGCCGACTCACCTCTTCGCGACAACGTCCTCAAGGATATCTTCCTAACCGGCGGCAACACATTATTCCAAGGCTTTGAGGACAGACTACGCGCCGAGCTGCGCGCCGTGCTACCCGCAGAGCAAGCAATTACTGTTCGCAGAGCAAAGGACAGCGTGCTAGATTCTTGGAAGGGCGCGGCGCAATGGGCTGGCAAGAAGGAAAGTAAAGGCAATTTCATCACGAGACAAGAGTGGGCTGAGAAGGGCGGCGAATACATCAAGGAACATGGCCTTGGAAATGCATCGTCTTACTAATTCGACAGAGATGGCTGTTTCAAGTGGACGATGTGCAATGGAATTGTTTGTATGCTCTCGTATGGAATGGTATGGTTTGGTCTGGTTTGGTATGGGATTATTGTAATTTTATCATCATAAAATGCTGTTTGTAGTTTTGGAGCAGCAAGGTTCAAGCTGTTCTCTTTCCTTGTTTAACTTGTTCTTGACCGCTCTCTGTTGTTCCTTTCCTTCTATGCATGTCCTCCGTCATCCAGCATTTCCCCCAAACTCTATTCTTCTCTATGACATATCTCTACACACACTTTCCTCGTTCCAAATATTCTCTCCACCCACCCATCGAGCGCCAGAACCATAATCCTAGCTTGAATCAGGGCTAGACTCTCTGACCCTCTTAATTCCCACTTTTCCCACATCGTTCACGACACTGTTTCACCATGTGAGCATTGCACGTGTCAACATCGGCCGACGATGTAGAGTCCCACATTGTGGCCAGGGCGCGTGTTTCACCTTGATGCCGGCGATCCGGCTTCTAGCCGTACGTCACGTCGGGGATGTTGGTGGGTCTATCTATGGGAATAAGATGTAGCCTGCTTATATCAGAAAGTGTACAGGGAAGGTGAAGCGAATAAGGTGAAGACTGTGATAGCAGTTGTTATGATATGTGGTATTGGGTAGCTGTATTATGTTGCTACAAAGTAATATATGAGTTAATTGATAATCGAGTGGTACGCCGTTTGGAAATGCTGCAACGCGCGATACTCCAGTCCCTGTAACCTGATGAGCCCATTCGTTTACTTGGGAAAAACGCCAGCGAATGTGGAGACTATGCTCCACAAATTTGTTCCCATAATTGTTGTTCGTTAATGATCATATGTGGTCATGTTTAAAAGTAAAACTTAGCTGCCATCTAGGCGCTTCTTATCAAGGCAGAAAGTGTGAATAATGCCCTGGGACTTTTTGTCGGCACTTTTCGCAGTCTTCTCGATAGCCCATACTGAAACGGCCCATACCCGTCAACGCACCACTGCGTTTCCTTCCGCGTGGTGTTGGGGGAGGCCCAAGGGCGGTAGGAGCACGATCAGTGTCCATTTGATCGAGGTGACTGGCTTGCGAGACACTAAGACGCGAGAGCTGTGACTGCGTGAGTGCAGTTGGCGTATCTGGAATGTCCTCATCTTCAGATATGGGCGAAGGTATCCGTCGAGTTCGATCCTCGTTTATTTCTGGTCGTTTATTCTTGCGTGAAGGTGGCGCTTGCATTGACATTACACCAAAGCCACCGCTAGTAGGGTTGATTCCACCAGCAGAGCCACTTGTCGGGAAGCCCAGACCATTCATACCGCTCCTTTGAAATGTTGGATGGATTGGTGTTGGTAATCTGCCGTTCGAGTTGATGGAGTCCATATTGCTAGGAGCAGCACCAAATCGCGAAGCATCTAACATTGCCGGACGCATTGCAAAGCTCGTTGCGAATGGTGATTCTGATGGCTGGCTTGCAACATCTTGATTGTCTTCGTCCATATCCATATCATCGTACAGATCGTTATCCAAGTAGTTTGGCTGTAAAGATTGTGCAGCACTATATGTGGGGTCTGGAGAATTGCCAGAGTCTGACTGTGCTGGTGTCAGGGCTTCGAGATCTGAAATTGTTCGAGGCGGAGTGGGCGAAGGTCGCAGAGACAAGTCTGTTGGTGAAGCATTCTGGTAGGGAGTATTGCTGAACCAAGGCCGAGGTTTCTGAGATTACCATTAGATTGAAGCCAGACCAAAGCGTTTGTGCACTCACCTTGAGTCGGTGCTGCTCATATGCGTGTCCATAGCCATAACCGTCGCCATCGTCGGAATCGGAATCGTCGTCTCTTCGTCGCTTAGAGGTCATATTCTGAAACGTGAACATTATCATAGGGCAGCGAATAAGGTTTATAAAGTAACGAGTGCGGTCAACGCTGCCAAATGGTTCATGTAGCAGGCAATATGGTTCCAATAATCCAAAGCAGCCGATAGCTGCAGAGAGTGTCCGAGATTTTGGTCGAAGCTACGGGTCACATTTGTTTTGATGCAGGAGTAGAGGATGTGCGGTTCAGGGGAGGAGCAGCCCTGTTTCAGTATCCCGAGGTTGCATGAATTTACCCTGGTTTCGACAGGCGGAGGAGTCGCGCGCCTGTTGAGGATAGGCTGGCGGTGATGTGGTTGTCGCAAGCCTGTTAAGGCTCGTGCATGGGCAGATCGAGCCTCACAGTTGATGCGTGATCCCTAAGGCCCTGCAATCCGTGATTCTGGGGAAGGAGTGGCTGAGAGGCAGCTCGCCAGCCAGCACCAAGTCACGTGGATACTTGGGGGTGAGACTAGGAGCAGCGGATCCGTTTTCGTCGTGTTGTAATACTGTGTGGACGCCTGAGACATTTCCACGTCGTTTTACCTTTGAGCCGGCGGATGCTCAGCTCCAACTCCGGCGCTTGATCCCATGGCTCTTGTAGGTGGTGTACGTGTTGCTGCGCCGTCGTGTTGTACGACCAAGAAGGGGGCCTCTTGCCTCGTCTGGAACAATTGACAGGTCGTCAACTCATTGCAACTAGCAGCGCAGTGGTGTTGTAATCGAATGCTTTCATCGCATCAAGCTCTTGAGGGATTGTTGTAGGAGTCTGGCAGGGCGGTTGGCTGTCACATGCAACTGACCATTAGGAGGGCTCGCCAATGTCAGGGAGCAGAACAACGCGGCGCGGCAGCCCCATGCAAGGTTTGCGACTACCCTTTTTATCGATAAACCCCGCCGTGAAATATTTGGTTACAGTGACTCTATCCAGCAACCAAATCATTGCCCAGCTTTGTCCTCCTTTGCACATCCGAGACCGGACTTGAAGCCACTAGTTCTACTTATATCTGCATATTCCTGCAAAGTCGACAGCTCTTCACACCAACCCTGCCCATTGACACGAGAGATACAGCCAACCAACTACCCTTGTGGCGTATCGTACGGTTCTGAGCTTAGCACACACCCAGACCGTAATTTAATTCTCATCAAGCAATCAAAGTATGTCACCAATGTTCCAACGCGCCACTAAATCCCACTCTGACGCTGACTCTTACAAGCAACATAAAGAACATTGCCCCACCACAACATGGCTTTCTCGCAATCAGACCTCGAAAGCTCCTTCTCCAAAACGAACCCTGAAAACATGCCTTCCGTTGGTGATTCCAACAACATCAGCGACGACGTACGCGGTATGTGACTCAAACTTCTTCCGAAATTGCGCATAGAACTGATTGAACGTCAGTCCTCGGATATGACCCATTGATCCCACCACAGCTTCTTGCCCACGAGCTTCCCATCCCAAAACACGCCGAAGAGACCGTCCTCCAGGGCCGTAAAGAGGCTGCTAAGATTATCACACAACAAGATGATCGTCTCTTGGTAATGGTTGGGCCTTGCTCAATCCACGATCCCGAGACGGCCGTCGAATACTGCAAGCGATTGAAGACCCTCGCCGACAAGCTCCAGGACAACCTCTGCATTATAATGCGCGCTTACCTTGAGAAGCCACGTACCACTGTTGGCTGGAAAGGTCTGATCAATGACCCTGACATCGACGAGAGCTACCAGATCAACAAAGGCCTCCGGGTCTCACGTAAGCTCTACATTGACCTCACATCTCAGGGCATGCCCATTGCCTCGGAAATGCTTGACACAATCTCGCCACAGTTCCTGGCAGACCTCATCTCGCTCGGCGCTATTGGCGCACGCACAACCGAGTCTCAATTGCACCGAGAACTTGCATCTGGTCTCTCTTTCCCAATCGGCTTCAAAAATGGCACAGATGGTGGCCTGACCGTGGCGGTGGATGCTATTGGTGCTGCAAAGGCGAAGCACCACTTCATGGGTGTGACTAAGCAGGGTCTGGCTGCTATCACAAGGACGAGCGGTAACGAGCACTGCTTCGTGATCCTCCGTGGTGGATCGAGAGGTACCAACTACGACCCTGAGAGCATCAAGGCTGCGAGGGAAGCACTGAGGAAGAAGGGCCAGGCTGAGGTGTTGATGGTGGACTGCTCACACGGTAGGCAGTTACTTTCAAGTCATTGATTTGCGCAGATACTAACAGGGTATAGGTAACTCGAACAAGGACCACCGCAATCAGCCAAAGGTCGCCAAGGTTGTCGCCGACCAGCTTCGTGAGGGAGAGACTGGCATCGTTGCCGTCATGATCGAGTCGAATATTCACGAGGGTAACCAGAAGGTCCCAGCAGAGGGCCCAAGCGCACTCAAGAAGGGCGTGTCCATCACCGACGCTTGCATTGACTGGGAGAGCACTGTCACCGTACTGGAAGATCTCGCTGCTGCTGTTGCCGAGCGTAGAGCCAAGAACGGCAAGATCAACGGTGCCCACTAAGTGCAAGCTACTAAAGTTTCTCTGCCTCGACGAGGCCTGTATATAAGATATGTTTTTGGAAAAGAAACGAAAAGACAAGACAAGACGCAAAATTGGTAGAGCGTGAAAAGTGTCAATGTTATGCATTTAGGATATCCACGAATGAAAAAAAAGTTCAAAATAAGAACCATGAATGTCTTTGCATGTTTGTCGTTTGATCATAATGGCATTACCCTCAAATGCAACAGACTCATCAGTTGCATTACAGCGTTGTAACGATTATCGAGCAGTCCAACAACCAAACTGTTGACCTGACAAAGGATTATACCAAGAACAAGATGCATATCAGGCGTCCACTACACTACATATGCACAGTACCCGTCTTATCCTCTTACGATCAGCACACACGATGATCAAAAAGTCCAGATCACCAAACTTGCATCTACTCCTATTCATCCCCGTCCTCCTCGTCATCATCATCCTGATACTGCGTCGTCCGCCTACTACCGCCGCCCGTACTATTCCTTCCGGCGGGGGGTACTCTGTCTGCTCTCTCGCCGACATAGACATCGCCTGAGCATTGGGTGCGGCACTTGGGGCAGTCTCTGTTTTCGCGGCTGCGGCCTCGGTAGTAGCCGTTTGCGCAGGCGTCGTGCCATCGGACGGAGCAGTCGCGGTTGTTGCAGCGGATGCCGTAGGTGACGATTTCTCTGCATCCTTCGCAGTCGCGGATGCGGATGAGGGGGTTTTCGCCTTCGGCGTCTTCGGGGGATTCGTTGTAGGTTTCTTTGAGGTAGGCGCGGAGTTCCATGAGGGCGCGTGATGCGAGGGAGTAGTAGCCTTGTCGGGATTTTTGGAAGAAGGCTTCGTTTACGAGCGTGTCGAGGACGTCGTCGGCTTCTGGGATGGAGATTCCTGTGTCTGCTGCTTGGGTAGGTTCTCCGTCTTCTGCTGTGCTGTTGATTTGTGATTGTCTGTTTCGTCTTGGCCGGGCTAGTTGTGATGCTTCGGTTTGTTTGATGGCCATGACTTCGCGGGTGCGTGAGTTGTTGGTCTCAAACATGTAGTCTAGGACACGGCGAATATATGCGATTTCATTTGCGGAGAAGCGTGTCGCGAGCTGGGTGAGGGAGTCGGAAGTTTTGTTAACGAGGGCATAGTGGATTAATTTGGTCTGTTGGTCGCGTGTGGAGCGGATTTCGAAATCATAATGCTCGATTTTGGCGTTGATGCTTTGGATGGTTGATATGATTTGCGGTTCAGTCACATCGCCTTCTGTCCACGGTCGCTCAGGATCTGACTTGGGGCGTTAGTAGTATACCAGTATATTACTACATTTTTTTTTGGTGGACATACTGTGGGCAGTCATAACACTTGCTAGGACAGGCTTGATCTCGTCTATAGACATGACACTGCGCGTCATGAATGCCTGCAGAAATGCGCGATGCATGTACGTGTAGCCATCATCCTGGGATGCATTGCGCACAATGGGGGATTCGTCCCGAGACATATCGCCTCGAGATTGCGTACGTGAGCAAATGAGGTGGACGTGTAGTCATTGCCTAAATTTGATCGCGGGGAACTCGCAACGCGACAACGCGCAAACACGTGACCGGCCCTATGCAAGTAAAACTAGGTGTTCGAACCGACTTCAGACGAGCGAACGGCGCTAAGGCTCGTGATCTGGGTGTCCACTGGCATGTTTTGTTATAGTAATGATCGACGATCACAGTGACGTTGGGCTTCGTATCGACTTGAGCATCGTTCCGTGCTCGAGGCAGAGTTGAAACACCATCGTTACCTAAGGAGCCACCGGCAACGGATCCCTCGAGTTCCGTGCAGTGACAGTCACCAAACAGGACCTTTGCGTCGATCCCGTTTGAGCAACCCGCACTCAGTGTGCTTGGCAGAGCAAAAGTGGCACATGGTGCAGCGCCGACGATTCGACGATTCGCATCACGTCGAGATGGATTATGTCACCAGCGACGACGGCCGGGCGGACCCTGACAGCCACGCAGTCGACTCTTGTCATGGTTCTACGCTACAAACTTCTATTTGCATTGGCGACTCTGATGCCGCCGCGTGATTGGTGGGCCTGCATGCCGGATGACGACAGTAGCTTGTACCCTCAGGCCATAACGGTGTCGGTGCGGCCACAACCTTTTCTGACCTCCAAGCAGCAGCACACGACAGTCCCAAGTCAGTTGATGGCGCAATGCCTCACGGTGGACTGATGAGTGTGCGCAGCTCCCCTTTCGTCTGCTCGCCACGGGAGACTTGCTGTGTAGGAAGGCGTCTTGCAGGCTGCACAGGGGTGCGCCGTCGATCTAAATCAGGGTCCAGCAATCTGGCGGTGGACTAGGGCTGGTCATGACGCCTTCGCCAGCTTGTTTCCGGAAATCGACAGCAGGATTGAGCCTCAGGGAAAATGCCGCTGTCTGGGCTGTCTGGGTCGTGTGTCCCACGGGACCCTACTGCTAGAACACCTGATGGAACAAAGCTGGCCTCGCCTGTTTTCCCCAACCGCCTGCTGCTAGCTCTGCTCGCCGACTTGCTTGCAGACGCTGCCAGAAAACAGCTGATGGCAGAGAGTCGGTCATCGAGGGTCGACAGCGGCTGGATGATAGGCCGGTGAATTCGGACCATGTGTAAGGGAATGGCGTAGTGGCAGGAGGATGAGCAGGCCTAGATCCTGCCTATCCCCCCTCCATTGCCGTCCGCCCTGCCTTGGAAGCGGAGCGCATGGGCAATCACTTGTCCAGCTAGGGCGATCCCCCTCTGTGCAAACATCGATTATTCTTAACTTGCCCGATCCGCTCTGCCCTTCGTCTGCATCGTGCCTCTCTTCCGCCCTCGTCCCTCGAGCCAAACCTTTCCGCTGGGCTTCCGCCGCCGGACTGGTCCAGCCCTGCTCTTGTCTTCCATCACGAGACAAGGCCTATTCCAGGCACCTTTTTTCTCCTTGCCCTCCGTCACGGTCCCTGCATGCTGTGCCGAGCCACGCCCTGGCCCGGACTGTTTTGCACGTAGCTTGACGACATCCTCTGCCCATTCTGCCTGCGCCTGCGGCACTCGACGACGCACTGTGGTCTCGCAGTCTGGCCGCGCCGAAGCGCTGCATTAATCATAAGCAATCACCTGTTGCCTCTGCGCAAGTCGTGTTGGGTGTGTCCAGGCTGCTACTGTCGCCGACTGACTGTGTGGCTGTTCGCGTGGGTTTGTCATACAAGCAGGAGATTTGGGATTGTCGCCGTGCTTAGCTCCAACTACGTCATACCCTCCCGCCCCCTTTGAACGGCAGCGCCCACTGGCGCCTCTCGCGCACACGCACCACCCGCTCGCTCTCTCAACGTTGAGCATCCCCACGCCAGCATATACGCCTCCATTTTTCATGCCCCTACAACGACCTCCTACGCTTTTACTCCGAACCCTTGTCTGGTTCCCTCTCCAGTAGCCGGCGTGTCCACCTTTCGGCCATGTCTGCCATATCTCCTCACCCTCCCCGACCTCGAGGCGCCTCACACTCGACGCATATAGCGAGTTCTCGCCCCCGATCGACAATGACCCGGCCAAGTACCTCGCTGCACCCAACCGTCATACCTCAACCCCTCTCCCCCCGCATGAATGGCGTCGTCAAGTCTCCCAGCCATGTCCACACCGCAAAGAAAGAACATGCTCCCTCTACCCCCTCGCCCAATTACTTCAACCTCACCGTGAGCAACAACGACCACTTCTCCTCCAGCGCTGCACAGCACATCCGCGGCAACTGGAGCCCGCCAACCTCCAACGTCCGCTCCACTGCCGCTGCCAGCCCTCGATTAATACCCGTAGAACAAAATCCAGAATTTGAGCAGTTTAGGAAACAGTCGGAGAACAACAGGGCGTTTTCGCTAGGCAATTTCAATTTCACTCCAGCTGGCGCTCCATCCAAGACGTCGTATTTTGGCAACGTCAAGACGCCCGTGTCACCGCAGTCGATGACAGGGCCTTCTGCCGCGGGTGCCAAGCAGGAAAGCGATGGCGCAAAGGATGAGGACGTCTCTCCCAAACCTCGCTCTCCAAAGCGAATGTTATCTACTGAATCGCCACTATTCCCCGACCGCCCACGAAGAAACTCTCCTGCCAGCTTTGAAGGCTTTGGACGAACAGATGCTATTGCAGAATTTGCTGAGGACCGTGTATCACGGCCATCTTTACCACCCAAAAAGCACCACAACATCTCCATATCTAGTCATCGTGCGGAGACATTGCCTTTAAACATTGGTGAGGACAGTACAAATGGCGGACCTTCCATGGTGACAGCTCAATATATTGTCAATATCCTGGAGTCTGCTGTAGAAGAAGTCCTTCTCCTGGATCTTCGCGTATCAACTCAATATGCAAAGGCTCGTATAGCAGGCGCGCTTAGTCTCTGCATTCCAACTACTCTTCTCAAGCGTGCTTCTTTCAATGTCCAAAAACTAGCAGAAACATTCAAAGATGAGGACTCTCGGCAGAAGTTTGAACGGTGGAGAAACAGTAAGCACATCATAGTATATGATGCTAACTCGTCTCAAATGAAGGATGCTACCACATGCATCAACACACTCAAGAAGTTCACAAGCGAAGGTTGGTCTGGCGGCACTTACATCGTCCGCGGTGGATTCCAAGAGTTTGCAGAGAAGTTTCCAGCTTGGATCACCCATCCATCCTCTCATAGCACTTCAAATGCAGGTGGTACCACCCTACAGATTGATGCTAGTCTTCCATCAGTTGCTCCCGTTATTGGCGGTTGCCCAATGCCAGCTACTCAAAACGCGGCCAACCCCTTCTTTGGAAACATTCGACAAAATATGGATCTTATTGGTGGTGTCGGACAAATGCCAGTCAAACATCCAGCAGGTATGACCAAATCGGTCGCAGAAGAACTTCCTGCTTGGCTTCACCAGGCCTCGGCAGAGAATGACAATGGCAAAATTGTATCAGAAAGGTTTTTGCACATCGAAAAGAGAGAGCAAAAGCGGATGCAAGAGGCTTTGTCTGGGAAGGTCGTCTATGGTACCCCCACAGGTCACGGTTCTAGCCAAAACATCCAGATTGCAGGTATTGAAAAGGGTTCAAAGAATCGGTACAACAACATCTGGCCCTACGAACACTCGCGTGTCAAGATTCAAGGCGTAGATGAAGGTAGCTGCGATTATGTCAATGCCAACCATGTCCAAGCTGCTTGGTCTAACAAACGCTACATTGCTACGCAAGGTCCAATTCCTGCGACTTTCAAGGTGAGTCTACCAACAGCCATATCTAGCGGAATGATACTGACAAGTCACAGGACTTCTGGAAAGTGGTTTGGCAACAAGATGTCCGAGTCATTGTCATGCTTACTGCTGAGCAAGAAGGCGGCCAGATCAAGGCTCATAATTATTGGTCAGATAAGAAATACGGTCACCTGCATCTCAGCTCTCTTGGAGAACACCGGGCCTCATTAGAGCCAAGCAAGATACGCGGCCACAGGGAGCAGTCTGCGCGCCCATCGCTAGGACAACGTCGTTCAACGAATCCGCCTCGACCTGCTCAAAGCACTCGTGAAACATCGACCAGTTCTGCTAGTTCTGATCAACCATACGTCATTGTCCGCAGGTTTACACTGTCAAATGACGAAGAGCCTTTTGAACGCATGCGAGAAATCACGCAGCTGCAATACTCGAACTGGCCAGACTTTGGTGCCCCAGCTCATCCGACTCATTTACTCGGGTTGATTGAGCAGTGCGATAACGTCGTCAGGCATTACAATGGCAACTCACCATCAAAGCCTGATCCACCAAATAGTCGACCTGTCCTCGTCCATTGCTCTGCTGGCTGTGGGCGAACCGGCACGTTCTGCACGGTCGACTCAGTTTTGGATATGCTGAAGCGTCAACGACAGGCAAGACATACAAGGCAAAGCACACCCATGGAGATTGACGCCGGAAATAATAAAGGTGCAGCAAAGAACGAACGCGAGAATGGCGCGTGGGTCACTGATGAAGAGGTTGACTTGATCGCCAAAACGGTTGAAGACTTCCGTTTGCAACGACTGAGTATGGTGCAAAGCCTTCGGCAATTTGTACTGTGCTATGAAAGTGTCATGGAGTGGCTTGTGGAACAGCATCCCAAGTCCGCTTGAAGAAAGTTAGGCGTACACGGATACCAAGAGGGAAACGTACACGAATAATCATGGTTATGAAATAAATGATATGAATTGGTTGGGATAGGAAGGATCAGTATTACGGCGTAGTAGCATCGTGCTGGGATAATCATTGGGCGGCGTCCTGCATTGCTTGCTTAGATTATACATCGGCTGCATTGGGCATTGTACGGAGTTGAGTAGCATAATGGGTTTTTATGCTGTGGTTTGATTAGCTAGATTTTTCATTGGAACCTCATTGCATCTTCACTTTTTATCAATTGCTCTTTCTTCAGTGATGATATAAGTATGCTTTTCCTTTGAGACATGGGCATTATCAGTCTAAGGTGGTTAGCGTCATGAGCCGTAAGAGGCAAGGCTTCAGTGAGACTTGCTTACCGTCAACACATCGTCTAACGAACAAGATGATAACATGCACCTTAATGTTTGAATTTGCCCCAGAGATGTATTTCTGCGGGTGGTGAACATGGTGAATGTCGGTGGAAGGTCAAAAGGCTGCTCGACATGTCGCAAACGCCGGGTGAAGTGTGGTAAGCCACATCACCAGAAGTCAAGCATGAATAACCCCAAGTTGATCTAACAGCACACAAGATGAAACCCGACCAATCTGCCAAAGATGCCAACGCCAAAACCTTGAATGCACTGGACCTCAAGAAACCCACTTCATCCAAGCCACAATCATCCCATCCCGAAGAAAACTCCCCCCTCCACCTCCCCCTCCCCAACAACCCCCCACTCCAAAACCCAACTTCCAAATCCTCCTCAACCCCCTAGAGCACTACATAACCTTCACCCGCACCCACCTCTCCCCCCAAGGCCCCATCGACTCCGCCCTCCAACAACTCCACGCCTCCCCCTCCCCACCCAGCACATCCACATCTACCACCAACCCAGTCCAAACAATCCACCTCGCAGCCGCCCAATCCTTCGCAACCCTCTTCTTCGGCACACACCACCACCACCCGGGCATCACAACCCAAGGCCTCGCTCAACACGGCACCACGCTCCGCAACGTAAACACCATCCTCGCCCAACCCGGTTGTTGGAATTCCAACGCCCTCCTCGTAAGCATCACCACGCTCGCCATCCAAGAAAGCATGATCCCCACGGATGGTAGTCAGGGATTGTTATATCTGCAGCACATGCGCGGCTTGGATCGATTACTCTCCCTGCGAGATCCCCGCGCGGATGTTTCGACAGAGGCGGTGGCGCTGTATAAGTGCCTTAGGTTTCTGGTGCTTTTCGCGGCGCTGTGTGTGGGGCGGAGGTGTGTTTTTGAGGGGTGCGAGTGGAGGGATGTGTTGAGAGAAAGTTGTGGGGATGGCGAGGAGAGGAGGGAGCAGGAGGTTTGTGAGGTGTTGGCGGGGTGTTCGGTTTTGGTGGAGGAGGTGAGGTTGGGGAATGGGGATGGAGGTGGAGGTGGGGATGGGAGGGGGGATGTAGCGGGTAGGGCGGAGGTGTTGAGGGAGAGGCTTTTGAGTTGGAGGGTTGGGTGGGATGCGGATGAGGAGGGGAAGGGGTTTGTTGAAGCTGAAGAGGAAGGTGGAGAGAAAGAGGAGGGTTTCTCGGATATTAAGGTTGAGAAGAGTAGTTCTCTTCTTCTTTTGATTCTTTGGAATGTAGCGAGGATATATGTTTCGAGGATTTTAGTGGGTGTTCAAGAAGGAGACCGGAAGTTGGAATATGAAGTTGAGAAACGCGCTGCTGTGGTCGAGCTTGTTAGAATACTTCCTGGAGACTCTTCAAAAGAGCAGGACGTGCATGCTTCGCCCATGGTAGCTTGGGCATTGCACGTTGCACTGGAGGAGTTGAAGGGCGATGAGTCGAGAGAGGGAAGAGTGTTGTTGGACATTGTAAATAGGAAAGGTCAGGGGGGTATTGCTCAAGGGTTGCGACCGTCATGAAGGAAATGAACCCAAATTAACCTCATAGTTTAATACACATATCTTTTCTCATACATATCACTCATCAAAGGCGTCAACGAAAACCAATCATCACATGCAAAGGGAAGATTCTTTTTTTGTGAATAGTGTTATATCCTATTCTACTGAGATTTTTGAACTAACTTATAAATATGCCCTCACCTGGTTGCTGGAACCCATGCCAGACTATCCCAGTGTGAAAAGGCAGGACAAAAAGCGCCGGTGTAAATGCTAACAAACCATGCAATGCCCAACCAAGCCCTATGTAAATGCTCAATGTAGACAACTATTAAACGCCCTGAAAATGCTTGATATGCAGGTATAATGAACAAAGGAGATAAAGATGCTGGAAGAGAAGTAAAAAAAAAAAGTTTTGAAAGGGGATGGAAAGGAAGACCAGCAACCTTTCACATTCACCCTTTAGATATTACTAAGCGTTCAACCGACGCTCTTTCCACGCTTGCCTTTTCCACATTCGCGCTTGCTCAGAGGCTCATCAGGCATGACCCAGCCTCGGACACGCTTGGCCTCGCGCTTCTCGCCGAGTTGGGGCTTGGGGATCCAAGCATCCTTCTCGAGATGATTCTGACGGGTGAGAGCAGCTGGGCCGCCAACATCCATGCGCCACGTACCCATACCTTCGAATGGGTTCTCCTTGGCGAGCATGTGGAGATACCACAGGGCCAGAGGAGCGGTGAGCTGGATGTCGCCAGTCTCGGCGTGGGGGCCTTGAGTAGAGAGGCTGATGGGAGCTGAAACCTCAAGGTAACCGAAGATTGGAACACCATCCTGTGCATTGACAGTGGTGGGGTCGACAGTGGAGGCATCAGATGGGCCACCGCAGCGAACGCAAAGGAGCTCGATCTCGGTCATGATGAAGCCATAGCGGCAGCCGTGCTCGCGCATGACGCGGTGAAGATGTGCCAAGCCCTGAAGGTAGAGGACCTGCTTGGGAGGGGACTCGCCACGCATGCCAGTGTTCCACTGGTCGTAGCACTTGACAAGGCCGACAACGCGACCCCGGCTGTCACCGTGAATGGTCTTCTCATAGTCCGAGGGGTAGTTGGAGATGAACTCAGGTTGTGAGCGTGCACCAGCAACGGGCTTGTTAGCACGCATGACCATGTGGGTGTTTCCCTGAGCAACCTTGAGAGCAGCATTGACCTTGTTGGCGTAGTAGTTGGTGCAAATGTCATGAAGAGCAGACTCGTTCTCAGGCTGGAGGTTCTGGCGGCAGGGCTGGGGCAGGTATGATGGGGAGAGAGGGACCTCAAGAAGGGGCAAGACAGAGGGAATTGACTTGATGGTGGAGATGTTGAAGTCCTCCCAGCTGCGAAGGTTGCGGATATCCCACCAGAAGTGAGTGTTGATGCCTCGTGGTGCGCTGGTGACACGGCGGACGAGAGCAGGGGATGGGTTAGTCGAGGAGAGGTACTCAAGAAGGGAGGAAGTTGGGGGTGCAACTGTCTGGAAGCTGTCAAAGTTGACGTCGTTGAAGGTAGGGTACTGAACAGCTGGAGCAGGCTCGTATTCTGGGACAGCAAAGTCTTGAATCGAGGTAGCAGTGAAGCTGGACATGTCCTGGACAGCTGAATAGGCCGAAGGCAGCGAGGTGACAAGGTTCAAGTTGGATGAAGGCGCACTCGAAGCAGTCACGTAGCTAGGGAGGTTGCGGTAGGTAGGGAAACCATAGCGGCTGATGACAGTCTCATCGACGCTGCCAGCAGAGCCAGATCGAGCATGGCGTGACCTATTAGCAGAAGTGGAGCGCGAGTGGGATCCCATGTAGGATGAGGCGCGGCGGCCCTCTTGAGGTGTGAAAACAATGGGAGAGTTGAGGGTGGAGAGGTTGTAGTCATACGAGGCATTAGAGGCAGGCGAAGCCAAGGCGCTGTGAGCGTTGTGGATGTTTTGGTTGAACGGGCTTGAACCACGGCGGACCATCGAGGCCGGGCGTGAGTATGGGCTGTAGCCATAGCCGACACTGGAAGTAGACGTCGTCCTGCGATGTCTAATGGGACCTTGGGTAGGCTCAGCTACCTGATCTTGGGAGCGGACCTTGGGGAGGAGAAGAGGTCCATGTTGGCGGATAGGTGATCGTGGCGGTGTGGGGACCGAGTTGACACCTGGTGATGAGCCTTGGGAGTAGTATGTAGCATCAGATCCAACACTGCTCGGGATGTAGTTGAACGAGCTGGAAGGAGGAGTGGTTTGGCGGCTGTACATGATGGCGAGAGCAAAAGCTACCAGACTAGCTAGTGTGTAAGGCTCAATTCACAAGTAGAAGGATGATGGCCAATGGCTTACGCTGAGGATAGAGGAAGGGTGATGGAGACGAGTGGAGATTATCGAATAGGAAATAGTAATTAAGAGGAGAACCGGCTCCAATGTCTAAGACAGACTGGCAAACAGAAACAAAAAGAAAGACTCGTCTCAACCCGTGGGGCAGATGCTCGCTGAAATGCTGGAGGATGATGAGGGAGTGGTGAAGGCGGCACAGTGGTCTTCTTATCCTCTGAGGCCAGGAAGAACCGACGACCAGTGCTCACCACGCGCTAAGATATCTGAAACACGATGCATCGAAGCCCCGAAGAGGTGGGCCGGGGAAAAATGTAGCGGTCTAGCGGTAGTATCACAGCAGAGTCGTTCTACATGATGGAGGCTCACAAGGCGCCTGAAACATAGCGTAGTCTGTGGGCGAGTACGTGGTACAGATGGGCAGAAGCAGACTAGCAAACGACGGGCCAGCTATTTCTGAAGCGGTATGCGCTGGTTCAGGCCGGGCCCCATTGATTTGGTAGCCTGTCAGTGGGCACGACATGGAGGATGGTAGCAGAGAAGAGACCCAAAAGGGCTAGGCAGCGCGAGACGCTTGCAGATACGGCGGCTGGGCAGCATGAAACCGGGATGGCCTGCGCCGCATTGGCAGACGCTGGCGAGAGTAGTAGTAGTGGGAAAAGATGCTGTGGAAGGCCTGGGGCGGCAGTTTGACGTTGGCATAGACGATGGAGCGAATGGATGGAGGTGGTGTTATGGTGTTAGCGCCAGCGCAGAGCGGGCCGTGCGCAGTCCCGCCGCGTGGGGCGACGTGCGTCCAAGCGTGCAGGGCCGTTCAGAGTCATCGTGGAGGTCAGCGCCATCGATTGGCCCTCAGCCGTCCAGCGTTTCGTTTGGGCCCATTGCCGTGCATACTCCCGTCTCCCGAACATGCAACAAGAGAGTGACTCACAGTGGGCGACGAGAGACAATTCACGACTATAACACGCTCCATGTCGCTCGCTGCCACACGCGTCTTGACCGCGTTGTTGTCCATACCGCCTTCTGGGGGTCTGCTTCCTCGCCCACCTTTCACCTTTCACCTTTCACCTCCATGCATTCTTCCTGCATCCTCAGCGCTCTCCAGGCCAAGGCATGACGGCGTCCTTTCACCCACAAACTACCCGAACGTCAGTTTGGCCCAGGTACCTGGTATCCCGCCCCCTCATTGGCCGCCGCCCCATCTGCCAATCCAAGCGCCGACACTGTCCAGACGTTGCACCCGCAGACGCTGTCGTGGGGAAATTTGCTTCTCTATCTTGGGTCCTTAAGCGCCCATACCTCTCCTTCTGGACATTAGGTTTGATTTGCATCACGCAAGGAGCCATTATTGTCTCCCAAATATAGCCCAAACAAGGAATCTGGCCCTCAAACCGGATGCCCCCAACGCCGTTAATTGCCCGCTCCTGGAATTAGCTGTCTTTGCTTCTTCGCATACCTGTCCAAGAGTGGCTCACGTCCTGGGATGGCTCATCTCGGTTTCAAGAGCCTCATCTGTCATGCCCTATCCTACGCGCCCACACTCAGGCCAGTTCCGTAGCCATCGGGAAGATTCTTTTGCCCCTGGTCCCGATCGCCATAGGGCACAAGCCTGGTGTTGATCATCGCAAGAGCCTCATTGCCGTCTTGTGGGGTACCAAGTACGCGCTGCAATCCTGGAGGCGCATCATGGAAAAGTCCTTCTCCTTGCTCTGGTCCCGCTCCATGTTGTATCCGCTATGCTCATCTTGGTCCACAGTAATTTGATTGTCATGCTTGTGCCGTACGCGCCCAACTTGACCACCTGGTCAGCATAGCCACACGGGTTCCGAAGGACTTTGCTTTGCGACCTACTTTCTAGGTAGGCCGCTTGATTTTGACCCTGAAGCGATTGTTGCTTCAATCATTAAAGCAACGCGTGTCGCTGCTATGCTGACGCGGCAAGTCATCATCCGGACATGTTGTCTTCAAGTTCAGCGCCTATATCGATTGTAGGTAGGCCAACATTGGGGGTTTGTTCAAAATCCTTCGCGCTACCTTTCCGCCTCAAGTTGCTCTTTCGACCCTTTATGACGTATCTGATTCAGTAAACGCCGCCCAACTTACTTGTGATGTACTTGAATGTATTCTTGTGTAAAGGTTTGTAGACTTCTGATGGTTCTAAGCGCATCTATATTGATTCTGAATTATGCTATTATATTGTTTTGATGATAGGGAATACAATACTTTGCCAAATATAGCATTACTTTGCAAAAAATCTGTGATATACCACAACACCGTTTTGTCCAGTCACATAACAGCACAGCCCGTAGGACTTCTACATACATCAAATCCCGTCCTGAGAATCATCATTACTTCGTATTCCTCTATATCTACTCACTCCACCAAATCCAAATCACTTCAACTGTGGCTCGACCTTCTCCCCCCACCACTTCTTCCAATCCACAACCTTCCTTTCCGTCCTCGCCTCCTCCGCCGCAAAAACCGCCGCATGGCTTCTAAACGCTTCTTCGAGATCACATCCCAAAAACTCTCGCTGGGCATCTGCTTTGCTCATTCTTCCCTCATCCACTGCATTCGCAGCCATCAGGAACTGGCGAGCGAGACCCTCGTCTCCACCGCCATGGCCGCCACCCGCAACATGTGGTTTGTATTCTGTTGTTTTGCCAGTGCTGAAATCATGGACTTTGATAGTCCTGCTATCGTATTCAATCTCGCCTTTCGTGCCGTAGATGCGGCCTCGTCGTTGGCAGATGCTCTCTGTGAAAGCAATCATGTGGAACTGTGCAGTCTTTGCGCCTCGATTCTTGAGAAGTGGTTTACCGTGTGCGTCGGTGGAGAGTGGGTCGTCGTCCCATGTGATGGTCACGCATTGGTCATCGCAGACATCATTGTCTGATTCCCAAACGCAACGACCGAACCAGGGGCGGGCTTGGACCTCTGCTGTTGGTGTGTCGGCTGTGTAATCCTCGCCAAGGTTCTTGAGAAGCTGTGTTGCGGCAGCATCTACGCCGGAGTTTTTGTATATGTCTTCGATTTCGGGGTTGATGATGTTGACGGGCCATTTTGTATTGCCTTTCGAAAGGTGCTTTCCAAGGTAGATCTTCTTTGAGCTGTAGTCGCAATTGTTCTCATGGGGACATGACATGCAATTAGTTGCATTACCGGCCTCTTTGGGTTTGCGGTCACGGCGGAAGAATTTCCTGGATCCTGTCGAAGTAATGTAAGACGGTAGATGTGGTGTCGTGTCTTTTGATTTTGCTGGTGGTGAACAGAGAAGCCACAAGATAAAGTCGATATCGTGGCATGACTTGGTGAGTAGGGATGGCGCTGATGTCGACTCTTTACGCCAATTTCCTCTGTGCCATACGTCAGTGTGTCTCTCAAGATACTGCATAGCAAAAACTCACCTCACATAACTGTGACTAAAATGCCACCAACCAACCGGCTCAACATGCTCAATACTCAGAGTCTCCCCAATAACCTCCTCTTCCAACAACAAATGCCTCAACATCATATTATGCGCCGAATACCTCAAAACATGACAAATCCCAAAAACCTTCTCTTCATTCCCCCCCAACGCCCGATAAATATTCACACAATTCTCCAACCCCGTACTCAACGGCTTCTCCACACAAACATGCACACCCAGCCCCGAAATCCCACACAACACCTCCTCATGCATCTCATCCAAAACACACACAAACACCGCATCAATGATAATAGGCGCAAACCCCCCATCGCCCGTCAACCCTTTGCCCGTACGCGCACTCTCCCGCCTTTCTTCCTCGTACTTGACCCACTCGCGCCAGTCGCTAAAAGCAGTTCCGTACGCAGGCACGCCATCACCCCAGATGAATTTGCGCCCGAATTCGTTGCGCTTGTATTCGAGGGGCTCGCATACTGCTGCGATGACGGCGTTGGTGCTTGCTAGAGTACTTTGTGCGTAGGCTGTGCCTCGGGAGCCGGCGCCGATGATGAGGATTTGAGGGGGTTTGGAGAAGGTTTGGCGGGGAGGGGGTGCGAGGAAGGGTGTTGGTGTTGGCATTTTGGGGGTGGTGAAGCGAGGTGAAGTGAGGGAGTGGGAAAGGTAGTGGATAGGATGGATGTTTGGGGTTGATTGTAGACTTTATAATTTCAAGTTCTTGAACATGGATCTTTTAATATAAAGTACTGTACTGTTTCGGCGTCGTCTGTGGTGCACTTTCAGTTGCCTACAAGGCAGATTGGCCGATACACACGATGTTGTGGCTGAGTGCACCGGTCAAAGGAGGGGGAATGTACTAAGTTCCAGTCTAGAAGCATGGATGGAGGATCAGAGGCGCTATGAGGATGTTACATTGCATTCAACCCAGGCTGCTAGATACTTTGATGCACGTCAGAATGTACGAGGTGGGACGTTGATGGCTGAGGCACAAGTATCTGGCCAATGAGAGTGTTGCTGATAAAGCATGTAGGGATGATGAACTTTTGTACAATTGTTCAAAATGCATGTTCACATCGCTTGAAACGCGATGTGATATTCTAAATTGGATCTAAAATGAGGCACAAATGCCGGTTTGTATCTACATGGTTTATCTTCTTTATTTACTAACAATGCTTCGTCTTCGTGAAATGCCCGTATGATATTTGTCATGTCTATCTCTCCAGTTCGTAAAACAATAGATAAACTTCTTTTTGTTTCCCAAGCACTTCGCTGGTTTTGCTTTCCTTGATTTTATCGTCGCTGATGCCCCACCATCTGTTGTTCGCCCGTTTGGATCTGCGCTTCAAGGGGTTTGCTTCGGCTATAGATGCTGCTTTCCCAGACGCTTTCTCTTTCAAGGATCGTAGACTCCTAGTTCGAGAAAGGCCTTCTGTGTCGGCTGACGAGGGTGGGAGTTGAAGTGAGGCAGCATCAGCTTCGCGTGGTGCTGATGTTGGGGGTGGACCACGTGGTGGGATAGCAAGAGAGTCCAATGACGAAACAGATCGGGTAGCTGGCGAGTCAAGTGAGGGCGTGGAGGGAACTGGCGAACCGCGGCTACTGGTGCCAGGTAGATTTACAGTCGAGATTCGTGGGCTGTGTACTGCTGATGGGACGGCTGAAGGCCGAGCAGACGGGTATGGGCTAGCTTGGCGACTGTAGGCACCTTGAGTACCAAATGACGCTGGTGTCGAGAAAGGAAGTGGCTGCACCTGGCGACGGAATGACTCGTAGTGGCCACTGCTATGGCTTCCCTTGTGTGTGACTACACCCAATAACCTGTAATTTTTGCGGTGCAGCAGGCTTCCTAGCGGTAGTGACTCGGGGAAAGATACTTTAGCGAGATTCTTCGTGGAAACGCTGCCGATGGCGTATACTGAACGGGATAAATGGATCGCAAGGACTTTTGGAAACTTGGAAATGTGCATGTGCCGTGCTATGCGCCGTTTTGGTGCTTGCTTCAAATCTGGAAGCTGGACACCTTCTGGTGGGGTTTCAGGGTCTTCTTCGAGAGCCTGACGAATCTTGTTTATGTCTGACTGCAAGCTTTCCTTTAACTCTGGATCTGTCGCATTGGAAAGCTCATGATCTTTACTCCTCAGAGCATGTTCTAGTCGGCATCTGTCACACTTGAAATCGTCAATGTGCTCAACTTTCAACATGCCATCAAAACAAGCATTGAGTGAGGTCGCAGATACCTGCGGCACATTCAGAGTCAAAGTAACGAACGAGGAAACCGATGGCTTTGGTTTGAAGTGACAAGTTTCGCACTCGATCTGAGATTCGATCTTGCCCTCAAAGGGAAAGCCTTCTTCATCTGCGGGTGTTGCATCATCTTCTTCCTCATCATCTGCCACTCTGTTCTCGGGAAGCTCGGAAAGCACATGACCAACCCCTTCTGCAATTTGCCTTCGCTCTTCGTTGGCTATTGTCACCCCTACGCGTCTAGAATGCTGTCTGGCCTTAGTTCCTGCGTGGTATTCGTCGCATAATCGCTCAGTGACTATTTGCAAAAACTCTTGAGCATCCTGCTGCTGACGGCTGATCCGGGTACCGAATGCGCGCTCGAGTTCTCGAATAAAAGGTTGTGGAGATATCGTTTTTCTGTAGATGGGTCGCTCGTTCAAGCTGTCCAACATGTCCTTCAAGCCATATGTCAGGATGCCCTTTTGTAAACCTGCCAGCTTTCCAGGCTTGATTCTGGAATCGGCAGTCCGGATCCTCTCTGGATCAACGTCGTACACCTCTGCGCCATCGAGTTTCCGGCGGTGGGTTTCCCTTATGAGATAAATGCGCAGGTCGGGTAAACCTGCCAGGGCCTGCAGGACCGAATTTATAAAGCAGTCGTTGGCGGCGTTGCTTAGTCCGACGACGCCCTTTTTCTTCGTACTCGAAGCCTCATCGTCGAGGAAGAAGGTCGGACCAAAGACGTATACGAGTGTGATTGCTGCGAGAGATGCGCCCGCAGCATAAGTTGCGATTGTGAGGGGCTTCTCAGGCATCTCCGTTACCGCGGCACTGAGCAGACTAGGGTTGTGGATCGCGACAGGATGGGAGTTGCGTGACGGGGGGTCAGAGAGGATGGCAGCGCGGAGAGGAGACAGTAGTCAGGTGCTTCACTCTCCATTGTATGACTGCGAACCCAGGTCGAGCATTGCACTGACTGACCATCCTCCGAGATGGTTTGCTCGGTGAGGTTTAGCATACGCCGAGCCTGCGGCAAGCGCACGGCTAGAAGCTGATCCCGTTCCGCAGCTATCTCCATATTCGCTTGAACACCGTGCATCATTTTTTGAGGTGTCATTGCAACTCACAACATCCCTCCAATGGCTTCACTGGGCAGACCATCGCTGCTCCCGCAGTGCACATCTTGCGTACGGCGATTGACGCAGCAAAATTTGGACTCGTGGAGGCTACAGCAGCACCAGACGCGCAACTTGTCGAAAAAAGCAAAAGAGGCAGAACGCAACATTGTCGTCAAGCTGCTCAAGGATGTACCGCGCTATGGACGTGCAGGTAGGCATATACTTTGCAAAACTAGGTGCTTCAATCGCCCATGCTGATATACTTCAGGTTCTTATGTGCCACTGAACCCGTCTCTCATGCGCAATCGATGGTTCCCAGCCCGTGTCGCCGACTACGTACCAGCAACCCAACTCAAGCAATTGAAGGCACAAGATACGGAATTCTCGAGAGACTTCTCATATGGTGTACGGGCCAATCTGGAAGAGGTGGACGAGGAAGTTGAAGACTTCACTCAGCAGAAGCACTATGTGCGACCAATTGAGATTGACGTCCTGAGTGTATGTTTCTCAGGGCCAGGGATTTGCAATATACTGACAAGGCCAGCCTGAAAAATCCATGGCGCTCCTGAATACTTTCGTCCCACCCACTATCGATTTTTACCGCCAGCGCATTGAACAGGAGAAAGAGAGCAGGCCACGATATGGCGCAAGTGGTGCAGCCGATATCCTGACTGCAGCTGCTATGGCATCCAAACCCAAGACGCACGTCGACTCTATTTACGGCAGTGTGACGACAGCAGAGGTTGTCGCAACTATCAGGGGAGCCATTGCTCACAACGACGAAGCAGCGCGTGTAATACTCAACGAAGCCGACGTCAAGTTTGTGTCAGGACATGAAGAGGGCGATGCAACGCGGGTGAAGCAGCTGGGCACATTCAAGGTGGAGATACAATTACCAGGCGCCGCAGAGCCCCTGGTCAGGAATGTTCGCATCAGAGAGAAGACTGCAGAAGTATAGAACGGAAGCGTGAGTGCAGCCAAGCAGTCACGAGGGTTGAGGGAAAAGATAGATCCAGAACCTCGGATACATGTCCGTCCTGGCTGTAAAGATATTTTTGTAAAGTAGCAAATGACCATGTATGCAGCATGGCTAGTGTTCGGAAGAATGGCATCAGGCTCTTGGAACTGCACTCCAACCTCAAGTTTACGTGACCATGGCAATTGTGATTGGCGGGAGGCATGTCAGGTCTGGAGAGGAGCTCGGTAAGTCGAGGCTCAGGTGTAGCGTTCCACGGCGAGAGTCGGACTCAGGCGACATCATGCTAGAAGGAAGCGTTCCACTTTGAGGTTCCGCGTGCCGGCCCCGCGAGTTGCTTCACGCGCGGCCGAGTAGGAGGAGCACAAGCACTACTTCTCGAACTTTTCATAAGACCCAAAAGACCCTCCTCGCCGCCCCACGAGCAGAGCAAAAGTCGACCAATTGCTATTACCAGGTACGTCAGGCTGCGGCCATCTTTTATCATTTTTAGTGGGTAACAGAGAGATGTGTATTGCGCCAGGGCGAACTTTCGGCGTCTTTGGCTTTGAGCTTGGCTTGTTCGCGCGGGTGGGTAGGCTGGGTGGGAGGTTTCGTCACAGCATTGGGAATAGCGGGGCAGGTCACGGCTAGTGGGGTCAGCTCGAGAGCCCTCTTTCTTTTCTCAACACCTGAGCTCAACAACCTACTCTTGACTTCATACTTCTTTCTCAGACTTGACCATCTGACTTGAATCTCTCCAGAAATCCATCTACAAATCTACTACATCAACAATGGGTGCCAAGTGAGTTCCCCTGCTGTTTACATTCACTATCAGAGCATTCACTGACACCAAACTTCCCAGGGACGTTCTTTCCCGCAAGGCCGGTGTATGTCCATACATGTACTCAATTCGCCCTCGAAGCTCCAGCTAACACTTTCCAGGTCATCGTCGGTGACGATGTTCTCGCCCTCTTCAAGCACGCCCGTGACAATGGCTACGCGATTCCTGCCATCAACGTCACTTCCAGCTCGACCGTCGTAGCTGCTCTCGAGGCTGCTCAGGCTGCCAATGCCCCCATGTGCGTTCAGTCGGCCTTCTTCCTTGATAGCAAACGCTGACAAGTCGATCAGCATTCTCCAGACCAGCCAGGGTGGTGCTGCTTACTTTGCAGGCAAGGGCCAGCCCAACAAAAACCAGGAGGCTTCCATTGCTGGATCCATTGCCGCCGCACACGTAGGATATCCCAACGCAAAAATATGGATATGAGACAAATGCTGACTGTTGATCACAAATATAGTACATCCGCTCCATCGCTCCCATCTACGGCGTCCCTGTCGTTCTCCACACTGACCACTGCGCCAAGAAGCTTCTGCCATGGTTAGATGGCATGATGGTCAGTAGCTAGATTCATTGCACTTGAGAACTACTCTAATTCTACTAGGATGCCGATGAGGCCTACTTCAAGCAGCACGGCGAGCCCCTTTTCTCCTCTCACATGATCGATTTGTCCGAAGAGTCCAAGGAGGACAACATTGCCGAGACCAAGCGCTACCTCCAGCGCGCTGCCCCAATGAAGCAGTGGTTGGAGATGGAGATGTAAGAGCATCATATCGCCAATTACATAGAAAAGCACTTACTAATATATATTCAGTGGTATCACTGGTGGAGAAGAGGATGGTGTAAACAACGAGGATGTTGACAACAACTCTCTCTACACTCAACCCGAGGACATCTACGAGATCTACCAGGCTCTCTCCTCAGTTTCCCCATACTTCAGCATTGCCGCTGGTTTCGGAAACGTCCACGGTGTCTACAAGCCAGGTAAGGATTATATGGCCATTTTTCAGAACTCAAACTGACCTTGTTCAATAGGTAACGTCAAGCTTCGACCTGAGCTCCTCCAGAAGCACCAGGAATACGTCAAGGAGAAGATCGGCTCTTCCGAGAGCAAGCCCGTCTACCTCGTCTTCCACGGAGGATCCGGCAGCAGCGTCGACGACTTCCGTCAAGCTATCAGCTATGGTGTCGTCAAGGTCAACCTCGACACCGATATGCAGTGGGCCTACCTGTCCGGTGTCCGCGATTTCATCCAGGGCAAGCACGATTACCTCCAGACCCAGGTCGGTAACCCCGAGGGTGAGGACAAGCCCAACAAGAAGTACTACGACCCACGTGTCTGGGTCCGTGAGGGAGAGAAGACCATGGCCAAGCGTGTCCAGGTTGGTCTTGAGGACTTCTACACTGCTGGCAAGGCTTAAATGGCCATGTCACGCATTTGAGTGTGGGAGAGGTATCGGAGTGTCATGATGAGGCGTTTGTGGAAAAATTTAAGAAGGAAAATATCCTTTGAAACATGGGACATACCCAAAATGTTCGTCTGTGGGCGGGAGTAGAAAGACTGTATACTTGAAGATAGAGATACAAAATCTTTGAATTGAAACATCCGACACCTCTACAGTTCTTGAAGCTGTGATTCTGGGTGCTATTATGATGCGATTCGGAATATTGGACGTTCCACGTGCAATCTCTACTCTATGTGTAGGTTATGATATCAACATACTCAAGACAAATGATTAGGTACATAATGTAAGCGACTATAAGGCATCCTAGTGGCCAGAAATATTACAGCGTAGCAGGGAAGCTTAAAGTAGTCTAGCCAGATCCTACGTAGATCTGCCCTGCATTGTGAGCACCAGCACCAGTCTGGATATGACATCATACCTATGTAACAACATCTTGCTGTACTTTACAACATGAAAGAACAGCCACAATAAAACGCTTGTGATCTCTCTAAACAGTATATATTCTGCTGCTTCCTCATCTATATTCCTCTTGAAACGAAAAACTTATTCCTTAAAACAAAAGTCCGAATCTATCCTATAAACCCACAAACAACATGACTGGCGGACTCGGTGAGACAATTCGCAAGGGCGTCGGCATGGTCCACGGCACAGGCGAAGCTATTCGCGGTAACTTTAATGCTGCAGTCGACGATGTAGCCGGTGACAAGACCGGCGCCGTCAAGAATAAAGAGATTGCGCAAAAGGGCGTCGACGAGTGGGACCAGGGATATCGCGGCCACGGTGGGTCTTCCTACTTTCTATCTCTTGCTACATTTACTGATAAACATATTTAGCGTTGGGCTCTGAGCCAGCTCGTGGCGTAGGACATAATGTTTCGACTGTAGACTCTACTTCGACGAACTATGGCCCGCATAGCACGAATACTGGAAACAAATTGGATCCCACAATCGATTCCGATATGGATCACCGCGCCAATCCTACCAGTGGGGTTGGGCCTAGTGGTGGCGTAACGGGCTCTACAAATGCTGGGCCTCATCGAAGCAATTTTGCGAATAAGCTTGATCCTCAGGTTGATTCGGATATGGATCATCGTGCGAACCCTGCGAGCAATATTAGAGGACGATATTAGTTACTTGGGGGGTGATGGAGTAAAGTCTGTGCTGTATGAGTTATGATATACCCTCTTTCTTTGACTTAAGAATGAAATATTTATTCGAGCCAAACTATGTTTCTATCATGTCTAGTTGTCTATAAGTTGAAGTCCATAGCAACTTCAAGATTATGCAAAAAGCACCCGTAATCAAGGTCTCTTCGCCTCCTGGACACAAGAATACTTCGCTGTTTTATGTACCAACCTTCCCCTCACCCAAACAGCAACCGTATTCCTATCATCTCCACTATACACCCACTTCTCCACACGATCACTCCACGTCTCCCACCCAAACACATCCACAGGCCCATCCTCAAACGCCCCATCCACACTACCTTGTTCATTGACCTCACCCAGCGAAATCATCTGCGCATCCCACTCCTTCCCAACCTCAAACCCACCAACCTTATCCTCCAGCCCCACAACCGCCGCACCCCCACGCGTAGCAAGATACAACGCCTCCTCCGTCGACAGCTTATCACTATCCTTCTCCGAATGGAACGCCAACTGCCGCGACACCCACGCCGCCTGCCTAACATTCTCCAAGATCGACGGATGGAACCCACCAGAGATATCGGTACCTAGACCAATCGTATGCCCTTCATCCAACAGCGTACGGATTGGCGCACAGCCAGATGTAATCGCCGTGTTTGACGCGGGACAATGACTTATTTTACTTCCCCTTGCTAAAATGATGGCGCGCTCCTCAGGCGTCAAGTGGACTGCGTGCGCGAGGATGGTCTTGGGCGTGAGTAAGCGGTGAGTATCGTAGACATCTGTGTAAGATTTCGAAGTGGGGAAGAGGTGTTGCACGAGGGCGATTTCGTTTTTGTTCTCGGAGATGTGGGTTTGGATGTGTGTGTTTTCATCGTGGGCGAGTTGGCCGATTGCTGTTAGGCAGTCTGATGTGCAGGATGGGGCGAAGCGGGGGGTTATGATGGGTTGGACGATGGTGCCGTGGGGGTCGATGGAGCGGATGTAGTCTATTGAGGCTTTGGAGTCGCGCACACTGTCTTCTACGCTGGCGTCGCGGTAGTATTCGGGGCTGAGGTCGCTGTTCATGCAGACTCTGCCGACGAAGGCTCTTTGGCCGCGGGCGAGGCAGATGTCGGCGAGCAGGTTGGTGGCTGGTACGTGGATGGTGGCGTAGTATGCTGCTGTTGTGGTGCCGTGGGAAAGGGTTCTGGAGACGAAGTTTTGGTAGATGCGGTTTGCTCGCTTGAGGTCTGAGAAACTTGATTCCATGGGAAAGGTGTAGGTTTGTAGCCAGTCGAGTAGTGTGGTCTTTCCAAAGAGGCCAGTGTTGGGATGTTGTGGTGCGTGAACGTGGGTGTCAATGAAACCTGGGAAGAAGAATCCGTTGCCTTGGATCCGGACAATGCTTGCATCTTTCCAACCACTGTGTTTGCTGAGGAGTACGTCGGTTTCTTGGACTCCTCGTTCTACGAAAGCAATGATACCATGCTCGTCGACTCCAATAGCTCCGTTCTCGCTGATCTCTAGCTCTGTGAGAGACGTGCTATGTACGAAAGGTCCAACATATATCGTTTTCGATATCGATGCTGAAGCTGCCATCTTGTCCCTTGCTCTTCAATATACACGGGATCTGCTCCTTGGGAATGATGGTCTCCACTTTGGTTGGTAGCCGGGTTATCGGTAGATCTAGATCGGTGTTTCCTATGCAGGTACCGGCAATAATAACAGAGTCGAAAAGTTCAAGTCGATGCGCGCTTCGATTAAATGCCAGAATAACCTGAACTGGCTATATACTTACGCAAGGTTTCGTCAAGTAAATGGGACTGAGACAGCTTTATCAATGCTGAAGGAAAAGACAAGCCGCGGTGGACTAACGCGGTTAGTCTCTCGCTAGGTCTGGAAAGTCGTCTAGCACGTGGAGTCTTCCGCTTGTCATCGGCGGTCTCCGAAATATAGCAAACAACAAAAGCAAACAGATGTGTGCGACAAAGTTATCAAGTCAGATTCAGGCAGTCAAGCTGTGCATTTCGCCGTTATCCTATCTGGAAGATCTGCCACAAGTGCTGGCAAGAAATAAGGTTTACTTTTTTTTGCTCCAACCACATGCCAAGTCGCCATGGGATATCCATAGTAGCACCCAACTCCATACATAAGTAGGTATACAAAAACCTTTGAGACAAACCGGGCCCGACGCCCAATACCACCCTCAAGAAAGCCGAGATCTGCAGAACCAATTACAAGCTATAGTCGTGGATGCCTTGTGGGCCTTGGTCGTTGTAATCAGGACGTGTCATGTAGCCCTTACTTTGGCCTTGATCAACCACAAAGATGACCTTTGCAGCCACTTGAGCGCCCAGGAAAGCTGACTCGTCGAAGCCTACATCTTTCCATTCTGGGAAGTACTCTGGTGGTTTCACAAGCTTGATGTTAGTTGGTGTTTGACCATGTGCAGAGTGTGTATTTTGTGACATGCCAACCATCAAAGGATTGCCACCGTGAGGCGTGAGGTGTTGGGTCTGTCCCGCCGTAGCTGCAAACAAGAGTGGGTTGACCTGGGAGCCACCGTGGGGCCCAAGCTGAGGCTGTGGTGTGTTTGCGCCAGTCCCTGCTGGTGTTGAGATATTTGAAGGGATTTCCGAGGTAAAGATAGTCGCCGACGATGGCGAAATAAGGTATTTGGATTGTAAGGTGACAAGAAGTGCCTCTTTGAAGCCTATTGTATGTCAGTATATTACGGTCATTTTCAGTTATTCAAATAGGACTTACCCCGTAGCCTTGACCCGTTGCCGCAAATGATCATGTTGTCCCAAAGATCGCTACGCTTCTGAACTTCATCCACTGCTGAGATGGTACGATACACTGCTGCAGCAATCTTCTCGAGTGTACCATCACTGTCCGATAAGAAACGTTCAGTGCCTACTTCGATTTCTCTTTTAATTGATCCGTTGCGTGCACCCAAACCGTTCTCTTCGGCACCGTTCGTCTCATTAGCGGGCCTGTGTTCATTGCTTTCCCCAGTCTCGTTGAGCGCGCTCCTAGCATCGGCCAATGCCTGAGTACCAAGGTCCATGTTTTTTAGGGTGTCTAGAAGCGCATGGTCTTCGTAAACAAAGCTAGCCTTCTCACGCTTCGCATTCGGTAACCGTACTGGCTTGTTGGCAGTGTCTGGAACTGGTGCACCCTTTTTCTTTGCATTTGCCTTTTCTTGCTTCTCCTTCTCCTTCTTTGCGAGATACTCATTCATCTTGCCGCCAGCAACAATACTGGCAACATCAAGAACACCCTCATTCTCATCATTCGCCGTATCTTCCCCAACTTCAGTGTCTACACCTGGCCCTCGCGGCGCGTTGCCAATAGCGGCTGCTGCTGCAGGCCCCGACGCTGTAGCACCTGTAGAGGCAGCAGCAGCAGGATTCGTGATAACATCTTTCTCTTGTGCTTCTCCTGTTCCTGGTAGTGGCGTCCCAGGTGGCAATATTTCGCAAATGGGCGACCTCTTCAATTGCTCGCACATGTCGCGGTTGAATTTCTTCGACTTGAGTTTCGATAACAGACCAGAGGTGAACGCCTCGCCTCCGCAGCCCGATAATGAAATGACTCTGCCTTGAGTCTGCGGAATGAATTCACTGACAGCCGTGATATCAGCTTTATCTTTTCCAACATCTACGACTGTTGCAGTATGAACACCATATGCCCACGTTGTCGCCAGAGCTGCATCCATAAGTCCGAATGCGGGAGTCTTAAATTTCTCAAAGAAGAACTGGGTGAGCTTTTCGTGTTCACGCGGGGTCCATGCTGGCTGCGTTACGAGGAGGATCGCCGTATGGAATGGTGGGTTCAGCGTGTTGTATACGTGAGTGATGAGTGCAAAGAAACAAGGCCAATCGACAATTCTGCCTTCCCGTATTGGCCATATTGCGCCTTCTTCTGAAATGCGATCCTCTTCCCAGACGACTTCATCCTCATCCCCCTCTTCTGCGGGCTTCTTGTCCTCTTGCGCCTCGTCTTTAGGTTCGGTCGACGTTTCAGCTGGCTTGTCGTTCTTCCGTCGGATCTTGTAAGGTTCATATTCACCCTCTTTTTCAGCGGGGAACATGCGCGACCTGAAGCGCAGCTTTGCAGGAGTGAATGACTCTGGCAGGCCAAGCTGCGCGACCGTAGTCTCCGAGCCTGGCGCAATGATCTATGGCGCACGTAAGCTACCGCGCATACTAGCAGAAACGTCACGTGGAAGCATACTATTATCTGGTCATCCTTGAAAGGCGGCATGGTTGCGCAATGGGTTGAAGAAGAATAGGCGCGTCGTCAATGGAGCCGCAGCTTGCGATACGCGACAGGCGGCTGGCTGCTAGAAGAGCTCATGCGGCTTAGTCAGCCAGACCGGCCTTGCTGTCACAAGCCAGTGGTTCGCGGATTCCCCAAACGTGCTCCAGCAACGCAACACCATGGGCGCTGTTTCTATGCAGTTCTTCCGGGTTTCTACGGGCGTCTAGGGCGCCGCGTGACCAATCGAATTTTAATTATCGCCAACTACTGTCGCTGAGCACATAATGGCTGCATCAGACGCCCTAACGTCTCTTGTCGAGCGTTCTACTTCGCTTGTCTCTCAAGCACCGAAGGCAGTGCCCACGTCTTTTGTAGCTATGAAGGCTGGGGAGGTTGCCCCAACGTCAAACTTCGGTCTTTTGGGACGCGTTGTACTCTCAATCTTGAGTGTTCTTCCAACACTTTTATATTGGTTGACCTATACATTGCCAGCATGGCTGTTCACACTCTTTTCCATGAGTCTAACGTTCACAATGAACTTTACGACACTGTAAGCATCTTGGGAATTTCAATGCTTTCTTGATCTGGGCTAATGGCTCTAGAATGCTGGTTATAGTTTTCATAGTTTCCACCATCAGCTATTTTGTACGATACAGGTACTTGACCATGTACGCAAGACTACCCCCAGAACCACAGCGTGAGGATCCTCAAGTCGAAGTTTTCCCGGAAAGCCAAGAAGATGACTCCAAGAGAGGCTTATCAAACTACTTGGATGAGTTCTTGAGTGCGATCAAAGTTTTTGGATACCTGGAACGCCCTGTTTTCCACGAACTCACCCGTACTATGCAAACTCGAAGACTAGCAGCTGGTGAAACCATCCTTTTAGAGGAAGAAAAAGGATTTTGTCTTGTAGTCGATGGCTTGGTGCAAATCTTCGTGAAATCAAATCGAGATGGCATTGACTCAGATGAAGATGGAGGTTCCCCTGAGGATTCTCCTCACCAAGGCCATCGCCAAGGTTACCAACTGCTTACAGAAGTTAAGAATGGCGCTCCAATGTCCTCGTTGTTTTCTATTTTGTCATTGTTCACTGAGGATGTAAAGCTGCGTCATGATGAAGATGAAGAACCCGGATCAAGCATGCCTGGGACGCCACATGGAGGACGGCCCTCAATGACCAGAAACAGTAGCTTTAATATGGATGACTCTCGACCCCATACGCCAAATGATTTACAAGATCCAAAACAACAATCCCGACGAACATCTACTCTGGGCAGTCCTACAGCAGGCGGTCGTCTTCCAAGTGTGCCTCATTTGTCTCTGGACCTAGACGGCTACGGCGACCCTTCCAAACATACGAAGACCCGAAAATCACCAACGCGCCTCTCGAAGCAAAAATCCGCGCATCCTGACATTGTTGCACGAGCGACAGTGGATACGACCATTGCTATCATCCCAGCTACCGCTTTTCGCCGACTTACGCGAATTTATCCTAAAGCAACTGCCCATATCGTTCAAGTCATTCTCACGCGCTTACAAAGAGTCACTCTTGCTACTAGCCACGCATACCTCAGCCTTACGAATGAGGTGCTGCGTACTGAGAAACTTATGAACAAGTACACTACCTACGACCTGCCAGGTTTCCTCAGAGATGCCCCGTTAGAAAGATTGAAAGAGAAGTTCTCGAAGGAGACAGAACGCCTTGGGTCTGATGAGGGTATGAAAGGTATAGCTTTACACAATCCAGGAGCAGGTCGACGCCGAAGAACAAGCGCTACGCTGAGAAGGAGTACTGCTGCACAAGCTCGACTTGCGGCTGCTCGTGGTAATTCTGTGGACGTCAGTGGCGATGCCTTGTTTAGAATGAACTCTCCAGATTCTGGAATACGAAACGATAAGATCAGTGCCGGAGATTTATTGACCAACGCTCAATTGCCTCGAGGCGCTGGCCGCGCTGGTCGGAGCAGTTTCTCTCAGCCTTATCCACATGACATGCGCCGAGATGCTCGCACGCCCCTTGACGCGAGTGCTTTCAATCCCTTTGCGTCACCATCTATGCGCCCGCAGATACATCGACAAGAATCAATTGATGAAGCTACAGTTTTTAGAGAATGTGTGCTTGGATGCATGTTTAAAGCAATTGGCCTCACTAACCCTGAGAACCCGATGCCGCGACCTGCAGCATCAGTTGAACAGTCACCACGGCTTGTATCGTTCGATGCTAAACGGCAGAAAGCTATTTTCACGAATGCTTTCGGTTTTATCGATCCATACGAAGGATCAAGAGATGGTGATTCCGAGTCAATTGTTTCTGCGTCCAACCTGTCTACGATAAGCGCAACTGGCCAAGGCAATCTTTTAGAAGAAATTGTTAATGATGTTGAAATCGTATATTTTCCCAAGGATTCTGTTTTGGTTGAGCAGGGCGAGCGCAACCCAGGATTATACTATGTAATAGACGGATTTTTAGATGTAAGCGTAGCCGTCGAAGATGATGGATCAGAAAACAATGTGCTTGGCACGGTGCCTACTGGCTCAGCTGTGACGGACGAAGATCTTTTTGGTCCATCTTTGAAACGAACATCCACGAACACTTCTTTACGACATACAAACGATGCCGCTAAGAAGAAGCGAACAAGAAAGAGTTTGTTTATGACCAAACCGGGCGGACTTGCGGGATACCTTGGCACTATATCTTCAAATCGCTCATTCGTGGACGTCACGGCCAAGACTGACGTTTATGTTGGATTTCTGCCAAGAGCATCTATAGAACGGATTGTTGAGCGTTATCCAGTTGTTCTACTTACAATGGCGAAGCGCCTTACCACGCTCCTTCCTCGCTTGATCCAGCATATTGATTTTGCGCTGGAATGGGTTCAGGTCAATGCTGGGCAAGTCATCTATAATCAGGGAGAAGACAGCGATGCGATCTACATCGTCTTGAACGGGCGTCTGCGAGCTATTCAGGACGCGCAGAACAGTCAAATGAAAGTCATAGGCGAATATGGACAAGGAGACAGTGTAGGTGAACTCGAGGTACTGACCGAGTCTGCTCGTCCAGGCTCGTTGCATGCGATCCGAGATACTGAACTCGCCAAATTTCCAAAGACGCTCTTCAACAGCCTTGCTCTTGAGCATCCGGGTATTACGATAAAAATCTCGAAGATAATTGCTTCTCGTATGCGTGCTTTGGTCGATGATCCATTACACGAGCAAAGTAAAGAAAGAAGCTCAAAAGCCACGAGGACAAATGTTTCATCTACTGTCAACCTCCGCACAGTAACCATCCTCCCAGTGACCGCTGGCGTGCCAGTGGTTGATTTCGCCAGCCGTCTTATGAACGCGCTCACACAAATAGGAACTCCTCAAGGAGTGGTCTCTCTGAATCAAGCTGCCATTCTCAATCATCTTGGGCGGCACGCTTTCAATCGCATGGGAAAACTTAAGTTGTCGCAGTACCTTGCTGACCTGGAGGAAAAGTACGGCATGGTTATTTACGTTGCAGACACGCCAGTGAAGTCACCTTGGACTCAGACATGCATCAGTCAAGCAGATTGTATCTTACTGGTTGGCCTTGCTGAATCGTCGCCTAACATCGGTGAATATGAACGCTTCCTGCTCACGACAAAAACTACTGCGCGGAAGGAGCTAGTACTACTACATGCAGAACGATACTGTCCATCAGGTTTGACTCGCAAGTGGTTGAAGAATCGCCCATGGATCAACGGTAGCCATCACCACATTCAAATGTCCTTCCGCACTACAGCAGAACCTGTTCATCATGCTGGGCGACGCCTTGGCAGCGCTATCAAGCAAAGGGTTCAAGTGATTCAAGCTGAGATTCAGAAGTATACATCTAGAAAGGTTAGACAAACGCCGTTATACTCGGCAGACACACCGTTCAAGGGTGACTTCCATCGACTTGCGAGACGATTGTGTGGTAAATCTGTAGGTCTCGTCTTGGGAGGCGGAGGTGCTCGAGGCATATCGCAGATTGGTATCATTCGAGCTCTCGAAGAGGCTGGCATTCCTATTGACATTGTTGGAGGCACTTCAATTGGTAGCTTCATTGGAGCGCTCTACGCTTGGGATGCAGATGTTGTGCCAATGTATGGAAGGGCGAAGAAGTTTGCTGGTCGCATGGGCAGCATGTGGAGGTTTGCCCTCGATCTCACGTACCCTTCGTAAGTTGTGTTTGCTTGGCAATTTTTTTATATACTAACACGCGTAGTGCATCGTACACCACTGGTCACGAGTTCAACAGAGGCATCTTCAAGACGTTTGGTAACTCGCAAATGGAAGACTTTTGGCTCGAGTTCTATTGTAACACAACCAATATCAGCAAGAGCAGGTCAGAGATCCACACGAGTGGATATGTATGGCGCTATGTTCGAGCGTCCATGTCGCTTGCTGGGCTTTTACCTCCGCTCTGTGACGATGGAAGCATGCTACTGGATGGAGGATACATTGATAATCTCACCGTGGCACATATGAAGAGTTTAGGGGCGGATGTCATTTTTGCGGTGGATGTAGGAAGTCTTGACGACGACACCCCTCAATCGTTTGGCGACTCACTTTCGGGATTCTGGGCGACATTCAATCGCTGGAATCCATTCTCAGCATACCCCAACCCGCCAACTTTGTCCGAGATTCAGTCGCGATTAGCGTACGTGTCGAGCATCGATGCGCTAGAGCGGGCGAAGAACACACCCGGCTGCAGGTACATGCGGCCGCCGATTGACCCGTACGGAACTCTAGACTTTGCCAAGTTTGAGGAGATTTACGAGGTGGGCTACAAGTACGGGAAAGAGTACTTGGCCCAACTGCGAGAGCAAGGCGTGCTGCCAGTGACAGAGGAGACGGAGAAGGAAAAGAATCTCCGACGGACAATGGCACCGCGACGCGCGAGCATATAAGCGCTGGGGGGACGCTAAGTGGGTGGAAGCAGCAGACTAGAGTAGGGCCGTTGACCTAGACTTGTTACAGAATCACGTGAAGACGTTCAAGGTTTTGGTGTCGGAGACCGGAGGCATTTGATCCGGGCCCGGGTTATGAGCGAATTTGTTCTATCACAGCTGACATGGAGCCATGGTCGCAATGATAAATATCGAGAGAAACCCATAAAGATGTTCTCACTATAACAAAGAAATGAGAATAAAAAATGATTGGGAAGTCCAGGGATCTACCAGTGGTGTATTATATTACAACTAGCGTTGAGGCGGCCACTAAAATACGAGCCTCATGGTACTGCAACTAACCAAACGCCCATGTGAGAGTTTTTTAGATGGAGAAGGTCCCAGGTGTTTGGCCATGTCCCAGATTTGACCGGGGATGCCTCGACCATGGGGCAAAGAGTGCGGAGGACAAGGTGGTTGGGGCAGTAGATATCAGGTAATGGAAAGCAGATGGCGGATGCGTAGTTTTGCCCGTTTGGTGGTAGAAATGCAGGCGGGCAGCACGCAAAGGCAAATTGTGGTTAGCGGTACGCGGTCCGTTGGCTCGCTTGAGGGCGCGCAGGGACTCGAGTGAGCTTATCGGGAGCGCGCCCGACTTTGGCCTGCGAACATTTGTCGCGCGCTCGGATAGTCACGGGCTATGCGTGCCAAAGGGAGACTGATCATGGTGCCAAATTATCTCCCCAGTGGTGACCGCTATTACTACAAGGCCCAATTCTCTTCTGCAATGTCGTGAGCTTCATCTTTCTCCTTCCTCACACCTTTTTTCTCGATCGACGAGTGTGGGGTTCGGGGTTTCATTCCCAACACTGCATCATCCTAGGTCGACCTCACGTCACACACACGGTGCTTGTAGTAAGCTCCAAGACCTTTTTGAACCTATCGCTGCGAGCGCCATTGTTTCCCGTCGGGTCGGTGAGCGAGAATTGACTGAATAACTCCACAACCGCCTCAGTGTTGCACCCAGCGCTGTCAATTCTCAGACATCGGCAACATGCGTACTGTATGCCTGAGGGCAGCTTCGTCAGCGAGCAGACTTGCTCGCTCGACATGCACAACCCAGCTTTCGCGCCCACAGCTTGCAGCAAGTACACCGCGAGCAATTGCTGCTAGGAGTCAGCAATACTTGCAAAAGCGAGCTTTCCAGCAGAATGCATCAACTCTCCAGCAAGCAGCAGATGATGTACTCGCCACCCCGCCCCAGCAGAGCGAGTCTGCAAAGCCCTTCGAGGCACTCGATACTTTCCCGCGACGACACATTGGGCCCTCTGCAATTTCGACAGATGCTATGCTCAAAGCCCTCGACCCGCCCGTACGCGATCTAGACGAATTTGTCAAGCAGGTTATCCCCGCTGATATTCTCAACTCTCGCGACCTCGAGATTGGCAAGCTCACGGAGAGCCATAAGCCCAAGTGGCAGAGCGATGGAGTTCCAGAGTCTGTCTTTCTCAAAAATGCCAAAAAGATCATGGCAAAGAACAAGCCTGGCAAGAGTTTGATCGGCCAGGGTTATTATGGCACCAAAGTTCCCGAAGTCATCAAGAGGAACGTACTCGAGAACCCAGCGTGGTACACGAGCTATACCCCATACCAGCCAGAAATTAGCCAGGGACGCCTCGAGTCACTCCTCAACTTCCAAACTATGGTCACAGACTTGACTGGCTTGAGCATTGCAAATGCCAGTTTGCTTGACGAGCCAACTGCTGCAGCTGAGGCCATGACTTTGAGTCTGGGCATGATGCCTGCGAGCAAGCAAAAGAGACCAAACAAAACCTTCTTGGTCTCTGAGCGTTGCCACCCACAGACCATTTCCGTGCTCCATTCGAGAGCTGAGGGCTTTGGTATCAAAATCGAAGTTGCTGATGTGCTCAAGGACAACTGCAAGAAGGTTGAGGAGCTTGGCCAGGATTTGGTGGGTGTGCTTGCACAGTACCCGGATACCGATGGTGGAGTGCTTGATTTCCGCGGACTAGCAGACAAGGTGCACAAGACGGGCGCACTCTTCAGTGTAGCTACTGATCTGCTCGCCTTGACTCTGCTCACGCCTCCTGGTGAGTTCGGTGCTGACATCGCTTTTGGAAATGCGCAGCGATTTGGCGTCCCTCTGGGCTTTGGTGGACCACATGCAGCATTCTTTGCTTGCGACGAGAAGTACAAGAGGAAGATTCCTGGGCGTTTGATTGGGTTGTCGAAGGATCGCCTGGGCAATCCAGCAGCACGTCTTGCACTCCAGACCCGGGAGCAACACATCCGCCGTGAAAAAGCCACGAGCAACGTCTGCACAGCCCAAGCTCTATTGGCAAACATGAGCGCTATGTATGCCGTCTACCATGGGCCAAACGGACTGACCCAGATCGCCAAGCAGGTAGCAGCCACAGCTCGTCTCGTACAACGAGCAATCATCGAGACTGGATTCAAGACTGGCCAGCGAGGCAAATTGGATGATGCTCCAGTTTTGTTCGATACTTTCGTTGTCGAGACTGGTGACAAGACCGACAAAATCATTGCAGCCCTCGACCGACAAAGCATTCTTGTTCGTAGAATTGACGATCAGCATATCGGCATTTCTGTTGATGAATCCACCACCGGGCAAACTATCAGCACCCTACTCCAGTCTTTCAGGGAATTTGGAAAGGACAGCAAACGAACTTCGTTACTTGACGAAGTTCAGGTTGAAATCCCAGAGCCATTCAAACGCACAAGCGAGTTCCTTACCCATCCCGTCTTCAATTCACACCACTCCGAGACAGAGTTACTGCGATACATCAGTCACCTCGCATCCAAAGATCTGTCTCTTGTCCACTCTATGATTCCCCTGGGATCCTGCACCATGAAACTCAATGCTACCGCAGAAATGGCGCCCGTGTCGTTCGACACTGTATCCAACTTGCACCCGTTCTTGCCTCTGGAACGGGCACAGGGCTACACCAAGATGATAAAACAGCTCGAAGACGATCTGGCCAACATTACTGGATTCCACTCCGTCTCGCTGCAACCCAACTCTGGTGCTCAGGGAGAATTTGCAGGCCTTCGAGTGATCCGCAAGTACCAAGAGCAACAGCCTGGTAAGAAGCGTGACATCTGCTTGATTCCCGTGTCCGCTCATGGCACCAACCCCGCTAGTGCCGCTATGGCTGGCATGCGTGTAGTTGCTGTCAAGTGTGATACCGCAACCGGCAATCTGGATATTGAAGATCTAAAGGCGAAATGTGAGAAGCACAGCGAAGAGCTCGCTGCCATTATGATCACATACCCAAGCACGTTCGGCGTATTCGAGCCCAAGGTCAAAGAGGCATGTGATTTGATTCATCAGCACGGTGGCCAAGTTTATATGGACGGTGCAAACATGAACGCACAAATTGGTCTCTGCTCACCCGGTGAGATCGGCGCTGATGTGTGCCATCTCAACCTTCACAAGACATTCTGTATTCCTCACGGTGGTGGTGGTCCAGGTGTTGGCCCTATCGGTGTAAAGGAACATCTCACACCTTTCCTTCCAGGCCATTTACGAGGAGAGACTGGTGGCGCTCAAGCCATTCACCCCGTCAGCGGCGCTCCTTGGGGCTCTGCTTCCATCTTGCCCATCAGTTGGGCATATATCAAGATGATGGGCGCCGTTGGACTGACACAGGCTACCAAAATCACACTTCTCAACGCGAACTATATTCTTTCTCGCTTGAAACCCCACTACCCGATCCTCTACACCAACGAGAAGGGCCGATGCGCTCACGAGTTCATTCTTGATGTCCGCGGCTTCAAGGAGACGGCTGGCATTGAGGCCATTGATATCGCCAAGCGTCTGCAAGATTACGGCTTCCACGCTCCAACTATGTCGTGGCCCGTCGCCAATACCCTGATGATCGAGCCTACTGAGTCAGAATCCAAAACCGAGCTGGACCGCTTCTGCGACGCCCTCATCAGCATCAGGAAAGAAATCAAAGAAGTTGAGGATGGCAAGCAGCCTAAAGATAAGAACGTCCTTAAGATGTCGCCTCACAGCCAACTCGATCTCATCACTGGAGAATGGGATAGGGCATATACACGAGAGAAGGCAGCATATCCTCTAGACTACCTCAAGGAGAAGAAATTCTGGCCCGCAGTGACAAGGCTAGATGATGGTAAGCCCGCTAACATCTTAACGTCAATTATTAGTAAACCTATGTACTAACAAGATGCAGCATACGGCGATACCAACCTCTTCTGCACATGTGCACCTGTCGAGCCCGAAGACTCTGATATTACTGGTGCTGCTGCGCCGACCCCAACATAGACATATGCATGACCCCCAACATTTCCTTCAGGTAGATATTCTGCATTCAACAATCAGCGATGGAGTTCTGGGCGCCAGAGTGTGAAAACGAAATGCTCTGCTTTCAACACCGCTGGCATTTTTGTGATTCTTGGATAATCATCATATTGGTGTGCATATGTAGTGGCCTCGAGGGTACATAGAATCCTCTTGACCTACATCAACGAAATTAAATGAAATGATACAACATTCGATATGACATGTCATCAATAGTCCTACGAAAAAAACTCTGAATGCCATTAATTACGTATAGTCGCGCAGGCCGCGCAAGACACTTCGTAATTACATAAAGAAGTGTGATACTACTTTTCTGCTTTGGAACTTGGCTACTTTGGGCGACATTCTTACAAAGGTCATCCCAACATCGAAGGGATTAACTGCACCGCAATATATTCGAAAAATTTCCTATCAACGTCACTGAAAAGCACTAATTGGTGCTAATAACTTTTGGCCTCCCCCGCATCGTATAATTCCCTCGAGAAAGCCTTCAGTCGTCGGTGGCATTTACCGGGTGACATGCTACATCGTTCGTCTTCAGCCGTCTAGGCTTTAGTCACGGAATGACGTCATCCCTGAAAATCCAACATCAAGCTCACTCCGCAGTCCTTATGCAATGAGGATAATAATCAAGAAAATTAAGAGCTGAAATACAAAAGTAGCTGCGTATGTATAGTGAGCATGTCACCAAGTCATGAGGCCTTGCAGCATAGTTTCTGTCGTGACAGTCCACTGCTGAGTCATGCCGGTTCGGACTGATAAGAGGCCGGATTGAGCGCTATCCATTCTAGCGGTGAAGAACGCGAACTTAACAGACGATGGCTGCAATGCAGTAGTACGAGGTGGCGTCGCGGAGAGACGATAATGATGGATCGGCATGTCTTTGTCATTCATGGCTAGATATATGTACTGCCTACCTTGCGTGGACAAGGCATCTTTTACGACTCTCACGATAGCTTTGTCTTACGCAATTGATGCCCTCGCTATTGAAGTTTAAACAAGTGTTAATCGCCTTATTGGCAACAGCAAGTCTTGCCAAAGGCTCCAGTAGCAGCGAACAAAAACAATTCGAAAATGTTACTTGGGACGATGACAACTGGGTGCTATCAACACATACCCTGAATCAAGGGCACTACCAATCACGCCCTTCATTGGCCAATGGCTATTTTGGAATCAGTGTAGCCTCCACAGGGCCATTTTTCGAAGTCGACAAACAGATAGGGGGAAACGGAGTTAGTGGATGGCCGTTATTTACCAGGCGACAGGCGTTTTCAACCATTGCCGGATTTTATGATCAGCAACCGCGGACAAACGGCACCAACTACCCATGGTTATATCAATACGGCTGGGACAGTGTAGTTTCTGGAATCCCGCATTGGAGTGGCCTCCAGGTTGAAGCCAATGGCGAGAGACTCAATGCATCTACAAATCCAGAGCACATAACAGACTTCGTCACAAGTCTGGATGTCAAAGCAGGAATTGCAAGCTGGAGGTACAGTTGGAAGCCAGGGAATCAAGGAGATGGGACCATAGACGTGGATTACCAGCTTTTCATCCACAAATTATACGTCAACCAAGCGGCTGTGCGTCTTCGACTCACCTCGACACGAGATGTGAACGTGACAGTCTACGATATTCTGGATGGCGACGGAGCGGTTCGGACAGATTTCGCAGATAAGAAATTTCAAGGAAATTCGACGACAATCTGGTCTGCTGTAAGACCTGCCAATATCGCCAATGTCACAGCCTACGTTTACTCAACGTTAGGCGTAGACGACTGGGTGGACCTCAACACTCGCAAGGAAGTGCAAAGCGGTCAGATTAGCGGCAACGACTCGACAATCGCACAGTCTCTCCAAATTGAACTTACAGCGTTTCGCCCTACAGAGGTCGTCAAGTTTGTCGGCGTTGCATCTACTGATGCTTTCTCAGACCCACAAGCGGTTGCAAAGAATGCATCGCTCTTTGGCGCAAAGACCGGCTACTATAAGCTACTCCATTCACATATCAAAGAATGGGAGACTATCTTGACACCAGGCAGTGTGGATGATTATCGCTTGCCAAATGGCTCACTTCCCAACGATCCTAACATCCAAGAACTGCAAGTCATGGCGCATACAAATCCGTTCTATTTGTTATCACACTTAGTCGGACCTAATGCGATTGCTGCAGCAGGAAATAACACGAGACTCAACGTGAACAGCATCCCTGTTTGCGGTTTTGTGTCCGATTGTTATGCTGGACAGATTTTCTGGGATGCTGATGTATGGATGGCGCCAGGTGTACAAGTGTCACATCCCAGACATGCCCAGTCGGTGATCAACTATCGAGTTGATCATTTCGGACAGGCACAGAGAAATACAGAAATGGCCTTCACTTCCAGTAAGAATCAGACTGGCAGGTTCACCCCTGGTGGAGCGGTGTATCCGTGGACGAGTGCACGTTGGGGAAACTGTACGGGTACTGGACCATGCTTTGACTACGAGTATCATCTGAATGGTGATCTAAGCCTTGCATTCAACAACCATCTAATCATCACTGGAGATGGCGAGTTTTTCAATAAGTCTTTATTGCCAATTTCAAATGCTATTGCTCACTTCTTTGGGCAAGTTCTGGACTTCAACGAAACGTCTGGAGCATTTGAACTCTGGAATGCTACTGATCCAGATGAGTATGCCAACCAAGTCAATAATGCTGGTTATACTACTGCATTGATTCAGCGGCATTTCATTGAGACCAATGAGTTCAATGCGTGGTTCGGCTTCGCCCAGAATGCAAGCTGGGCAGATAAGGCATCGAAGATGCGACTCCCAGTCAATGACAATGCTGGTATAATTGTTGAATATGCTGGAATGAATGGATCAGTTCAAGTGAAGCAAGCGGACGTCGTGCTTGTCGATGACCTGCTCCATTACCCCAATCCTTACAGTCTCGCCGACTTGGATTATTACGCGGCTAAGCAGTCTCTTGACGGACCTGCAATGACATACTCTTCATTTGCTGTCGTCGCAAATGAGGTATCACCTTCTGGCTGTTCGGCTTATACGTACGATATTTATTCCTCTTCGCCATATGCACGAGCACCTTGGTATCAATACTCTGAGCAACTCATAGATGATCCGGAGCTCAACGGTGGGACTCATCCTGCTTTCCCCTTCCTTACAGGTATGGGCGGCACAAATCGAGTAGCCATTTTTGGGTACTTAGGGCTCGGGTTGTACTATGACAGTTTGGATATCGATCCATCTTTGCCTCCTCAAATCGAGTACTTGAACTATCGCACATTCTACTGGATGGGCCATGGAATCAACGCCACTTCGAACGTAACCCATACAACCCTCCAAAGACTTCCTCGCGATAAATATACCCTGCCCACCGCAAATTCAACCTACTTCGACAAACCTATCCCAGTCACCATTGGTGTCCGCAGCAATCGTAGAAATGGTACCTATCAACTCGACTACAACAGCCCCATCACTGTTCTCAACCGCCCCGTCGGCCAGACTCTCACAGTTCCCGGCAACATACTCCAATGCAAATCTGTCTTGCCACCACCTCAGGGCAATAAACCAGGCCAATTCCCCATCGCAGCCATCGACGGTGCATCCAGCACAAAATGGCAACCAGAACACTCCAACACAACAAGCTACTTGACCATCGACCTTGGATCCTCATCCTTCTATCCCATCGCCGCCATAATGCTAGACTGGGCCTCCCAACCCCCCACCCATTTCGAAATCTCATTCAGCAACGCCACACTACCGCCCTTCACCTCCAACGGCACCTCCTCTGGGCAACAGAGTGATGTGCGCAGTGTGGCTGCAGGCAACGTCTCCATTTCAGCGCCCTGGGATCCTGTCAAGGCGTATGAGATCCGCACGTACGTTGGGAACCAGACGAATGTTACGCTCAAGGAGAGTGTGTGGAGTGGGAGGTATGCGCATTTAGGGATTAAGGGAAATCAGGCTGGTGGGAAGGAGGATGCGGGGGCGACTGTTGCGGAGTGGAATTTAGTTAGGGAGGGGTTTAGTATTTAGATGTGTGTGTGATATAGAAGGTTGGATAGTTCGTCGTTACGTTTGGATAGGGGTTCGTAGCGTTTATATACGATATTGGATCTCAAATTCAAATGGAATTTAATTTACTTCGTAACCACAAAACTCGTACAATACCCCGCCGCAATCATCTCCACCACCTCCCCATCCCCCAACTCAATCTCATTCCACACCCCATCCACCATATCATTCACAACCCTCCCCTTCACCTTCTCCAAATCCCCACAATTCCCATGCTTCCCCCACCCCCACGACACCAGCCCCCCCTCCTTCGTAACAGCAAGCACATGCTCCGACCCCACCGCAATCCTCTCAAGCAGCGGCAACCCCTCAGGAACAAGCTTCCACAACGTCTCCCTGCCCCAAGCCTCCAACCGCCCATCCTCAAACAGCACGAAGATAGCATGCCACGACGCGCCTACATCCTTCCACCCCTTCACATCCGCGGGCTTGCCAGAGTCGATGCCGAATTTATCCCTGCCGAGGACGATGTGTGCTCCGATGCTGGGCGCGCTGACGAGGTAGGTGAAGTCCTTGCCGCACGTGACGCGCACTGGTGTGAAAGGGATGGCGGGGATAAGCGTGGGGATGGGGACTTGGGTGGTTGATAGGGGGCCGAGTTGGCCGAGGCGCGCTTTGCCCCAGCCGTAGACAGTGCTGTTGGAGAGGAGGGCGATGTAGTGCCATACGCCTGCTGCGAGGGCGGTGATGGGGGCGGGGAAGTTGAAGGCCATGTCGGTGCTGGGAGGTGGTTCTGGGATGCGGCCTAGTTCACTCCATTTGCCGGATCCTTGGGTTTGGAGGGTTGTTTTGGGAGGTTGTGTTGAGGGGTCAGTGGGAGGGGTGAGGATGTATGCTGAGGATTCGCAGGTTGCGGCTGCGAAGGAGATGTTTGATTGGAGGGGGGTGAAGGATTCTAGACGGTGGGTTTGGGTCTCTCGGATTGCTCCCAGTTGGCCTTTGCGGTTATCTCCCGAGCCCCATATTTGTCCGTCTTTTGTGAGGAAGAGTGTGTGGTTGTCGCCGCCAATGATAGCCTGGATATCTTCAAGCGGAGGTGGATTTAAAACTTTGACTGGTTTGTCTACTATATCTGCGGCTGGTATGCCGAGTTGGCCTTCACCGTTACTTCCGAAAACGTATAATTGGCGAGGCATATTTATGTATGTTGTGATAGTCTCAAAGATGTTCGAGACGAGTTCTAACCAGGAGCAATGAACACCATCATGGTTGTCTACAAGCTTTGGAGGGCCCCCAGAATCCCATGGATGACTTGAGTTTATGGGAGAAGATTGATGAAAATCAAATTTACGGCCTCAGTGTGTTTTACATATTTGGTGGTGGTCGTGGTGGAGGTGAAAGCTCGATGCTGACATAATACTGCTGCCGGGGATCTCCGCTAATCCACGTTTGCGTTTAGCGCCACGCACAGACCGCCCACAGTCGAATTCGAGAGCCGAGCAACTTCGCCTGCGACGACCGTGACAATATCGAACAAGACCACGCCCACCTCCTCACCGACCGCACGCCCAACACACAGTCGCCCAACATGGCCTCCCAGAGCGTGCAATGCTTCGGCAAGAAGAAGACTGCGACTGGTACGCTTGCCCGCCTCCTCGCAGACAATGTCAAATCTACAAGATGCTAATATTTTATCAACAGCTGTCGCCCACTGCAAGGTACATTACCACCACGATCGAATGCGCAATCGAACAATATACTCACGATGATAATTTAGGCCGGCAAGGGCCTTATCAAGGTCAACGGAAAGCCTCTTTCCCTGGTCCAGCCCGAGATCTTGCGATTCAAGGTCTACGAGCCCGTTTTGATCCTCGGTGTTGACAAGTTCGGTACGCACGCCTCCCTACCGTTGGCATGATGGGATCAAGCGAAGGAATCACTGTATACTAACTGCCTGGATAGCTGATGTCGACATCCGTGTCCGCGTCTCCGGTGGTGGTCACACCTCGCAAATCTACGCCATCCGCCAAGCCATTGCCAAATCCATCATCGCCTACTACCAGAAGTACGTCGACGAGCACTCGAAGAACCAACTGAAGCAGGCTCTCGTCCAGTACGACCGCACACTCCTCGTTGCCGACAACAGGCGGTGCGAGCCTAAGAAGTTCGGTGGTCCAGGTGCGCGTGCCAGGTACCAGAAGTCGTACCGTTAAGCGGAGCAAAAAAGGATGCTGGACGGGTGTATGGGGAGCATGGAGCGGTGTTCATCCTGGGCTTTTTCATGGGTCTCCTGCTATTCGAGTTTACGTGACATGGTACTCTGCGGGCTATTGCGAGCTGCCTGAATGCATCGGATCTCGGATCTTGTGACGATAAAAACGAATACATCGGTTTCAAGATACAACATAAGCAATGGCTTTTGGGCATGATTCATGGACGTGATATGTTTCATTTGATACGTGATGGGCTCGAACAATGCGTGCGGAAGGGCGCGTCGCAACAGACTAGCTAACATGAATACACAGCTTAATGTTAAAAATCCTAACCACCCCATCGCTTCCATGCATTACAAAAACAAGGGGGCAAAGATACGGTCTCGCTCATAATGTATACCCTGCAAACTTCTAGGCTCCTACTCGAATTACCAAATGCGCTTCCTCTTTCTCAATCTAACAGTTCTTTTCAACCATCGCTACCACTGCTTCTGAAGGCCGCACACAGCGCTGCATACTGGTGTGTGAGATCCAAGACGTGTTGCGGTAAGCTAGTACCTTGTATAATGCTGCGAATCTTGACCGCACCTTCCTCCTCGATGAGTTTGCGGATTGTGAAAAGAAGGTTGGGTGAGAACTGTTGCTACAATTAGTATACTTTCTATTTCACAGCAAAGAAGAGAAGTGGAGACACGTACCTCAGAGTACCATCGGTACTGCCAAGTGACCAACCTAATCAGATTCGCACAGATATCCCTCGTCTGCATCTTCTGTTCGCCTGCAGAACCATACTTGAGTACGCCCCTCATTGCCTTGGGACTGAATCGAATCTGGAGACAATTCTCATATGCTTCGAGGGCTTCTTCTTCGTGGTGCAAACGTTCAGCTAGTTCGCCTAGAATTTCCCACTCCTCTGCTGATTTCTTGTAGATCAGTTGCTGTTGGCGATATTGGGCCATTTCAGTGCGCCATATGGTGTAGACGCGGAGATCTTCGTAGAGGACCATGAAGAGGTTGTCGAGCCAGCGTTCGCACAGGCGTTTGTTTTGGAAGTGGGTGTAGTTGGGTTGGGAGGTATTGGTTGGGGCGTTGGAGGAGCCTGGTAGAGGATGAGGTTCTTCAGATCCTGCCTTGACCACTTCAGATGCGACTGTGTGGCTGGGTTTTTCTATTGTTTCTTCAGCAGTAGCTGTGGCAGACGATCCTTCTCCATTTGTGGATGCTTCTTCGGTAGAGTTGCGCTCTACGGCTTCGCCGTGATTATCACCGTTCACTTGAGCGTTGGCGCTGGGCGAGGGTGAGCGCAGAGCAGTAGTGCTTGCGCTCCGGGAGTGAGGTTGTTGTCCAGTCTTCTCATGGCGGTACTCTTCCTCCATAACGAACACTTGCGAACGTATCTTCAACAATTGGTCCCACCCAATCTTCTTTGTGATTTCAGTGAGGAGGATGTACGCCTTCAAGAATGTGCCTCTGAACCCTGCCGCATGCAACTTCCGTAAGGTGGGATGTACGAGCTCCAGGTCTTCAACGTTGCTGTCTTCTATCTCGTCGCACTGCGCTTCTGGCATGATAGGCAAGAACACTTTCTGTGGCTCCGGCATCCGAGGTGCGTCTTTGTCTTGGTATGTGAACATCGGACATGAGTTGAGCGTCAAGAGAGCGAGATCCCATTGCTCAAGGCTGACATAGATCTCTGCAAGACGTGCCCAGGTGCCGAACTCACTAGGCGCGGACACTACACTTCTCTTCGCAATCTCGAGCGCAAGGTCACCGCGGCCTTTCTTGTTGCAAAAGTCTGCCTGGCAGTCGAGCAGCGAGTAGTCCATTGGGAGTTCTTGGATCGCCTCGTGCAGCAGTTGTACAGCCTTGACCTCTTCGTCGGCTTCAATATATACCCGAGCAAGGAGGGATGATATTTCCGGATCGCGGCTTCGCAGTTTCTCAAACAGGTTGATACCTGATGCGTACCTCCCCGTGGTGTGAATATAATTCAGTAGTCCTGTAGTCAAGTGGTTTGAGACTAGGTTGGGGACTTGAATTTCTGGATCAGATCCCAATTGCCAACCTGTACTGTCAGTTCTGTATGTGCAGATTATGCAAACAGGCATTTCTTACCGCTGAAAAAGAGACGCTCCGCAGCATCCAGAAATCTGTGTTCGCTCTCAGTGCTGGTGATGGGATTAAACCTCCTCACGCCAATAATTTTCTTAATTGTATCGCCTGAGCCATCGTCTGCGTAAGAGTATGCACGAAGGACACTGCAGAGGTAGGTTTCGAGCCACAGCTCATCGGTAGCCACGCGCTTATCGCCGCGCTCGTCTATGCAGTAGCTTTCGACCGTGCCAGGGATGTACACCTGGACGCGCATATCCAAGCGTGAGAAGGCATTGTAGCAACTGATTCGTCAGTGTATGTTCAAGCTGCTGTTGGTAATCCCATACCAGTAGAGCCCAGACACGACTTTGTGTTGTTTATCATGCGGGGAATAGGTCAGGGTGTTGATGTATGCTGCTAAGCTAGCAGATGAAGAAGCGTCTATGCCGCTGACATGATGGTAGACGCCAATTTGTTTAGTGGCAGACTTGATGGGCTGTTTTATTAAGTGGACAAGGTCGGGAGGGCCCAGTTCGCGCAATGTTTGAAGGGATTCTGAGCGCGCCTCGATAGCAGAATGCAGCTCTTCTTCATATATCCTGCAGCCTGTTAGCGAGCAGGTTTTACTATTGATGCGAATATTTGTGCCATAGTATGAGTGTAGGGAAGGCAGCCGAATTCGTGACTTGTGTAGGTGGTAGAGGGGCTAGGCGCATAGTTGGGCAAGCTATGAATTCCAAGCTATGAAGATGATGGCATACTCAGGAACAGCTGGCGCAGTAACCATGGTTCAATTGGGGGCCGCGCGGGGCGAGAGAAATATGGCCGTGGGGATAGAGGTATGGCGGCGAGTGAATGTCTGCACAGGTGCCGGGGATACGGCTTAGAGAAGCCTGTGGTGGGTTGGCGTATCAAGAGTTCAGCAGTTGAGCAGTGGCCTTTTGGACATGGGCGAGCTGGATGGATGCAGTAGCTCGCGCGGAGGACCCGTTGCTCGACGCTAAGAGCTGTTCCGACGCGCCTCCGCTACTGGTCACGGTCTCAGCAATTCACCTCGCGACGCGCCCACGTCATTGCACACTTTAAAACCCCCACACGCAGAGGTAGTACATGGCTGCCTGTTTGTAGTGACTGCCCACTACATGTTGTGGCCTCTACATTTCTATTCGCCCGCAGATTTCCCTTCATCAATACCCACCTGCACATGCGCTCATCGCCTCCAACATGGTATGTAGCTACTCATCATGTCTACATATCAACCACAAACTCACATGCCAAAGTCTAAGGCGTCGACATGGCGGCCCTTCAACGTCGAATTTGAACAGGAAGCTGAAGAAGAGGTGGATGACACGCAAGAAATCCAAATCGAGGAAGCCCTGAAGCTCTACCAAACCGCTCTCAAATACCACTCAGAAGGCCCCGAGTCCTTTGACAAGACCGCCGCCGCATACCAAGCTTTATTCGCCTCAGAAATCTTCAAATATAACGAGTCGCTGTCCGAATATCAGCGCCACGAGCTGTTTGGCGACACCTTGGTGTTCGATTCCATCCTCGAAGACGATTTCGATGCAGGCCCAACGCAGGCTGTAGGCGCTGCCGATTCAGCTCCAAACACCCTTCCGCAAATACTACACCTTTCGTATAAGAACCATGGCCAGTTTCTGCTTGAGTCGATGCAATACTGGGTCAGCCAACATGGCGCCGTACCCCAGGTCGAAGGTTGGAACAACATTTGTAGTGCTTTGAACTATTTTGCGGAGGCGCTCGATAAGGAAGACACAGACCTCGACTTATGGTTGCGCGCTGCTTCTGTTTCAGCCATGTTGGGCAGCAAACGTCTGACCCGCTATTGCCTGGAAGCCGTGTTGGATGGTAATGATGAGCTCTGGGAAAGTCTGTTGCGACTCCCAGGGCTCGAGGAAGGCTTCGCCGGCCAGCAGTTACGAGAATTGGTAGAAACGCTGGAAGACAACGTATCACTCATGCAAGCGCCTCTATCTTCGCTCAAACGAAAGAAACTCTCGAAAACCCTCAAGGAGCGTCTCAACCCGTACCCTTTTGCGCCTCTTCCGGCCGAAGTTGCCCATGCCGATGTCCGACCCATAACTACCCGACCACCTGAGCGTGTTGTCCTGACCCCAGCGAAGTGGGACTGGGCAGGCATAGGAGAGATCATATTGCAACAGTACATGGCGGAGTCGCGGGGCATGATCGACAATGTGCCTGCTGGATCATGTATCAACTTCCACATACCCCCAGATAGTGGATCGCCAGAGAGCAGTGAGCCTGAAACAAGCACTGCGCAGGCTGCTCTACCCGCGCCATCAGAGCAGCCGGTTTCTGCCAACGAAAAACTAGCTTTGGTGGTCGTGACTGAAACTCCAGTACCTGTTGAGACGACGGTAGAAGATACTACCATGACAGAGCAAAATGGTGTTTCGGGGGACAAGGACGACACCGTCGTCTCGGCTGTTCCTAATGATGCTGAGCAGCCACCCTCTCGAAAGCGCTCTACAGACTCTGCTGGCCTCCCTGAGACCGCCGACGGGGGGCGTTCACGAAGTAAGCGTATTCGCGCTCGCGACTCGATTGTCGAACCAAGTGCTGGAGGCGACCGTGTTGCGCAAGAGGGGAACAAGCTGCTACAAGAGCAACTTGAGCCCTACGTCCACGCTGACGAGTGTCTATACGAGATCGTCAAGGATATCTACTCGAAGTTGAATGTGGATGGGATGAAGCAACCCCAAGACCTACGTGATCTCGTGACCGCACTCCCTGCTGCTTCAGCCACCGATCCTCTCGACAACGTTGCATGCGACATGTTCCTGGCTCTCCAGAGTGGGAACGGCAAAGCAGCACAGGTACTGTTAAGTAATGAGTCTTTTGATCTCGTCGGTGTCACTCGCGAAGCTGGCCTGAATGCGTTTTTGGGGTACGCCAAATCTAGCATCGGCCAGAACTGCGTCAAGCCAATGCTCGAGAGTCAGAAATTGAATACTTTTGCGCGCGCTATCAACGAAGATTGGTTATCGACCAAAGAAGTTGCATTTGCATGGATGGAGATGCTTCTATCGCATGACAAACTTCCGGCAGCTGATCAAGAGGAGCAAGTAGCGCCTCAATCAAGCTATATACAATACAGATGGGCCGATGATCTCAAGCGCAACTTGGTTCAGGTCATTGTGAACACCGATGATTACATACACGAACGCATGTATGAAAGACTCGAGAAGCTCAATGGCCGCATCTTGGCTGCGCGATGTGAGTCTAGGGAGTACGAGTTTTCAGATTTCGACAACTCGCAGGTGGAAGTGTTCGAGACACTATTCGAACTGCACCTTGACATCTACTCCCTGATCAAACACCCTCACAGTCAAGTGGATACGGCTACCCAAACTTTACAAAGTGATCGCCTGGAACGTTGGTCAACACTCGCCCGAGACGCCATACAGCTTCGCTCTGACTGCCATCCTGGTATAGGTTTGGACGACCTGGCCCTTCGCCACATGTGGGCTACTGTATTCCAGATGAGTGTCAATGATGAGTTTCCACCAGACTATGTTCTCTCAGCTATTGCGGAGCTCAAGGCTACGTTTGAGAACTTAGGTGAACGCACAATCCACGTACAGAACAATGCCATCATGCCGGAGTTATGTGTAGCCGCAGTCGAACGCGAACTAGTTCGTATCAGCATGAAGGATTTCTTCTTAAAAGTCTTCGATCACGACGAGAAAGACCCGGTGACAGTTATCGAGAGTTTAGAGCCAATCCTGGAGGACTCAATCACTGTAGCATCAACAGAAACCTTGCAGTTAGACACTGCGGGAGCCGAAGCCGATGAAAAAAGCTCAGTGACATTAAGCAATGGAACAGACCGAACATCATCCGAGACACACGATGACAGACCTTCGCCAATAGTGGAAATGCGAAAATTCCTCGACGCTGCGAACGTGAATGTACGCTTGTCCCTTTGGCATCGACTCAGAGAAGCCTATGAAGCGATCGAGTACCCGCCAAAAGTCTTGTCGTGCTACCTTCGAAGTATCGAGACTCTTGTTGCCGACTTCAAATCTTCAACATTCCAAGAACTCTCAAGGTCTGAACGGCAATTGAAGCTCTTTACCCGTTTCCGGGTTATTGATGATCAGGTCACCAAAATCTTGCAGCTTATGCGATCTGAGAAGTCTGCATTTGACTGCCTCTCATACGATCATGTACAATCATCTATGTCAGCTGTTGCGCAGCTCTTACACATTCTGTCGGCTGCAGATATGTTCCGCGATTGGATTCGTATAGGGCACGTCACAATCCCCAAGATTGATGGACTTCCCACTCAAGCTTTCATGAACATGTCAGGTAGACTGGACGACATACATATTCGACTCTGGATGGTTCAGTACTACCTGCTACGGGAAGGCATCTCGCAGAATGTTGAAAGTTTCCCGACACCTTCAGAGGACTTATTCGAATTTCTTCGACATATTCACCATGCTACAGGCGTCCGACACTTCTGCCATATGTCTGGCCGTCAATTTCTGCGACTTTCGAAAGACGAAATTCTTCGACTCGACGATATCATTGATGCTAACAGCCGTGATACCGAATTATGTCAAGTGCTCCATGATTTGTATGGACTGAAGTTATTCATCGAACCTCTCGAATGCCAAGATTTCCTCTCTGTAACAGAAGTTCTTGAAAAGAAAACGGCTTTCAGCCTCTTACCTTTCGTCATGTCACAGGCGAAGAAGGTCGATTTGAAAGATTTACCCAAGACAGAACTTCGAGGAGCGATTGAGAAGGTCCATACAGCTCTTGGTCGGCCAAAACAACACAAGGACATTTCCTTCAACCACAAGATCGTCACTGCTTGGTTCAAGTCGCCCGTGAATCCCGTCTCTCTCTTCAATTGCTTGAAGGGCGTTGGCTCACTGTCGACCAAACAGGTTGCTGCTGATGAAGCCGTGGCTGCTTCGCTCGGATGGTATTACCTGATGGGCAATATCAATCTCAGTAAATTCCGCTCTCAAAAGCGCATGACTCAAGGGCCGACAGAGGATCTCAACTACGCTCAAGCGTTCTTTTTACAAGACCTAGAATTCACTGCCGAACGCTGGGAGACATGGTATCGCCTTGCACAAGCAAACGACTTACAACTCGAAGAAGCCGTATCATGGAGTGCAGACAAGATGAATAGCAACGGCGTAGAGTTGATAAACTGCCAGCGTACTGCTATCAATTGTTACACCATGGCCGTAGCATGCGCAGTTCGTGACGCCGACGCTCAATCTCAGGATCAGGTTGCACAGATGTATACTGAGTTTGGCAACCGCATGTACGCATCGACCCGGGAACCATTCAGTATGGAGGCATTCCAGTTTCGGGATAATGAGAAAAAGTTCTACAATCTACCGTATCAGACAGGGACAGCTAAAGGCGAATCATTCAGGCCCTTATACCTTTACACTGCTTGGAAGTTCGCCAGCACATTATTCAAACGTGCTATCAAAGGCAATCCCAAGAAATGGTGGAACTACTATATGCTTGGTAAATGTGGATGGAAGATGTGGACTGTCAACGACAACGAAATCCGCCATAATGCATATGTCAATGCACCACCGCCACCGAATCGAGGCGGACCTACTTGGGAGAATGTCATTGATGCTCTCGTCAGTGCCATCGAAACCTTGCCAAGTAAGAAGAGCCGTAGTAGTGAACCGATTATCGAGCCACATTATAAACTTGTCTCTGTTGTCCACAAGCTTTTCCAACGCCAAGCTATCGATCATCAGCAGGGAGCTGAGCTGTTGACCAACACTATGTATTCCCAGAATATCGCCTTGCCTGAAAATGCAGAGGACTGGGAGAGGTATATTCTGGCAGTACTTAAGGCACTGAAGTCCGCAGATAAATCGAGCTGGCATCATCGCATTATATCCCGCGCTGCGCATGTTATCTATGAGGGAGGCAAAGACCCTATGCTTGCGCATGCAGCCAAACACGAGTTGACACAGCAAATGTTCACTAAGACCATGGCTGTACAGGTCTGGAAGCCTGAGAACGAGCGACCAGGCAGGCATTTTGTATACACTACGCGCTACACAAAGTTTTTCGTCAACCTCTTAGATATGACTGGTGACAAAGCCAATTTCGAAGCCTTAGCTAAGCGCGTGAGGAGGAAGACTGCCGATTTCTTCGAACATTCGAAATTATGGCAAGAACTCTGCCAGCGATACCTGAGCATGCTACGCAAGCTAGGAAAAGTACCTGATGGACAAGAAGACTCTGCGTTCAAGTCTGTTAATCACGATGAGTTTAACGCAATAGCCTTGCGAATAGAAGCGTGGTGCCAGAATCCACTGACACAACATCCTGTTGTCGACGTCCTCCGCGATGCCATTGAGCTCAAGCGCCTGAACAACGGTCTTATGAAGCCACTCTTGATTGACGATCTCATTGGCGATACATATGCTCTTTTATACACTACGATTGGTCCCTCCTTGCCACTTTTGCCATCGGAGCAACCGCAGCAAACCGCAGCACCGGTTCAACCTGCGTCCCTGATTCCTGGTCCACAGTTGTCCGCCGGAATGCCTATCTCATCGCTCATGCAGATTCAGGTTGATGGGCCCAGCGATGCAGCTAATACGACACCATTCGCCCTGTACAACTCGAATCAACCTCAGCCGCAACACCAGCTACTCCAACAGGCACAACCTGAACCTGCTCCCAAACCCAGAGCTAAAGCAGTCGGCCGCAGGGAGATTTCTCGACGAGCTGAAGCATGCGTTCAGAAGCCTGCCGGTGCACCAGCGCCCCAAACAACTGCTATGCCCATACGGTCGCCACCTACCTTGAATGCTACAATCCCTTCATTCCCGAGCCGCACTACGTCTCCGGAGAAGACCGCTCAACCGGAAGCTGATCATCAGCCTGCGAATGAAAATCTTCAAGTACCTTTCGACCACAGTGGGACGGCCACGGCGGCTGCAAGTGTGAACAATGACGATCAAGATCAAGAGCCCGAGCCTGAGCCCGAGCCTGAGGCAAGTGCTCCTGCATCTGTCCACGATGACGCAGATGATGAGTCTGAGCTGTCCGAGCTTGACGAAGAGGAGGTACAGGAGATTGAACAAGAAGTCATTGCACCAAGGCGCTCAGCTTCTATCGCCGCAATTAAGCCCTTGTTTCCTAATCTATCCGCTCACAGAGCGAGTGCGGCTCCACCTGCAGACAAGAATGAGGAAGATACGATTCATGTGCGCGTTCCATCGGCAGACAATGCGAGGAATTAATGAAATATGGAGAAGTGAGATGTGCTGAGTGGGCAGAAAATATTGTTGCTCTGTCGTATCTTATGGACCTCGGTATACAGAAGTTTGACGGAGGTAACTGCTCTTAAGAAATGTCTGTGTTTATACATGTATTATTATAATTGTTCAAATGGCGTATACGAGCATGGGGCCAGGTGTTTCGTCTTCAGACTCTGTAGATACCCGTTTCTTTACGGTTGCAAAAATATGCGAATCATGCCTGTCATTGTACTTCATGCGCATATTCGACGTGAGCATGTAAATCAGATCCTCAATGCTCCAGTATATGATCTGCATTATTAACGGAAGAAAGAGGGTCTATCCAAGTCAATTTGATCCCACGCCCCTGAGTCATAGTCTGACACCCAAGGATCATGCGTTGGCCTTTTCTGGAAGGTTGCTCACAACAGATGTCGATTCGACCATTCCAGTACAGTAAAACCCTCATGTAGTGCAAAATTTAATATGGAGGAATTATCATACCAATTGTATGTGCATCCCCTCTCAGGAAGAAGATCTCTCCATCGGCGTCTGCTTCTTCTTACCCGCGGCTCGAACAGGCGCGGCTGCTAACCGACATGACAGGAACACTTGGGCGTGACTTGTGAATCGTAAACGTCTGAGCCCACGCCACACCCGTCAACGGGACATTAGCAACCGGCGGCGTTCTCTCCAAAGGAAACACTAGACATCTGATTTGACATTTTGTTATGCAAAGGAAATAATTTTTCGTACCGCAATACTACTCGTGACTCGGAACGTCTATACATCTCTATACGCAGACCTAGCATGAAAGTCCTCACGAATCGAGAAGGATCACACAAGCACAACGAACCTTGGCATTTACCCCAGATTCCACCAAACGGCAAATCTCAACCTTCCCTACCCTACACGCACGCACCGGAAGAACTTCTAGAAGTCACACGCACACACGTTCCCGACAAGATGCTCTAGGGCTACACACTCGTCCAACCCAGACTGGTGGAAAACCCAGCCCACCACGCGTCTTCACATTGCGCAGCGCAAGCCCACTAGCCCCATAGCTTGTTTTAAGCTTAATTAAAGCCCGCGTCCAATTGGCGGAAGAAACCCCCGCCAGACATGAAACATACCTTCCCTGTCTCCTCTCTTCCCTTTCCTTTCCTAGTGTAGGTCAAAACATCACCACACGCACGCACCCATAAACTCGACTCTACCCTAGCGCGACAATGCGGACCGAAAACAACAGCGGCGAAACGTGTGTGGCGGAGATTATTCGCCGCGGCGAGAGCTGGCTGATGGGTGGAAAGCATGTCGGTACTGGGAGGCCAAGACTGCTGCCAAGAGGGAGACTAAGTCTTGTGTGGGAATTCGGGGTTTCGACTAAGGGCGTGAAGGCTTGGTATGGGACTAGGAGGTTCAAGGTGCGGTGCGGATGTTTGGAACGAGAACGGAGTAGAAGGGGGGGAAGGATGCTGGCTGGCTGGCTTGCTAGGTTCAGGATATATAAGAGATGTAGTGGAGAAGGGATGTTTCTTTTCTTTTCTAGAAGGATTCAAACGTTTCGTTCCTATCCATCTGTTCATTCATTCACTGACTTGTCTTTCGCTTCTATAACAAACGTATAGTAGACTTGCTGTTTACTATTCCGATTCTCAACACTCAGTCTCCTTTTTTTTAACCTCATATCGCTCGGTTCGATTAATTCCTCTTCACAAATAGCAATCATGAAGTTCACCATCGCTGCTACCGTTTCCGCCCTTGTGGCTTCCGTCGCCGCAGGCCCGGCTGCCGCTGCTCCTGCCGATGCATTCGCCCTTTCCAAGCGCGCGCTTACCATTCCCCCATCCAAGGGAAGCGTTACATACAAGGCGCCCCAGCAAGTCAGCGGTGTATTCGACGGCGGCATGAAGACATATGGCCGTGGAGTTAGCTGCACAGGACAAGTTGAGGGAGGAGACAAGGACGCAGTGTTCATCATTGCGAATGGAGGTACTCTCAAGAACGCTATCATCGGCAAGGATCAGATTGAGGGTGTGCACTGTGCTGGAAGCTGCACGATTGAGAACGTCTACTGGGTTGATGTCTGCGAGGATGCTCTTACGATCAAGGGAGATGGCAATGCGCTTGTTAAGGGTGGAGGTGCTCAGTCTGCTTCGGACAAGGTGGTTCAGCACAATGGTCAGGGAACTGTGACTATTGATGGGTTCAGTAAGTTCACCCGTATATCTACTCACCTGATAGACGCTAACATCCTCACTCCAGCCGTCTCGGACTTCGGCAAGCTCTACCGCGCCTGCGGAAACTGCAAGAACAGCGTGTCTCGCTCCGTTGTCGTCAAGAATGTCAAGGCCTACAATGGCAAGGTCCTCACTGGTATTAACAGGAACTTTGGTGGTACTGCCACCATCACCAACACTTGCGCTACCAACGTCAAGACCATCTGCGAGGAGTTCAACGGTACTAAGCCTGGTTCGGAGCCTCAGTCTATCTCCAAGGGACCTTCGGCCAACTGCAAGTACACTGCTTCGGCTATCAAGGCTTGCTAAGTGCTTCAAGTACTTAGGAGCCAGGAGATGACGTTGAGCTTTTGTCTATAATTCTTGAGACTTGTTGACCCTTGAAGCATTCCAAGGGTCACTATGTATATATTATCTTCGCTTCACACTCTGATCAATATCACATTTTGTTACTTCATTGGGGAGGCTACATTACATTCATCAGTGTCAATCACGTAAACAATGAACCTCTCAGACAACTTCAAACACGTGTTGGGTATCATTGATTTTCATTTCTTCTCTATGTATACACTACGCTGCTCCAGCGCCGCCTCCACCTCGCCACGAAAAGTAGTCGAGGCCCTCCCTAACCCCCTACTTAGGGCAGGGAGCGGGAGGGACCTCACGGTCGCGGCGGACGTCATCGTCCGGAGTGTCCTCCACAGGAACCTGCTCCGAGGCATTGTAGGCCTCGACCCAATCCTTGGTAGAGGATTGGGCCTTCTTCCTCGGCGGGATGGTGACCTCCTTCACCATCCCAGGCGTCACCCTGGTGAAGGTCACGACCCTGGCGACATGCAGGGTGGGCTCCTCTTCGAGGTCGATGCTGCTGCGGATGGACACGAGGTCCTCCTCGCCGTCGGATTCCTCAGGTCCGACGGCGTCTCCGCCACAGTTCCTGCATAGGCCGTGGTCGTGGGCGATGTTGAAGTGGGCGCCGGAGTCTTGCGAGAGCTTCATCGCATTGAAATTTGCCTTCATCTTTTCGTGTGACGCCTTCATGGCGGCAACTTCGGCATCAAGTGCCAGCCTACGCGCATCAGATTTGTCGAGATCCGCCTTGTACGCATCAAGCCTGGCTTGGATAGGGTCGATCATGGCATCTTCTGGCGCTGGAGATGCTTGGTATTCACGAACAGGCGCATGATCTTTGAGATTCGTCTGGCCGACTTGCATGCTAGCAAGGTTTGTGGAACTTCCATCATCGTGAATGAACTCTGCCTTGGCTTTACCTTTGCCTTTGGGGTCGGACTTGGAGTACCTGAGAGGGGACTGAGAAGCCTTCCGTGCTTCGAGTGCCATTTCGGCTGCATCGAGGAGGCGATCCTCATACTGTTGAAGAGGGCTGCGCTTGCGAAATCCAGTGGAACTTTCTTCTTGAGGACCGTCGCTGGTAAAATAAAAACCGGGATGGGTTCCATGTTCCTGTTCATCTATACCACTGCCATCTCCCTGGTCGGTTAGGGTAAGATCGTCATCCTCGATGCCATAGTAGTCATCTCGTAGTTTGAGAAGCGGTTCGGTGCTGGAACGAGGGAGGGTCGCGACTGGCAGGTTGTTTCGACTGTAGGACTCTATTAGCTCGAGTACAACATCGGCGTTGCGTTCATCGTACGCGTCTTCTTTGATCGATGCCATACGGTCGACCACTCTAACATCCCTCCTGCGTGATCGTTGACGCGACGCTGGAGGCAGAGGCAGAGGCAGAGGAGGGGGTGGTGGGCTTCGGCGAGGCGGCGGGTTCAGAGGTTGTTGATTTAGGGGAATACTGTTGATAAACTCAGCGTCTTCCTCCTCACGAGTAGCAAGGGGGAACTTTGCCAGGCTGTACACCTGTCCTGGCTGATGACGTTGAGATTTACGGGGGGAAAGGGATGCATACTTCTGAAGATGATGCTTTTTGGTGGACCCCCAAATGCTCTTCTTCGATTTGACAGGCTCAGTGATTCCCACTTCCTTGAACTTACTACCACTCGCACCCTTCAGCGAGGTCAGTGTAGGCATTGAGAAGGATTTTGCTAATTCGGGCCCTACCTTGGAGGCTGCGGTGGGACCATCAGGGGTGGTGTCGTGCTGATGGACGGTTGGAACTCCAAAGAACTGCGCTGCTTTGGTAGGTGTTTCGGGTGGGAAGGGACTAGACACAGGCACATCCTTGGGTGCATCTTTGAGCTTGAAGTTGTCGAAGAAGCTATGCTTCTTCTTGCTCTCGGTAGCGGTAGTAGAGGAACTTGCCGAAGTTGGTGTAGGTGAATGAGAAGTGAATGTATCAGACGCATCACCTGATGGCCGATGCAAGTCAGTTGGGAAGCCGGTCGGCGGATCTGTCATCATTAGTCTGTGTGCTTGTTAGGATTGCCGAAGAAACTTACAGAAGTTCATCATGCTTTGGGAAGACTGTAGAGGTGTAGCAACTGCAACTGCACCTGGAGTCCCTGAGGCACTCGCGCTTTCAGGCAGGTTTGTAGCAGAGCTGTTGGTCACATTGCCCACCGAGCTCGTAGTCGCTGACTCAGAGTCGAGAACAGACAAGGTGTTGGAGCGAGGCATGTTGGCACGGCGCGTCAAACGGCGGCGCTGGCCACCCACGAGGACAGCAGGGCGTCTCTTAGACGAGTGATCGCTGCTATCAGCCATGGCACGCGAACGAGCAAGAAAAGCTCGAGGCAAGCCTGGTAAAGAGAGGATGTGACTGCTCAGAAGCTGTTTGAAAGTGACGGTAATAGGTTGTGGGAGGAGGTGAGGGGAGCAAGTACGAGAGAGCGTGAGGTTGTTGTTACCGCCTCAACTGCAAACGCTCGCCCTGACAACGCGCGTCGAAAGAGGAAGGAACAGTATCAACATTGCGTTTGCTGCTTGGCAAACAAGCCCATGGAAGCTTTCAAGGTGAGTGTGAAAGTGAGAGTGAAGACATGGACGACAGGAGCTAGTGAGAAGTGATGAAAGCCTCGACAATGTATCGAGTCAAGGAATTATAAAACAAATTTGGGTATCCTACCAAAGCGCAACCGTACTACCGTCCATGCTTGTAACCATGTTGTATCTGGTCTATGTGCACCAAGCTCAAATTTGACGTCACCCAGCCCGTGCAGCACTGCCTATTCTCATCATTCTCTTTTACACTACGTCTCCCTTCAGCATACACGTGCATCTTTTGTTGCAAGACAACAGCCAACATATCAATGACTCTCGCCCTCGCCCTTCTTCTGGCCTTCTAAGCTTAATCTTGCAACTTGCTCACTCAGTGCACTCGCACTACTTGGCCTCATCATGACTGGCGAATTGGCTCCACTCCCATCCAGCGGCTTCTTCAGTCCCAAGCCAACTTCACTAAGGTTGGCTGATGGCGATTCTGGGGGACTTGTCACTTGTCTGCCTTCGGCCAGAAATCGAGATGAACCTCCAAGAGACTGTACAGAATCAGGTTCGTGAAATGACTTTGGCGATTTGGCTGATTTGCTGCTTGGGCTGGCGCCCAGACCTCGATGAACCTGAATAGGAATAGGCTCTCGGTGAGACAAGAATTCAGATATCTCAGCATCGCTCGTACCGTGCGTGGGCGAATTTGGCGATGCTCCATTCCGCGGAGGTTTCGGATTGTTGAGCTGTAGGAACTTCTGAACGGCATTACGATCATCTGTGTCATCCTCCTCGTCGCTGGTACCCCCCAAGTACTGATCCCAGTCAACAGAGCCGATGCTGTGCGTGCTCTCCATTGTGTTGACTCTCTTCGGCGGCTTATTCAGGGCCTTCAAAGGCGATAACTCATCAGGCGCCTCTCTCATCTCGCTCTGTGTGCGTTCGATTGGAGGATGTAAATCGTCCTGTCCTTTGACGTGTTCCCCATCCTCCCTGACAGGCACTTCGACTCCCTTGGCACGGTCAATAGCTGGCTCATCTTCATCGCGAGTTTGTGCAGAGTATGTATCAGCAAAGTGAGTGTCGCAGAGATGCTTGATAACAGGCCATCCGTAAGCATTGGCAAACATTCGTCGCACAATCATGTTGTTGTGGGCATCAGGCTCGAGCCGGACCAAAACTTTACGCCAGGAGAGATCTTTGTGATAAGCACGAGCAATCTTTTCTTCGACACGCATCTGGCCTTCTTCAGCACTCGCTGCCGACTCTTGGGAAACAGCACTATCGCCAGAGACCGAACGCCCAGCGGCTCTCTTCTTGACCGGCGGCGGGGGTATGTCCTCAGGATGATAGACACGATCATGGAAAATTGTCCGGGCTCGGGTAGAGGGATCTGTGATCCAACTTTGAGGAGGAACGGGGGGGTTGATAAGATCACCAGCGGATTCAAAAATTGTGGTTTTTGGTGGCGCTCGTGCTTTCGGATTGTTGACAATGGAATCGCCGCGAGTTGCTTGTGGTCTCTTTCGCTGATTTTGATTCTGCAATGTGGAGGACCCGGATCCCGAAGCATCTTCCTCATCGTCCTTCATAATTGTTTGGCTTCGTTTGAACATTTTCTTGTCTCTTGCAGTGTGCTTTCCTGTAGGGCGAATGTAGCTCCACCATTGCAGTAAAGTATTTTGCGGTTGAAAATATTGACCAGACTCCTCATCATCGTCATCGGTAGAATCATTCCTTTGTTGGTTCAATATTTGGTGACCAGCAGGACCAGAAGCAGCTTGAGCTCGGTCATCCTGATTGGTGATGTCTGCGCCAGGGAGAGGAACAGTAGTGTCATCTCCATTGAAGGATGGCGACATATTGCCGTCGCTTTCATCATCTGATATGGCAACCTTGGAGGGGTTGGGTGATGCACTCTGCCCTGTTAGTTGTCCAAAGCCCCACACGGCCACAGTGCCAATCAGTCCATTCTCCCTACGTGCCTTTTCGACTCGACCTATACCTCGCCAGTCAAGAAACAGAAGGCAGCTTGTACGAAGTGGCACGATGCCGTCATTGACGACATTTGAGTAGAGCGTCCGATTGCGGAACATGCGAAGCACAACATGGGCGGGCCCAGTTGGTAGAATACGAAGTAGTGGCTTTGCGCCTGGGTCTTCATGACCATTTGGATCTTGGTTCTGCCCGCCAAAGACACTGCTCATCGCTGTCCAGCCACTTTTCGCCAGCGTAGGAGCCCTCCATGTCAAACCCAGGTCTTGCCCTGTTCTACCAACAAGTCCAAAATCTAATGCAAATTTAACATACATTGGGTTCTCGTTACTAAGTCCAAGCATTGGTGATGCCATAGTAATGAAATTGATGGGCTGTATGGTTTTGAAAAATGTCGGTGAGTGTTTGTGAATATACGCAATTGCGTATGTCTGTACTAAACCACCCAAGGAGTGACCAATGAAGCTGATGCTTGTAAATTTATAGGCACGTGGGTGTTTTGATGATACAGAAGGATGGCGAATGGTACTGCCGTGATGTACCGGTAAGCCCTCGTCTGGTTTATCTTTGACGGGGGAGAAAGTATTGGAAATCTTCTGTCCCACAGACTTTTTAATGGGTAAAAATGGTTGATCCGGGTAGGTGAGATGCAACACATATTTGGCCAATCGCTTTCCAAGATACTGAATGCCTCTCTCAGTCTTGATGACATTGCCATCAAAGCCACGCACAATGACATCTTCTTCATCGTCATCTTCTTCCTCATCCTTGGCATCTTCTTGGCCTCCTGATAATGGGGCTGTAGAGGCATCTTTACCCTGATCTGTAAAAGACCCAGACTGAGCTTTTCTTTGCTCTTGACGGCGCCTGCGTCTGTCATCACGAGCTTGTCGAGCTGTTGCATCAATACTTTCTTTGAGGTAGAGCATGTCGGCACCGAGGTTACTGTGCAAGCCGTGTGTTACTATGACAAGATGGATATTCTTTTGTTTCCGTGTTTCTGAGGTTGGCTTGTGCTGTGTATCTTGAGACTTTCGCCCATGGACTTGCTCTTCCTGATCCTTCCGCTCTGGCAGTTCCGGCTTGTTCCACAAACTTGTAGTGTCATCCACGACGAGCTTGATGGCCTTTGAGTAGACTCCCCTTGGCTGCGCAGGATGATGCATGACGTGCTTTTTACTTCCTTGCTGGTGATCTTGCACCTTGCCAGGCGTTCCGTTACTGTTTCCAGTCACGGCCGTGAAGCCCAAGTCTAGCGATCTCTCATCGCGCGCCACCAAAAGCTCGTAACTCACGGATGCCGAATTAGAGAAGATGATCTGCGAGGCAACTTCGATGATCCAGGTTGCACTTTTGGGGGTGCCATCCTCATTCCTGATGTTGTCGCCTGTCCTTATGTGCTCAGGTACTGTCAGCTTGGTGTTCCAATAACCTCCAGCCTTGACATTGGGCTCGAATTCGGGGTAGCCATAGATCTTGGAGTCGTCGGCCTTGTTGTTAGGTTCAAAGGTGGAGGGATAAGCGGCGACATGTATGGTATACGGTCCGTGAAGATAGGCAGCGCGCAGTGGAATAGCAGACGAGTTTCGTATGCGAACGTGGAGAAAAGGTGGCGAGGGCAGGATGCGGTCTTCAGAGGGGGTGTATGTTATTGTGTATCTGCATGTGAATGTTAGATCTCCGTCTGAACCCAGTTGGGAAGACTTCCGCGGCGCGTTCAACGCAACCCGACATCACCTTACCTGACGACCTCGCCGACCTTGACACTGCCTGTCTGGTGGAGCAGAAGCATTTTCAGAGCGCGCCTTTCTTCAGCCTCCAGCTGCTTCCGTGATTGCGTGCCACACAGGAAGTAGGAGGGTTCAGGTCGCACGCGACCCTCGTCTGGGGTTTGCGCGAGGAAATAAGTGCGAGGCGTGAGCAGCATCTAGGCGGACCTAGCGGAGCTCTGGTACGGCCAATGGCGGGACGCAACCAGACTGCGTCATAGGCATCGGTTTGCTTATGATCCAACGGCGAGCGGACGGGCCGGAAGTTGTACTGTTGCGTCGATTCCACAATGGTCAGGAGTTCGTTTGCGGTACCTCAGCTTACAGGACACACTAGGGCTGTTGTCAATGCTCCAGAACAACGGCTTGAGCGGACGGTGCGCGAATTGAAGTCAACTCCTAACTTGGGCACATTCACAGTACTTGAGTGTTTCGAGCTGGGTCACGCAGATGCGCTCGAGTAGATCCTTTCGCAAGTCACCTGCTCGCGTGGCACCTGTCCTTGCAAGCCGCCATCATCACGGGCACATGGCGGCTCAAGCCTCTAAACTATCGACAACATGGCCTGCCCCTGGGTTCGTCGCTGACGACAGTACTTCCTAGGTCTCATGGCGCACTGCATAGTCACCCATTAAAGCCAAGAAACTAGCTGTAATGGTAAGCATATCAACGGCGCTGTTGTGCCTCCATGTCGTGGCTCGGAAGCAACCGCATACATGGTGTGCGGAATGCGCTTCTGCCGGGCCCGACAACACCTCCTATCTCCAGCTTGCGTAACCAAGCATCCTCGAGAACGTTGCGATTTTCACATGAGGATTGGTTTCACAATATGTCATTGCGCGGAAAGTGCTTTGGAGTGTAGTGTCATACGTAGACTAAGTTCACTGTATGTTAAGGTTTGACTAGATAATTTACATACACTTTTGGCATGTGACTGCTTTGTACCGCTTCACGTTTCCAACCAACATGAACAGCTTGACATTCAAACATAGTTAATGCTAAAAACACTCGATATTCTATGGACGGTTCCTTGCACATTATAAAATTCATCAGTCTTTGCGCACATCTTGAAGAAACTAACGCTTCGGCAACACTTACGATTATGCCTTGTCTTCAAAAACAATCAAGTCTGGTCCAGAGAACCAGAATCACAATAGTCGAAGCCAGTGAGTGTAGTGCAGGCATCGACAGGACTGTGCAACAAAAAAGCAAAAAAGAATAGACGCTTGGCGGTACTGGGAACTGCGAAATTGTTAGTTTTCACACTTTGATGTCATGAAGATGACCAGTAACGTACTCGAACCCAGGCTGGCGCGGATACTGCGATCTGAACTCTGAGAGTTCGCCAACCACAACGCGACGTCATACCACTAGACCATACCACCGTTGTTTGATTTGATGGAAGAAAAATATTTTACTCACAATATAATCCTACAAAATGCGCCGAAACTCAGATTTACGTGTTCAGATTTCGAGCGGGGCTCTCAAAATTTAGTTTCTAGGCTGCCTGCAAAAAATTCTTTGTGTTTTACGTGCGGGGCATCGGAGAGAACGTCTGTGCGCTGCGCTAGAGGAGGGGTGAGAGAGCCAGAGGCTTTGATTTCGACAATCATATGCGCCCAGCTAACTCAAGCTCCACTTGTAACCCGGCTACAATATGGCAGAAGGTTTTTCTTTACCCACGCACTCTTGTGTTGAACTGTACGCTTATATGCAATTCTAGGATCATCGCGCCGCCCACCACGCGGAAAACAACCCAAATCATATTATGTAGAGGAAGATTACAGATTCTTAGATGATGAAAATGAATCATTGCCCTCAAATAGTCAGACACCACATATGTCAGACGCTGATAACGGCGATAGCGATGCCGATGGGGACGGAGAAGACTTCGTGCCCGATGCCGTAGACGAGCCAGAAGACGATTTCGACGAAGATGTTGTCGAAGAAGGCGATTCAGATGAGGATTATCCAACGTCGGAGCGACCTGCCACTCCCAAGTATAATATCATTGAACTCGAATCTGACGCCCAAACGAGTCCTGCACTTAGCAATCCCACTACTAACAAAAGGCGCAAACTTGACGACAGACAACAAAGCCAAACTCCCATTCGAGCATTTTCCAAAGGAGGATCCATTTCCAGAGTTGCCACTGCCAGCCCACTGCGAACTCGTGGTGTTGCAGACTTCACCAAATCTGGTGGACAGGAAGTGCGATTGAAGGATCTCTTTGGTCAACGGAATGAGGACCTCAAGGCAATCCTGTTGACTCGAGATCATTGGCTGGCACAAGAGACTCTTCCCTTGAAAAAGAAGGGAAACTCGAGGCGGAGTTTCTTCGAAAATGCAGAAGCGCGCGAGAAAGAGCGGGAGACCACTGAAAGGTGGTACGCGGAAATCGGAAAAGAAGTGTTTGCAAAGGCACAGAAGAGCAAAGTTCTGAACCAAGAAACAGCGCAAAAATATCTTGAAAATGAAAGCCCAGCCTGGTTAAATGTCATATTTGGACACATCGATACTCCTGAACTATTTACCCTAAAGCAAAGGTCCTACGTGGATATCGCCCAACCTTTTCGAGATCAGAAGTCTCGCAAGGGTTGGCTCTTGAACCTTGGATCACGTATACAGGATGCGCAGTGGGCTGTAAATGAAGAATCCGGTATCCAGTACCTAGCAGTGGCAATAGAGCAACACCCGATTGGCGGTCAGCAGAAGCATCTTGATAACGCAAAGGCACCCGCTTTCGCAGCCACCAGCCCTTTCTCTGCATCTATACAGATATGGGCATTCGAAGCTGGCAATTATGAGCAAGGCACTTCAGAGGATCCGCGCCTTCTTATGGTCATCTGCATAGACTGGGGCGCACCGAAGCAGTTGCGGTGGTGTCCTTATACGACCAGCCATGGCAGCGAGCAAAACTCTGATATCCATGTCGGCGTGTTGGCAGGAATCTGGTCGGATGGCCATGTACGCCTGCTTGACGTTTCATACCCAAGAGAACTCTTAGACACATCAGAAACCCACTATCTTCATGTCTCACAAGCAGCATTTGATGTCAGCTTACCACAGACAATTCCATCTTGCCTCCACTGGTTGTCTGGAACAACCCTCGCTGTTGCAACTGCCGCAGGAACGCTTGCAATCTGGACATTCACACAACCTGACACTTTCTCGTCCTCGCATGTTGAAACGCGGTCTCCAAAGCCGTGGTTCTATCAGCAAGTGGCAGATACATATATCATTACATTATCTTCAGGACGGCCCTCACAGCCTCATTTCCTGTCTATAACAACTGCCGATGGGTTTGCTCGAATGTACGATATAAGGACACCAAATGCCGACAATATAGCGTCAATTCGCTCGCGTAATCTCTGCATTACTCAAGACTGGCACGAACAAACACAGTCTTTCATTATGCCCGACGAGCACTATACGTTGAAACATAACCCAGTCCGACGCTATTACCACAATTTGTATAGTATGAGAGCGAATGGCATCATCACGAGGACCGCGTCAAGTTCAGTACATCCCAGCGTATTGATTGGTGGGGCAGATGGAAGAGTGGAGGCAAGCAATCCAATTGGGAGAATTACCAACTATAAAATCATTCCATGGCAGCAGATTTGGTTCGCACACGAGTGGAGAGGCCCTATTGAGGATCAGAAGGTGGGAGTGAGTGAAGGTGGGCCAGTTGGTGAAGTCAACGAATCTGAAAAGGTAGATGGTAGTGACATCGACACGAACAAAAGTCCCAATGCAGTTTTATCTCAACCTCTGGTCCGCATCTCAGAAGGTTACAAGGCATATCAACCTGGTATCTCGCACTCTATCGCCTCCAAGAAGCCAGCAAATCCCGAAATAGGCAAGGGCATTGCTATTTACGAAGAGCAATCCGCTATTACAGTTCTGGCCTGGAATCCGAATATGAATTATGGCACATGGGCCGTTGCAGGCATGGGGAGCGGATTGCTACGCGTGGAGGACATTGGCGTATAGCAAGCAAAGGAGCCCAAACATTGTGCAATCTAATTTCTTTACAACATTGTCATCCATAAAGCTTGGTGGAACAAAGTACGATATTTTACAACAACATTGTTGATTGCGAGACAATGCTTTGTTTGTTCAAACGGACATCTTAGTATGATTGCATCAAGGTAATGCACTATAGAAAAACATGTACTCCTAAAGTATAGATGTACTCTATATATCTGATTTCACATATCTTCCGAAAAATCTAGTTTTCATAATCATGGCACCCAAACGCAACCTTCCAGCCTTCACCTATACCATTCATAAAAAGGGTAAAATCGACAAACCAATCCTCACCACAAGAACAGCAATCTGCAAGCCAATCAAAGGAAAGCAATTCAAACCCCGTCTAACCTTTCAAAACATTTTCAATCCCGCTACTAAATGGACCCAATCCAAAAAGCCCCTGGGCTTCCCCAAAAACCTAACCTGGCCCAACGACATCTTCAAACACGTCCTACCCAAGCCCACACGGCGATCCCACCGAAAAACTAAACAAAACCCAGCCTCCACACCGTCCCCATACCCAGACTGCTCAGGCATCAACTGCCCCGCTCCCAAGTCCTCCACATGCGGCTGCACAGTCGCCACATGGGACACTCGCAACACCCCAGGCTGGTACGAAGCGAACATCGAACTCCGCCACATCAACGACAGCGTAGGCATCGGCGCCTTCACCCGGCACAACATCCAAGAAGGCACTGTCATAGGCGAGTATACAGGCGACGTCATACCGCTCGACACCCCGAGACACGACGACCGGTACTTCATGAGAGTGATGCGGGGCGAGCAGGATTTGGCGATCATCGATGGGATGAAGTTTTGCAGTTGGGTGAGGTTTATTAACCACTCGTGTGAGGCGAATACGGGGTTTGAGTGGAGGAGGGTGGGGGATGAGGCGAGGATTTGTGTGGTTGCGTGTAAGAGGGTGAGGCCTGGTCAGCAGATTACGACGGATTATGGGGAGGGGTATTGGGAGTCGATGAAGATGAAGGGGATGTATTGTAGGTGTGGGGTGAAGCGGTGTATGTATTCGGTGTAAGATGTGGTGGGAATAATTTTTGGGAAAGAATATAATGTTAAATAAAGTAAATAAAGGAACTAATTTATTCAAGCGTGTAAGTTTTGTTTCCGTCGCTCGAATCTTGCGAGTGCTCGAGACCAGACGAACCAGCCTCCAAAAGTAGTGATCATGAGTACTGTGGCGAGGACAAAATATGTCCATAGAGAAGGATTGCTGGTCTCGCCAGTGATTTGAGTGATGTTCATGCCGAAGATACTCTGAAAATTAGGGTCAGTCAAGTAAGGTTAATCGAAGCGATTCAGTCAATCTTACCGAAGCCAACGTCAACGGAAGGTAAATGAATGTCAGCATTGTAACGCGTCGGATACTGAGTGCTACTGTGTTGGCTGCCTTGCCCTCCTCAATGGCAGCCCTAGCTTCCTGCAGTTGAGATATATTAAATATGAGATCGACGAGGTCTTTGGTCTGTCTGGTGAGGTCATCGCAAATGGTAATCAGATACGCTAGCTCTTTGATATGCGGACTAAGCACTGTTCCAATGGTACGACTTCCATCTCCACGCTCATTGCCACGATTGCTAAAAAGATTTGGAGGTGGCTGAGAGCCAAGATCTTCAAAGAAAGGATAATTGAGCATCTGCTCTGACACATCTTTGGCTCTGACTATGTCTCGTCGTACTTGAATCCAGAGCTGTGATAGTTGAAATAGTTCGCGCCTGAGCTCGAGCTGTTCCGCTGGCATTGGGTCTGCATTCACACATTTGCCGCTCTGTCAAGGTTAGTTGATTGTAACACGAGACACGAAGTTCACGCCTACCAATAGCTTTAGGTGAGATTCTGCTTCTTCAAGAAACACCCTCCATTGATAAGTGACGATATAAAAAACTTGTGCTACAAGTTTACATAGACCGGTCTCCTTCTCTGCAAGTCCTACTGGCAACTCGCTCTCTCTTGTCATCAGTCTTTCGAAACCGTCTGCAATTGCGTCATCGATTTGAGCAATTTCGATGAGGCAACCGTATCGGGCCTTACGCTCGAGGCGCACAAGGACTAAACGGATGTTGGTCATGTGCCACACGTGGGAAGTTGTCTTCTCGGCGGAGGTGTAGAAGATGTATGAACTCGATGACTCAAACGCAAAGAATTTGGTGCCAGTCTTGTACTTCTCCATAACTTGTACAGAAAAGTAAACATCTAGCTTTAATCAGCTCCATTCTCTGTAACTATTTGCAAGCCTACATCGTTCAAAGGGTTGACTAATGCTCCTCCTCGAATTCAGCATTCCAAAATAGCGAGGTGTGATGTTTAGGTAATACCCTAGTGCTTGTATTGCCTCGCTTTCCATTGATCTTACAATACTGATACCTAATCAGTCTATGGGTACAGCGGAACCTAATTTTCAAGAGAAATCTTACTACAAAACACTTGTTACTTCGGAAGGTAGCTCCTGGGAGCCCCGATTAGCTTTAGCTGTGCGAGGAAACATATGGAAGGACATGTTGATCCATACAGGCTGCTTCAATGTACTGACAAGTTCTTTGGCATTGGCGAATGACTTCCAAGATATCCAACACCAAGAGCCAGCTGGGTTCCTGAAGTACATACTACTAATATTACATGCTGAACCCTTATTATCTCGCAGTATTGATTCTGTATTGCTGACGAATACGCCGTCGGCAGGAAGATTCCAAGGCCAATCCTGGTGAGGCTGTTGATCAGATATGTATATTGGTCGAATCACTGTAAGATCTTCTTGTATCCACCAGGCATGCTTCAGGGCCATATTGTTCTATGGAAGGTTAGTGCGCAACGTTGATTTTGCTTAGGGATAGGATGTTGCTCGCTGATGAGTTTCGACGGTGTTCAAAGCTCATCGCTTACAGCCAACCTGACCTGCAGGTGACTGCAGCCATTGACCAGGCTGAAGTGTGGCGTTCAGTATATATGGAAGACGCAAGATTATCATGTATTTCATAACACGAGACTGTTCAGAAAAATTGGTCACTGTTGTTACTGAACTAGCATCCTGATCTATAATTACACCATTGCATTGTTGTCCGCATTGGGCTGAGGGGCTGTTGCCATATAGCATTTTTCCGAGTCACCTCACCATGCGCAGCGACTTGCGCTTGGGCTACACAGCTGATTTCAAGATAATCCTTGACTTGCATTATATGCTGAAAGTAAATGACGTGTGTTGTGGGGAGTTGCATTGCAAGTCAAGCAAAACAAAGCAGGCCGCATCCGGATAACGTGCCGATCGACCATGGCTTGCAGGTGATGAGTAAGTCAACGAGCATCATCAGCCTCCACAATTGCGCCCAAGCTTCCGGGCTTTTTACGCTCGTGCGTACCGGACGTCATTCACTACCTCTTCACTCTCTATTACTTTCTTTGCTACCCTCGAAGCTGAGAACCTCACCACCATGTTCAGCTTTGTTGCCGACGCCTTGACGTGAGTACAACCCCGCCCCCGCAATCGTCGTGGCAGCTCTGGCAAGCTTCAGCCTCAAAGAGGTATCGTCGTTTGGTCAACAGCCACACTTGCGACTATACTTCCCACTTGGCATCGCACTTTGTCCTATTCTACACAAGCTAAACATATCTCAGCGTCGCAACAACCGTCCTCTTCCCCATCTTCGCATCCTACAAAGCTCTCCACACCTCCGATCCTGCCCTGCTCGCACCATGGCTGATCTACTTTGTCGTTCTGTCGGCTTTTACTGTCGTTGAAAACACGTTCGACTTCATACTGTCATGGGTTCCTTTTTATGCCTGGTTCCGCTTCTTTGCCCATCTCTACCTGATCCTACCGGGTTCACAAGGCGCCACTTTTCTTTACCAGGAGTACATGGAACCATTCTTATACCACCATGAAAGAGAGATTGACGATTTCATAAGCGAGAGTCATGATCGCGCAAAAGCAGCAGGTCTCAAATATGTAGAGATGGGCATCGAGTGGGTCAAGGTCAACGTATTGGGTTTCCAGCCAAAGAGACCCGAGCCAGAGAGGCCAACAGGACAAACCTATGCCCAAAATCTCATGTCTCGCTTCCAGATGCCTGCCGCACGCGGCCCAAACGACCTTTACGGCTTGGTGAACCAGGCCTTGAGCGGCGCATCCGCCCTATACGCCGGCAACAAAGACGCCCAAGCTTCGGACCTGAGTGGCGCAGCCAGAAACCTCGTACCTGATAATATTCGCAACAATGACGACCGCCTCACCTACGTTGCCTCTCAGCGTCAGCGCCTCGAATCTCTTTTGCAGGCGTTTGACCGCGAACAAGAAAACATTCGCACACAGCAGAGTGGAGGAAGCAGATACCACGAAGGAGCCGCTAGCAGAGGTAGCAGCAGTGGTAACCTTTCAAGAAACAGGAGTGAGGCCGAGTTTGACAGAATTGAGCGTGATGAAATCGGATCGGAGCGACCACCATATCCAACCACCCCTCCTGCACTCGACCGTCGAGCTAGCAGTGGATGGATGCCCTGGAACTGGCAGCGTGGACAACAGCCTGACGACCCACTAGCATATGGACGGGAGCCAGGAAAGCCCAGGTCGAGGGGTGATGGGTATGAATACGGGGATCGTTAGGGAACGAAATCTCGAAAAAGAAAATAAATTCATTGGCAATTGCAAAAAGGCGTTTTGGGCTCAAAGAAGATGTCTATCGCGCCACACGGTTGCAGGATACAAGATATACATCCGGTAGCAAAATGTGAATTCGTGACCATCATTATTTACCGCTTGTGAGTGAAGTATTAACTGATCTAACATATTTTTACATCGCATTTCCCAATGCTATTTCCAACACCTGTAATGGTCCATGTCTACTGTTATGTCATCAACATATGCATAGTTTTATTATTATTTGACTTCCTTGAAAGGATATCTAGGCGCATCATCTTTTCGCAGCACAATCTTCTTCTTTTTCTTGGTGGTGACATGCTCGACCCACACCTCCTTTGTCAATTTACTCGTGAAATCGCGGATGAAGCGCGGATCCCAGAGTTCGCTTGCAATACCGAGGTCTTTGCAGCAGCGCATTAGGGCGTTGGATTTGCAGCCTTCGGTGGCGGTAGGAATGCCATCGGGATCGAAGTATTGTTGTTCGCCACGAGCTATTGATACCAATCTTTTCCCTTTGTTAGCGAGTATTCAGCTTCCATGTTGAGTTGGAGTAACGAACCGTCCTTGAACAATCAAACCGTACTCTCGAGTAATTAATTTTCCAGTGACTATGCTTTCTCCTCTGGGCGCAAGACCCCATCCTCCTGGGCCGAATGTTTTGTTTAAAATCCTCCTGTACTTGATCTCTGGCAGATACAGTAAACCATCGGGCTTCACTTCTACGTCATCGAATACAATAGGCGCTGTGAGGATTTCTGATTGTTCAGGTGTGAACGAAGTGCTGCCGAGCCCGTGATATGAGCGCGTCCAGTCAATTGCGGGTACGCCCTCGGTACTAGCTGGCGCATCATCGAGGCCTGATGTGAGCGATCTTTGAGATCGGGCTTCGTTTGTTAGAGATTCTGCAGTTGAAGTGCGATTCGTAGGTACGGGAGGTTCTTTGGCGGGGAAAGTTGGCCGGACGGTTCGTGAGGATGCTGATGTAGCTGAACTTGAGGAATCTGAGGCCGAAGATTTTGAAGCTGGCGCTGCTGATGCCGCAGCAGCTTTAGGTGTGCTTGCCCATGCGGCGCGAATAGCTGATAAAGAAAAGTTACTTCGTGAGATTCGGCACGCCGACGGCGCTGATCGAGATGCTGTTGCTGAAAGAAGGACTGTAAAAGCCTTCTGGGTCGGCATTGGGGCCATGGCGTTATGTATAATAATTGTCAGCGACACTTGGGAAACATGCTACTCCAGTACACGCCTCCACACGAAATCACGATTCCTGGGCGGCGCTTTGACCATACTTTATACTGGCCAATCACAAAGCGTGCGCCTTGATTACACAACCTCCGCATGCATGCTAAAACGAACCTCCGGCAACGTTGAACCTTAACTCGTGTCGGTCATCCTATACGACGGATACGGTACATGTGATGCCTTGGGCGCTTCGTCCGAGTCTGGAGGAAAGATTCTGTGTAGATCCAATCACTAGGTGCGATGCTCAAACATGCTACAGCTTGCACCGACGGGGTGAAATACACATCCTTGCCCGACGGGAGCTTTGCAGGATTAACTTCCGGTGCTTCCCCTCTCCAATCCTAAGGGTACTTTTGATTGGCGCTCCAGCGATTGACATTAACATATGCGGCCTTGTTAGGATGGGGATTTGTCGTGGACACCCTGTTCGGAGGCAGAAGTTCCACAGCACAACGTCAACAGTCCTGCAGGATGTAGCTAGGCTAATCTAGCGATCTTTCTGCCACTAACCTCACGTCACAAATACACTTTCCACTCCCGTTAGTGTGCCGCTACTATAAATCAATCAGATCCTACTTTACACTTCCATTCCATTCTCTCTTGCTTCAAGTATTTTCCTGCGTTGTCTTTGACATCGCTCTGGATCAGTATGTCACCAACGCCACCACAAGAAAGCGCATCCGTCATTTCAAGGATTGTTCATAGCGTATCATTCTCGCAATTGCTGGCGTATACATTTGCCTTTGTAAATTCAACCCCCGTGTTACATTATTATCTACGATCACATGCTAATAGTATATTTCCCAGTTCATTATCCGTTTCATTGCACGTGGGATTCAGAGAATCTACTTTCATCCTCTCAGTAAATTTCCAGGACCTAAAATTAGAGCTGCTACACGCATCCCATCGCACATCGAAGTATGGAAAGGGAATAAACATAAGAATCTGGTGGAACTGCATCGAAAATACGGTCACGTTGTTCGCATCAATCATGATGAGTTGAGCTGGACAGACCCAAATGCTTGGAAAGACGTAAGCCGTGCTCCCATTCTTTCAACACCAATATGCGGGGATTAATTAGATGCTAGGTTTATGGTCACGGCACGAAAAACACGCCAGGCTCTGTGCCACATAAAGCATGGGAACGCTATGGTACATCGATTAACAAAGCTATTAACATCATACAAGCGCACGATGAAGATCACAGCCGACAACGCAAAATATTCACCCCCGCTTTCTCGGATCGCGCTCTGAAGCAGCAAGAGCCACTATTCGTAAGGTACACTGATCAGCTAGTATCTCTCTTCAGGGAAGCCGTTCAGCAGGATCCTGAGAAAGAATTCGACATGGTTAGGATGTATAATTTCACAACTTTTGACGTCATGGGCGACCTCACGTTTGGGGAGCCATTGCATATGCTCGATAACGCAGAGTATGATCCATGGGTGAGTTTCGTGTGTCCTTTGTCCCGCTTTGATGCTAACTTTGGTCGCGGCAAGGTCAGAATCATATTCTCCAGCATTCGAGTAGCCTCCAAGATCAGTATATTGACCAACTATCCAACCGCCTGGCGCCGATTTAAAAGTTGGGTACCAGAGACGATGAACAAGAGGCGCATGGAACACTTCAATCACTCCGTGACTCGGGTGACTAAGCGCCTTGAAAAGGGCCGTCACACAGAAGGGGTCGATTTGTGGGATCTTGTTCTCGGTCAGAAAGAGGGCAAAGGTCTCACCAGAGGCGAAATGGATGCGAATGCATCCCTGTTTATGATTGCAGGTACAGAAACGACTGCAACACTAGTTTCGGGACTGACCTACTATCTACTCAAAAATCCGCGCTGCATGAAGAAGTTGGTTAACGAAATTCGAAGCACCTTTGCTAGCTCAGATAACATGACAATGGAGCAACTAGCAGCGCTGCCATATCTCGCAGCGTGCATCAAAGAAGCATTTCGACTCTACCCACCAGTACCGCTTAGTTTGCCTCGGAGAACTCCTGAAGATGGCAGCACCATTTGTGGCGCATTTGTGCCACCGAATACTATTGTTGGTATTCCGCAATACCCCATGAATGTTAATGAAAAAAACTTCAAAGATCCCTTGGAATACATTCCAGAAAGATGGTTGGGTGATGAGAGATATCAGAATGATGAAAAGCACGCTCTGCAACCATTCTCTGTGGGTTCAAGAGATTGCGTGGGAAAGAAGTAATAACCACATTCGATTGACCAAAAGGAATATATGCTAACATCTTCTTCAGTATGGCCTATCATGAAATGCGTTTGATTATGGCAAAAGTACTCTACGCTTTCGATCTCGAGCTCATGCCTGAGAGCAAGGATTGGGCAGCACAACAAACCTTCATCTTGTGGCAGAAAACTCCATTGAAATGCAAGTTGCGGCCAGTTCGTAAGGATTAGACCGGGGAAACACACATATATTTTCTAAGTGATTGGATGAATGAGAACGGAAATTGATAGAAATCTAGAACTGTTCCAAATTTTGCGCATTGCTCTGCGGGTATCTGCTGCCGAACACTGACAATCTATGCGTTCCTCAGCAAGTTCAGCAGACCTTGCTGCCTCGGCACCAGCATCTAGAAAGAATGAGTCAGCTTCCAAGTATCGATTATGCTGCCATGGCTGCCAAGGATGCTGCTATCACTAAATACCTGGTTCCCCTGCACCTAACCCCGCTTCTCCACTGTTGCATAACCCACCCACCATTATTCCGAACATACAACTCATATACCCGCTTCTTGAAGACGCAGCGGTTTGACGAATTGCTGCCGAGATTATGAATGTTCGGGTGGAGAAGACTATCGAGGCAATCCAATACAATCGCGAACGATCGATGTTCGAAGATACGTTGACAGTTGTGGCTGGAATCAGTCAATTGTTGATAAACTTCCTGCAAGAACGATGACCCCAGTTGTTGACGACGTATGCCAATGCTACCGGATTGCCTCACTGGCAAGACTGCCTGTTGCAGAAGCCCTTACTTTCGACGTCAGCCATCAACAAATCACTCAGTGGATACAGGTGTCTCGTTATGAAATAGCGCTGACAACTTCTGATTTGCTTAAGTATCAAACATTGGCCCCTCCATGATAAAGGAATTTTTCTCGATACCGCCTGATCATAGACAGTTAACTAACATGTTGTTCCTTACGCTTTTCATTAGCTCTGTTCTCCTCTGTGGGGCCCATGCTGTCCCTCAGAATTCCCCAGTGCCTTCTTCTATGATAACAGAAACCTCTCGTGCAGCGCCTTCTGCTACTCCAGTATCGTCATTGAACAGCGAAGAGCAAGACAAGCTTTTCACTCTACACGAGGAGCTTGTCAACATTCCATCAATATCAAATGATGAAGCGAAGTGCGCAGATTATATATCGGAGTATTTGGAAGAGCTGGGATATTATGTTGAAAAGGTACCAATGGGAAACACAGGAACGTACAATGTCTTTGCGTACCCGCAAAAATTGCGTGAGCAAGGAGAATGGCCTGAAGTTTTAATTACAAGCCATATAGATACCGTAAAAATACCCCTTTCAGGTATTATGAAGGAGCATATGCTAACTCCACAAAGGTGCCTCCATTCTACCCGTTTGAGCGCCGAGAAGTGAACGGAACAATCTACCATTATGGACGCGGCACTGTCGATGCCAAAGGCCCCGTAGCCAGCATGATAATCGCCTCTCACAAATTCTTCCAATCCCGCTCCGACACCCCCTCCCTCGGCATGCTCTTCGTAGTCCAAGAAGAGACCGGCGGCGGAGGTATGAAAGCCTTCTCATCCTATGCAAAGAACACCACTTTCCGCGCCGCCATCTTCGGCGAACCCACAGAAAGCAAACTCGCCAGCGGCCACAAAGGAAGCCTCAGCCTAACTCTCGCTGTTGAAGGCAAAGCAGCACACTCAGCATACCCCTGGCTAGGCGTCAGCGCCATAAACTACCTCGCAGAAGCAATCGTCGCCTTGAACGCTCTTGAACCCGCACTCCCGAAAAGCGACCTCCTGGGCCCTTCAACACTGAATACGGGCGTCATCCAAGGCGGCGTAGCAGGTAACGTCGTCCCCGCAGCTGCAAACGCAAGCGTCGCAATCCGTGTAGCTCGTAGTGAAGATAATGCCCCTGAAGTAGTCCGCGATATGATCACAGGCATGCTTTCGCCCCTCAAGCAGCGTGCTGAAGCAGCAAATGCTACATTCACTATGTCCTTTAACACGGGGTATCCGGCGCCCGTCTTGGACACGGATGTCGAGGGACTGGAAGTAGCGCCTGTGTTTTACGGTACGGATATCCCGAGCTTGCCGCAGGTGGAGAAGAGGTATTTGTTTGGCCCGGGGACGATTGAGGTTGCGCATACGTCGGATGAGGGGCTGAGTCGTGATGAGTTGGTGGAGGCTGCGGATGCATATGGGTCAATTTTGAGGAGTTTGTTTGCGGGGAATGGCACGAGTGTTTAGAGTGGGCGTTGAAGTTGAGCTCGAAAAAGGATCGTTTGCATCAAAGGATAAGGAGTAAATTTGAGTAGCTTTTGCAGAATGTTACGCTCAATCATTTTGAATTGAACATTAAGATGATTTAAACCACACGAATATTACATCATCTCGACGAAAGAAACATATATCATTACCCCCCTATAATAGAAAACCTGGGATATCCATACGAGCTTGCATTAGTGCTGAATGGGTATCTATACTACTCGTACAGGATATGCGAAAAATTACTTTTGAGTTGGAGTACTTCAGTAAGCACAGCATGTAGAAGCTGGGCTGATGTCTTCATGGAAGACTTTGGAAAAGACGCGGAATAACAGGTAAATACCCGCGGACTCAGTATTGGCGGCGTAAGCCTCGCATCCTTGGGATACTTCAGGACAGAATCTACTCATCGCTAGCAACAGCCTTCTTCTTTCGACCCCTAAGAAAATTAGCAAGAATTTACACATACTCGACTTAGTAGGACGAACCTCTTTGGGGCTGCCTTATCAGTACTATCGGCTGTGGCCGCAGTTTTCTTGCCGCGTTTGGGTTTGGGGGCCTCTTCTTCGTCTGCCTCGTCTTCGGCCGGTTCTTCCTTGGGCGCAGCCTTCTTACCTCTACCCTTTTTGGATGGAGCAGGCTCAGTTTCCTCTTCCTCTTCTTTTTTGGCCGCCTTTTTAGCCTTGGTTTTCTTGGGCGCAGGAGGTTCAGCTTCTTCATCGCTCTCTTCTTTCTTCACAGCCTTTTTGCCACGCGACTTCTTTGGTGGAGGAGCCTCATCCTCACTTGCGTCAGATAACTCTTTCTTAACGGCCTTGCCACGCTTCTTCTTAGGAGCTGGGGCTTCGTCTTCATCCTCAGCTTCGTCCTTGGCCTTACGAGCACGCTTCTTCTTGGGCTTTTCTGCGTCATCTTCATCTTCACCATCGTTGGCTTTCTTCTTGGTAGCGCGGTTGCGGAATCCAGTTTGGCCAGGGCGATTCTTCTCAACATCCTACTAAGATCAGCAACAACACACCAGTGTGATTACATTTCAGGTGTATATCAAGTCGATGATTCATGTTGCAGCCATTGGGAGATGGAATGAACTTACACCTTTCCAATCCTCGTCAGGAATATGGCCATTCTCCAAGGCAAACTTGATCTTCTCTTGGTTCTCGTCGGACAACTCATCGAAGCCATCCACGAGCTCCGTGTCGCCCTCAGTGGTCTCAATTAGATTGGAGATCTGCTTGGGCGTGACACAACCCCAGTGGCGATATTGCCAGCTTTGATGCTCATTGATAGTGACTTGAATAGCATAACGAAGTTCACCTTTGGTGATTTTGATCGCAGCCTTTTTGCACTCTGCATTTTGGCAGCCAGCGCGATTGTTTGGTGACTCCTCTAGTATACAGTTAATTTTGATGAATATTTTCAAGACTAAGTTTTGGTACTTGTCGGTTGTACGGGCTCGTGTGACCAGGAAAGGTACGGTACTTACCAACACGCGACACGACCATGTTTACGGTTTGGCCTGTTGGAAGGTGTGATGTTTACAAGACAACACCGGAATTTGAGAATGAAAGTGTGCGAATAGGCACCTTTAAATACAGAGCATCCGAAAGAAAGGAAAAAAAGAACTAGGTGGCAGCCTGAAGAAAGTTGGGCGCGATGTTGTTTGCTTGGTTGTCAGGTGTCAAGCGCAATGAGGTCAGACGTGTGGTGGTCCAGGCAGCCAACCAAAGCTTAGGCCCACTAGCGCGCCGGCCCATCGTTGACGGCATGACATCGATTCTAGTCAAAAAAGTTCATGGCAATCACCATGGAACATTCACTCTCGCTGAATTCCACCTCCACCCCTCAATGAGCCCTGCGCATGCATGTTTTCGCAGCGCCCTAGCACAGGCATTTCGTCCGTCTAACAGTGCGTCCGCTACTTCTTATTCGGTTGCCTCCTTCCTGGTCCCGGCTCTCAACCGACCCTCCAAACGCAGCCTCTCCGCCACACATCGTCGCAGGAGGGACCAGACGACACATACTTCAGAAACCCCCCCAGTACCGACCGCATACGACATTCATGGCCATGCCACATACCAATTCTCACCGAAGCCTCTAAATGCTCCTCCAAAATCTTGCATCAACTTCCCTCCACTCCAGGACCGTGGCGACATTAAACAATGGCTCGAAGTCATTGATCCTTTTCTCCCCCCTCATCTACGAGAACAGGTTTCAGAAACACCAGACCAATCGTCGAAGGTGACATCGACTGATCTGGCGTTGGTGCTCAATGCCGCTCAAGCCTCGAATATAGACATCCTCAGTTATCTCGGTCTGGTTCAGGAAAAATGGCCGACTGTCATATGGATGGTGAAGAAGCTCGCTGGGGATGGAACGCCCTCGATTGGGCGACCCAAACAGCTTGATCTCTGTTCTGAGGTCCGCTGGCCCGAATCAGAGTCAAGATCTTTGGACTTACTCACGGAGACACCCCTTCGCTTCAAACGAGTTGGACCAAGGAAGCTGGAGTCGAGCTTAGACGAATTGACGGCTGCACCTGAAACTATCGATCGCCAATATGCAGTCACAAAGCGGGCTCTCGGCCAACTTTGGAGGAGCCTGGGAAGCATGATTCTGGCAGCTACAGAGCGAAGTAGTGCGGATGATAAAGTCATGCCTCATGTACTGGAGATGATTGCTCACCTACATCACATGGGATTTATACCAGACTCAGTCTACGGCTACCACCCCCGCAACGACCATTACGCACTACAACAACCTCCCACATTGCACATGTTATCGTCGAAGATCCTGACAGCCTTGTCCGATGCTGCATGGAAAGCGCATGAAGAATCCATGAGACTCTCAGGCCAAAGTCCTAAAGCTTCTTATTTTCTTGGGAAAGAAATACCGCGTTCTCGTTACAAGGCGGTGGTCTCAGAAGTTGCACCTGAGCTTTGGCTAGAGCTCGTTTTGTGGTCCTGCCTGCATGGCGGTTGGACACTGGATGGAATCACAATACTGGAGACCATGGCACACAAGCAGAATGAGCATGGGTGGGGGTTGATAAGTTGGCGAGAAATCCTTCAAGCTGAACAAACCAAGTCCCAGGCATCTTCGAACAAGTGGAAACTGTTTTCGGCGAAAGAAGTGTTTTATCCTACGGCCGAAGACCGAGCACGGACACGGAAAACAATCAGCAGCGAGGTTGTCACTGCATTCATAGATGCCATCGTCAACGATATGCGAGTTGCTGTGGGTTACCGTGGTGTCGGTCCAGAAAGCATAATCAGACACATCAAAATTTTGAAAGGTTTTCTCGACTCGAACAACCTTAGTTTAGGGTCGGCTTCTTGGGATTCAATTATGGCACGACTCTTAGAGTCTGGTGGTATTGCGTCCGAAGGACATCCCGAACTCTGGTCACGCATGTTTAAGCTCGCCGCTGGTTTCGGCGCTGAAGTCAGCTCTGCAAATACTTCTGCTATGGTCCCCACTGAGGTGCCGTACTTTTTCGAACCCACTACCTTACCTCTGAACTTGGCTCACCAGACAATGCGCGCAATTATCAACAACGGTAACATCAAGGACGCTATGGCTACTTTCATGCTCCTCCAGCATCACACCGATGAGAATAAGCAAAGATCATTGGAACAATTTTTCGAAATGTTGAAAAATCATCCACCACGCAGGGATACGCCTTTCACAAGTGGCCTCCCTCCAGTGGACTTTCCAGCTTTCGACACGAACTTGCCTATACCATTACGTGCCAAGCTACTAGATCTGGCAACAGAGTGCAAAGAATATGATTTGGGCCGTTGGATTCTGTTTTCTCAAGACCTGGATGGCCCACTTATTGGACGCGATTTGTACAGCCATCGTAACGTGGCAGCATCGATTGTGAGATTTGGCACACTGGCAGGAGAAAACGACCTTGTACTAGAGGTCATCAAGAGGGTCAGCACCTGGAACCCGGAGCAGCAACAACAACGCATGCCTGCTGAAGTATTGATCTCTTTGCTTTGCTGTCAAATCAAACTCCGTCGATGGAATTCAGTACGGGGCATGCAACAGTATATAGTGGAGGCAGAGACATTCAGGCCACTACCCATTATACTGGCAACCTTTGCTGCAGAACTGCTGCGTACTTGCCAAGACTCTCGAGACGAAACTTTGAAAGCTCAAGAGGCATTCGCTGGGCTGCTCTTCGCCTGGGAAAACCGTATCCTCAGCAAAATGCGGGACAAGCTGTACTGCATACTGTCGATCATGTCTACCGTTGACACTGAGTGGAGGCAATATTGTTCTAGATTTCTTGGATTCTCTTCCCGTCAGAAAGTGACACTGTCAACACAAGATTTCAATATAGTGCTTCAAGGTATACTCGATGCATACGGTAGCTCACGAGGCGAAGCCGTGGTTAAGATGTGGTGCTATCACTCGCCCAGCCACTTTGTATCTTATCGATCTTCAGGTGGACTGTCTACGATGCCTCGATACCCCCTAGGCAAGGCAGCTGAATACGAGCAGCGTCCCGAGAATATTGTTTTAGAGCAGGAGTCGGGCGCCACGCTCACCTTCCAAGGACGCGTGTACCCTAACTACCAGACCATATGGGCCGTTCTCCGCAAAGTTCAAGAAGAAGTGGAGCAGCGGAGGTTCAGGGGCGAAGAATTGACAGCCCTTGGCCACGCACAAGTAGGCGATACAATCAGGTGGGCCGCGCGTATGCTCTACCACTTAGGATACGATTATGACGAGATAATTCGTGGCATGGGTAACAGTCTTGCAAAAGCAGGGGACCTTGAGGCTCAAACACAAGATTTGGAGTCTGAGGTCTGTTGATCTTTAGAATTGAGGCCTGGTTTTCGGCGTCTTGCATAGGCTATTCTAGGTTGTCGTGACTACCTACTAAGCCGGGCAATAGATAGTCGCGGCGTAACATATTTGCCATTATGCTTACTCACTTTCCCAATTTGAAATTTTTTGATGACAAGCACGTGAGGATTTTCGGGTACCAGGGTGGGCTGGACCTCAGCGTATCGAGCCCTGAAGGCGTTTTGACGCACTCTCTAACCCCACAGCATCTCCACCCTAACCAGACAACTGTCAACTCTCAGACCGCTTCATGGCATGTGTGTGTGCGTCTATCTCAGAGTCCAAATGCATCGGTTTAAGAAGCCCACTTTATTTGTAGTGTTAACGATGGCTAGCGGCGTTTAGGATTGGATGGTGACGAATGGGAAGGGGCATGTTGGACAGAAGCTGGCCAGGGACAGACGAATCAGAGATCCCACGGGCTAGGTGACACGTAGAAGATATTGCAAGATGCAATTGATCCGTACCGCAGTCGGGGTCTGCAACCAACCAGCGCATTGTGGGCTGTTTTTTTGCCTCAACGTCGACCCGGCAGGATTTGCATGCCGCGGCATTGTGTGAAAGACTACAAACATTTTTCCAGAGCCAAGTTTTTTTTGCCATTGCGGTCGTAGTGCCATTGAGCCATGCAAAACACGCCAATAGTGGCATCACATGGTCTTAAAATACATCTGAAGTACTCCAGGAGGCGCCCATGTCTCAGGGCCCAGAGCACACTGCGTCAATGACCAGCAGCGGGCCGCTGGTGGCAGTACGTACATAGCATGTATGTACATAGCAAGTACCCTTTGCAGAGCGGCTACGTTTGGCCGTACTCACCGACTTTTTGCACCCAGCGCCAGAAGCTCAAAGCGTATCGATAAAGCCCTTAGTCCAGGCTGGCGGGGCAAGCCGACGACGTCAAGGCACATTGGGCTCTTGTGGAGGGGCAGACGAGGTTCATTGTTCCTAACGGCGGAACCAAATATGGTACAGTCTAGAAAAAAAAACATCATGGCCCTATTCACACAGACGGAGAGAGAAGCGAACATGACGATGGACAACGCTAGGTAGCATGCAAAGGCGAGTGCAGTAATGTATGCAGGCAGTCGTTCGCTGCATGATGTAGCCAGGCATGTGTTTTGCCACGGACCAATCAGCGGCGGGGGTTGCTGGTTCGACAACTTTTTTAGCCCCCGGTTGCTTCATCATTTGCAACTTTTGCAGCGGACGAAGATTTAGTTTGAGTGGGGCGGATGATTCTCGCCATGGTGGAGAGAGACAGAGTGGGCAGAGCACGCGACTGCGACGGCGTCTGGAGTGACACGATGCGATATGACTGTGGTGCTGAGCGGAGAGCTGCCTGGTGTGTGTGTTCGCCTAGTAGGCCAATGTGTAGGATGTGTCGTGCAGGAGAATGACTCCCCTTGGGCGTGCGGTTGGTGATTGGCGTCACTCGGCCAGGGCTCGGGGAGTCAGACAGTCGATGCGTGCAGAGCGCAGGCCCTGGTCGTCTTCACCGCCCGATAGTCCCGCGCTAGCCCGCCCTGAGTAGGCTAGCCCGCCAAGAAACTTTCTAAATTTCCCATATCCTCTGCCTCTGCCCGCCTCTCGCCCTCCGCAAACCACACGGACACCCCAAGTCGTACAAGTACCCTATATCCAAATCCTTCCTCAAGCATACATACCCATCTTCGTCGAGACAATGCCGCAGGCAATCGCTGAGTGCTAAATCCCCTCTGGGTGGCCTACACCTTGCTTGTAGGCCATCCAGCCGGCCAGCTCGCGAGACTTCAACTCAACGACGATCCAAATCCACGATTGCGTGTAGCATACCTTGCTCGCAACCGTCTCAATCAATTGATCCTTCGTCCGGCCTGCACTGCCCTTGACCCGCATTGTCAGTTCTTCCGGCTCAACCCACGAACACCGACGACTAGCCTCAATACTCCACCATAGTTTACGAGTGAGGCCTTTCAGTACACCAAATCCCTTGTCGATTGAACTCTGTCTTCCCTCGCCGCCCAGTCCCCCGCCAATCTCTTGACCATTCACTCCAAAACCCGCGCTCATCCACTGCACCTCAACTTCTTGCTCACGCCATCCCTACCTAGAAGAGCGTTCTCGTCACACAAAGCAAAACGAACATCCAATGGCACACCTCACCTATTCCCGATCAGCCATGACTGATATTGGCGGTAATCAACACCAAGGTCGCAAACTTTTGCACGACCCTGCAGCCACGGCACGCTACAGCCATCAACGCCGTGCATCCAAAGACACCACCTCTGCAAACAAACATCATACAGAAGGGCAATCAACCACGGAAGATGGCACCAATGGTGAAGATGAAGATGACAGTAGTAACTCTCAAGACGAATTAGATGATGAAACAGACGAAGCAGAGGAGCCTGCCCCGTTCCATGGGAGTGGTAAGGGCAAAGGAATAGGCAAACGTCCTGCTATCCGTGTCGAACCTGTCGATGATGATTCTCAAGATGAAGATGATGAGACCACATCTCAAGGAACGGGGCTCATTCCCAGCAAGCACCCAGTAAATCAGTTACTTATGAACAACAAAAAGCGTACTTTCAGTAACCTCTCGAGCACTTCAGTGCTCTTTGGTGATGACTCTACCGATCAAGAGTCATTCCCCAGACGCAAGATGGCGCGAAAGCTTAGCAACATAGCTACCAAGCCACTGCTGACATACAAGGAAAGTGACAATGAAATGCACGAGAATGCAATCGAGAGCGACGATGAAGATTATAGTGGAGTTAACCTCATCCCTGACGATGAAGATGATGTGGATATCTTGGAGGAGCAAGAAGAAAGCTACATTCTCCAAGAAGAGCAACAAGCCACATCCTTGCTCAACGACTTTCGTGATGCTCGCCGGCTCAGTTTGGAAAGCTGCCTGAGCGACAACATTTTTGACGTCACTGCTCCTTTGGGCGAAGCCTATATTTCCGGTCTGCCTGACCTTGGTTTTGCTCAATTCTTCGAGCCAGAGGCTGTGCCTGCATCACCTGATCCAATTGCAAAAAGAAAATATTCCGACAGCTCCACAAAGCGTGTTCGTTTTGATGATGAGGTTCAAGTATCTGATAGCTCTAGCTCAGAATCATCCGAGCTTGATAGCAGTGTCTTCCCTGATCTTTTCCTAGAGCAAGATAAGCTCCCTCCCATTCTACATCAGCTTCTTGCCATCGATGGTGACGACGATGATGGGGACATAGCTTCCCCTCAATCTGACATTTCCTTCTGGGATTATGCTCAGGAGGAGCCCTGCGCCACGGAAGCCAAGGACTCGGACGATACTGATGATGACTCGTCTATTGGCTCAAGTGGCTATGATTGTACGAATGCGCCCTACTTTACTTTCTTTTCGTTCTTTACTAACAATTTCTTTCAGCTGACATGGGTGATACTACTGACGAAGAAGATTTTGAGTTGGATACTGCCCCACAGACACCTTTGCACGAGAAGTCTGTCCTCCGCCAGCCTTCGTCTGCCCCAGGTTCCCGAGCCGCTACTCCTAGGCCTTTTGAGCGCAGTAACCGACCAATGGGCCGCCAAAAGGCCCCAGTCCGAGGTATCTTCATCCATGACGATAGTACCAAGGCCATTGCCATCACAAACAGGAACACCAAAACTGTTACCTTTTATCGTCCTCGCCCTGCCATGATACCCTGGATTCCGCTCACTGGCTACCACAGCAGCACTAGTAGCACAGCCAACAACAGTCCAAGGAACTCAATCGCACAGATGAATGCCAATGCTTCTGATAGCGAAGTTAGCAACGAGGTGTTCAATAACGCACTTGGAACGGACATCATGCTCTCGGGCATCTTCGGAACTGCGCCTGGCCAAGACTACTTTTTCGATAATGCAAGCGTCGGTCCACCTGAAGCGTTCTATCCCTTCGTTAGTATTGGGTCCAATGGCAATATGAACATCATGACCGACGATGAGTACGACGATTCTGAGGACTTCGAGGACGATCTCAACATAACCGACTTTATGGATTTCGGATCGGATGGCGAGGACAGCGACCTTGAACAAGATGAAGATGATACGGACGTGCCTGCAACTCCGGCTACTTCACGTGTTGCACATAATGGCTCTACCCCTGCACTGTCGACACCCATGACCGAAACGCCAGTCAACCGTAGGAGGACCACTTCGGATGCCATGCTTGAGCATTTCGATCGCGGCGTCGTTACTGCCTTCCGTAATAACCAGAACAGATTCCGAGATGTTGCCTCACTCCCACAAGATCCTGCCGTGCGCGCCTCGGTCTCTCGTCCAGTCAGATCTGGCAAGTCAGCAGAGACTGTAATCACACCACTTCGCAAGCGGTCCAAGTCGAACAGGATTGCCAGGACGCCTCTACATGCCAAATCAGCCATGGGCACTCACAGCTCCCCGCTTTCTGGTATCTCCAAGGCCTCATCTCGCTTGCAAAATTCGATTCGTGGACCTCCTCCAAGGATGGGAACATTTTCATGAAATTCCACAGATTGTCTCGTTTGACCCTAGTGGTCATATCGCTATCAATTTCACACATGAGAGCTTAGGAGGATGAAAATGGGGGGAAAAGTAACGGTACACTTTGTAAAAAAGTTCTCCGACGACGCTACGATACCCACGGCCTTTTTCTTTCCCGCTTCGCAGCGGCTGTGTTTCTATTCCATACTTGATTATGCATTCGCATATCAAGAGTTCCTGGACCTCGTCTATAGTCATAGACAAAAGGTGGGAGAGGTCTTTGCCTCCGGGGAGCGCTTCAGTTGCCGCAACGTTAAAGGCCTCCCTCACTCCTGCAATCATTTCACGATCCATGCTTGATCAGCCTGGATCCAACATTCATTTAGCTTGTCTTCTTTTTTGTCTTAGCATTTCACGATTCGCCTCATACCCTCTCCAGAGGATCGAGGCTTTGGGATGATACCATGTTTCTGGCGGCACGGTTTGATAGGGTTCTCTTCCCTCGGCGTTCTGATCTACAGCTGGATTTGCTGCTGATCTGGGATGGCGTAGTGAAGACTGACCGGCATCGTGCCATTTCTCTCGGTTTCTTTTGTCTGGGAGTGCTTATTTGGGTTTGCCGTGTGTAGGATTACTAGCTCTGTAGCGTTTTCATAGCATAATGAAATGATTTCATTAATTTTCGTTTCGCACTATATGAAGCTTCATTGGCCGTGTAATATATGCAAGCAATATCCCCACTGATGCACGATCATGGGTGCACGAACCAGGTGTTCTGTTGTCCCTGCAGCATGGCGTAGCGACTTGGCAGGGTGAATGGCTCTAGCGTCTATGTCTGGGTTGGCGCGTCAAGACAGCGACGTCACACCTCGCACCTCGCCAACTGGTCGGCCATGCATGTGAAGATTACCGCCAGTAAACAATCAACGCCCAACCGTCGAATGGTGAAGAGATCGCGATGGAGGATCTGAAGAATGATTACTATGAAGGGGCGTCTTATTCACAATTATTTATTGTAAGTTATGTTTTGCTTGGTCTGGAGCTGAAGTCAGTCGCAAAGACGCAGGGATCCTTTCTCACGCGATACTGATCGAAACCCTAGGATGCCATACTTTTGCCAATACGCATAGCAACGTCACCGGCATTGCTACGGACATACCTTCGCACGATTCTGCTCTTCATAACATCAACAATCCTGTTTGGCCTCGCCGTCATCGCGTACTCGTCGTTCTACTACTCGTATATACCCGTGCGCGGCATTTCTGTTCCTGTCTACCTCCAGTTTGACCATGGGAACTCTTTCTCCTTTCCAAATGTACAATCTCAGAATCCGTTATCCAGCAGAATAAACAAGTGGCCATATGGCGTGGCGTCAGTGCCGGACCTTGTGAGCAGGCAAAAGTACGATGTCGTGGTTGAGATGACGGTACCACGAAGTCGTTCGAATCTTGATGCAGGCAACTGGATGGTCGGATTAGAGATGCGTGGGCCACCAAATACAGCTGGCGGGGTCAAAAGCATGTTGGGCTGGGACGAGGAGTGGGATGTGGAAGATTATAGTCAAGGTGGAGCACCAAGGGCAGCAACACAAAAGGCGGCATCGAATAACTTGAAAAGCAATGCGCCAATACTAGCAAGGAGCAAAAGACCTACCATCCTAACGTATCGAAGTTATATCATTGAGCATGCATACCGGCTCCTTCGCCTCCCATTATACCTGGTAGGCTGGCACACCGAGTCAGAGCACATTGAAATCAACATGATGGAATCTGTGGAATTCGACAAAGGCACAGCAAATGTCCCCTCTTCAGTAAGAATCGAACTGCGCTCCAAACACCCCCTCGAAATCTACACAGTATCCGTCCGCTTCATCGCCAAACTCGAAGGCCTCCGCTGGCTCATGTACCGCTACTGGCTCAGCAGCGCCATAATCTTCACCTGCCTGTTCTGGAGCGTCGAAATGGGCGTCTTACTATTCACCTGGGGCATTTTCACCCTCCTCTTCAGCCACTCGTCTCAACCCCCAGAACAAATCAAACAAGAACCCAACTCCCATCCCAAACATGAAGACACCGAACCAGGCACCCCCTTCAGCGACGCATCCCGCTTCTTTCCCACCCTCCCTTCCCACCAATCCCTCCAATACACCTCCCCGACGCCCAAATCCGAACGCGACTCCACACCCGCCCTCCACGACATCCCCATCCGCGAAGAAGCCGAAGCCGACGACGAAGACGACGACGAAGATGACGATTTCCTCCTCGAAGTCCCCACTGTAACGCCTTCGAGATCTGAGCGGGACCCTGCTGCGGCTTTTACTGATTCGGGGATAGGTACGGGTTTGGAGAATGAGAGGCAGAGAGAGGGAGATAGGGGCTTGAGTCGCAGGAGGAGTGGCAGGCTTGATGGTAGGGAGGCGGATCGGTAGGAACGGTCTGACTTGGCTGCTGTGAGGATTAATGGGGTACGTGTGGGTGGGTGAGAGTAAGCAGTGGTGTATACCCGATAGCAAATTAAGCAAGTTTCTTCGAGATGCTTTGTAATTGCTGTGGGCGGATGGATAGTTAGCATCTAAACTACGACTTCACATAAATCCACAAAACGCAAGCCACGTCAAACAAACAAACACTACAAATGTAAAACTCATGTCTCTCATCAATTACATTTATCTGATCGACAAGGCAAATTACACAGCACCACAGCACAGCCCACAAAATGTTCAAAACGCTCCACTTTCTCCAGGTAAACCAAGTAATACATATTTGTGAGAAATGTCAGGGGAACCTTATATAGGTAATATACTAATAGTATAAAGGGGGGTTCATATAAATGCAATTGCCCACTATCCCTCCTTCTTATGCGCTGGCGCCGGCATCAACGGCGGTGCCGCTCTCGCTGGTGTCCTTCTTTGCTTCCTCGGACTTCTTCTGTGCGGCCATTTGCCAGGCTGGAATGGCTGCGCGGCCGCTGGGGAGTCTGCTGTAGGGTGATGATGCTGGCTTGTCTGCTGCTGGGGTGGAGGCGGCTGGGGTGGCTGCAGGTGTGGGGATTGCGCTGCTGCTGCTTGCTTGGGCTTCAGTCGAGGTGCCGTTGGTCTGTTCAGCGGGCGCAGGAGTCGAGGCAGGCTGGGGGGTGGGGATGGAAGCGCCGTTTACGGCGGGTGTTGTGGAGCTTTGCGACTGGTTCATGCCATAGTAGCTGGGTGTTGTGACAGGTGGGCGTGCGGTTCCAGCGCCCATCCTGTTGCCAACCAATGTTTTGAGGCTCTTGAGTTCGGTTGAGAGCTCCCTGAGTCTGTTGTCGGTCGATTCCTTCTGTGCGTCAAGAGCCTTGGGGATCAAGTCCCTCAGGCCACGCACGTCATCTTCGATACGCCTGTTATCGTCTCCTTGTCGCTTCGATGACTCCTTGAGGCTGGCCAGTACGCTCTCAACCTCGCCAAGCGCACTATCTAATCTCGAAGTTCTTGCCTCTTCCGATGCCTTCAGAGCGGTTGTGTCAGTGTTGAGTTGTTCGAGGAGATCGAAAGCGCGCTTGAATGACTCGTCAATTGATGCTTTGTCTTGCTCCAGTTGCGGCGGTGTAGGCGGTTGCACCAGTGGCAGGATGTAGCGTTTCGCTGTGAAATACAGCCCATAGCCCACACCTCCCATCACCGTCGCCATAATGAAGTAGTCTCGCCAATCACGTTTTGGGGGTCTGTCTCTGGGTTAGCGCATGTTCTCCTGCTATGATTTCTCAGCGCACAACGCACTCTGGAGGCGGCGGCTGTTGCCAGTAGCCTTGTGGAGGATATCCATATTGCGGTGAAGATGGAGGCGGCCTGTTATATGCGTAACTGGGTGGTGCGGTGGATGGTGTAGGTGGTGAGGAGGGCGCTTGGCTGGGGTCTTCAGCGGCGCGTGCGAGAGAGACGTCGACTTCCTCCTGGGTCAAATTCTTCGATTGCAAGAATGCAATGCGCTTCTCAAGGGGCGCGCTCGCTACGGAAGGGTCCTGTAGGACTGCATCATGTTAAAAAGGAGCATCTGAGTGTAATAATCGCAGCAACATACACGAGACCTGGGGCAGTTAGTACAAATAAGGAAACAGAGCTATGTGCGGCGTGTTTGTGACTTACAGCGGACGTGATGAGGTCCTCGCGGACCATCTTGACTGCTTGTTACTCAGTAAGAGAAGAGTGTGTATGCGTGGACAATGAATGAAGGGGAGAGAGTCGCGATGGCTGGGGAACCTTTGGTGACGCCAATGGACCGAGGCTCGCGGTCGGCTGTTGATGACTTAGGTAATCCCAGCGAGTCGGCCCGCTGCCGGAGCCACCATCCTGTCTTTGACTTCAGATGCGAGCTTGGCCGTTGCATATCACGACGTCCCACTTTCGCATCTGATTACCCAGGTAGCCAATTGACCCATTGCTTCTATACAGTCCTGTATTTTAGTACATTTCTTCAACGTACACTAAATTCATGCATCATTTAATTCCGTTTGTCTCACCTCTCATCTTCACCTTTCGATCGCTCGTCTTCAACCATATCACTATATCCGCAAAGTGACTTTCATGCGAACCACATTGATTCAATTTTTCTATAGTATGAAGGTATCTCATGATTTCGTGACGTAGGGACACCTATCCCTTCTATTCTAACGTTCCTTCGTTTCACTCATGTCATCGTTGGCGGTTCTTTGCAATGCTAACTCAAGTTCGCCTTGAGTCCTGCTCAATTGCAAACCTTTCGTCCCTCTCTGGTTAAGAATTCCATATACCCTCGGCCGTACTTGCGCTTTCCATCCCCGTTATGCAATCCATTACAAATCTTGAAGGAACAACTTGATTTCTACTCCTCCTCGCTCTCATCACCATCCATCACCTTCTCACATCCGCAAGGCCAAAGATGCGACATAGAGAATCCAGGATAGATCTCATTAAACCGAATTTGCCATCGTTGGTTGTTATCCCTCATTTGTTGAATCTTTGGGCTGACTTGACCTCGGCGTCCGGAATCACGGCGAATTGGATAATGTTCGCACAAGTAGCCAGTAATTTGGTAAAACCTTTCGAGCTCCAATAAGTGGTCGAGACTGACTTCGTGACCGCGGCCTGTTTCAAGGTCGGCCTCACCGACAAAATCGCCATGGCGGCCATGGATACCCGGCTTCAGGAAAGGTGCTTCGCGTGGTTTCACAACTTCAGGCTCGCTGGAGGGGGCTTTCTGAACGGCAACGGGGTCGGGATCAACTTGTTCTTCAGCTTCATAGGGTGGCTTTTCAAATTCTTCGGCTGGACGGGAGACTGCCTCAGTGGGATCCTCTTGAATGCAAGAGTGCTTGCGTTTAGGTAAGGCTGGCTTCTTGAAGGTGTTGTCTGAGACTGGAGCTGCCAATTTCTGGGCTTTGCCCTCCACTGGACTTGCGACAGCATGGCTCTCGATTATGGGGGCGGGCTGCTTGCTTGCTTGGAGCTTAACAGAGGGACCTTTGGGGTTCTTGATGGTGCGAGGGCCTTTGATGTTCGAGTTGACTGGCTCTTTGGTGCTGCCCGGGCCTTCCACGGCATATGCATGGGCTCCAACGTTTGCAGAAGGGGTAGAATCATTCAATTTCCTACGCTTGGATTGATTTCCGGACTGCTCAGGCTTGGCGACGGTCTGAGGCTTTGCTTTGGGAGGAGGCTTGGGCTTCTGAACGCCAGCGTTCTGAAGAGCAGCTTTCTTGGTTGGAGCAGCTTTCTTAGGTACAGGGGTTTTACGAGCTGCCTTCTTGTTGTTGTTGTTCTTCTGCTGACCGCCTTGAGCGACAGCAATTGCTGCAGTATCATCAAGGATAAAGGTTTGACGCTCATTGCTAGTATTGAACGACATGATTGTTGAGTATTTGTGAAGATCGCTGAATCAACAGGTTAAGGTTGGAGAATGTGAGTTTATTTGTTGAGGGAGTTGGAAGTAAGTGTAGTGTGACAAGTATAATTGGAAATGTAGGGTGGAAAAAGTGTATGTGAGGCAGAGTAATGGGCGTGATAAAGACGAAGGCGAGTAGTCAGGTGTCAAGACTTCAGAGGGCACAATAGCTAGCGGGCACAATAGTGAGCGCGTTTGTATTGTGAGTCTCATAGTGGGTCGAGCTACAGGTTCGGCCAATGAGAGCGCAAGATCAAGAGGTGAAAGTGATGGACCCAAGAAACGTTATCTCGCACGTCCACCGATGGGCGAGCCCCAACTTGTAGGCGAGATCAAAAAAATTCGTTGGTTCCCAGAAATACTTGACCCATCGTTCTTACTGTCTCAAAGCGCTTGGGCCGTGGTTGGGCCAGGAAGGTACCATACATTCACAGCAAGCTTCACAACATGACTGGAAGTAGCTATGGACGACGGTCTCCTTCAGTTGGCTTCGCAATTTACTGTAACATCACCTCTATCTATATCTTTCCTCTCACTTATCACTCTCACTCTTTTGGGAGCTCACTCAGTCGTTGTTTTGCTGCTAGGCTCAGCGTCGCAAGAAACTAATTGAAATACTACACTTCGCCGCAAAGAATCTACGGTACCGGACCCTCTTTACCACACTTTCTCGAGAAGTTGCAGTATAACACATTCATCATCTACAAGATTCAATAAACTGCTCAATCATCAGCAATCATGGAACCAGCACGTTCTTCACGCAAACGAGCTTTTTCGCCAACAGAAGACAGCAACACTCACGGCTTGTCAGCATGGAATATGACGCACACTCGTATTTGTACACCAGAGTCACTCGGAATGGACCATGTATCTCGCAAGAGGAAACGCCCATCCTCGCCAGATCCAAGTTCAGGCTTTTCAGCTGAAACCAGCAGGAGTAGCATAGGAGAAATAGGCACTCCACCAACAAGCGCGCTGGAGAGTGCCCCGACTATGCGACTAAGCCTCAGTATCCCACAGCCAGAGCTCTCCAGGGCCGAGCAAAACGTATTAGAGAGACGCAGGGCAGCAGCACAAAGGTGGAGGCCCAAACTGCAGCGAGCGCCACCCAAGACTAAGGAAGTGAGCGATGCATATCCACTCAAGCTTATGAGGCATTATCCTGCCCCTTCTGTATTTCGAGAGCCCAACTTCATCAAACCGAGAATTTACAGGTCAGATCGGGTGGACAGACTTATACAACGATTCCCACTTTCGACTACATCAAATGTGGGATCTACAGCCACTTCACAAGGGCCGATCATGGTTGTCCCTACAACGCTGCAACTACAAGCAAACATTCAAGTCACAAAGAGCGAGCAAGTTCAGCGACTGGCATGGTCTTGCTTCTCTGCGACAGAAGATGACAGAATCGATCGGGGAAGAGAAGCAATGATTGTGTCAGGACTTGATTGGGATGAACTCGTGAAGGAGCACAACGGTCGCCCAAATAAATTGCCTGAATGGAGGAAGGGAACAACCGGAAGATTTGCAAAAAGTCAGCGCCGTTAAAACGGATGGCCTAAAGCAATCCATTGCATCTTGAATCAAGCACAAGATCTTCTTTCCAGCTCTTTCTAGACTTGCTCGACGCAGTCACCACCCACAGTTCAAAATAGTAATTATAACAACAAAATGAGTACATAGTAACTTCAAATTGTATATTGTGGAATTCTCTTCTCGTCAATATTGCCAATTGACTAAAGTTTCCTTCACTCAAATTATGAGTCCCAACGCGATCCGCTTACCAAATAATTGGCCTTTCTGTATCACGCCGGTACGCAGTTGCTAAAGCCTATAACTTATTCCGTCATGCGCAGATGTTCTCCGGAATTGGTGCTCTACTTTTACCCACGGTTGACACCTCACTCCCGCCCACCGCTGGCATTATGCAGGCATGTCTACAATCAACGGCACCAGCACGACTCTTCGTTAACCATACATGAATGAAAACCCTCTCCAGTTCCCCTCTTTTATATCTGAACTTGATAGAGTATCGCTGAGACACTTTAATACCGGAAACAATGTCTTCTACCCCTTCTCAACAACGATATACCCAGAACGCCTTTCATGAACAAGCATCATTGCGAGGCCTACCTCTTAAAACACCAAACACACAAAGTCTACATTCTAACTTCATCAGTATGACACAAGAAGACGTCCGCAAAGTCTCCAGCAGCCCTCTAACAGAATTGCTTTCATCTCCAGCTCTTATTAAAGAAGAACCTATCAACTCGCCAATCGAACCTTTTACACCATTGAATAGAGAAGAAAGGGCCCCAATTCGTCTGGAGGCGCCTTGTCCTAGGGCGCGGTATGGCCTTGATGAGTATGAGTTTGGGTTTGACAAGAGAGACGAAAAGGAAGTGAAGAGGTATTTGATGAATAAGAGGACTTGGAAGGCAGAGAGGGCGAAGATGAGCATTGGAGAGATAAAGCTAAGGGATATGTTAAAGATGGGATTTTGAATAAAACTTCCTTCTTTGATCTAGTCATATCTTTTGTATACTGTCAAACACGTGTACCGTAGTTACATGTTGCAATTTCATGGAAATATTTTATTCACTATTGCTTTTCTTTTCATACATCATTTTAGAAGCTGAGTCTAGTAATCATAAAATCCCTTGCCGCTCTTCTTGCCCAACCATCCTGCGTCAACCATCTTTCTGAGAAGCACAGCAGGTCGGTACTTGGAGTCACCAGTGTCCTCGTAAAGGACGCGCATAATTGCTAGACAGGTGTCGATGCCAATGAAATCTGCCAATTGAAGGGGTCCCATGGGCACATTGGTTCCGTTCTTCATGATGCTGTCGATGTCCTCCTTGGTACCGACGCCAGTCTCCAAGCAGATGATAGCCTCGTTGATGTAAGGCATCAGGATACGGTTAGCCAAGAATCCAGGAGAGTCAGCAGATTGGGATGTAATCTTGCCCATCTTCTGGCAGAAAGCAACGGCAGTGTCGATTGTGTCCTGCGAGGTTTGCAGACCAGTAATAATTTCCACACCTTTCTGGATGGGAACGGGATTCATGAAGTGGGTGCTGATTACGCGGGAGGATGCTGACAGATCAGTGGGGTCCTTTGTGGTGGAGGCAGCGATCTTGGTTATGCTGATGGAGGATGTGTTGGTTGCGAGAATGGCATGTGATGGGCAGATTTGCGCTAGTTGAGAGAAGATCTTGGTTTTCAGATCTGGGATTTCTGGGACAGCTTCGATGACAAAGTCCACATCGGAGAGATCCTCGAGCTTGGTGCTCGATGTCAATCGCTCTCTGGCTGCTGCAGCGTCTTCTTTCGAGATGCGGCCTTTGCCTACGTCCTTCTCGAGAAGCTTCTCGGCAAACTTGAAGCCCTTGTCGATGGACGCCTGTGAGTTATCGATGACCTTGACGGGCACTGAAGCTCTTTGGGCAGCTACCAGAGCTATGCCGAGACCCTGAGAAGATATTAATCTTCTTCCTAGTACTCAACCATGGGAAGTCTTACCATTTGACCAGCACCAATCACACCTAGCTTTTTGACTTCTGCAGCAGCACCTACGGAAGGGGTGCTGCTGAAGGCGCGGCATTGCTGCCCTGCTGCCCGTCGGGCAATCTGTCTTGAAGCTGCTGAAAACATATTGATGGAGAGCATATGAAAACTGTGGTTGAATTCGCGAGAAGTTGGACAGGCATTTGAAGTAGGCCGCCGGTAGCCGAGGTACAGTACCTAGGTATAAACTACCAGAAAGACGGAATGATACACCAATCAGATCACAAATTATGTGTATGCAACATTGTCGGAGTTTGCAAATAGCCCTACATGCTCTTCTTTTGGGTTCAAATTAGACTTCAATTTCGGAACCCAAATACAAGAGATACAAAAAATTCCAAGTTTATCACAAGCTCATTGCAACGTGTGAGGGTTCGCGCGTCATAATGGGCTTGGCGCACTATGCTACATATGGTTTAGGCCGTAGCGGTGCACTTTACGCGTGCTGCGACGCGTCTCAGTATATCGCGGGTAGGTGGGCGGGCATTGTCGAACGTCAACCACAAAAATGGCACAAACGACTCTGGATGACTGGGTAGCGGATCCTGTGAATCCAGAATTGCGCGCTCACGTGTACAGTCTTGTCACAGCTGTAAGTAGCATTTGAGCCCTCTATTTTATCTGGCTAACAAACATAGCTTGGTGGTATTGGTAACGATGGAACGTATTCGCTCGGAGACGACGCCTTGCTTTGCTTGAAAGATCTCCGCAGATGGCTTAAGTTATGGGACGGAAAAGAAAACAGACGCGATGTGGCACGATGCATGGCCGAAGCAAATGTCGTAAAAGGTGATTTATTGGAGATATTCGCAAAGATATCACCGAGAGTGGTGGACGACAAGTGGAGACACAAAATTGCAATTGCAACATGTATGTACATGTATGACTGTCCTTATGGCCTGACTGACACCGCAAGTGGAACTCCTCGTGCCTTTGACGTGGCCCTTCGAAATTGACCCTGTCGAAGCAACCATAAACCACCACCAGCATGGCCCATACATACAGCTTGCTCAAATGGGCTACAAACGCGCTATCTTACAATTTGATCGCGACAGGACACTACAGACTGCAGTCAAGATTGCTTTGCCTTCCATGGCCATGAGCCTTCGTGAGCGAACACCCCGAGACGAAGGAATTATTCGAATTGCGTTGTATTTCCTTCGCAATATTGTTATGCTCTCACCACCGAGCAGCGCTCCCATGGATATTGATGAAGCCGAGGTGTCGCGATCTGCAACAATCGATACTTTTCAAGAACAAGACATCTTCCAGGTCCTCTTGAGCGTGGCCTCAAGCATAGGAGAAGATTTTGTCATACAAGATGTCATCATTCTGGAAATCCTGTTCTTTTTATTGAAAGGAATTGACGCCGAGAAACTTTTCATGGAAGAGAAAAAACTGAACAACAAGAATGCCGATGAACTTCGGAGCTTGATGCAGAAAGAGAAAGCAATGGAAGCAGCATATGCGCGTCGCGCCCCTACGAGACACAACCGATTTGGTACTATGATATGGGTCAAACGAGAGGATGAAAAGGTCTCTACGTTATCTGGACAGGATGTGCTAGGTAAAGCGCAGACCAGTATGCAAAAGATGGATCAAACGAAGAAGTGGAATAAGCCAAAGCAACGTGGCCGCAAGGCCGAGGGAGAGCAAGAGAGTGAAGAATTCGATCTACCGGTGTCATTGACTTTGACGGCACGTAAACACATCAAAGCTTTTGTTGAAGAATTCCTCGACTCGTCCTTCAATCCATTGTTCCTGCACCTCAGGAAAGCTATCGAACGCGAAACTGAACGGGTCGAAGTTCGGCATTCCCGACAGTACTTCTACCTAGTTTCCTGGTTTCTGCGTGCCGAGTGTGCGAGACGACGCACCATGAAGGAGCGAGCAGCTGATCCGAAAAGTGCCGAAGTCCTTACCGCAGAAGATGAAAGTTATGGCTTAGTTGCGGAGGTCATGAACCAGGAGACCTTCATTCTGCTAAATCGGTTCATGCAGAAGAGTCAAGATGAAAAGGCATGGCAGGACTTAAACGCAGGCATGAAGTGCTTCACGCAAATTCTGCTCACAGTGCAAGAGATGTCAGACTCAGCACTAGAAGACGACCAAGAAATCGCCGAGAATATCTTGAACCGCATTTTCTACGAAGAAAGCACGCATGACCGTGTGGTGATGATTTTACGATCATACAAAAATCAAGGATTTGGTTACCTCGATGCTGTGACCGAGCTTTCCCATGTCTTCTTGCGTATGTTGGAGCGATATTCAAAACAAAATGTCGACATGCAGGTCCGGTCCAAACGCCGGGCCCGGAAAATACAAAAGAAGCAAGATCAAGCACGGGGTGACGACGGTAATGATGAAGGCCCAGTTTCCGAAACAGAAGACATTCAGCAGGCGCAGAAAACTGTATCAGAGCGCAAATTCGATTTCATGCGTTTCGCCGCAAAATTCGTCAACCAAAGCAGTATCAACACCTTTGTCGCATTCACCAGATATTTCGGCGAAATGGAGCCCGAACAACTCAAACGGGCACATCGCTTTTTCCACCGCGTAGCTTTCAAGATGGAACTTGGAGTCCTGTTATGTCGCGTTGACATTCTTCAGCTATTCCACAAGATGATCAAAGGCCCAGGAGGACTGGACCCCGAATCAGCTGCCTACAAAGAATGGGATGAATTCGCTCGGCACTTTTTTAGGCAGGTTGTGAAGAAGGTCCAAGAAAGACCAGAGCTAGTGGTAGAGATGCTGTTCAGCAAGATCCCAGCCACAATCTTCTTCCTTGAGCATGGCTACGATCGAGAGCTACCAACTAAAACCCCTCGTGCTCCAGCAGAGCTAGAAGTCAAACCAGGAATGGAACTACCTGATCAAATTGGTGTTGCCGTTGGTGTTTTAGTCAATCAGCAGAAATCAGATGCTTTGCGATGGGTACGGGAGACCTTGATCTCAGCAACTGAAGAACGCAAGGCTTGGGAGGATTCAGAGGAAGCACGTAAAGCTTTGGCAGCTGCAGAGGACCCTGAGGCAGAGAAGTCGGTTGAAGATGCTGATGCTGAACCGCCTAAGCCACCAACAATTCGTAAGTACTGAGGTCTTCATGTGCTGGGAAAGAGTCTAACTATTGTAGTCGTTAAACCCGACGATGAGGAGCGACGAGTGGCAATGTTCAAGGACAACAAATTGCGCCTGCTAATGAATCTTGTTGGATTCTCTAGGTTGGGAGAGGCGCACGATCCAGATGCCACATGGATTATTCCCTCTTCACTTACTTCGGCCCAATTACAGGAATCGATTGATCTCATCCGCAAGTTCGAGTTCGATCCGCCTACGTACGAAGATGGGAAGGGGCCAGAAGACCTTCTCAGATCCAAAGCAGTTGCAGCTCGCCGTTCAACTCGGCGGGTAGACTTTGACGATGATGACGATAACGACTCGTCGGAAGACCGTGGTGAGTATGCTCTGGATGAACCAAGTGCAAGGAAGCCCGATGGCGAACGCAAGAAGCTCAAGCGAAGGAGGCGGGAAAGGACGCCTGTAGAACTTGATGATGAGGAGAAGAATCGCAGGGCAGAAGCTCGTCGCCAAAAAGAGTTGGAGAAGAAAGCCAAGACGAAGAGTACAATGTATATTCATGACTCTGATGACGAAGACTGGGACGCGGAAAAAGATGCAGAGTTTTTTGCCCGAGAGGAGAAGCTCCGAGACGAGACAATGGCTGCTTTCAAGAAGTCCTTGGTCCTCGGTACTATTGAGCCTGTTGCCTCTAAGAAGAGGAAAGCAGACGGTCCCGCTCGAAGCAGCAAGAGACAAAAAACACCACCCAAACGCAAGGCTCAACCATTTGATGACAGTGACGATGATGACGCTGCCGAGGAAGGAAATGGCGTCGTGAGTGTAAGCAGTAGGGCAGGATCTGAGGGGGAGGAAAGCGAGGTGAACGATGAAAGTGAAGACGGCGTGACGGACACTCCTCTGTCCTCTCAGCACGCTGGCGCTGCGCAGACAAGCGATACGGAACCCCCACGGAAACTTACTGGTTCTGCAAATAAAGTAACTCAAGATATGGTAATGGCAGACGCAGGTGATGATGATGAAGATGAAGATGCACCAGTAGTACGTCGGCCGGTCGCAAGGTCTACTCGTGCAGGGTTCATCATTGATAGCGATTCGGAATAAGTCTGTTTGAATGGTGCCTTGGGCTATGGTAACGATATGCATAGCGCGGCGTTGCGGGTTTGTTTAGTTCTATTTCCAATACCCTGTTTTCCATAGTGGCAATTTTTGTTTACTCACTGTGGTTCTATTGCAGTAACGTCGGTCTGGGCCATGATACGTAACTTCATTCGCCATGTCGTAGCAAAAGAAGAGGGAAGCCAAGCCATTAGTGATCGTAAAGTGAAAGAGTTTCCTCGTGACGTCGTTGCCGCATTTTGGTCCACTGTCTCGCTCTTTCTATTTCTGTTTGCCAGAGTAGCACCCAAACACCAACCACCCACACCTACCAAAGGTAAGTGCTGCTTCTGCAACCGACATATCATATCACGATATAACCATGCTAACACATCCAGATCCACAAAAGTTCGAACAAATACGCGCTCGCTGGGAGGCTGCTCAGCCCGTCGACGCAAAGGTCGCGGTCGGAATGGGTCGCAAGGCGCCTCCGCAGCCTGCAGAAGGTGACGCGCAGGAAACTGGAGGAAGTAGATTCCGCAGAAAGTTGAGCTATGGTCTTGCGTTCATCTCCAACCCATTAGCGCAACGAAAGACGACGCCTGGTCGACATGGTACGAGCAATGCTGCACTGACAGTGGACGTGCCCGGACCCATGACGAGTGATACAGTCACGATCGGATCTTCTGCTGCCCGTTCGTCTACACGCCATGAACAATCGGCTGGCTCACCAGTGAAGGGTAAGGCAACTACAAGCCATAAAGACCTTCGTACATCACTGGCCCGCGATGCATCGACTACAGCTCTTCCTCGATCGCACACGACCAGCTTTATTCCACGACCTGTCAGGGCTGAGTCAAGTGCATCTAGAAAAGCACCTGGCAATACCACGACTACCCAGCAATCCGCAGGACTGTCTAGTGCGAAGCCGTCAAAGATACCTTCTCCTAGCCCTCCACTCTCTCTTCGTCGTCGCTCTAGCCCGCGAGCATACATCCCACTCTGTAAATCGCCAACACAGACACACAACACTAAGGTGCATACTCCCCAGCAATCGGCCAACATAAGCGCTGGAGATACCCCAGTGCTCGCAGAACGCTCGCAAGCCCCTCCAAACCTTGTGAATGTAATCCAATCACCATCGCCAGCTCATCGTATTTCGGCAAGGAAGTCAGCACTTAAGAAGCCTACGGCATCGTCTTCAACATCCCAGGACTTATCTTTACAGGAGAATGTGCCGATAAATCAGCGTACCACACAAACGCGACCTCAGATACATGAGACTTCATCAATGCGACAAGGGCTGTCAGCGCCTGCATATGTTGCAGCTAGAAAGTCCCTTGGATCTCGTACTCCGCTTAGACAGAACAAACAGTTGAACCGTGGTAGTCCTCTGACAGCACGAAAACAACCAAAGTCGAATCTGGGACCGCAAACACCAACAACGTCCAAATTTGTCTCATCAGATAAGCAAACAGGTACTCAGCAATCAAGGGCAAATCTCACAGGTCACGTCGACGCAATAACTCAGCCCCGACTTCTGGGTCCTCTTGGTGCTCCAATGCCAGCTCCGATCGCTGTCGATCATGTGCCTGCAGTATCAGCACTCTCTCGCTCCAATACAGAGGAGGATATGCACAAGAAAGATATTGGTAAATCAAGTGGCTTAGGCGGTATCTGGCGGTCATCGCGTGCGCTGGCTGCAGCAAACCCCGAGGTGAGACTTCCACGTTCTAATACGTTCCATGATTTTGGAACAAGTGATGAGGAATGCCCCCCTGTGCCTCCCATCCCGGAGAAATATCGTACGCCTTCTCTCTCCAACCTATCGCAGTCCCTACAGATCCATCCCAAGATACCAGACCAGCCGCAGCAGCACAGCAAAATGACCTCTAATCAAGTTCTTTGTGAATCTATTCCAGAAGAGAATTCAGACCTCTATGAGGACAACCCATCTGGTGCTAAATTTCAGTATTCTTTCGAAAAGCGCCCAGATGGCACGGAAGCGCACGGCGAAGCAGAGGCTATTACGTTTCCGAGTGGTTCAACAACAGAACGTCCTCCTACCAGCTCAGGAACAACTGCTTCGCAGAGCCAGATCAAACGCCCATGGTTCATATCCGAACAGCAATATGCAAGCAGTGCTGACGTTGAACCTTACTTGCAGGTCGGAGATTTTATGCCGCCTATATACTGGGCTGGACGATTTCAGTCACGTTTCGATCAGTGGCGTACTGAAGCTCTCACTGCGCAGCTCAATCCGAAACATCGAACCGTCGGTTTGCTGGCGCAATGCAAATTAGATCAGGAGAAACTGGCAGCGTGCTACATATTCGCACAACTCCGAGATCTCTGCGTCAGTGATCAAGCTGCAGACAGTCTATGGGTACGTGATACCATTCTTATTCATTGATCTATATCAGACTAACCTTTCGTAGGACTATGAGTTCAAATACAGGAAGGACAACAAGATGCTGGATGATCCTAACTATCCTCTGCAGTCGCCACCCCGTAAGCACAAGGATCAAGCGACTCCCATTGGAGCATTCGACAAAGTCGTCAGGAAGCTAACACCAAGAAAATCCAGCTTTGGCAACTTACTAAAGGGTAAGGGCAAAGCTAAAGATGACGAAACACAGCCCAGCAACGACCACGATCTGTTTTGAATGTTTCGAATGAAGATCAGAAAAACGAGACTTAATTACACACTAAGCGAAGCGGATTATCGCTGATAGGTTACGCTATGGTATTGGTGGACATGTAGGATATCAAGGCGTGACACCGGGATCGTTAGGCATGCTGCATCTTGTATCATAGTCCATGAGGGTTTCCTTACAAACATAAAACTCTTGATGTCATTAGGCAAAACTGCTACGGCTACTGTCACATGAACAAAAGACAAATGGTATAGGCAGTATGTATCAATAGCATACGAAGTACAAACATATGCTTGGGATTTTAAGGATCCCTTACGGGTCTATAATTCTTCACTCCCCTTTCTTTGGCGCCGGTGAAAGCTCTTCCACGATGTTGTTAGGGTCTTTCCAAGCTAGAGCTACGTACTTGGTATGACTTCCTCGCGCAAACACTTCGCCTTTGCTGTTGCTGAAGTTGATCGAAGTAAAGGCCAGAGTTTTCCCAACTGTGTTATAGGTTAGATAGTAGATGAAAAGGCAAAGGAGGTACTTCCGTACACTTATCACAAGTAACTTCAGCTTTGATCAAGTCACCAACTTTGCCTCCAGAGGACAAATAAGTCACGTTCAGATCGGTCGAGACACCAGTCGCGAAAAGGCCACGGGATGCTACAGCGAGGGAACCACCGAGGTCGACTATAGGCCATCAATGTTAAAGAGCTTAAATGTGTATATAGGTAAAATAATGTAACATACCCATACTGGCTATTGTGCCTCCATGAAGAATATTGAGACGGTTCTGATGAGTGTCAGTATGTCCATAATTGACCAAGACGAGTAGTATACGAACCGTGTGCTCCTTCTTGATGTCTAGTTCAAACTTGACACGTCCTGGAACCGCTGAAGTAACTCGAAGCTGATGCAAGTCGTCAGCAGAGGCCATAAGACGTAGGAGACAACTTCTGGCAGTGACATACACCATCTAGCAGCCTGTATCGCAAAATTAGTTACAGTTGGGCACATATAGAACAGCTCAAGTACCTTGGCTCGAGGCCGGAGTTGGCTCGGAACGATTCCCAGACCTTTCAGACCCTTTCAGCTAATTTACCATCGTATTCACTCTTCAATTGAAGCTTACCGATCGTACAAACTTCAGTGCAGGCATTGTATCTCGTGCAATGTTTTGACCTAGAAGGAGTGAGGTCGATATTCCGCTCGGCAATTGCGTCTCTCTATCCCACGTCTAGCAGGGGCGGAGCGGAGTGTGGGGCTTCCCGTCCCGCCCTCTTGGCGCGTCATTGAACCTCGCGCAACAGCTAGACATACTCTACTTCAACATTCCCCGGACTGCTGGCACGACATACATGTATTCGCTCGCCGGATCATATCTACCATGATACCACGGTAAATTGTAATAACGCCAACGTACATCAATCACGATGTCGGCGTCATCATCCTCGGCGCAGGCCCTTGAATACCTGCAGGGCCTGCCTTTACAGACGCACCGAAAGCTATATGAAGCACCTTCAACGGTGCTCGCAGTTTTCAGGTGCATGCTACCTCATCTTGGTAAGTTTCAAGGTTGGAAGTGGCGCACATTAGCTCACACTAGAATAGCAAAGTCTATAGTCATGGCTATGCTTTACATGCCCTCGTCATTCCCGTCTAGCGACTTCGATGCCTGGTTCAAGCCATCCGCACGCGGTGAAAAAGAACAAGCGCTTTCAATTCTCGATCGCCTTCATATTCTCATTTCGAAGCGAGAAGACAGCGGCCGCCTTTCATATTCGCTCACTCCAGGCTTCCAGCGTAGTTTGCGCCAGGCAATCGAAGGATCTGGCACGCACCGTTCGTTCGGTGTACCTGCTTCCGAAGCGGAGAGTGGTGGGCAGCGAGTGAGCATAAAGTTCTTGGATGAACATGCGCGAGAGAAGTGGGAAGGCATATTGTTCTTCATGGTTAGTGGTGCTGCTGGGTTTGATCCAGGTAGTGTGCGCATGGATGTCGGTCCTGGCACCAAGAAGCTGCTACATGCTGGCGATCTGGTGAGGACAGTACATGGAAGTCCCAGGATCACAAAGGAAGGTTTCAGCTTTGTGCTACAAGAGACGAATGCCCAAGTCTGGAACCTTCTCATTGTCTATCTAAAGATGGTCAACGACGTAAGTGCCTCTTCCTTGTTTCTTTAGCAATGAGACTGACAAGCAGCAGCTCGGCATGTCCGAAACAGAAGTGCTCTCTTTTCTCTTCATGCTTGGTTCCTTAGAACTCGGCCAAGACTACAGCACCTCAACCTTGTCCCCAACTCAGCTTCAAATGCTCGACGATCTCTCTGCTATGGGCATTGTCTACAGATCATCAAAAGAATCACGGACTTTCTATCCTACCCGGCTGGCTACAACCTTGACCTCGGACTCCGGCGCATTACCAGGCTCTGACATTTCCACATCCGATAAGCCTGACAGCAAGGCTCAGAATAAGGGCTTCATCATCATTGAAACCAATTACCGACTTTATGCATATACAAACAGTTTGATCCAAATCGCTATCCTATCACTATTCACCAAGTTACAACATCGTTTTCCCAATTTGATCTCTGGCAAATTGACGAAGGAGTCCGTTCATCGTGCGGTCCAATCTGGAATCACTTCCGCTCAAATCATCTCTTACCTTACGACCTACGCGCATCCGCAAATGCAGAAGAACAACCCGCCACTACCCCCAACTGTCATGGACCAAATTCGCCTATGGGAATACGAAGGCGAGCGAGTGGAAGTCACAAACGGGTACTTGATGAGAGAATTTGGCAGTGAAGCAGAATACAGAGATGTTCTGCAATATGCAGAAGCACTCGGAGTTTTGGTCTGGAGGAACGACAAGGAAAGGTGTTTCTTCGTCAGTCATGTGGAGCAGATTTCGGGTTACCTTAGGAAAAAGAAGGAAGGCAAGGGACGCTAGAGCGAGTTTAGAAAATCACCAGGGTGACGGAAGGGGGTTTGCATGGCCAGGGCGTTAGGTCTCGACTTCATGCTGTTCAAAATGTACAATTATGGTAGTACACAACGATGTATCAAAATGCATTCAATTTCAAACTATGCGAAATCGCACTTCAAGCTATATAGAACGCCAATTGTTACTTACAATCTAGATGTCTAACCACAAATTCTCTACATTCACCACCCAAACTTCTCAACCTGCACATCTACATCCCTCCCTCTCAACATCAACCTCGCACACTTATTCCTCACATCGCGCACCAACCCATCTGGCCCGGACACTACAACACCCGCACTCCCATCCGAAGTTCCCACCCACTCTTCAAGCACACCAACAACATCCGGCCTCCCTGCTAACGACGTAGGCGGTGGTATCAACACATCCAACCCCCACTCTTCCAATTCCTTCAACTTATCCCCTGGAATCCACAGGCGATGATCAGGCGCATGCGTCACCCACAGGAGCCTGACTTTTCTCCGGGATTTCGAAGATGCAGCTTCCGGGTCTGTAGGTTGAAGTAAAGCGTAAAGTAGCGGGTACGCTACGGCGATGCCTGAGCCGCCTGCGATTACGATTGCGGTGGAGGATGCTTCGAGCATGTCTTGGGCGTGAGGAGAACCGTATGGGCCATCGAGGCGGATTCGAGTTTGAGAATTGGTGCGCGCGTAGCGGAGGAGCTGGTGTGTGAAGCCGGATTCGGCTTGGGCACGGATGAGGAGTGAGAGCCAGGCGTGGTTGGCTGAGTTGCTTGGTATCTCAGGAGAAGGATTGGGCGCGGCGGAGAAGATTGTGAATGGATGGGATTGGAGGGCGTGCTTCTTGGACAATGCAGGGACAGTGATGAAGATGTGTTCGTTCGGTTTCCAGCCGTTGGTCATGTTTGTTGGCACCAATGCACTCTTTGGTCGGGTGACATCCCAATTTGCGGAAAGAAGGACCGTTTCTTCATCGTCGAGGACTGATAATGTAGCGGCATGTGTACTGGACTTTAGCCACAACCTGTATACGAGACGATCGATCAGGAAGATGGCAAGCGAGATTCCGACATATGGCCGTGATGTGTAATGATGAAACCAGAGGAAAACTAGTCCAGCAACTTGAAGGACAACATGCAACGCTAAGAAGATCTCATACCAGCGTTGCCGAAAGCTGCCCAAAGAAGTGAAGTAGATGACTTCGTATGCGATGAAAGCAGCGAGACCTAGAAGCACCACGCGGTTGAAGATGAATCTTGTGAGTGTGAATCCAAGATGACGAAGCATGCCGTACCATGTTGCGAACATGCCTGCGAAATGTAAGAAAGCCTCGAAGCACATTACCTCTCCTACTCTACGATGGAAGATGTTCAAACTTTCGTAAGAATGTCCAGTCAGAAATTTGAGAGGTTGGTTTTTTGCAGCGAGTAGGTAGAGTAGTGGCAGATTCGAAATGAAGACTATGCCGCACCGGTCGGCGAATACGAAAAGGTACATGAAGGATATAGGCATGCGATATACATTGTAGAAGACAATTAGGACGATCCAGGCTATGACCAAGAGAGAAACGGCATTTGATGGCAAGGTCTTATTGAGCACAGGTACAGTGCGTGGCTGATATTGCAAGAAGGCCCTGAAAATGTAATATGGGTTCCAAGATATTGAGGCTTTGTGAGCAGAGGTGGACGTAGGAGGAAGCAATAAGGTCGTCTCATCTGCGTCATCAATCTTCTTTTGCACGGCTACTTCCGGCGGAGTTGCGATTCCCTCTATAGTACTGCTCGAGCTGCTCCAGGCCTCAGCCTCTGCCGTACTGACCGCGTCTGATGCCCAGTTATCTCTCCGTCTCTTCCGCTGACGTAAAATCAGCTTCTCCCCCCAATGCCATATCGTGAATACAGCTAGAATGCCTAGCAACACCAAATTATAGGTTTTGAGAAGGGTCCGACCGAACAGGATAGCCTCGACCAGCTTCCTGAATCTTGGGTCCTTTCCTGGGTCATCTGGGTCGACTAGCTTGTCGCCTGCTATCCGCACATCGGCGGTCGAAGGCCATGGTACTTCAGTTGATGTAGTGGCGGTCAGAGCGAAGCGGAACAGTTCACGTAGCCAAGGCACGTCTTCCATGGCAGCAATGTCAAGACACTTGACGAGAGAAGAGGGGAGGGGGAGCCTTCATATCAAATGATCAGATGTCGAAGAGTCAAAACCCCTCGTGTCCACGTCCTGGCGTCATTCACACGAACCTTATCAGATCATGCGTGCTGGGATAACCGCCTTGACGAAAGATCGCCGCACGCTATGCTGAATATGATATAAGCTGGCACGATGGTTCCGAGTTTCCGAGGTTCCGAATCATCATGATCGGAGCAGACACGCATGACAGTACCACCAAATCCTAAATCCAAGCATACTTAGGCAGAAACTACTAACCTATCAATAATATAAGCCTGATTGGTTTCTCTATACTTATGGATTAACTTAGCGAGTTATGCTGTTATATATGTCAGACTTGCTTTTTAAGCATCGAATACCATCTCAGAATGTAAACTTTGTGTCAAAATTGGAATTAACATTTGATACTACATGTTCACTCATTCTTCCATTCTGGCTTCTGCTTTGCTGCAAAAGCAGACATGCCGATCTTCTGGTCCTGGCTTCCAAACAGGCCATGGAACACGCGCCTTTCATACTCAACGCCCTCCCTGATGCCCAGATCTTGACTCTTGTTGACGACCTCTTTGCACGCCTTGACAGCGATCTGGCTATATGAGGCAATCTTCTCTGCAGTTGCAATAGCGCCATTCACACATTCTTCAGGTGTCTCAAATGTCTTTGCGACCAAACCCCATTCAGAAGCCTGCTTCGCGGAGATATTGTCTCCTGTCAAGATGATCTCCATAGCCCTGGACTTTCCAATGGCTTTGGTCAGGCGCTGTGAGCCTCCGGCGCCCGGAATCACGCCCAGCTTAATCTCCGGTTGTCCAAACACCGCCTTTGGTCCAGCGTATAAGATATCTCCCATCATAGCCAATTCGCAACCTCCCCCTAGTGCATAGCCGTTGACCGCACTGATCAATGGCTTCTTCAAGAAAGTAACAAGGTCTGACCATTGTTCTATGAAATCGTTGCCGTATGCGTTGCTGAATGTGAGATCCTTCATCTCTTTGATGTCTGCGCCGGCAGCGAAGGCCTTTTCGGATCCGGTGAGGACAATTGCGCCAATGGATTTATCGGCCTGGAAGTCGCGCAGGGCTTGGTTCAGCTCGAGGATGAGAGGTGTGCAGAGTGCATTGAGGGCTTTGGGGCGATTGAGTTGGACTGAGGAGTGTCAATAGCGAATACTAGCGACTTGATTGAAACAAAAGGACTATAGAGCAGAGCAAAGCAACACGAAGAGTAGCGACACTTACCAAGGCCAACACCAGGCTTTGGTGTGGATACAAGCACATGCTCATAAGTTCTCGACGAAGCATATCCCCTCACAAATCGGGGTAGACCTGTGGATTGGAATCGGGAGGCAACTCGTGCCGTTGATCTGAAGGCCTGCATGGTGTGTATATGATACAACTGGGAACTCTGTAGGGCCCTGTGGGAATGCAAGAGATGGCTACATGTAAAATGTTACTGAAGCTGGAGAGCTCCAGGTGGGTAGCATCGGTACCTCGGTAGTGACGTCCGCCAGCAGCTTCCCGAACGTTGAACAACAAATGGTCTACTTTTATGAGAAGAATCAGGAGTTTTGTCAGGTGTCAAAGCGATACATATATTTCAGAGTTGAAGACAAAATTAAGCACACATATTTGAACATACAATCAAGCCTCTCCCCAGGTAGTGCTATGGAGGGGCTGCAAAGGCACCCCACGACTGTCCCTAGGCGGGCTGGCGGCGACCGGATCGAGTTGCAAGCGTGGCATTCCAATCCAGGCACGCCGCCAGGCACGACCGCGCGCAGGCAAAAAGACGCTGGTTCCGCTTGCGTCTGTGCGCTTCCATGCCGCTTGGCAGTGGCTCTCGAACTCAGCCTTGTTGCGACACGCCCGTAACTTTTTGAACACCATTTCCTCAACAGACAACTCCCCCTTGCCATCCATCTCTGGCCGTCTTACCAACACAACAACCCTCCTACGCTGAGCGACGCTATACAAGAGAAGGGTCAAACGAGCGGAATCATCGCCACAATGGACTCTCAAGAGCCTGACACCCCTTTCGCAGCCGTTACGGCGCAAACCACAAAATACGGACGGGTAGGTTATCCTATATACAGCCACAATCTTGCGCTTTCGAATCCCAGCATCCTTCGGGCGTCTATACACTACATGGCAATGTTCAGTAAAGATTCGTGACTAATGCGCCTTAGATGTTCCAAACCTGGCTCGATAAGTCAACACCATACACACCATATCGATGGGGAGGCACGGCAGCATTGTTCATTCTATTTGCTTTGCGCATATTCTTTGCGCAAGGATGGTACATCGGTACGCTATCCTCTCCAACCATCCGAAGCCTTCAACTGCTCGTATGACTGTGTGGTCAATCCTTATCAGGACACCCCCGCGGCGCAAGGCACCCACATCAACATTTGCTAACGACTTCCGCAGTTGCATACTCATTAGGAATTTACCTCCTGAACTTGTTCCTCGCCTTCCTCTCCCCCAAATTTGACCCCGCGCTCGAACAGGATGAGGGCATGGAAGATGGCAATGCTAGTGGCTTGCCTACAAAGGAGGACCAGGAGTTCCGCCCCTTCGTAAGAAGGCTCCCAGAGTTCAAGTTCTGGTACTCGACAACCAAGGCCATCGCCATTGGTTTCTTCTGCAGCTGGTTTGAGATCTTCAACTTGCCAGTCTTCTGGCCAGTTTTGGTTGTTTACTGGTTGATTCTTTTTGGATTGACAAGTGAGTAGAATGCCATTTGGCTACTTGAAGTTCGTGAAACTGACAGCTACCAGTGCGACGACAAATTCAGCACATGATCAAGTACCGCTACGTTCCATTCACCGTTGGCAAGACACGATATGCACCGAAATGAGCGCTTCACGTAACAATTCTTCGTTTCTCATTGGATTAGCGCCACCGCTATCAGTTATTGCATATTAGGCTTAGCGGACTTTGGTACCAGGACTTGCATCTTGATGGCAGCGCGAAGCTGCTTTGGGGAAAGACTAGGCGGACATACAATACCGGCCTATTGTTACTTTATGTGTACACGTAGCAAAAGCCGAGGCATCTATAAACCTAATATCAAGCATGTGAGGGGTGTAGCATGCGCTTCACCGTTACTGTTGTCTAAGAATTACTGTTATATAGACAAATTATTGATCGACATGCATACAAAAGTAACTAAACTTATCATCAACAATGACGAATGTGAAATATCTTGGTATCATCAACACATCTCATGCAAACCAGATAAGAAACCATTCGTCGAAATGCATAAACATCGAACGCTAGACTCAAGCCGCCCCAGTGTTTTCCCAGCAACACCCAATATCTAATCCATACGCATAGCAGGTCCTTCAAGCTTCAACTCAGCCAAGCTAGCCTTTCGGAAATTCGCCTTGACATCTTCCTGCTCAAGGCCCTCCTCCTTTGTACAAATCCAAGTGGAAGCATACATGTTCACACTATGATATGTCGTTAGCTCAACATCCTCTTACAGAAAAAACAAACTCGAAAAGGATAGCAAGGGGAAACTTACCGATCAATACACGACCCAGGAACACGGGCCGCCACCCTCTTACACGAGAAGCCACTCTCCGCGAAGACCTTGAGGTACCATGGCTCCAAGCCCGCACTCCTCAACATAACGCGGCCCTTGAGCTTGAGCGCGCGGTTCAGTGCGCGGATCTGCTTGAGTGCTTGAGTTCCCGCGGGAGGGAACCAATCCATACTATCCATGACGACGACAATGGTTAGTGTGCCAGGACGCATTCGCGAAATGACTTCTGAGATTTCGTCGGTGTGGATTCGCAGCCCATTGAAGGCGTTAGGCTTGCTGAGTTTGACGTGGGATTTGGGAGATAGGTAGGTTGGGTGTGATTGTGGGGTGTAGTGGCCCAATAGGGTGAGGAGGTAGTAGTGGTTGCTAGTAGAGAGGAGGGTGGTGTTGATGACGGGTTCAAAGGTGTTGAGGACGTATTCGTAGATGGCGTTTCCTGAATCAGACTTCAGGACGTCGTCGCTGGGCTCTTCGTGGAAGGACATGTAGTCGTCTCCAGAAGCCTTTTCGGCGGTCTTGATTTCGTCATAGTCGCTTTGTTTCTTGAAGTCGACTTCGATGACGGCTTTTTGCGCTGGGGGAACGCCAAGCGCTTTCCAGAGCCACTTCTCGTTTCCAAGGATAGCCCATGTGAGGATCTTGGAATGCAAGAGGTTCTTGATGCTTCTTTGCCAGATCTCTCGTTGCTCGTTGAGTGTTTGCGCGGCACACAGCTTCTTAACATCTTCAGTCATGCCAAGGATACGGAACAGCCAGCCAGCGATCGATAGCGCGTAGCCTGAGCCACCAGAGTAGTAAAGACCTTTTGATGAAGCAGAAGAGAATACTGAAGGGCCGTTATGAAGCCAGAACTGGAAGGCTTCAGAGGATAAATGTGGGCTGAGTTTTTGAATGAGGATGTTGTGGAAGTCGGCATGTCTGCCCTCGCCAAAGAGCTTCCAGACGTCTTGATAACCAAGAGCAGTGAAGGAAGCGACTTTAAGTTCGAGGAGGTGATTTTGTGAGGGGTTGAGATCGACGGCGTGAACGCGGCGGCAGTTCTCCAAGCAAAAAGCCAGAATATTGTCACCAGCAGAGCCGATGGCAAGAACGACATCGTTCGGGGTAGGTTTGAGAAGGCGCATATCAGCTACATCATCTTCCCATGTGAAAGCGTAGATGTAAGAGTTGTTGAAGCGAGTATGCTTAGGGAGCGTAGAATCGTAGTGAATACGCCAGTGGTGATTTTGGTACCATGTAGCTGGCAGAGGGAGGCTAGATTGGAGGTTGACAATGGCAGATTCATAAGCCTTGGACCGAACTTCAACATCAGCCTGAGCAGCGCCAGTCTGGAGATCCAGAGCAGAGAGATATGGTGATTCTGTGGCAGCAGCGTCAATCTCTGCCAGCTTCTGTGTCGAAGCACCGCTTTCCTTTGAGCAGCCAACCCAAACGTAGTATGGCAGCTTGATTCCAGTGTTGAAGAAGTTATTTCTCGCGTTGATGCTCAAGACGGTGCCAAAACGGTACTCAAGGTAATCTCGTCGGGCAGGCTCCAAGTTGACACGATCGATTTCGAACCAGGTTCGCCAGAAGACGCGCGATAACCACATACAATGGCGGTCGATCGCCCCGCCAGTATAATTCCTTCCCATGAAGTCGACTTGGCTTTGTACATAGAAGTCCACAACGCCGATGACGCCGTGGGGGCTGAGCAGGCTGTCCATTGAATCGATGACCGAGTAGAATTCGGGAATCATTGAGAGAGCGTAACTCATAGTGACCAGCTCAGCACCTCCAGCGTCAGCGTTTTCGTCCAAATCGCGAACTGCCTGGCCCTTTGAGACGATTGCCTTGCGTTGGAAAGCTTGAGGTTCGTGTTCATGAAGACGGAAGGCACGAGCATCCTGGCAGATAACCTTTACATTTGTCCAACCGAGGCGTTCAAAGCGCTTGCGGGCCATTTCACACAGACTGGGAGACAAGTCGACAACGTCTGGAAGAGTCAGCAGCTGGAGAGGGATGTAAGAAATACTACTCACAAACTGCACGGAAGAAGTTTGGAATAGAGATGAACTCATTCATTTGCTCGACACTAGAATAATGTCAGATCGCTGATGTTGAAAGGCGCTTGTGGGCGATTACTTGTGACCAGTACCACCGCCAATCTGACATAATTAGCAAAAGTCCATGCTGAGTTGCTATCATACGTACATCAACCCAGACTGGGCGTTGGGAAATCAGGCCAGCTTCAGCGCGGTGCTTGAGTTGCGCTGCCACAAGACCTAACATATCCTCACGTCCGCGAAGAAGACGGAGCCTGGTGGCGTCATAAACATCTGCTTGGGCTTTATAGAAACTCTCCTATTACTTGTGAGCTTTCAATGTTTTGCAAATATTTGCACTTGATCTCACCAGAGCATCTTGCTGGCTACCAGTGCCATCGCCAGTATGAGGTTTCAGAAAACATCCGTATATGAATTTCAGGTAGGCTTCAATAGTGCCAACAGGCTGTCCTTTGCTCTTTGGCCTCAAAGCGAAGACAAATACGGTAGCAATCAAGATGCCAACAATAAACAGAGTTATTGTCAACTGATGGAAGGGGTCACGAGGGATGAAAGCGGCAAGTCCCAGCATGGCTGCGACCTTGTAACACAAGTCTAATACTCAAAAAATGGAGAAGAGGACACAAAAATCACAAAGGAAGGCCATGGTAGCTTATATGAGCAGCTCGTGGGCTGCGTTCCGAAGCATCTTTCCGACTTCGGTTCGTCACAATGTTAGCCCACATGATACTAAGTTTCCAGCAGATACGTAGGACTGAATGTATACCCCTCGTGAGGCTTGCCAGCCAATAGAACTCGCCACATGTCTCGAAGATCTAAGAACGGCGTGTTGCACCCTGCCTGAGACGAAGTGGGATACCGTTCTTCGAAAGCCGCTTCGAGCGGTTATGCAGGGCCCAATTGAACCAAAAGATGCTCGATATTCCGTGGTTAACACGGGGGATAGTACAGAGCATCAGCCTATCATAGCGTAATGTTGTTGCCCGTGGGGTTACGTGGGCGTGGTGTTGAGTCGCTGAGGACGACGTTCATTGTTGGGGTAGGAACCAATCAGAAGCGAGATTGTAAACGCGTGCAAGATCTCAGCCATCTCAGCCTCGACAACGCAGGGACGACGATCAACAACATCAGCCAAGTCAAGTGACTTGCAGGCGGGCAAGGTAACCGAGAACCGTTGGGCAGAGCCTGAGGTAACAGGCGACGTCAGCTAAACTTACGTTTTGTGATGCTCTTGCGGTAGTAATGCTCGCTGTAGCTACGCGTCCACACGACTACTCAATTATGATAGATCTTAATATTGCCTTCTTGAGCCTAACGTGGCCAGTAAGCTCATTTTATTACTTCTGCGGGGCATATTGATGCTCTATTTGATCGTACAAACGCTACATTAGTTCGTGCACATGCATCCAACCCTGTCAAGCAGCCACACATGAAGCTTCACAGCTTATGCGTAGAAGTTGACAGTGTCCTTCTTCTTGGCTTGAACCTCAGCAATGGCATCAACATAGTGTTCATGGCTGATTTTTTGTTGTCCTGATCGAAGAGCAATCATGCCTGCTTCGACACACACGGCCTTCAATTGCGCACCTCCAAACTCATCTGTGCTGCGTGCCAACTCTTGCCAGTTCACGCCTTCGTCTACCGTCATCTTTCTTGAGTGAATGCGGAGAATCTGAGCACGTGCCTCTTCGTTTGGAAGAGGAAATTCAATCTTTCTATCCAGACGACCAGATCGGAGAAGAGCGGGATCCAAGACATCGACTCGATTAGTTGCCGCAAGGACCTTTACGCGATCATCGGATGCGAAACCGTCGAGCTGGTTGAGAAGCTCCAACATGGTTCGCTGCACCTCCCTGTCACCTGATTTCTCGGAATCGAAACGCTTGGTACCGACTGCATCCAACTCGTCGATGAAGATGATTGAGGGAGCTTTCTCTTTTGCAAGGGCAAAGCAGTCACGGACAAGCTTAGCACCATCACCTATAAACATTTGTACGAGTTGTGGTCCTGCGAGTTTGAGGAAGGTGGCGTCGGTTTGCGCAGCGCATGCTCGAGCGAGGAGAGTTTTACCAGTACCAGGGGGGCCGTACATCAGAGCACCTGCATACGTTAGCTTTTGTTATGTTTAATTTGCTAGTGGTGCATACCCTTGGGTGCCTTGATGCCGATCTTCTTGAAGCGTTCAGCTTCCTTCATAGGCCAAACGACAGCTTCGACGAGCTCCTCGATTTGTTTATCTAGGCCTCCAACGTCTGTGTATTTTTCTGTCGGCTTCTCGTCAACTTCCATTGCTTTCACTCTGCTGTCATATTCCGCCGGCAAGGTATCAAGGACGAGGTATGAATCCTTGTTTACGCCAATGAGATCACCCGGCTTGAGTTTCTCGTGATCTACCAAGCCGATAAGAGGGAGGAATATTGTTTGTCTAGTGGAGGTCTTGATGACTGCTGACTTGCCGACCCGAGTAGCGTCGAGGTCGATGTTGGCGCCCTCTTCTGCTGCTTCCGCAGTGACATCGAGATCCAGAATCTCAACAACGTTGCCAACCAGGTATGGTAGTTGTCTATTCCAGGTAAGCATAAGCTCAAGCCAGTGCAAGCCATACCCAAGAAGGCGGGGTGGACACGGTGGAAACTTACCTGTTGTTCTCAATCTTCTCGACGTTGTCCTTGATCTTCTCATTCATAGTTGCCTTCTCGTGAGTCAAACGCTGAAATTCGCTCTTCATGATGCGCATATCGTTTTCCAGTAATCGCCGCCGCGCGATGATGTCTCGTGTGCTTGAGTTGAGGATTTCCTCATCCAGTTGCTCCTCCTCTTCTGGTTCGGCATCTTGCATCTCCTCATCGCCATCTGCCTTCTTACCACCTTCGCCGCCCTTCTTCTTGTCATCATCCTTCTTCTCCTCCTTCTCGTGGCGCTCAAGGTCGTCGAGATCTTCGAGTGTAGACATGGTGGCGGTGAGAGATTTGGGTAGGTTGTAGAGATGGAAGGAACGTTACGGCGGGAGTCTCGGTGTGGAAGTGGTTGAACGGCAAGATCGCCGTGGGTAGAGAGAGTATGGCGATGTTGATGTGGATCTGTTTGGAGGCAGCTGTGGATTACGAAAGGTGAAGCTCCGCGATGACTTAGCGCCGGCCGGTCTGTGCGCGCATGTCTGTCCCAACCCACATCCTACCACCCTACGTGCCTACTCATTGGACAGAAATCTACGACCAAATCGCTTCCAGAGAAGTGCCATCCACAGAAAAGGCGGGGTTTTTCGGATCGCTTCTGCTGGACAAAATTCTTCGAAGAAAGAGATGCCTCACCATTGCCGTCATCTACACTACTTTATAAGTTAGCTAAATTTTCAAAACCTTTAAACAGTCCCTCCGGACCGTTGACAGCAGGCACCATGGCCTAATGGTAAGGCGTTGCTTTCCGGTGGCAAAGATTGTGGGTTCGAGTCCCACTGGTGTCGCTTTTTGCTATTTTTTATGCTCTTGGATGCTTCTGCGCCTTTTGGCTTCGTTGGGACCGGGAAATTGAGTTTGGGTGGTGGTGGCATCATGTGTGTGGTAACAGCCAACAGCGGAGGACTTCAGCGCATTATCAAGCCGAAACCCGCCGACTATTGTATTTTATAACTTTTCAAATATTACACAAGTCGATGCCGTTTTACCTCGAATGAACCAGAAGTTATTCCTCCACTGTGCTGCGTTGCTCCTACTCGTTGGCCCGAGGTCTAAAGCACTTCGTACTTGTGCTCCCTAGGGAGCCTGCGACATCTTTGACATCCGAACATCAACTTCACCACGCCACACATTGACGCCTTGTACCATACAATTTGAATTCACCATATCGTTGTAAATTTTTTCTTACCAGACTGGGACGAATACCTTTGGTCAACATGCATACAATGCGGATACTTCGTTGGATGCCAAAATCGTATGTCACGAGACCGGCATGTGTACCAATGCATGATTGGGCAGTACTAATGAAGTCAGTTTTTGTCATACCACAGCACGTACACTATCACCGAGACGATTGGGCCAAGTATGTTGTCTGGAAGTGCTTTATCTTGGTCTTGCTTAATAATACATAGGTCACAACACATCTGAATGCTGTCCAGAACGCGCCCTGTCAGACTCGCAGCTTCCATTCCACATTGAATTGTAAAAACTATGTATGTAAATCAACCCGCGTCTGGAGCATGGCATCCAAGCGTAAGATCTGCGCTTACACAAATGCTCAGCATATACGGACTGAAAATGTTGCACGACAAGAAACCCATACTATCAGAATCGACGGTGACGCGGTCCATGTCGCGAACAAAAGAATGTAGGTATGACGGACATGTAGTATCTATATAGGCTAAATTTTTTCAGTCCAAATATATGGCTGAGGTAAATGCTGCGACCGCTTTCTGCTGCACATCGACTCATGATCGGAACCAGAGACAATTGTCAATGCAGCAGCTGTGTGCATGAGTCGACGAAGCAACGACTCTTGGACACTTTCTCGGTAGGTGGCCCTACAGATTGGCATCTATCATGAACTAACTTGCATAGATTCCTAAAGACCTGCACATCAAATCAAGCGATCTATCCAAAGAAAATGTCCTCTTCATCGAATGTAAATCGCTTGCATCATATGCCTATTTTCTTGACTGACATAAATATACAGGGAATGATGGCCACAAGAGCGAGTACACCCGTTCATTCCTTTCGGGAACTCTGAGAGACCAATCTCAGAAAGCCATCATCCGTCAAGGATTGAGCCCAAACCCGTAATGGCCATGCAATCCACTGATTTATTCAATCGCTAATGGCTTGACAGGCTGAGCCTTTGGGGTGCGTCAATTGCAAGTCAACCGCCACAGGTTGACGATGATCCGAAAGGAGGTGTTAAAAGTATTCTCCAAAACATTGTACGAGAATAAATCAATGTTTACTAAAATCGAGTCATCTAACATATGTGATAGCGCAAATACGGCTTCTGCTACGTCAACGACATCGACCACCCAGATCCGTCTGCTACCGAAGCGCTTCTTCAGCGCATCTCATTCATCCGCGAGACGCATTATGGTGGTTTCTACGATTTCACTGCAGACCTCGCCTCGAAGGATACAGCATATACCAACATCGCTCTCGAAGCCCACACCGACACCACGTACTTCAGCGATCCCGCCGGCTTACAAGCTTTCCACCTTTTGTCTCATACTGGCGGAGAAGGTGGTGCATCCCTCCTGGTAGATGGCTTCAAGGTAGCACAAGAACTCCTGGAGACAGATCCAGAAGCATACAAGATCTTGTCTACAGTCAATGTGCATGGCCATGCCTCTGGAAATGATGGCATTAGTATTCAGCCTTACAAGGGCTTCCCTGTGTTTGAGCACGATACTGCTACAGGTGATTTGTTGCGTGTCCGCTGGAACAGTAGCGACCGTGCTGCCATTGAATTGCCAATTGACCAGGTCGAAACTTGGTATGATGCAGCGAGGAAGTTCGATGCGCTTTTGAAGAAAAAGGACAATGAGTATTGGGAGCAATTGACGCCTGGCAGAGTGCTGATCTTTGACAACTGGAGGGTGCTTCATGGCAGAAGCAAATTCACCGGCAAGAGGAGGATTTGTGGAGGCTACATCAATCGGGATGATTGGATTAGTAAGTACAAGATGGAAGAGTTTGGTAGAGGTAAGGTCATGGGAGGTTTGGCACTAGGTTAGGTCAACTCATCACAGTCACATGATCATCTGGTCTGTCATAAATGTTAAAGGAAATGCATGTTGATACATCCTGTCTTGGCGCCGTGAGACTTATATACAGCCGCCATGGATCAAAGAAAGCGCGTCTAGTTCTTCTGTTTTTAAGTATGCCCCGCTCACCGGCCCTCCCTTGCAGCCCTCTCCTGCTCCAACTCCAACTCAGCTTGTCGGTAGTACTTTGCTGTATCGACTCCGTGGTATGGGTGGTTGACAAAGTTTGGCCATGGCAGAACGTGTGCGAAAGTGGCTGCATATCGCGAGTTCCTGTGTGCGACTCCCTGCATGTACTCGGTCATCTCTGAGGTGCCGTAAAGAGGCTCTCCCTTCTTGACCTTGTCGACCATCTCCCTCATGTCCATCTCAACCTCTCGTCGGTTCTCGCGGGCTCCATAAAAGCGCACTGACAGGAATTGTTAGTGAAAGAAAGTTACTTGGCATTTTACATGTCAATTTCATGAAATCAAGATCACACGTACTTGAAGACCTCGAGTAAGCGAACATGAAAGCGCCAGTCAAGCCAACGGCACCGCTCATTCGCATGACGGGCGCAAATCCGCCCTTTCCAACGAAAGAAGGGGAGACTTTCTCCCAATAGAGGAGCAACGCAGGACTGAGCGCACCAACTGCTGCACCCAGAGCCCAGTCAGAGGGACGGGCATATCGCAATACTCGTGAGATGTGTCTTTGGAATTAAGTTAGTCTTCGCATGCGGTGGGAGATGTGGACGAGGCGTACGGGTCATTGTCGATGAGCTGTTAAATGTCAGTCAAATCATGCCATTGTGTAGAGATGAGGGGCCAATTGCGTACAGGATACTCTCCGGAGGGCACCTTATCAGGCACAACAACCTGATGCCTCACGGCATGGTCCTGCGCAGTAGTTTCAGAAGCCATTGTGCTGCTTGGAGTCGTCAAACTGCGGAGTTGCGTCGGCAGAGCACGAAGTGAGGTTGAAGTGCCAAGATGCGGGCGGGTCAAAGCTCAAAGCTCAGAGCGCGACTGCCATTTCATCGGGAACTTTTCTCTTGGCGCGTCATGCGACTGAAACCTCGACAACAATGAGCGCGCAACCCGATTGCTGTGCCATTCTACTTCTACCAACCACTGCCTAGGAAGGATTTCAAAGAGATGGAAGGCGTACAGCAAGGAAGGGCATCGGGCGCTCAAGATGGCGCAGCCGGCGCGCATGCGACCGACAGTTCGAACCTGCACGCCCGTCCAACCGTCGCTGACCTACATGGAGAGAATCATTTCGCACAAGTCGCAAGGAAAAACTGGTTGACCGCAAAGAAGACGCCCAAAGTGCGCCCAGAAGTGGTGAAGAAAGAGTTGTGGGACGAATTGGAGAAGGCCGACTTTGCATACTCGTCGCTCTTGGTATTGGAAAATCTGCAGCTGCTGGAGCGTTACCTGTGGCCTGGATTTACTGAGGATGCTTCCAACTACCACCATTTACTTCTGGCGCTTATGGTGAACGTTAAGAGAAGAGAGAATTTACCATCATGGGGTAAGCACCACAGTCCTTGTGTCTCTACAACTTCACTGACATACACCAGAACATTTCGCCAGCAAGTCTGCCGAGTTCTCATCTTTTTTCCGTCGCATACTTTCGATGACTGTGGACCCTGCGCAGCCCTCCAATATTCGGACGCATCTAATATCTTTTGTCATTGGCGCCTTCCAGTCTTTAGACAGCGGCTTAGTTCGAAAGGAGTGTGCCCCCTTAGTTGGTATATCAGTATGGCAGAATCTTCACTCAGAAGCATTGCGCGAGCAGCAATTTGAGGAACATAATATGTTGCGCAAGGCGTGGAGGGCTTCTTCAAAACGCTTTGATGCTGGAGACGAAGCTCTTCAAGCAAGACTACGATTCGAGCGCTCATGGCTGTACACCCTCCTTTTGGATTTCATCGACCGCATTTACAACAGCACAACACGGGAAGAGATTCGACAAAATTTGACTTACAGCGAGCGCTTTATGGAGCTTCTTACCGATCTTCAAAGTCAATTACCCACTAGGAGATATGTGAACACATTGTTGAAGGACCTGAATCTACTTCCAGCAATCAAACTTTCGCCAATGTATAGCGATGAAGACCATGGCCTTTTCCGCGACCTCTACAATCTACTCAGCCACTTCACATACTTCCCCATTGAGGATCAAACGGGCAGGCAATTGTCGAAGCTTGAGTACGACCAACAACACTACGATACCCTTGCAAAATTGCAGCGCATAGGGTATGCTACTTTCCAAGAAAAGTTGCAGCTGATGGCTTTGGCCAACTACGGCAGCATTGGTAATAGGGAAGAACTAGACGGACACTTGCGAAGTCTGAGCGACGAGGAGTTGGTTCAACTTTGCTCGCTCATGAGCTTGCGGACGGATTACCCAGCTACCAGTTTCCTCGTACGGGATCGGACATTCTATATGGAGACCCTGGTTGCTCTGGTTGAACAAAGGCCTACATTCAAAGACAGCATCCGCGATATGCCCATTATGCCCACCGAGAAGATATTATATGAGACTACATTCCTCCGTAATGAGTCTTATAATGGATCGAGGCCACTTGCTATACCAAAACTAAATCTCCAGTACTTGACTATGGGCGATTTCCTCTGGCGATCTTTCATCTTATACCGAGCCGAAGCATTTTACGGAATTCGTACGGACATGGAGGATGTTGTGAAAAGGGTGAAACCACGGGGCAAGGGTGTCAACTCTAAGTTTGGAGGTGTCTCGAAGATGTCACTTCCTATCATGAAGCCAGCCATCGTTGATGTAGCTCCACCAAAGGTTGGCGAGGATCATCCGGCATATGTTCGTGCTGAGATTGTTCTTGATGTCAGTCGTTTGCAGCATGGTGTTCGAAGAGACTGGGAGCAACTCAGGCCTGACGATGTTGTCTTCCTCGTTGCTATTGAGGGTCAAGATGATGTACCCATGCGTAATGGAAGTCACGAGGAGTCAAGCTCGCGAGAGCAGCTTAGCCTTCACCGATTGAGGTGTGCTCAGGTGGTTCAGGTGCTTGATGACAATGGGAAGCCCCTCCGAGAGCATGCTCACGCAGATGGCTTCGCACCACGAGTCCGGCAACGGCGACTTCTCGTCAACATCGACGCGAAGCAATACAAGCAGGACATGGACAACACTGCCGAGGGACGGCCGAACGTATACGAGGAGATCAACCATATTGTTCGTCGGCGAGGCCGGGAGAACAATTTTTTGCCTATCCTTCAGTCTATCCAACGACTAACGCTTTCCGACATCCCAGCACCATCGTGGCTGCAAGAAGTGTTCCTAGGTTACGGGGATCCTGCATCTGCATCATACCAGCGTCTGCCGAACCGACTGCAATCAATAGACTTTCGTGATACCTTTCTGGACTGGCAGCACCTGATCGAATCACTTCCTGGCAAATCAATCGAGCCGCACGAGGAAGCACAGACATCATTCGGACCACCATACGTCGTGCAGTACTCTGCAGTAGCTCAACCTGAGGTTACCCCGGCTAGACCATCGAAAAAGCGGCGTCGAGATCAAGTGGAGGTTGCACAGCCTGTGCATGAATCGTTGCAGGTCTCCACCTACAAGCCGCCGAACATGGGACCCTACCCTGCAGATGCACCGAAGCTGAACGCAGTCAGGTTTACCCCAGCACAAGTCGAGGCGATCACGTCTGGCACGCAGCCTGGACTAACTGTGGTGCTCGGACCTCCAGGCACCGGAAAAACGGACGTGGCGACCCAAATTATATCTAATCTATATCACAATTTCCCGGACCAACGAACCTTGCTGATCGCACACAGCAATCAAGCGTTGAATCAGCTGTTCCAGAAGATTGTGGCGCTTGACATCGATGAACGGCATCTCTTGCGTCTTGGTCATGGTGAAGAGGACTTGGAGACTAATGCCAGCTACAGCAAGCATGGCAGGGTAGAGTCTTTCCTCGAAAGAGGACAGTACTATCTCTCTGAAGTTGACCGCCTTGCGAAGAACTTTGGTGCGCCCGGCGCTCATGGTAGCTCGTGCGAGACCGCAGACTACTTCAACCTTGTCTATGTGAAGCCGGCTTGGACCCAATATTGGGAGAGCATCACATGTGAAGATGCCAGCGCCGAACAGATAGTTTCTGAATTCCCATTCAAAGACTACTTCGCGAATGCGCCTCAGCCATTATTTCCACCTGAAGGCGACCGCGAGACCTTGCTAGACGTCGCGCAAGGCTGCTACCGTCATGTTGAGAAGATCTTCACTGAGCTCGAGGACATTCGTCCCTTTGAGATCTTGAGAAATCCACGCGATAAAGCAAACTATCTCTTGATCAAGGAGGCTCGCATCATTGCGATGACCTCTACACATGCCGCGATGCGAAGGCAAGAGATCGCAAGCCTAGGCTTTCACTACGACAATGTGATTATGGAAGAAGCTGCACAGATCACAGAGATTGAAAACTTTATTCCCCTAGCACTGCAAAACCCTCAGAATGGAGAATTGCCACTCCAGCGCATTGTACTATGTGGAGATCATCTTCAGAACTCACCCATTATTCAGAATCTTGCTTTCAGGCAATATGCTAACCTTGAGCAATCCCTTTTCCAGCGCCTTGTGCGGCTTGGGGCGCCGACAATCATGCTTGATCAGCAAGGTCGAGCGCGTGCATCTTTGGCTGAATTGTATAAGTGGAGATACCCCAAGCTCGACAACCTTCCATCTGTCCTTTCATCACCTGAATTCCAAATCGCCAATACAGGCTTCAAGTACGATTACCAATTCATCGATGTCCCTGACTACAAGGGCAAGGGCGAGCAGGAGGTCGCACCGCACGTCTTAGCAAACGAGGGTGAGGCTGAATACGCCGTGGCCATCTTCCAGTATATGCGACTGCTCGGCTATCCCGCCAGCAAAATTTCCATCTTAACTACATACGCTGGTCAAAAGGCTTTGATCAACGAAGTTCTGGCGAGGAGATGCAAGGGCAATCCATTAACTGGCATGCCGAGGATCGTTGCGACTGTGGACAAGTACCAGGGTGAACAAAACGATTGTAAGTCTTGCACTCGAAGTAAACAGTACCACAATAACATAAATCTAACATATTTTAGTCATCATTCTCTCCCTTGTCCGCACCCGCTCAATCGGCTACCTCCGAGACATCCGCCGCCTCACTGTCGCGCTCTCCCGCGCGCGTCTAGGCCTCTACATTCTCGGCCGCCGCACCGTCTTTGAATCCGTCTTCGAGCTCAAACCCGCATTCGACATCCTCCTCAAACGCCCCGACAAACTAACCCTCGTCACCGGTGAAATGTTTGGCGAAACAACACGTCTCGCAGACGCTAGTCTCACCGAGCAAATCGAAGGCGAGGCCGTCATGGAAGGCGTCGAGCATATCGGACAATACGTATACGACATGCAAAACGCGAAATTCGAGTCCCTCAAAGCGACTGGTGGACAACTACCTACCAGGGAAATCAACATGGGCGATGCTCCTGTCGTGCAGAACGACGAGGACGACGATCGCGAGGAGAATGTACTTCTTCCTGAAGACGCGATCGATGAAGATGAAGAGCTTGGAGTGAAAGCTAGTGGTGGAAGGCATTTGGAAGTCGAGGCTTCGAGCAGTGTACATATATCGTAATCAGTTTTTTTGAGATTCGGACTAGCGGTCCCGAGAAGGGGAAGGAGGAAGGGTGAGACGGGATTCTTTTGTGCGAATTGTATAGATAGATACCAATATTTGATCAAGTCGAGGTCGACTTTCGAATTCATTGTCACTGTTGTGCATGTATCTGTGTAAAAGAATCATTCACCATCACGTTTCAAACAACATCATACACCATACCCACAAAAAAATCATATAGAAACAATACTATTTCCCGTCTTCAAGCATGAATGCATGCCAAGAAAAACTACATAATCCTCAGAACCCTACTGAAAGCGTGTGTCCTGATAATGCACTCGTCTCATTTCCCCAATTGACAAGAAAAAAGAGAAACCCTGCACTCGCTCATCATCCCTGTATACTCATACAACGCACCCAAGAAAAAAGAGAACATCCACAGAGACGAGGGGCAAGACGCGCTAGGAAAAGCGACTCCGTAAGCCATGCACGTCTTGAGTTTCCTGCCTGATAAAAAAAAGATCGGGAGAAAAAAAAAGAAAGAAACGCCAATACTCCCAAGAATGCAAGTATACCTCGCTAGATATAAGCTGGAAAGAAGTTATATCTTCTGGGTTGAAAAAGAGAGAGGATTCGCCGTGGCTGTTTTGTGCCAGAAATGATTACCAGAAACTGCACCATCCGATGTAATGCTGACACAGATTCTCCATGTTGGTGGCTTCGCCGATAAGTCTGGCAACCTGGTCGTCGACACTGAGTTCCTCGCCAGGACGGCCGTCTTTACCCGTGAGTTTCTCCTTGACCCTGCTAAGGACTTGGAGGGCGCGGGCATTTTGGACTTCTTTGGCCTCGACATCGTTGGCGGGTGGTGCGACGGACGAGCGATGGCGGCGGGGTTGGAGAGAGGAGATGGGGTCTGCAGCGGCATGGTCGCCCATGATGGATTGGCGGCGCTCAGAGGGAAAGTTGGGTTCTGGTGGGGACGCGGTGTGGTGGAGACGCCATGTGAGTAATGGATCGTGGATGAACTGTTATCAAATTGATTAGCTTGATGTTTTTGCAATTGGATGAATGAGGAACTTACGGCTTCCAAAACTGCCATGACACTCTCTTTGTTGCTCCGTAGAACCCTCATAACGTGCTCACAGGTTGTGCGATAACTGCCCTCGATGTTGCTAACTTCCATGGCATACGTCAACATCCTGGTGAGACGGAATGGTACTCGCTCGGGGTATTTTTCTCGATGCATAGCGACCTCAAAGCAATCACCAAAATCGATATGAATGATCTTGCCAGTCACCCTATCAAGCATCAGATTCGAGGGATGGCGATCCCCGAGACCAAGAATGTAGCCGACCATTGACATGACGGCCAGAGAGCGTGTGTAATTTGTACGGCGGTCGAGCCATGCTTCCGAAGATTTGGACTTGAGCCACAGGACTCGGTACAGATCTTGACCAGTTGTGTTGTCAAGCGCATACCCAAAGACTTCGACCTTCTGCATAAGTGTGAGGCAGTCGTAGTCAGGCGCCATTTGGAGCATGATGCGGTGCTCAATGTTGAGAAGAATCTTGCGACTGTCGCGGTACTCTCGAATAAGTACGTGAAGGGTATCGCTGTTAGGCACGAAACCAAGTAGACCAGATTGCGTACTAAGCGGTACGGCAGCGTAGCGCTGAATGTTAAGATGACGCTTACGTGACTCGACGTCGTTGGCAAGAAGGGTGTTGCAAAGCCCAAAGAGCTGCATGACACGTTCATCTTGTCGAATGTCCTCATGACCTTTGAGAATGTGTGTATGTGTTCTGCCATCGCTGCCGCGCATTTCCAATTTTCTCGGGCGTTGTTTCGATTGGATGACAGTCGATACAGGGTCAAAGGACATGATTCGAATGACAGGTTTGCCAACAACATAAGTGCCCGGTACTGCCAACTCGAGGTCGTGAGCCTCCTTGAGTTTCGGGGAGACATACTGCAACTCCAGCGACATCAAGGACGGTAATTGTCTCGCGATCTTCCTGAAAACCTGGTAGTAGAGATCCCATGCCTGGTTAAGATCGCCTATTTCACCAGAGGTCCTGAAAGTATTGCACCAATCGCGAGCCTCTTGTAATTCACGGCCAAAAGACTGCATGAATGAAATCTCACGCAAAGTCTCAGGTCCTTTGTCGAGCATAGCGTGAAGAGGCGCCAACGTCGCGAACATACCGTCAATGTTGTGATCGCCGAAGTACAGTCGACTCGCCTCTTCAAGACCCTCGTGCCATTGTTCGTGCCACAGAACGGCAATACGGATGAGTTCGTGACTGACCAGATCTGCTTGTTCTACTAGACGAGGAGAATGCTCACGCATAGCCTCCATGAGTTCCTTTGCGGATCGCTGTCGCCTAGACACATCTGATTTCATTGACACAGTCAATGGGAAGACTAATGCTTGTGGATGTGCTTTGCCAACCTCCGTAAGCAGCTGGTGAATAGACTGCCGCACGGTGGGATTAGGCTGGTTGATTCTGGCAAGCAGTTGTGGAATGACTTCCAACCAGGTATCAATCGGCACAGACTTCGTTCCCTCCGAAATCGTCCTATTGACTTCTGGAAGCCCACCATGGCTGAACCAAAGGGTGAGCAGACGAAGCGTATCCTGAAGCGAGCTGCTTGACGACAAAGCAATGGACTTGAAAAAGCCATGTATAGCCGGGACAACATGATCGTGTACCATGTTAGAGGGCACGTCAGTGGTTTCCCGGTCGGCCTTTGACGTGATCGAGTTGATAACTTCGAAGTTTGCAAGCGCCCAAGCGTGCCACGCTTTGTACCAAGTCTGGTTGTAGCGTGTAGCTGCGGCATATGCGGACAGAATCTCGTGAACATATTCATGCTCCCATTCGCCGTCTTGAAGTTCTTGTTGCCAATCTCCTTGCTTCAAGTAACACTTTGCAAGCAGGCGATGAGCTTCGGCTAAATCTGCAGGTGAAGCACCGACATTTGAGCTGTTCATGATGGTAGAACCATTCATTCCGTTGTGACCATTAGTAGCAGCGAATGGGTTCATGTTGGTAAACAAATGTTGACCATTAGCCATACCATTCATACCGTTCTGGGCCATCATTGGGTTGGCTGCAGCCCTTGCCCTCATGGCAAGATCATCTGAAAGACGGGCTGTGAAGTCTTTCATAGAGTCGAGCGCTTCCTGCTTGAAGTTGGGGTCGGCCCACATGTACTTGTACGTCGCGTATGCCACAGGATGAGGTATCTTGTGGCCGTGCTCACGGACGTATTCGACCACCCTTCCATCGCCCGAGCCCTCAATATCCAAAAGCTTTTGTAACGCTTTATTCGCGAGGTTCATCCTATTGTTCTTGCGGCAGAGATTGGTATACTTTATCCACATGTCGGTGCCCTCGTGCGGAGTGATGACTAGCTGACGAACCTTCATCATGCGCTGCCACACCTCAGGGTTGGGTTGCAAGCCCTTGAGACGCTTCATCCAAGTCTTGCGCATGCTCATTTGCTTGTCCTTATTATTCTCGTTTTGCTTGTATTGCATGATCTCTTCCAATTCTGCCAACATCTGCACGCGGATCATGGGCAGATAAGCACGCTGGTACGATTCTCCAAGTAGCGAGCTCAACTCTGTATCGAGACCTTTACGAGCCTTCGCAATCTCGTCAATGGCAATCTCGAAACGATTGTTGTGAATGTTAAGAATGGAAGCAAAGAATGCTCGGTCGGGCGATTGTTCCTTCATGACACTCAGGTAAGAATCCATATCCGCAAATTTGCCCAGACCCCAAGAAGCCGTTGCCGCAAGTGGTGCTATCGCCTTACGATACTCCTGGCTTGAATTGGCCCATTTTTCCTTGGACAAAGTGGATAAGAGATCCCATTCACCAAGAGCATGCAAACAACGCATTTTACCCATTGTGATGTCGAATGAATCTCCATCTCTTCTCTCGCGATCTTGATATGATTGAAGGGCTTCATCCCATCTTTGCAACTTTTCGTACCAAGTTTCTTTCAGTTCAACATCATTGTAATGCTGCGCCTTACGCAGGATACCAAACGCGGCATCTGTCTGCTGGAGCTGGTTGTTAATGGTAATAAGGGCTTCTATCGAGATGGAACTCTGCTCCGCATTGAATTCGAGCTCCTTATAATGCAGAGCCTTGGCAAATGCATGACACCTGCTGGCGTACATTCCCAGGATTCTGACGTCAATGGGCAAAGCCTTGTCGTCATGCTCCATAAATTCCGCTAGGTTGAGAAGAATCTGTAGGATTTCAGGTGGGATATTGGGAGACGTGAGTGCTGTCTCAATAGATCGAACAAGTTCTTCCTGATACTGGTCATACAGCTCTGTCCAACAAGAGACAAAAGCCGAGTTGAAGAGGATTCGAGCAATGGGATTGTAAACGCTGCCCAAAGGCGTACAAGCACGCAATGCCTGTTGTGGCGACTCTCTAAGCAGCTCAACACTGAATCTTCGCATCCACTCTATCCAATCATCTTTTGTTGTTTTGGATGATGCTTCCCAGGCTTGCTTGAGATGCTGTTGGTTGACTGCCAGCTTCTTTGTGAGAATTTCTGCGGGATTGAGGTCCTCGTCATCCTCCCCGTATCGCTCATCGGGACTGAGATCTTGCGGTAGCGGCTCGCCCTTTTGCAGCTTCGACACAATGCGACCATAATTTTCATGAGGAACTTTGTGCGTAACCAGAATCTTATTGACTGTTGGCACAAAATGTATGTAATCGGGTCCGAGCTGGAAAATCAGAGCGCAAAGCGTCTCGAGCGCCGTCTGCTTTAAGGTGGGTTCACTGCCTGCAAGCACTCGACAAAGAGGATGTATGATGCGTGCAGCGAACTCGGAGACGTTGACTTGCTTTGATAATCGTCCCAATGTCTCGATTGCATGTTTCCGAATGTGTAATGGCTGTCCTGGTTTGTCGAACATTTTGACCATGACCGGAATGATTAAATGCATATACTCCTCAGCACTTGAGCCGAATATGAGAAACGCGTGTAGCACACGTTCAGAGGGCAGCCGCTTGCCAGTCTGGTCTGAGTCCAACACACTAAGCATAAGCGGTAAAACATCGGCCAAATAGACCTTGAACTCTCCTTCGAGTGATCGGGCGATAGCTTCGATGAGTGACAGAATGGTGGCTTGCAATTGCGGACTGCTACTCCAGTACTCCTTGATTGTACTGAGGATACTAGGTAAATAGGGTCGGATATGTTGACGAACAATTCGAACAAGCTGACTAAGTTGATTGAAATAACCCTCAGAGCGTCCGGCTGGGGTAGCACGAATAACTTGAAGGAACCCAGGCACGACCTGGTTGAGGAAAGGGACACATTTCAAACCCATCGTAGCGTAGATGTTCATGACTGCGTCTACGATTGAAGAATGGAATTGAATGAGGGATGGATCTTTCAGTAGACCCATAAGTGTACTGATGACAATAGTAGGATAGTACTCTTCATTGGAAGGAGTGATTCCCTGCATAATCAAAGAGACGTCCGTGACGGCCTGAGCCTCTAATATGAGGTGCTTATCTGGAGATTGCTCCATGATTTTCTGGTACTCGTCAGGGTCCAAAGCGCCAAGCGTACCCATGAGCCTGACGGTTTCCCGTCTAAGATCACCTTCAGGCTCGGTCTTGACAATGTTCATGAGAATGTTCATTAGTTCTGGATAGTCTCGGTAAGGTTCGATAACGTATCCAGCATTAGTCGCTAATTGTCCGAGAGCTCGTAATGCAGAGAAACGTTTTGAGTCCGAACTCATATCTTGCATGAATTCAAGAATGACAGGCATCAGTTCCGGAATGTACTTGACCATGCCTTCGCCACCAACAGTTGCAAGGTCACCAATGGCTTTAAGTGTGGTGGAAGCGACCTCTGGATTAGGATCCTTTGACTTGGGTAGCAGAACAGTAACTATCGGATCCACAAGTGGCTTGATGAGGCTATCCGCAGCTCCAACCAAACTACTGATGAGCTGTGCACTCTCTTCTTTGGCCCGAGGGCTGTTTGCGTAGTTGACCTCCGTCAATAATTGCAAAAGTACTTTGCGCAATGAAGGGAAGACATAAGCCGGGTTGACAGTCGTGAGTCTGCCAATGATAGACATAGCAGCTTCGCGAATAACGAAGATCTCGTCGTTCAGAGCCAGGAACAACGTGCGGACGTTGTCAGCTTTCCCAAGATGCCGATCAAAACGAGCATCCAGTGCCAGAAGAACTTCATATCGGATGTCAGGGTCGACGTCACCCACACCGACGGTCAAGAGTTTCTCAATAATGTCACCAACGACCTTTGTCGCATGCGTGCTAGTCTGGTATACTATAGGATCCTTCACGAATAGCTGACAGCAGGTCAGAGCGGCGCGTTTTCGTATCTCAGGATTGTCGGCCTCGACGTAACGTATAGCAACATCGCGGACGAATTCATTCAAGACATGGCCGGTGAAGTCGAAGCTACCAAGTGTCTGGAGGGCCAATGCAATCTCTGCCTCTCGCGGTGCGATAGTCTGTGGATCCTTGTGATCTCTTGTCCAGATTTGCGGAGGTTGAGAGACTTGGTAAGGACTACCAAGGGGTAAGAAATGACGCCCTGCAAGGATTTGGCTGAGTAGGTCGAGCAGCTTTTCCTGGATCATGGGTCGAGAAGGGGGGACATAATGCGCCATATCAACGAGGGCTTGGAACAGAGAATCGCTCAGTCCACAGGAGAATATTGGATCCAGTAGTCGTTCTACCGACTTCGTAAGTGCTTGGCCGACAGCTGCTGCTATCATACTGAGACATTGGAATATGGGCGCTTCATTTAATGTGACCTTATTTCGTCTATTATTGTCAGATGAGTTTCCGTGTGTAAGATGCAATCACATACGCTTTGGCCAAGAGGCCTTCTTGAATGAATCCAAGAATGCCCTCAAGGTATGGTGAGATAGCAACACCTACGGCATTCGCAATCTGCCCAATGGCAACAAATGCCTTGTCTCGATCGCGGTCCTTTCTTATCAGACCTTGCAGATGCAGCATGCACTGATGCAAGTACTTCGTCGCAAATTCGGTAGGCGAATAGGCCGCTAGAATTGGAATGATAAGTACTACCTCCCTCCGCACCAAGGCGTCTCGGTGATCCTTGTATTTTAGGACAATTTCGACCGTCTCTTTGAATTTTTGTTCGTTCATAAACATAGGGCTTTTGTCTAATAACTCCTTCATAGTGAGAAGAGAGCCATGTATCGCCTCGTTCGTATTAATGGTAAAGCCGCGCAGAATCTCGTCGTACACTTTGCCAAACCATAGCTGGCGCATCTGGGAGTCTCGTGGGGATATAATTTCGAAACAAGCACTAATAGCCTCGGCGGCAGACTCTCGAATGAGCACTTTGGGATCACGGAGAGCAACCCAGATGACCTCGAAGATCTGCGCAATCCACTGGTACATGAGAGTGGGCGAGTTCTTCGCCAGCTCTCGCAGAATCAGTACAGCAGCAAAACGGCGGTTTTCCAGGCGCTCGAGTTGCAGCCATTCTAAAGCCCCTTTGACCTCTGCTTCGACCAACTCTGCTGTCAGTGTTCCACCTGGCTTGGCTAGTCGACCGAGTGCTTTTGCAGCAACTACCATGGCCGTAGTATCCTGCCCGCGCATGACCGCCCGCAGATAGGACGCAAAGCGCGTTGTCTTTTGACCAGCATCATCACCACGGAAGTCGATGAGGGCGTTGAGCGCGTGTATGCCACCGATGCGTTCGTTCGAGTCGCTGCCTGTGACGATGAGGCCGGAAATTTTGGTATAGACTTCATTGTAGAAGTTGGTGAAGACATTGGGCGCAAGCTCTATCCAGTAAAGTCAGTTGGTGAAGGGGTAGGCGGGGCCCATGGCTGGCATGGCTGGAGTGGTTGCTTGCCTCGATGCGCTGCCTCGACTGTCTGGCGAAGATTGTGCGCTCCCTTCTGCCGGGTCTCGTCGTTTCTATCTGTATGTCAGCTCCGTTCTGTGGTGATTGGCAATGCGCGTGGCTGGATGGGGAAGCTCACTTTGAGCGAAGGTCAACGACTATGCGGTCCAGCGAGGACGATGCCTGCTGGGACATGTTGACGGCTTCACCTGAAGCTCCCGACGAGTGGGTATGCAGAGCTTCTTCCGTCCATGGAAAGGATAAGGAAGCGTGTAATTGTTAAGTCTAGGTTGAATTGGTTGCTGCAATAAAGCTACTGGCGTTGTTTCCGCTGCATGTCACGCGCACGTGATGCGCACTGACCCAACCTTAATTCTCACCGCGCGCCCAAAAGGAGAAGGCGAGCCTGGTGCCTGGATGTAGACAACATGTGCTCCCATTCCCCATTTACTTACCGCGGTGAGAGCACAACATGTGCAGCCAGCCAGCTTCAATTCCTCAACCAGCCATGAGTCGTTTCTCGTGCCCCTGAAAAGTCACATCTGTCGTTCCGAACTTGACACCGCAGCATACCATGGAACCAATATCAGCTACAGCCCAACTGCGGACCGGTTCCGTTATGTCTACATAGCATGCACATTGCACGTGAGGATGATAATCGCACTGACAAGCCTGTTGGTAAAGACATGTCATATGATGTCCGTGTCTATAAAAATGCAACAGAATTCACTAAAAGGCAAGGATGGATCCAAGACACTTCTCACACTCATCCACTCACCGGGCACCACGCGTTGAGGCAACATCACCCAATTCTAACCCCTTGAGCCCTTGTGGACCTTCCCGCCCATCAAACCCACCACCCACATTTCATCATATGCATCCCAAACGTTGCATTGCGCCGGTCCCATGAGAATCACCCCGCGAGGACCCCATGCGCGACCTGCCCAACCAAACCCCCGATCTGGCCAAAGAAAATACTCTTCAGAATCGTCTCTCCCTCCCCTACGGCCCACATACCTGCATCCGCTAGTTTGGTCTTCCAAATCTTCTGCTCCTCCTTACTAAGTTCGTCCCATCTCCTTGCCTCTGCATGTTTCTTAAGCACGGCTTCATGGCCATCATGGACCTCGGTACTCAAGGTGCCGCCACTTTCAGGGTCATGGTGTATAACAATTGCTTTTTCGTCTTGTGACGTGGTAGAACCCATGGGGGGATTGTGCAGATGTAGCAGATCACGAATCCGACGTTCAGCTTTCATCGCAGGTGTGTCCACATTATTCAGTACTGCAGCGTGTCGTTTCGAACGATGTCCTTCGCCGAAAGTCTTGCCGGCAATATTTTGGAGACTCGAAGGGACCAGACCTTGGGTCAGACGGCCTTCTGGATCGATGAGAGATTGAATCATGAGCGCCATTGCAGCAACAACCATGGCAATGACAAGGTAAGTAGCCGCAGAATAGATATGACGTGTTCGGGCAGTCTGTAAGACATGGCGTGATTTATAAGGAGTTAATGTGAAAGTCTCAACAGAAACTGTATTTCCAAGTGAGGTTGATGCGAGTCGGAGATACTGTGGACTTGAGGACCGTCCTGCTGCAGTGTCGGGCTTGTAAAAAGGTGAAAACAAAACCTTGGTTATTGATTGTTCATGGACCTGTTGCCGTCAGTGACATGCTCCTGGTGGATCGTGGTGGGAACTTACGTTGTCATAGGTAGCATACCAGAAGAACTTGCTCAGCGAATCTCTTGAATGCCCGTGAAATTCCATTGTGAAGATGTTGAGAGACATGTCTATTCCAGCCACAGCTATGGCGATTTGGTAACAACCATCAGAATCTGCATCCATGAGGGCAACATCCAAATCGGTAGCAGCCTTGATTGACAGTTTCTTCCTCAGTATAATACTGCCGGGTCCTTCCTCGTAAAGATGTAGTACGAAGAGTTCAACGCCAGTCCTGTTTGGTTTGTTCGCTAAGAGGAGAAGATGCTTTGGTGACAGCCACCGAATGCATCTGAACTTCGACCGACCTTTCTTCGTCCCAACATCAACTTGAGGGATGGCGTAGACCTTTTTAGCATCGCATCCCGTCCTGCTCTTGCGCTTCTCAAAATCGTAGTCGATGTTATGAATATAAACTTCTTGATCTGTTACGTAAGCTACTTGGAACTGAGAGTCCCCCAAGTCTTGAATGTCAATGTCGTTTGCTTCTTTGCTCTTGAGGTCTGCGCGGTGTATTATATCCTGGGGCTGTGGTCGGTTTGAAGTTGCGCTAAAAATGACAACCTCGTTCTCGTCACCAGCAAGGCCAGACGCAATCGCACCAATGCGTTTATTGGGTGCTCCCGAATTCGACCGATGTATCGTAGGTGACAGTTTCAGCAACCGCAGATATGCCTCTTTTCGCGTGCTCTCAGAACGTGCCGGCTTGAGAACTTGTGTCTTGCTCAAGAACTCAATCTTTCCCGATTTTCCCTCGCCACTGCTTCCAGCTTTTACTTTTGGGAACTGTACTTCAAACGCCCGGAAATGCATGTCCTTGCCTTGCAAGCGATCTTCCACGCTGCTCCCATTACCTGCGTACAGGATAAGGCCATCCTTAATCGCCAGATTGGCAAGACATGTGACACTATCGTCTTCGGAAACTTCGAGTTCGGTCGAGGGTTCGATCGTAGGTGCTCGTGAGCTGAAATCGAATAATGTGATCTTGTTCTTTACGCCATGCTTTCCCGCACCACCCCCACCACCGACTACCAGTACTCCCGGTTTATTGTTGGCAAAAGTCGCAGAATAGATAGGATAGGAAGCTGTAACCATTAGTTGGAGTCACAATTGCATGCAGGGCATAGTCAATGTACTTTGAGCTTTCGAGATCGTCGGGCGCGACATGTTGATTGCGCCGCGGCTCCTGCAGCCGCCGTCGGTCTATTTAAGATATTATAGGGTGTGCTCAGGTTTTGAATTACTTCGTAGGTCTATATGAGCCGCAGTATACGGCGGGAGAGAATCAGATGTTTAGGAAGATACAAAAGGACAGGTGTAGGGATCATAAAGTTGCGAGGTTCGTGGCGCATCTGATCTGGAACATCAAATGCTTATCGATAAGTTCCCAAAAACTACTCGCATGCGATCTAGATTGTGCTTGTTGACGTCACACACTCAAGTCCATACATATTCAAAAAAAGAACATTGTAGTAAAATAATCCATCTAATCCTGTGACAGGAATGCTATCTACTAAACTTCTCGCTAGTCCTAATTTCCTCCGCCTACACACTTACGTCCTCCAAAAGAATGCAGGAACACGTGGTTGCCCACACACGACTGTACTGACAGTGGATATCATCTTTAACCCCCATTTTGCTTCCATTCCTTCTTCTTTCCACTAATGAGCGCATCAACAACTACCTAATCCCATTCAACAAACGCCATGTTTCGTTGCACATCACCGACCAAAGAATAGCGCGCAAAGGCCACCTCATCTACCTCGTGAAAATACACAAAACGCCAGGGCCAGGTGATGCTCGCTAATCTGAAAGGGTGAATCCAAGATTTCCAAAGAAGGGAAAGCTATCTATCTTATGTGTATATTCGAGGATAAATTTCGCCATGTCCAGAGGCACTCAGACATACTACTGCTGAGGTACCGCGGCTGCACCATTGGCGGCAGCTTGTTGGGCCTGCGCTTGGGCTTGGGCAATGACATCGGCTTGGTGAACTGCCCCTTGGACAACCTGCTGCTCCTCCGGGTGAAGGTTCTTTGTGAGATTCTCATAGAGTGCTGGTTGTTCTTGTTGCAGGCCTACGGAGGATTAGTGTTGACATAGTAAAAATTACAGGATTTACGTACGGAGCAATGCATGCTTGAACATGCCATATGGCTCGACCTTGTCGAGTGGCGTTTCCAGAAGGCTTTCTTCTTCAAGCTCGTCGTCATCATCGTCATCGACAGAGGAGAATTTCTGAGCCTTTGATCTATTAGCATACTCAAAAAGTTCTAAATGTAGTCAGAAGCTTACCTCTTCATTCAAGAACTCGAGATAAGCAGCACTCTCGTCCTTGACATCTTCAACCTCGTCTGCTTCGTTATTCCAATCAGCTTCTTGCTCCCATTCCTCATCTTCATCCTCTTCATAGTCATTAGCATAGTCAAAGTTATCTTCTCTCTTGGCTTCTTCGCGGTCTAATCCATCATTAGCGTGGTGCAATTAATTAGGAAGGTTTGGAACATACTCTTTAGCGCAGCAGGGAGAGTTTGGAACAGCCGCACAACACCCTGGAGAAGTCGTGGCCAGCCCTGTTGAACACTGACAGGAACGTCTTCAGCTCGGAGGGTAAGGAGCGCACAGATAGCCGAAATACACAGCTTCTTGTCATGAACTCTGCTGAAGTTATCTATGCTTGAGAACCAGAGGCTGAAAAACTTATTAGTCCAGCCATTAGCTTCGAGAACGTGAAGTGCCAATGCTGGATTGTAGTAGATGGCGTTGATAACCACTTCCATTAGGTGTATCCGAAGTGATTTCACCTTGGGCTCGTCGTTGGTCAGAACTTGCATAGTCAAAGAGATGAACTCAGGGACGTAGTCATCGACGTGACCACGCATATTGAGCATGATGATCTCGGCTAGCTTGCAGCCACAGATACGGTCAACGCCTCCGACTTTGTCATCTTTGAAAATTGTTCGCACCATATCGACGATAGCATCGAGATACGGGCGGGTTTGAATGAGCGTTTGAGTTCCGTAGTTGACGAAATTCTCCAAAGCGGGGAGCATGTCTGAGCACGATTAGCGTCATTCACTGAATGAGCTTATTCGATGATCTTACCTTCGAGATATAACTCTGCACCAGCTTTGAATGTCCTGTGGATCAGCTCAAATGCTTGCCACATAGTGCCCGATATGCTCTTGGCAGCGAATGTGCAGCTGTCGATAATCTCGAATACCTCATTGTACAAATCTATGCAAATTAGTACAGGACAATAGAACTAAATGTTGGAGAGATGCGCACCGTAGAGTTTGTTCTCCAGAGTTATCGTAATGACTGGCATGAGGATAGTCTCCAGATGTAAGAGCACATCCGGTGTGCTTTCAAGTGTAAGGATTAGAGTGCCAATTGTTTGCAAGACACCAAGGGCAGTGATACTCTTCTCATCCAAGAAGTCGCCATATTCGTTGTCTTCGCTCTTGTCTTGGTTCCTCGAGACCAGTTCTCGGACAATTCGTAGGTAAGTATCACGCAACTGTTCGCTGAGTGCCACAGCAAAAGGAGTCAGCTCAGGTGCGAACACCTCAACAAAATCCTCCATGACATTTGCCAGTGCATCCACATCGACTTCATTGGCCAACTTCAATAATTGCTGCATGACCTGAGGAATGTTTTGCTTCATGTTTGTTCTGATGATTTCGTGGCGGATGAGAGGCTGGAGCGCCAGAGCGGCGGCAACGCGCACAGGAAGAGTAGGGTCAGCCATAGACTCCAGAATATTGCGGTAGATAATTATGAGGTTGCTGGAATCCTTGAAGTCTAGCTGTTCGAATTTCTCCAGAGTGTCACATGCTCGAGCACGCAAGAAACCATGGGGGCTTCTGAATTCGGGGAAAACGTGGCGAACGAAGAAGTATTCAACCTGATCAGCAATAGGGCTCTTCTTCCCTAAGATGACGCCTGAAAGGGTGCCAATCATTCGCAGAGCACCTTCTTTCTCTCTTGGGTTCTTTTCGTTATCTGGCGCGGCCTCGTACCGATTGACGATCTCGTTGACAAAGTTCAATACACTGAATGTCTGCTTTCTTCTGCTCTTAGTGAGCGTGACCAGGAAATTGGTAGCCGCAACATCTGGAGCTGTGACATCCTCATAGAAATTCAATTTACGATGCAAGTACTCCTGTGGTTCGTCTTCGAAAAGTTCGATGTCCTCATCTGACTGGCACAGGACAGGGAAGATAAGGTGGGAGATGAGGTTGTCCGTGTGCGGTTTGAGCAACGTCCACATAGACTTGGGCTTGATACACTCGTCCAGGAAATTAAGAGTGTAGTACAAGCTGGCTTTGGACAGCCAGACCTGTTTGCCCACCCACTTCTCCACCTGTTGTAGATAAATTTTGAGGATCTCAGGCGCGAAGTTGGCGATAAAGTTCTTTGCAACATCGGTGTAGTCGACTTCGTTGTTCTTGCCAAGCGCGGCAGGATTTCCGTACCTGAAAAATATTAATTTCAATCGAGGCGCAAACGCGGATAATAATGAAAAATACCTGATATAAAGTCGATTGAGATTTGCATACGACCATTTCTTTGCTTTCCACCAATGGTTTGTTTCTCGCTCGTCAAGGTCTTCAGGGAGGGATGTTTCTGGTGGTTCCTTGCCAACCACGTTGAGGAAGAGTGTACACCAGCCGACCATGGTCGCCTGCTCGCGAAGAGACGCAGGAAGATCAAACTATACAGTCAGCAACTTGACACGTAAAATGGCTGGTCAATCTTACATATATGGCATGTTTGTACACCTTGAGCACTGTTCGTAGAATTTCGCCAGCTTCTAGGCTTGTCTCGTTCGCCAGGGAATTGCCAATGTTGAGCAATTGCGGGAAAGATACGCCAACAATCTTGTCAAAGTCTGCACGATTTTCACCCGACTTGAATCTGTAAATTTTGCAGATCGCCAGCAAGCACTGCACACCAGCAAAAACGGATGCAATGTCTCCTGCATTCAGCAGCTGTACGGTGATGTCAAGAAAGTTGGGCCATTTCTGGGGGAAATCGTATGCGAGAATTTTTTGCAGGGTAGGAATGAGCTGCAGGCGCACTTGAGGTGGGGAGGCAACGAGAATGGGCACAAGGCGGTTTCGCAGTGAGGTCTTCTCATCCTCTGGTATGGGTTTGGCCTGGCTGTACTCTTCTGCTGGCGACCAGCCCTTGGAAATGCGGTTCTTGAGGTAGACGACAGCTACACGCACATATTAGCACTTGTTATGCCAAAAACACCAGCAGACATAAGACTCACTTGACAGGCGGATGGCCTGGTCCTGCTCGCCCTCGAGGAGAGTGACTAGGCCATCGGTGAAGCCTGGCTGTTCTTCGGCCTGGGGTGGTGTTAGTAGGCCAAGGTAGATTCAAACGAGTGATAACAGCCCACGCACATGCTTGAGATCGAGTTCGGCCTGCTGGCGAATGGCGGCATTTGGGTCGAGAGTAGCCTGGATGCGATCCCGTAATACGGTGACGTCCATGGCGGCGGTTGGGAGTAAGATTTAGGGTCGAGGGGAGCGTGGGGAAGAGGCCCGGGGATATCGCGAGGAAGCTGTCAGGGCGGGTGCGGTGTGGGCGGTGGGGGGATTTGGGCGAGGGGAGGAGGGCAAAATCTGGGACAGCGACAGCCCACAGCCAGGAATGCAGGTAGGGTAATTGAAGAGAAACAGAAAGAAGCGGCCACAGAACGCGAGGAAATTTGGTATTTTGCGCCCCTCGCGACTTGCATCCAGCGTGTGCGAGTTCAGAGAAGAGGGGTCAAGTTTTTGTGGGCTGGCTTTCCTTTGCACGCAGCTAGTCAACGCATGGTCCCTGGCTTGCACGTGGTCTGAGCGCAAAAGCCTTCCATCCGTTCGCTGACTACACACCTACACACCATGGCTCGCCCATTACCACCAGTACAACACCATGTTCTGACCTTGACACAGCACCATCACCACTACCTCTCTCATCATGACTTGGCTCTCCAGCCTCGCCTAATCACCCTCTCCCTTCTGCATCATCTTCTTCCAAGGGCGGCATGCTAGCCATACACAGTAACTACCCAATCGCCAACACTGGCCAAACCTCCCAACACGAATGCCAACTTGTACCTGCAGCCTTACGCCTATAATCACCCACACTAACCAAGACAAACGCCTCATCCACGCAAGGCATATTTGTATTTCTGTCGTACTGGTAGGCTCCTACATTGCATTCCCATAGCTACCCCTTGAGCAAAAATATATACCATTGGACCCCGTCTGTGTCTTTTTCCCCTCCCAAGTGTCCTCGTACAAGCTTCCATCACACGTGTTGCCATGCCTGCCATGCCACTGTCTCCTTCCCCATTGGTCCGTGTCCAATGCTGGCACAAACCTTCTCCGGCACAGGGAATCGATGCCGGCATAAAAGATCATCTTTTGGTGTTGCTGTGCTGACCTATCGGTTCTTTTGCACACTACGCCACGGTCACACATGGCATGAGCTGCCTATTTTGGTTCCTCTCGGTACAGACACGCTTCTAGGTATCAGATTCCGCAAGCCTCTATTGTGTAATCCATGCATTGACCCGCCACATCATCATCATCGCTCGCTAAGCTATGCAATATGTACTATGTAAACAGAAGCGCCGCAAGATGCATTTGCTGCCGACCACGTCTCCAGCACACCGGTCCGAAAAGGTTCCACTGCCCTCGGCTTGTTCCACCACGCAAGGCCTTAGCGAAACGCGACTCCACGTCGCTAGTCATGTCAGGGTTACCCATCCCTCTCGAAACAATCCTCCTCTACAGGTACAAGCTTGCGCAATTGCATATGTCCCTGAATCGCTGTCAGCCACAATCCTTGCTACCTCACACCAGCATCACCAGCCCATCGCAAACACGTGGGCTCGAAACAACATGTGCACGTACCTTTTGATAAGCTCCTGACATGTTCCCATCTTCTGGAACAATGTCGGGTCTCCGATGATCCTAGCGGCATTCTTGACCTCACGACATGTCTCATCCAGTCTCGTAATGACTCGCACAATCGTCCCCTCCATGACATCTGTGAGATCAGTGATGCGGTTGAAGGACATGCCGCGAGCCCACTCGTATACTACCTCCACCATGCCGAAACGAGGCTTGCTCACAAAGTCGTTCGAGTCATCCGCCGAGAGAATAACCTGATGTAATGTTTGGATTTCATTGACCTTCTCCGAGATCTTCACAATGGCCGCAACCCCACGTTCCAAACTAGCAGTCAGCGTAGGCTCTACGTCGGTCTTCTCCTGGAAGACAAATGCTGAAAGTAAAGCCACAATCTCTTCAGGGGTGTAGTCGGCGAGCACATTTTCAAGAACGAGTTCGGTCAGGACAAGCTCATCGGCAGAATGAATCTAGAACGGAGATTAGTAAGGACCACAAATATAGTAACAAACAGCATGCATACCTCGCAAGCAACTTTGCCCTTGAGCTCTACCCTAGAACCCTCATCAATGAAGCCAAGATCTTTGAGTACTTGGATCCTCTGTTCATAGTCTGGCAGAAGCTGGAGATTCTGATCCGACATGAGCTGGCGCAGTGACAAAATATTTTCCTTGATGACCCATTGATCGTGCTCCATCTCAAAATGCTTCAAGAAGTCTGGGCAGTCCAAACATGCTTTATGAACAGCATTTTGTCCTTCCTTTCTTCTAGCTTCTTCGAGCTCGCGGAACTTCAAGCTCTTGATCCGGCCATAATCGTACTCATCCCAGTCTTCGTAGTTCCAAGATTGGCACAATGGCAGAAATTGATCTTGAGCTAGCTTCAGTACATCCTTCTTCCTGTTGATATTCTGCACTGAATCGGGAATGTCGATGATGGTCTTGGTGAGGCATTCAATGTCATTTAAGGGCACATAAGTTGTCTTCAGGATTAGATCCTTAGGACTCTTGGGCAGATTGCGGAAGAATCTGGCAAAAGGGCCCAAGTATGGTAACAAGTCGTCAGCTTTGCGATCTTGGTTTTGAGCAATTTCCAATACTTTGACAGTTGGTTCATTGCCTTTGCTTGTGCCATCCTGCAATAGCATGCCGGCTGTTCGCTTATTGTCCTGTATTCATTAGCTCAAGTTACACATGCATCCCTATAGACTTGCCTTCTTGTAAACAATCAGACGATTCTTTCCTAACACACGCCGTCCCACTGGGTTGACAAGTAAACTCAAATGCATTTCATTAGTCAATCGCTTGTAGTCCTCGCATGACTGGTGGCATGCCTCCAGATCAACATCACAGATCTGGCAAGGCTCACGTTTGATTTTCTCTAAATCTGCTTCAGAGATCTTGACCTTCTTCTCATGTTCAGGAAGAAGTGCTTGTGTGGCATTTTCGCTGAAACTGCGCTTGATCATTTCTTCAATCTTCAGAGCTTCGACTCGGAGAAGGTTCAACATCATGTTGTAGGTAAGACGGAACTGTGACCTAAGCTTGGTCGGCTCGCCAAGCATCATCTGTCGAAGTCTAGCAGCTGGTGGTGCCTCATCAGCTCCAGGAGCACAAATGATGACTGTACCAACTGTGTCAAGACCTCTTCTACCAGCACGGCCTGCCATCTGCGTGTATTCGCCTGGCAGCAGATCACGGAATTCTCGACCATCGTGTTTGCGGAAGCCAGAAAACACTACAGTCCTGGTTGGGAGATTAAGTCCCATAGCAAAGGTCTCCGTTGCGAAGAGGACCTTCACCAGGGTCTTTGCAAATAAAATCTCAACAACCTCTTTGACGATAGGCAGCATACCACCGTGATGGACCGCAATACCTCGACTCAATAGCTCTCTTAATCGCTTGATCTGAGGAAGCTCTCGATCTTCACGACTTAGCCTCGCTAATGACTTTTCAATTGTCATGTGAATGGCACTCTTTTCAGCTGCAGTGCAGTAATCAAGGTTCGACAATGCTTCGGCATTTTCCTCACACCGCTTTTTTGAGAAGACAAAAATACATGCAGGAAGCAGATCCTTGTTTCGAAGATGTTGAATGAGGTGGACCCAGATGTTTCGATCTTGTGCTGCTGTTGTTCGACCACCTCCACGCCCTGTTCGTGCAATATTTCCGCGTCCTCTACTGGCTGGGGGGCCTCCTCCTCGTGCCGGACCCCCGCGGCCTCCGTTTTGTTGGCCCCTACCGCGCTGGTTTTGTCCACCTCGTGCAGGAGGGCCACCACGCCCTCCACCGCCCCTTCCAGTGGGAGCATCTTTTGCTGCTGGTGCTTTGACTTTGTCCTTGCCAGACATTACGTCATTTGCTTCTTTCCATCCGTTGTCTATGAATTTTTTGTCGGCTGTCACAATCTTGTAGATGCCTTTTCCTGCCCACAGATAGTGCTCCAATGGAATGGGTCGCTTGGGAGTAGAGATGACATAGATGTCCTTTTTCTTTGTTCGGCCGACCCATGATGCGAATTCATAAGTGTTTGGAACAGTGGCTGAGAGTAGGATGAGGGTGACATGCTCTGGCAGCATTATAATAACTTCTTCCCATACGACTCCACGCTCAAGATCATTGACGTAGTGCACTTCATCGAAGATAACAAATTCGACATCTCGAATCAAATCTGCTCCACGATACAGCATACTTCTCAAGATTTCCGTGGTCATGATAAGGCAGCTGGCTTCAGGTCGTATTTGCACATCACCAGTGAGAATGCCAACATCATCAAAGGTTTGGCGAAAGTCACGGAACTTTTGGTTGCTGAGAGCTTTGATCGGTGATGTGTAAATGGCCTTGGTCATGTGTTTTGCAGCGAGCGCAATTGCATATTCTGCAACAACCGTTTTACCCGCAGAGGTGTGAGCAGCCACAAAGACGGAGTCACCATTCTCCAGGTGGTAAACTGCTTCCTTCTGAAATGTGTCAAGCTCGAAGGGGTATTCGCGGGCCATCTCAGGCACAAGTTCACGGAAATTGTTGATGTCTCGGTTCACGTCGACCATGTGGGCCCATTCGCGCCCGCCTTTCCTTGAAGCTGCCATCGCAAGAGGGCCGTGAGGGGCAAGAGCAGGAAACTCTACAGGCAGTAGAGCATCAATCTCTTCCTCACCAGGGGTATGGCCTTCTTCACCAGGTGAATCTGCGTCTAACCCATCTGCACCATCGTCCTCGCCAGCTTCGGCATCTTGAGTGACTGCTGGTGCCTCGCCTAGAGCATCTTCTACTTCTTTAGCTGCTTTGACATTCGTGGACTTCTTTTTTGAAAAGTCCAAACCCCGTGAAAAACCTGGAGGTATCTCAAGGAGACCACCCTCGGCACTGAAGTTGATGACTCGATCTAGGCCACTCGATTGCCTCGCATTGGCACTATCTTGCTGTTGGATTACTTCATCTTCAATGGCAGCAACTGCCTCAACGCCATCAAGACCACCAGGCGCGAAAGGGAAGAAACCAGCAGCACCACGGACAAATTCGGCTCTGTTGGCAGGCTTCCGGAGCAAAGAAGTAGAGTTCTTGGCGGTAGCAGAATTGGCTGGCACAGTGACTTCTTTATACCCCGTGACACGACCCTCCAGTCCTTCGCGGGTGAAGCGAATTATGGTGCGAGTCTGTGTTGGGGCGATTTGAAAGAGGCTCCGGTAGTTGGTGGGTGCGTCCCACCTTTGCTGCAGCTGGTTCAACCAATGCGTGTTGAATGACCGTGAAGGTGTCAGAAATTCGTCTTCGAGCTCTTTCTTGACGACATCTTTAGTTTTCCGTTGTCGTTTTGGCGGGCGTTGTTCTCCCACAAGAGAGTCGATGCAGCCAGCATCATCAAAAGCGCTGCTGCTGCTCTTCAGGCGGAGCCTCTCAAGCTCTTGAGACAGTTCCTCCATAGGCTTTGGCTGGGGTTAAAGTGGAGGGGTGACTGTCTATGGTGGAGAATTGGATGGCGTTGGCGTTGGCTGTTCAGGTAGCACACGCCGCGTTAGATCGATTTTCGCGGGAAGGACCCACTGTCGCGGGGCACAACTGGACCCCGCATGTACTTTGCAGGTTCAAGTGCTTCACCCAATCTGGGCACTGGGTACCTGCATTAACGTTTCTAGAAACAATACTATTTGTTATTTGTGTCATCCTAGATGCCCCAGGTGTGTAACGCCGCGCAATGCATACCCAAAACGTGATCTACCGCTGCGCATGCCTTCGTCAATAGTGGTAACCAGGAAAAAGCCAACCCACTTAGCAAACAATATATCAAATCACCACATGCCCTTCATATCTGCCATCGCCTCCATCTCGTCAGCAAAAGGATCGTCGCCTCCTTGTTGCACCGTCCGCGAAGGTAAGGCTGTTGTCGTTGAAACACTTGGCTGCTCGCTTTCTGCGAGAAGCATATCTAATTCGTCCTCATCTGGTCCATCAACTGCAGCGATCATGGGCTCGTTTGAACCAGAGCGCATTCCACTGCTACCGTGATCGGGTCTGGTTGCTGCTGTCCCTGCTTCCTGTTCTATGCCTTCCATGTTCACCGAACCCTGTCTCGCCGAAGTCTGGTCTGGCGTGATCTCATCCACATCCTCGTCATCAGCTACAGTCCGCCTTGGCTTCCCCTCATCGATCCAGTCCTTCCGCATGATCTGCATCCGCTTCGTGTGGCCAACTTTCTCGATGATAGTGAGGGCGTCTGCAAACTTAGCACGAGGATAGAGATCGTCGAGCCACAATTGGTACATGTTCAGCATGCGCGCTATGTCTCCGTACTACAACAGTGCTGTCAGTAAGTAGGCAGCGCCCAGAGATTCGAACTGCCGTACCTCATGTCCTTTCCCTTTGAAGCGCAAGCGGTCTTTGGAGATTTTTCGTAACCTGGGAATACCTGGATCTGACAACAGTCTGTGATCGTCGAGTTTTGGTATGGGAATGCGCTTTTTAGTGACGACAATCTCTTCGTCAATTCCCAATCCATCTCCAGCAGCTTTTGAAGTAGAGCTCTGAAGGTGAGGTTGTGTTTGATTGTCATTCCCGTTGTCGATATCCCTGCCCTCCACGATACTATTCAAGATAGCGTCTAGCTCGTCATCGTCAGCATTATCTTGAAATCTTGAACTATCTGTCGCCATAGTATGAGAGATTTGAAAGCGTTTTGCGCGACAAATGCTCGATAGGTTGTAATTTGTATAAGAGTTTCGGCTCGGTGAGCTCATATGGTAATTACTGTGGAGTAGAACGCGACGCGACTTAGCGCGTTTCACAGCCACGTGCACGGACCGCACACTAATGCAGCCACTTCAGAGAACCACACTCTAAATCGTCAGCGAGGGCTAGTCTGCGATATGACGTCCACCTCGCAATTGGAACCTTTGAGTTTCAACAACTAGCGAATCAAGGACCTTGAGAAGAGAAAAACGCAATAAACATTATTCAAGGACTTCCATTCGAGGGAGCGTGGGTGTGGGAAGATTGGCCCGTCGCTTCTCAACCTTTACTCTTTCTGAGTACCATCTGCGACTCGGCAACAACATAAAAAAAACGAGGCACAATGACCGATCCCGATGGAGAACGCCAGGACCCAGTTGTAGAGAGGCTAGCCTACCTTTTACAACGTGCGCGCGATGTCAAGCCTGGTACCTCTATCGATCCCCCATTACAAGTGTCCGAGCTTGTTCCTGAAAATGAATCGCTTCTGGGAGAGATCGAAGGCGAAAAGGAAGCCCGATCTCTAGCAGTCGACACCGCAGCAAAAAGCCTCTTTTATGCTAATTTGGTAAATATCGTTACTTGTGTCTGCAGCTCCATCTCACATGTACAGGGTTCTACTCGTATCAACGAACCGGCATTTGTGAACATCTGGAATTTGCTCGACATTCTGCAATACTGTGGAGATCGTGGTACGTATGGCCAAAGAAAAAGGTGTAACAGAACGTATCTGACAATGTTAGAACTTTGCTCGCCGCAATCCATCTTACTGTTTATTGAAGAACTTCTTGACAGTCAATCAATTGAAGGCTGCCGAATCGTGTTCAACTTCCTCGAGTCCCGCAGAGAGGCCATCATTGCCGTAAGTCCATCTTACTTTGTTCAGTAATTGCGCTAACCGCATCACAGATCAACTCCAAGAACAAAGATTTGGTTATTCTCCGCCTGTGCAATGAGCTACTTCGTCGACTGTCCCGTGCAGAAGACCCTGTTTTCTGTGGCCGGGTCTATATCTTCATGTTCCAAAGCTTCCCCTTAGGTGACAAGAGCTCTGTCAACCTTCGAGGCAACTTCCACGTGGAGAATGTGACGACGTTCGAGGATTTTCTCAAGGAAACGAGCGTGGCTGAAGAGCCCATGCAGATTGATGATGAAGGTGTTGAGGCAGCTGGCAAAGAAGACGTCAGATCAGAGGAGCCGACGGGGAAGCTTGAAGTGACTGACGGACATACAGAGGAACCAAAGACAATGGACATCGACAGTCTCTACCCCGTCTTCTGGTCATTGCAGCACTCTTTCTCGAATCCTCCTCGACTCTTCGAAGAAGACCATTTCAAGCAGTTTCAGAGAAGCCTAGAGGCAACACTTGCAAAGTTCAAGGAGGTGCCAAAGGTGGTTCAGGCAGGAGATCACAGGAAAGGCCAAAACTCTCGTACAGACGACGAGTTTGATGGTTTTGCTAACACTTTCAATCCAAAGTACTTGACAAGCCGTGATCTATTCAAGCTCGAGGTATGCAATCACTGTTAATTTGGTTGAGGCGCTATGACTGATTACTTCCAGCTCAGCGATCTTGCTTTCCAGCGGCACATCCTTGTCCAAGCTCTGATTCTTATCGACTTTCTCCTGGCGCTCACAGATAAGGCGAAGAGCAAGCCTCTCTATCAGAATGCACAGAAAGCGATGCAGTACAGCTTCACACTTCGTGAAGAGGATGTAAGTTTCCCCCCTATCGCCACTTCCCCGCCCGGCTGTAGTATCCAGCTCGCCCTCGAGGCCATGATCATCAACGACTCGGCTGACCACAAAGCACAGACCGAATGGGCGTTGGGCACCAAGAACGCCATCGCAAATTACCTGCAGGAAGGCCCAGATGGCAAATTCTACTACCGAATGGTGGATACCGTGCTTTCCCGCGACAAGAATTGGGTTAGGTGGAAAATGGAAAATTGCCAGCCATTCACTCGAGACAGAGTGCCCACTAAAGACTTTTTGCAGGCAAAGTCTGGGGCACAGAGAGCGGTTCAAAACAAAAAGCCTTCTAAGCCTATGGGGGTATCAAGTAACTTGAACTTTCTCTACAACACTGAGGCCGAAAAGGGGCTGGAGCAATTGAGACAGGCTGATAGGTATGTCATCCGCTCGACCGATGTCCCAAAGCAGATACTTATGTTTGTCAGATTCAATGTGCCAGATGCAGAGTCGTATGCAAACAAAGTCCGAATGGCTGACTTGAATTTGGAGATGGCGGATACAGAAGACGAGAGGCGTCAGGTGGGGGCCAAGAAATCCAGCTATGTCTGGAAAGGACTTCGTCTTGCGTCCAAAACCCAACTAAGCTCGTTTGACAGGATCGAGCATGGTAAAGGTCTGGAGGCTCTTCAGCCGGTTACCTCCTCGATTGAGACGACAGGCGATGGTACTGCGCCCATTGCTCCGGATGACAGGGGTGAAGATCCGCAAAAAGAGCATCATAGCGTCGAGGAGCAGCGGGCCGACCAACACAGTCAAGTGACTTCAGACTCAGCACCATAGTGGTGGCAGGGGCAATAGACGCCTATACGACTCGGGTAGGAATTGTCGAGGGCTGGGAGCAGCATGCACATGCCTTGAAGAGCTTGCCTATTTACAAAAATCGTGCAGTGTGGGGAAGATGATGGTGGCGCATTGCCGCCGGTATTGTCTATACATGATGCTTGAGCGTGTATGGGGAAGTGTTTGCATGAAGGGCATCTTGGACGCATTGGCTCGACTGTGAGCCGCCCACGGTTTTTGTTTGGGGGGTGAAAGGGCAAGATTTAACCGCCATCAGCGAGTATCGAAGTGCAGGGAAGAAGAGATGTATTTGAGCGAGCTGAGATCTGTAGCTAGGTTTGGATTGGGAAGAGACAGCAGCAGGAAGAAAAGAAAGAAGCGTGAGTGTGCACTCTCTGAAGAATGGCCATGCCCCCAGTCTTGTCCTCCTGATGTAACTGCAACACTGAACCAGGAGTGAATGTGGTCAGTGGCTCACGATGACGACGTTCCTGGCATTGGCATTTCTAGAAACGAGATGACAGAGCAAGTGCCGCAGCAGACCGGGGCGTGGGCGGACGATGGGGCCGTGGATTTCAGGCTCATTATTCGGGAATCTGAGAGTGGTGAGTGCGTTGTCAGCAAGCGAACCACGCAGGTGGGCGATGCTGCAACCAGCCGAAATGAAAGGGGACTTGTTGTACCACCACAGGACCACGGTCGGCGGGCATGTCGAGCAGCAGTGGCAGCAGCACACGAGATGGCAAGCTTGGGGCGGTGGGACGGAGTGGATGCCAAGTGCCGGATCACAGCAGACAGACAGAGTGACGGACAGACTGACTGACAGGACGGCCATGGCCACAACGACAACCATGACCATGTCGTTTCCAATCGCTACCGGATCGCAGTGGCAGTCAATGCGACGGGCCAGGGCGTGGGCCAAGGTCAAGGGCAAGGTCCAGCATAATTTTTGGTGGCAGCATGTTCTACCGACCGTAGAACAAGACCCATGCGGCCATCAAACCCGCACTCTCGACTCTCCACCAATGGGTTGAAGAATTATCCGCCACGGTTTTGGCTGCTCCTGTCATTTTACGGCGCGCAGCCCACCCAAGTCGTGCCAGTTCCTCCCCAGCGGCCTTGGCTGTGTTTTGCAAATGGACCGTGAAGCCGCCCTCGGCATAACTTTTGCAGATTGCGTATGCCACAGAATGGGTGGTTTGTCCAGATCCTTGCGAAACCACCCAAACGCTGGCGGTTTACCCATGTACCGCCAGCCCACCCACGGCCGCCCATGCGCGCAGTCTTGATCTTGTCAGCAGATTTTTGATTTTTCTGGTGTCGTCCCTGGGAGCAGGATGCACGCTCGGACGGCCGCCGTATTGGCTGCCCGTGTCTACGCACCACCTGTCGGCTGCAAGCATGTACTGAGATAGTCGTGCGTATCGACTGGATTAGTCGCTTCGGGCACGTTCTACGTTGGGTTTGGCGGTTATGGGCGCCGATCGCTGCGGAAGAACGGCCTTACAGTGTCAAGCATGGGTGGCTTGCGATCATGGCGCTACCCTGCAGTCGACGAGATTCACCCGTCACAGCCTTGCGCAAACGACTTGTCTGGCCACAGATCAGACAGCCACCATGGCCACGAGCGTTTCTGGCTTGACGTGACCTGTCACCACCGACTGCCAGCGACCCGACGGCGTTGCACCACCACGCACCAGGAGCCTTCGAGAAACAGCACCGCTGCTGCAGTGCTACCAGGGCCGCCCCGGGCCGAGCGTGTGGGCAGAGACACCTGTGTGTGTAGTGTGTGTAGTGTGTGTGTGCGTGTGGGCGTGCCTGTGTGCCTGTCACTCCCCCAGCGTCACCACCAAGAAAGCTCCTCGCTCCACGGCCACTGGGCGCTTGCCTCGACTATACCGCTGTTGCGACCGCTACGACTGATGGCGCAGGTGTGGGCGCAACTCGCATATCCACCCATCTATGCGCCGTTCGCTGGTCGGTGCGCGCCTGCTGCTGCTGCTACTGCTGCTACTGCTGCTGCTACCATCCATGACGGCTGAAGGGACATGTCCATGCGCCTCACAGGCGGGCGCCATGGGCGGCTCCATGATCCAGCGAGGCTGACGCAGCGCGTTCCTGACGCAATTACGGACAGCCGTTATGAGACACCTGCTAAGAGACGACTAGAGAACAAACTACGCCCATCACCACTGCGCCTATGCTCCCAGTGGCCACTCACGGATGGGTCTGCAGCGTGTGAAGTGGGCGTCGTTACTCGACAGTAGCATGGCACACGCCTCACCCCAAGTCCGACCTCACCACCACCACACCTCGCCCCCCCCTCGACCACCACCATCTCGTGCGACCATGGCCCGCACTAAAGCAGCAGCAGCAGCAGCACACACCCCGCAACTTTTTTCTAACAAGCGTTGCCGAGCCCAAGACGGCAGGGGTGCACAGCCATGTCCCCCAATCCCTGTCCCTTCTTGCATCAAGGTCCCTTGAGCTCCCGTTTGTGCTATGGCCATGCATTAAGCCAATAATGGCGCTCACATCTGCCTCGATGGACGATTGTTCGACGCCACGGATCAGACCTTGCTCGTCGGCGGTTTTCTCCACGCATCCATGAACAAGCTGCAGACTGCCCATGTTCACCCACTCGAGCAAGTATGGATACCACCCTGGCACCCAGCACACCTGATCCAGAGCCTTTCGATTCGCCCGCTCCCGCTCCGTCTCTTGTTCACAGCAGGCCCCGTCCCGAGCTACCGTATCCCTGTGTCCTGGACCTTTTTTGACTCCCTGCTAGCCTTCTTACCTCGTCACGCTTCTCGTTGTGTAACAAGCTGCTTCCAGATCCTCCCAAGATATCATGGGAGTCTGTCCATGCGTGGTTGGACCCTAGTCTTCGCTCTTGTCTTAACCTCGATATTATCCGGATCGTCGACAGTAGAGTGCCGTCAAGCCTTCTTGTCTGAATGATCTGTTCCCCTCCCCTGCTCTGCCGCTATTGCTGATATAGCCACCGACCGTTCCTGACCTGACTTACAAAGGCCCTGCTTGTCGTCTACTCGGCTTCATACTCTTCAGTCATCATAGAGCTAGCCGGCTGCTCATCATCTCACGCCTGTCAAGTCTCAAGCGCCCACTGCCAGCGTCTGTCTTTTTATTTTGGTCCTCGGTATCACATCCCCAACAAGCTTCTATTTCGAGCTCAACGTTGCACCGACACGCAGCACCCCCGAATCCTGTTGCGTCCATCTCATCAAATCGTTCAGCCTGGTATTGCATAACAGCAGTTCCAAGACAAAACCAAAGTCAAAAAAAAAAACGTACTTTCAGGCCGCAACCTTTACAGTTCTGTGTTGTGTCTGTTTGTGACAGCACCGTAACCTTGAACGCCCCGGGTGGTCCAGACCTCGCCCCGGCATTCAAGTATTACAGCCTCCTTTGCACCCAGCACGATCATCCGCCCCCAGTTCTGCACTGAGTCTGGGAACCTATCAGGCGTACTAGCTTTCAGTTGCATTGAAACTGCTCCCCTCTGCATTCATTTGTTGGGCCTCCTCGTGAACCAGCCTACCCCTCTTTTTTGCCCCCTCCGCGACATTCACGATCTGTGCCTACCGCAGGCAACAACAAAACCTAGTCACGCTACAACGTAAGTGACGAGACTCCGTAACTATACTCCTGGTACTGACTAATCCCGCCTCGCAGTAGTTGTAGCAGTGACCTAGTCAGCTTTTCTCCTAACAGAGTCTCATAAACGAAGTGCCAATGGTTGACGGAAACTTCATTATTCCCTTGTCTCCGCCTAGTTCGCCGCGCATGTCTGCGTACAGCGCGACGCCTGCAGAGACTGAGTGGCAGTCGTCTGACGTTCGAACACTGGAACATACTCCACCACATTCAGAGAGCGACATGGCGATGCTCCAAGCTGAAGTATCTGGTCACAATTACGATTTGAAGCGCCCTATGATGCGATCGCACAAGAGCTTTCCTTATTTACTCGATAACAAGAGTTTACTCAACAGCCGATCATCCTCTCCTTCTAGGCTGGACGAAATCGAGCAGCACGATGTGCCAAACATTACCTTTGGCGGCTCAGCGCCCACGAGCCCCATCTCTAGGATGACGCCACCCTCAACCAACGATGGCATGTCAGGCGAGAAAATGGAAGACCAAGACGACGATGTCATTCTTGATGACAAGGACGACATGGGTGAGAACGACATCAAAGACGAGGAAAGGCCACCACTATCCGCTGCAGAGATCAGGGCAGCAAAGCGTAAGATGAAGCGCTTCAGACTCACACACAACCAGACACGCTTTCTCATGAGCGAGTTTGCACGCCAAGCACATCCTGATGCTGCTCATCGCGAACGCCTTGCTCGTGAGATTCCTGGCCTCAGTCCCCGACAAGTTCAAGTGTGGTTCCAGAACCGGTATGTTCCCGTCACAGTGAACGATAAATAATTGCTAACACTACCATAGGCGCGCAAAGCTCAAGCGATTGACTAGTGACGATCGCGAGCGTATGATGAGGTCCAGGGCATTGCCAGATGACTTTGATATGGCTCAAGCACTGCACTCTCCATTTGGAAACCCCCATGGCTTGGGAACCCCCCTAGCATCACCTGGCTCATACAATCCAAGTTTCTCTGACGGAAATATGATGCGGCCGCTCAGCATCGACACGCTACGGCGAGGACCCCTCGACTCACACATGTCACCCACTGGAATCAGCCCAGCATTTGGTGGGTTTGCCTTCACTCCTCCACAATCAGCGACTGATACCCTTTCCCCCGTATCAGCACACGGAGACTCACCGTTTGGCTTCCCTTCTGCACCACTCGATACTAGCCCAAGAACATCGAACCCATTCTCGATGCCAGTCAGCGCCTCACCTGGGTACGCTGCTCACCACAGTATCCCACGCCTCACACTTCACGCGGACCGCATCGTAAGGAGCCGAGCGGAGTCGCTTTCGTCGCCCCTGAGAAGTAGCATGAGCTACTCGAACGGCACTGAAAGCCTGAACGGGTCGGCTGACTCGCCTCACCACTCTGATGCTCCTCGATCTTCGTACTCGAGCTCCATGATGCCCTATGGTATTGGCTACTCATACGCACCAGTTCCGGGCTTCCAGGCATCCAGCTCAAACAGGATGCGCTCCTTCTCCAACGGTGTACCTCGCCGTATTGAATTGAGCACGCACTACACCCCAAGCCGTGGCAATTCGACACCCCAAACCGCACATTTCCCGTCGTACTCTGGCTCGCCCCTCGTAACGCCACAGAGTTACGCCATGCCCCAACTCAGCGCGCCGCACCACATGAGCACCTTCCCCAATTCATACCTCCGCAACGACAGCACACACAGCGAGCAGTACCCCGGCGTTGGTTCCGTCCTGGGCGAAGTCATTGAGCACTCGAGCCACAGCCAAGACAATGACGATTCAAACGACCAAATATCCCAGTCCTATTAAGAGGAAAAAATAAAACAAAACGCACATAAACAATTTGTTTGTTTCAGTTTGTTCTAGGTGGGGAGAGGTGGTTTTGCTCTCCGCTATCAGCAGGCGTTTTGTGCATCAAGTGTGTTGTGGGTGTGTGGGCCGGCGGGATGCAATGTGTGTCAGCCAAAGCCGTGCAAACGCGGCAACATATCGGCACATTTTCATCGCCCGTCACGTGTGGCCACCACCGCCGTCACCGTCGCCGTTGGCCGTTTGCCATTCCCCACATGCACACTACTACCAGTCAGGACTTTACGACATGACGGCTGTTTGCTTTGGACCATTCGTCCGTGATTTGCTTTTTCGCTGTTTTTGCTTTTCCTCTTCGGGTATCTTGGTGGCTGTTTCATACTGTTCTTCATGGCCGATGGCGTAGAACGTCAGTCTGTCTTTGTCTGGAGCGGGATTATCCTTTATCCTTGTCCAAATCATGTCTCTTCTTTTCCTCTTGGACATCCACTCAACAGAAGCTCGCTTAGCGGTGGCGAGCGCTGCTGGTATACCCTTCTATTCTACTGTATGTATCTCTATCATTCTGTTCAAAGCTTGCTTTTATATCGCCCAAACATCACTATATCTACATGTTATGTTTAATGGTGTGGTTGGAACTCACATCAAAAGCCCGGGCGCGGGGGTTCTCTCTCTTCTCTTTTTTCTCTTTTCCAATTGCGCGCTGGCTAGCTTGGGAGGAACAAGGATTCACGGTTGTTAACAGGGAAAGGGACGGACGGAAAGGAAACAGCTTTTGAAATTTTTGCCTTTGTACATTTTCCCACTTCCTCTTCTTGTCTTCATGTTTGTCTTTTTTTGCAAAGTTTTACATATACTTAACGACTATACTCCGTGCTGCGCTGCTGCAAAACAGCATCAACCCAGCCACGAACCACCACATAAACATAACTACATAAACACAAAACTCCAAAACAAAACCCACATCAATATTCAAATCAGTACTTAGCCAAAACACTGCGCTCCACTTCCCATTCCCGCACATGCACACAGAACACCAAGCAAACCCACTTCCATACATGTGCACAAAAAGACCAGAAAAACCAGTCCACCAACCCAACCACAAATCCCAATGATGAAATAATACATAGTACATGAGTAATACCCCACACTCCCCCTTCCCCATCCCATGCCACTACATACATAGCCGTGCATATGCAACGCAAGCCGCAAAGTGCCCCCCCCAGAAAAAAAAATCCCCCTTTCTCATCGCAACACCCGGATATTACCAGCACAAGCTACGTCTGCACCGTTTGTATCTCAGGGCGCACTACATACCGTTGGAAAAAAAACTTGTCAGGCATGACCGACCCCCTGGTTCACGCAGCCGTCAGAAAGAGAGACAGAGGGCCCAAGCAATGCCAGCGCCTGCAGCTACAGCGGCGGGCGAGATGGACCAGGGAATATCGGAACATAGCTTGTATATCCAAGCGACGATAATTGAAAAGTGGAAATAGAAAAAATTCAGCACGCAACGCAACGCAACGCACGAGCAAAGTAGCACGCACGCACGGTGGGTAAGTGAAGGGGTTCATCGCCACCTCCTTGAATTGCGAGGGGTGTGGAATACAATACGTAGTTTTACCTAGCCTGCCTAGCCTAGCCCAGAGAGAGAGAGAGAGAGGACTGTAACAATCCTAGACGAGCGACTATCGGGAGATTCTCACACACACACACACCGCAGCGCCGCCCGAACAAGACCAGCCAGCCACCAGCCTAGGTACAGAGCGAGTGTGTGAGAAATTGAACAGGCAGGGTGGGTGGGTCATACTGTGTAGTGAGTGGGCACACAGACACACGAAAAAGCACGGATGTTCAAGGCAAAGTGAGCAAGGTAAAAGCCTACCTTACCTTACCTACCAACCTACCTGGCTGGAGTCTTGCTATCTTCCCCACCGATCACACACACACAGACACACAGACAAGAAAGCCAGCTACCGGCTTGACAGCACGCCAGATCCGAAACCTGGGCCCAACTATCCAGCTTTGGGGACTGGTGCGTGGGTAGCGGTCGGTAGTTAGAGTGGATAAAAAGAGCCAAAATGGGATGGGGTAAGGAAGAAGACAGTGTGTGTGTTCGTTCGAGAAAGACAAGGAACAGCGCGCGCGTAGAAGGGCTAAGAGGGGAAAAACACTAGAATCCAAAAAACCACTACTACCACTGCCACTACTACGTACTCGCCCAGTGAGGATCACCGCGTCCCTGAAGCTGCAAGTGTTGAAGCGAACCATGGGGCTAGCTGACTGACTGTGACTGACTGGTTGGATGAGTCCCCGTGTCAAGGCGCGAAAAAGCCTGTCATGACGCGAAGAATCTTCCGTACAGAAGAAGCTTCGATGGCTTCTTCGTCGTGTCGATCGTCCCGCCATTACCCCTCCTCTGCAATCTAAGTTGCCTTTTTTTTCGAGCCGCAATGGCTACTGGGTGGTGGGAAAGGCTCGACATCAAAAGGCAAGGTCAACTCAGGGTTTCTCCACACAATACTCTACCCCAGACAAAACGCAGTGGTCCTTGAAGAAATTTCGGCTTCTGAGTTCCCAGGAACCGACTGTGGTAGTGGTGGTGTGGTGTGTGGGTGGGTGTGGATTATGGGTTCGGTACTAGCAATCCGTAGATGAAAGGCCATGGTGTGGGTGTGTCTGATGCATGGGTTGGAAGATTTGGTCGCGGTGGCTAAATTGGCAAGGGAAAACCAGTAAAGGGTACCTGGCACTGTGCACACTGGGAAGAGAGACGACTGGGAAGGGGGGGACTTTACTCGGCGAGGGGTCCTTGCGCATCGAGTCATGGGACAAGCAAGAGGGATTGTACACGTAAAGAAAAAGAAGCGCCTTGGGACTATCATCAGCACGATGCGCAAACGCCCGTGGCCTAGGATCTGCATTTTGCGGGGAAACTTGGAGGGCGGCAGGTTGGTGTCATAGGTTCGCTTTTTGCGGCTTGCAGGCCTGCATATATGTGTGTCTGTATTGATGCTTCGTGGAAAAAGTGGCAGGGATGAGTAGCTATCCAGGGCACGCACCCAGAATGCGAGACACCGATATTGCATCTTTGGCGTCGTTCGCAGGGAATGTCATGCTAGATGTGGATCTTAACGTTATTAGAGTTATTAACGGCTGTGCTGGCATTCGGGAAGCATTGATTGCAGATAGATTGATGAGGCGCCAGCGAGCCGCCGGCGCAAGCTGTCGGTGGGTGCACATCTTAGGCTTAATAGAGGCTGGGCATAGCGGACGTTTGACGAATTAGGAGCTAGTAATCCATCAATTTTCCAAGCGGGTTCGAGAGCTTCGAGAAGGGCTAACAAGACAGGGTCAAGTGAGTGTGCTGAAAGGGCAATGCTAGGCTAGCAGCGCAGTATGCAGGATCTGATAAAAACACTTGAGCGTGTGATCTGATGATCGACCGACATACTACGTATGGTACGCTGAGGCTTCTTTGGGGTGCATGGCGGTGTGTGTGATAAGCCGTCTGGACGTTTCCCACGTCTCTTGCAACTTCACCTATCAACCAAGTCCCGACCATGCGGTATCACAAGGGAGAGAGTGGAGAGGGTTGGAGCAGTCCACCCGAACCCTCAGGTCATCACCATGGGCCAAGTAGGACCTCGCCGTGACAATGAGAAGGGCCATCCAGGCAGCCCTTGGATGTCAGTCGCCGCAATGCGGTGCGCTATTCCGGGCGTTCCTGCCGCTTGCTTCCTGGTACCCCGTCCAGGGCAGGGTATGTCGATGCAGCTAGCAGCATGACAGCGCCTTTTTTGCAGCGGAGTCTCTCCGTCTAGTCTTCACCATGGTGTTCACGTCGGTCTAACCGCTGAACTAGCCGGAGGATAAGGGAATGGCGTTGTCAAAGCAGGGCCTGGCAGTGTCCGTGTGGTGCAGGTACACACGCGCCATCATCGCATCGCCCGTATCGACTTGTGACGACTTGACAAGCTCAAGGCGTCCGGCACGCCGTGCCTGAGTTGACAGAGAGGGTTTAGACGCAAGGTAAACATCCGAGTCCGACCATCCATTGTGCTGCCCATGCCGGCTGAAGTCGATGGTTCGATAGGAAGATTTCGTCTGCAAAACATGCCGAGCACACTGCCCTCGTAGATGCTATTGGCCTGACCCAAAGCCGAAGGGATTGTGTGGAGGAGCGAGACAAGACGAGAATCACTGGGATGCCGGGGGTCCAGAATTGGGGAGGATTGGGAGAGGCCCATACGGTGTAGTGTGTCATGGCCCTGGTGGGATGGGGGGGTTTGTTGGGGAGTGGGATGGTTGCTGCACGGTGGGAGGCGCTATTGCTGGTCCCCCATTCAGACACGGGTTGGACCGTCTGGGAAGCTGAGGTGGGTGAGGTGTGGGTGTGGACTGTGATGGGGGAGGCAGGTCACGTGAGGCGGCGGCGCTGGCGGACCTTCCCTCCCAGTTGGGGCCTCGCATTGCATCTGTTGGTTCTCACATGTCAGCAAGGGTGCGGCAATGGGACGCACTGGCACGACTGGCACGGCTGTGTGGACTGTGGAGTGCGGCGGCATGAGGGCTGATGTTACTTTTGGCAGCAGTCGACCAAGTGAGACTGCGCGCAGGCATCATGGCTGCATTGGCATGCCTGAACGAACGTCTCAACAAGCAACCGAGGCCCGCCGACGACGTGAACCCTCACCACCTGCAAGGCCAGCACGCCCACCGGCATGACGTTGTCGGACAGGCCAAGCTACCCACACAGCCATGATGATGATAGACACAGACACGCCCAAGCTGCTGGACGGGAACGGCTGGGAGACGGGAAGGAGTGACAATCGTCCTTGGTCCCGCATATCACAGTCACCCATTTCCCCACCTCCTGCCATAAAGCGACACAGCAAAAGCGTAGCGGAGCCTCGCAGGCGGCCGTCATGCGAAGTCGATTTTGGCTTCAGCCCGTCTCTTTCTGTCTGCCCTCGCTTCCAGCAACCTTGGGGCCATGGCGTCGTTAGTGCCCGAGATGTCCTGCTCACTAGCTGAGCCTATGTGGTATTCTGAGCGGCCAGCGTTTGGAACGCCCCTCCTCCCTCGACGCCGCCGCCAATACGAAGCCGCTCGACACCACTCGCACTCGGAACTGGTGGGCTTTCAACAACACGCTTTGACCGATGACCGTGTCGGAGGCCTTCGGAGGGCCTACGCAATGCGGAAGTTGACGAGCCAGGCGTTGCAGGGCTGCGCATGAGAGGGTGCAGGTACCCAGTGTGGTAGCAGATGGTAGCGAGAGGTGGAATTTTTCTTTGGTGGCTGGCCTGCCGTCGCCTGGTCGTTCAAGTAATGCCTCTCCGCTCTCGGACAGCCACTCACACACGCCCTCTTTGCATTTTTGCGCTGTCCTTTTCAGATATCGCGTAGACGGTCCGTCGATCGCTGTGAGGCTGCGCAGCTCTGACGGAAAGTCGGCAACAAGCAAGCGTCGCTGCTGTAGCTGTAGCTGTAGCTGTAGCTGCTACATAACCTGCCATGGACGCTGCATATCGTTTCTGCACACCCAGAGTCAGGTTCAGTGTTGTGGTTGTGACAAGTCGCCTTGGGCAATTCACAGCCAAAACCTAGTGGTGCGCCATGGAAACTCAAGTTTCGATGTGTCTGCCATGCCGCGGTGCAACGCATAATAGTCCATGGTCGCGTAAACACCATCCCATAGCCGACATGTCGGTTGCCTGCAATCCACAGTAGATGTTGGCGCTGTTTCGAGGCCAGCCATGTTGAAGTTTGAAACGTGGTGTGCAGAGCTGCTGTGCTTGCACCAGAGATCCGCCAGCTGGGCGCAGCCAGTGTCACAACATGGCGGGCTGTATCACCACCACCGGCACGGGAGTGGCATCTGATCCAGCTGCTGTGCTCCCATCGAGTTACCGTCGGGATGAGCCATGTACAGTTACCCAGTTGAGTGTTTGGAAATGATTCATTCTCGTCAGCATCCTGTCATGACTCTGATGCTGAGTTGTCATAGGGTGCATGCAATATGCGGAATTGCCAGCGCTCGCCTCGTCTCTGGTAATGCTTGTGACGAGGCTGGTATATAATTAGGATGCTGGAAGACTTGTCGTCATTACGGCTTGCAAAGATGATGAGAGCGAATTTACGATTATCTCATAGTCGATGATGGTCTAGCAGCGAAAATAGCTTTCGTCGCTGCACTTGCACCACACACAGGTCGTCAGGCAGCAATGCTCACACTACTCCACACGCATCGTCGACCCTATCTTCCAACGTCGCGTGTTTCCTAGCCAACACAACTCTCGAACGGTGCACGAGTCAATTGTGGCTTCTAGAAACAATTAGCACTCGATGTATCGAAAGTTCAAGTGCACGGCCATGTCGATTTGTCTACGAATAGGGGCCTAGCCGATTCGCCTCTTCACGTGAATGGTCCGCCCAAGAAACACCGTCATAGTGCATACACACGCATGGGAGACGTCAACCCGCTCGGCAATTTTTTTTTCTCGATGGTGGCGGGGTAGGTGAAGCTGGAAGAGGGGAGCAGAAGACCACCGGCCGTAACTTTGAAGTTCTGAGCTTACGACAGCCATGGAAAAGGGGATTGTGTCAGAGCTTGCCCTGTTCTTGGTGGTCAATCCTCCACTGCTGCGACTGGGCACGAGTCGGTGCGACGAGCCACAAAAGGAGGCACACGACGGATGCAGTTACAGTGCCAACGACAGGGCAGAGCTGGACTCGGGCGTAGATATGGCCCCTGTGAAGGACAGCATTTGTGCCAGTACAGTCAAGAGGAAGAGGTGAGTGGTGTCTGCCTGTGACAGCCTTGCTGCCATGTTTGCTGGCGACGTGAGCAAAGCCATGGCTTCACTGGTCGACATTCCTGAGAAAAGAAAAGCACCGGGTGGTCCCACATGCAATCGAACCATCCATCACGAGCAAGAGCCACGTCAATGCCCGGGCAGGGCGAGGCGCAGCGGCAGTGCAGTCGGTGATGATGCTGATGATGTTGATGACATATTGGGTCAGTCATGGGCAGCCTTCGTTTTGGTGAGGAAGCGCGCCGCCTGCCCAATGGTGGTGGTTCGTTGCTCTCGCACGCAGAAGCGAACATGCAGTATAGACAGCTATCTACATAAAAAAAAATATTGAAGCCATGAGAACTGACTGCAAGCGGTGACTGGAAAGCACAGCGCAAACACCAGTGCAGCAAGCAAACCATAACCCAGGGCGAGCAATTCCATTTGGGTGTTGTCGTCAGGATCCCCAGGCAATAGGTGACCCAGATGCGGCCTAGCGAGTTTGTGGGCCGCACATCCCAACATGACCGCACATTTTTCTCCTTCTCCTCACATCCATCGTTGAAGTTATCAACACCACCCCTCACGCAGCGGACTCAGTGATATTCACGCGAGCCGCTTGCCATTTCACAGATCCGTCTGTTGAAATCCTCCCCGGAGCACCTGTCACGACTCATTTCACTCTCGCAGTGAAAGCGCTCGGACAGCCTCCCCCGTCGCCCTATTCTTCAGGAGCCGACCACATCCCTTCCTTTTTTTCTGCAACCTTCGATTCTGCCCTTGGAGTCGCGCTCTTTGCAGACTCTACTTTGCAGACTCCCCCCCGCCTGCGCGAATCCGAGATTCAGCGCCCGCCACACGCGCACTCGCCCATCGCCCACAGAGGACGCCACCGCCTCTCCTCCCCTCAACCACCCCGACCAGGTTTCTAATGAGTGCATCCATCAACAACGCGCAAACCCCCACGATCGCCGCTTCCTCGACCGCTGCCGCCGCGAACAGCTCCTCTTCTGGATCGTCCGCCAACGTGGCCGCTGGATCGGCTCAGCCCACTGCCCGCAGCTCTTACGCCAACGCGACTCAGAAGAACTCTTCTCCGACAATCGCGTCTAGCGGAGCGCCGCCCGTGGCAGTGGGTGCCTCGCAGAATGCGCACCATGGCAAGAGCTCTTCTGTATCCCCGGTGAACGGGAGCAGCGCCATCAAGCCTGCCATCCCCACCATGCCTGCCATTGTAGGCGGCGGCCCCAACGGCAATGCCGCTGGCGACCACAGCCGCAAATCCTCTGTCCATATCAAGCAGACTCCCCCCACCACCGGCCCTCCCTCTGGCATCAAGTTCGGTTCGCTCGCTGGCTCCCCTGCCCCAGCGCATGCTTCACCCGTCGTTCAAGGAGGTAATCTGAACATCCAGGCCCAGAACCCCCGTGTCGCCTCACCAGCACACTCACCCTCGCCTATCCCAACTCCCATTTCTGGAGGTCCCAAACCGGATGGTCTTCCTACTCGACCAAACTTGGTCTTTGGTGGGCAAGGCGGTGATTCGGCGGATGCCAACGTAAGTTTGCACTTCACCCATGGTTCACGAGTTGCAATCGACCAGAATAATTCACTGACCCACCTTCAGGCTCGCCCTATAAACATGCCTGCCCAGCACAATTCGCTCCCACAGCCCCAGCACTTGCGCCGCGAATCTTCTCAATCTGCACATAGTGATATGAGCAACTCTATGAATCGTGGTTATCCACCCCAAGGCGGACGAGGCCGTGGCTTTGCACCCCAGCAACACTACAACCCAAACATGAACAACCACTCGCCACAGCCATACCGCTCAGTGCCTCACCAGCATTTGGGCGCGGGTGGCCGCGGCATGCCCCCTGCCTTCCAGCCTTCAGGTCCCATGCAATCAAACTCACCTTACCGTCAAAATCGCAGCCCAGCCATGACGCCCGCCACTATGCATCAACAGGCCCAGTATGCTAACCCCGGAGCCATGCCCTACGGTTATCAAGGCCAACCTTACGGTCAGCCGGTTCGTATTCCCTCCTCTTATACCTCCAGTTTTCTTCCAGTATTAAAGTCCAGCAAGCCGGTTCACACCGGAACTGCGACGAACATGTCTCTTCCAAATTCTCAGTCTTCAGTCTCAAAATCTTCTACTCTTCCAGCAAAAACTTCAGACCCCGATTTTAGGGTTCCTCTCAACCAGATTAATTCTTTCTTTCAAAAAATCGACCCCCCTTTCTCTTCTTCGACTCCCGACTATAATCAGTATCTAACAATGCTTCCGAACCAGAACATGTACGCTCCCCAGCCTGGCCTTGATCCATACAATGGGTATTATGCCCAGAACTATGGTCTTCAACAGTCCATCCACGCACCCTTCGTCCCCGCCAGCCCTGGCCGCACTCATGGTTTCCCTCAGCAAATGCAGACTCCTTACGGCGTGCCTGGTCCCTACGGACAGCCACCACAAGCTCAGAGCATGTCTCGCACCCCTTCAAACATTTCTGAGCGCCCACCATCTGCTGTACCACAGCCATCGACCCCTGCTATGACCAACGTCAATCACATTTCCCACACCCATACTCCCAGTGTCACAGCGGCCAGTCCTGCTCCCAGCTCTACCTTTGAGCGGCCCAAGAAGCAAAGCAAGGCTATCGTGATTAAGAATGGTAATTTCTTCCCCTCCCCCATCATGTGGAACTATGCTCACCAAAGTTTAGCCGACGGACAAGTTGTTGATTTCAACAAGCCAAAGGACTCTGCTGCTCCTGCTGCAGCTCTTGCAGCACCTGGACAACCCAGATCGCCTGCTATCGCCGCCACACCCACCCCTCCACCACGAACTTCAAGCGCCACTGATTCTACTCGCACTGAAGAGTCTGCCGCTAAGACAGCGGAGGAGAAGAAGTCAGACTTCGTCAAGCAATTCCAAGAGAAACTCCGCCTACAAGCAGAGGGCGAAGCGAAGGCCAAGGAGGCTTCTGAAGCCGAGAACAAGGCTGATGTTGAAGCCAAGCAGAAAGCTGAAGCTGAGGCAAAGGCAAAGGCCGAGAAGGAAGCCAAGGAGAAGGAGGAGGCCGAAGCTGCTGAGAAGGCCAAGGCAGAGGCTGAGGAGAAGAAGCGTCTCGAGGATGAAGAAATGGAGCGCATGATCGCCGAGATGGAAGAGGAAGAGCGCAAGCGTGAAGAGGAAGAGAAGCGTTATGCCGAAGAGAAGAAGAAGAAGGCCGAAGAAGAGAAGGCGAATGCGGCAGAACGTGTCAAGGCTGAGGAGGAGCGCCTACGAAAGCTCGAACGTGAAGCTGAAGAGGCAGAAGCAGCACGCGAGTCGGAAACTCCTGAGCAAAAGGCTGAGCGTGAGGCCAAGAACAAAGCTCTCTTCGCTGGTCTCAGCAAGGCCAAAATCGGCCCTGGTGCTAATGCCACCGAGGACGATGCCAGCGAGTCTACTCCTGCAGAGGCTGCACCAGTACAGGCAAAGCCCGCAATTGCTGCGAAGCCCAAGCCATCTGCTCTCAAGCTCGATACCGTCAAGCCAGTCGAGCCAGCGCAGCCTACCGCAGGCATGCAGTCGCTCAAGTCTGCTCGCTTCCTTCAAGTCAGGAGTGAATTGGTCAACTACCCCGAGGGTGTCTTGTCGCCAAACCCTGCCCTGAATGCTGGTAACAAGACTAAAGGCCGCACCTATGACAAGGACTTCTTGCTCCAATTCCAGGAAGTGTTCAAAGAGAAGCCTTCGACTGATTGGGACCTCAAGCTCAAAGAGACTGTTGGCGATGGAACCGATTCGGCTCGCCCACAATCAGCTCGCACTCCTTCCATGATGGGCGGGAGGCAGCCATCCCGCTCAGGCGCCGGTCCAGGCAACGTCATGGGCCAGTTCCAAGGCTTCCCTACTGGTCGCACTCTGCCACCTGGCACTACTTCTCAGCAACGTTTCGAGCAAGCTACTGGACGTGGCCCTATGACCAACCCTCTTGCTCACGTTGTCATGGGTGGCGGCCGCGGTCAATTCCCAATGGGAGCTCCCATGGCTCGCAGCGGTTCCTACACCAACATGCCTCACGGTGGACCCAACTCACCTCGTGTCGGAAGCTCTCGTGGTAAGGGTGGTAGCCGACGTGGTCCAAGCAAGAACGAGGCTCAAGAAGCCAAGGCCATGCCTCTCACCGCTGGCCAGCAAGTCAAGGAACTTGAGCGTTCGCAAACTGGATGGAAGCCTCAAAGTCTCACCTCTACTGCGCCGCAACAAACCTCTGGTCACATGGCTCCTGATATGGTGCAACGTAAGGTCAAGGCTGCTCTCAACAAGATGACTCCCGAGAAGTTCGACAAGATCTCGGACCAGATCCTCGAGATTGCTGCTCAGTCCAAGGATGAAACTGACGGTCGCACTCTCCGTCAAGTCATTCAGCTTACATTCGAGAAGGCTTGTGATGAAAGCCATTGGTCATCCATGTACGCCAAGTTCTGCAGCCGTATGTTGGCAACCATGAGCACCGAGATCAAGGATGAGAATGTCCGCGACAAGCACGGTAATCCTGTTGTCGGTGGTGCCCTCTTCCGCAAATACCTCCTCAACCGCTGTCAAGAAGAGTTCGAGCGTGGTTGGGAAGTCAACCTCCCCGAAGCTCCAGAGGAAGGCAAGGAGGCAGCATTGTTGTCTGACGAATACTACATCGCCGCTGCCGCGAAGCGTAAGGGTCTTGGTCTCATCCAGTTCATTGGTGAGCTCTACAAGCTCGGTATGCTTACCCTTCGAATTATGCACGAGTGCGTGCTCAAGCTTCTCGACTTTGAGGGTCTTCCTGATGAGGCTGCCATTGAGAGTTTGGTCAAACTTCTCCGCACCGTTGGAGCTACCATGGAAAGCGCCGAGGCTGGCCCTAAGATGATTGGCATGTACTTTGAACGCATCGAAAAGGTCATGAACATGGAGGGTCTTCCTTCACGTCTTCGTTTCATGTTGCTTGACACCGTCGATATGCGCAAGGCCGGATGGAAATCCAAGGACAGCCTCAAGGGCCCCAAGACCATTGCTGAAATTCATCAAGAGGCGATGGCCGCTCAACAAGCTGCTGAGATGGAACGCACACGATCGCAGCGTGGTGGCGGTGGAGGTGGTCGCGCTCAGATGGGCCGTGGCGATGCTCGCTCATTCTCTGGCGGTGGTATGATGCCACCACCAGACACCGGCGGTCGCGTACAAATGGATGACCTCCGCAAGTTGTCCAAGGGCGCATCAGGCCGAAACATGAACACTGGAGCGGCTCTCGGTCCCTCCATGCTTGGTAGCCGCAGCGGAAGCGGTAGACGTGGCCTTGGCCCTGGCATGATGGGTGGTCGCGACGAATCTGGTAATTCCTCGCGAACTGGTACACCACCAGTGCAGAAGGAGAAGGAGTCAACTGCACATGCAAATGCTTTCAGGTAAGCCTTCAGGAAAGGTTTTTCTCACAACCCAACATATTAACGATAATCAGTGCGCTTGCTGCTCTTGAAGATGCTGCCGATGTCAGCTCCCCTCCCCCAACCACTGAAGACTCTACGACTACTGCAGAGGCTAAGCCTTCCGAATGATCACCTTCTTCTCTTCGTTCGAGTTCGTGGCGGCAATACCCTATAGACGACACCGCACGCGGTAATTTAATCGCTTGTTTCGTTGCATAGACTTGGGGCATCATCAGCGAGCACTGTATTGCATTTCATGGGGGTTTCCTTTAGTGTAACCTCAAGACTGGTGGGTTCAAAAGTTTCTTGTTGTCGGGCTACGCATTCAAGACAGGCTGGGATGGTTGATTAGACCAATTCGGCCAGCGTTCCGGAGCTTCGGCAACTGTTCTTGGGCTTACCTATGACGGCGTTTGGGTTTGAAAAGATCGCTCATCAGACGCTTTTCTCAGCGTCTTACGGAGTGAAATGGGCTCTGGCTTTACTACCCCTGTTCTTTATTCGTCCTTTCCAGCAGTTGCACTTTATGCGGAGGGGGCAGAGTGGTCCTTTTCCAGAATTATCATTGTTTATGTTCATGCTGTTCCGTGTTCGTTCTCTTGAAAGATTGACATGGAGAGGTCGCAAAGAATGATACGATTGACGACCCGGCTTCGGCATGCTTCGTCTTCGTCTGCGACAGGACAAGAGTATGTATGTGAAAGCTCTCGATGTCAGAAAGACTTTGTGTGCATAATTAGAACAGATGTCAATGACAAGTATATTTCAATTTACTCGTGCTTTATGAGTGGTGTTATCAGAATTTCTTAAGTTGTAATGATCGTACTCGATAGAACCGGTTCGCAGCATGCAAGTCTTTTCCAGATCTGCACTTCTAGCTTATGATGTGATGTGAATCTCGCCGATCACCGCATTCCGCATTCCAGAGAAGATCTACCATGTCTTACAAGTGAGGGGCGTAGGGCAGGTAAGGCAGGCACCAGGGACAGGGGTTCGAGGGGTAAATCGAGAGTTACGTCATACCAACGAGACAGATGTATATCAACGAGCATCACCTTGAAATCACAACACCATACGCACCTATAAATCAATCGATCTTCTAAATCTTCGGAAATCCCATCTACGAAGAACATCATTCACAATGTCCGACCAAAACACCAACCAACAACCTCAAGAGAACCAGCAAAAAGGTCTGTACCCAATCCATCAAGTCCAAAACCTTTACCTCCCTCTTCCTCTTCCCCCTCCCTTCCCCACACCCTCTCAATTTCAATTCTAAATCTCACAACCCCTCAGGTTTCTTCTCCACCGCCACAACAGGCCTAGGCAACACCCTCGGCGCCGCCACATCGACCCTCGGAAAAGGCGTATCGGGCGTGACCACTGCAACAGGCAACGTTGTTTCCGCAGCGGGGAAAGGCGTGGGCGATACGGTTACGGGGGTGACGCAGGGGTTGGGGGATACTACGAAGGGTAAGTTTTTTTCCTGCTTTTTTGGTGGGTGGCGTGGAGTTGGGGGAGGGAGTGTGTTTTATATGTGGATGTTTAAAGTGGATGTGGTTAACGAGTGTTGTAGCGGCGGGCAATTTTGTGGGGGATACGACGAGTGCTGGGGGGAAGAGTTTGGGGGGTGCGGGTGGGGAGAAGAAGGAGTAGGGTGTTGGGATGGAAGGTGGTTGAGGGGACGGATGAGGATGTGAGATTGAGGGGAGGGGAAGTGAAGTATAGCATTTTGAAAAATGGTCGATCTTTGATCGATGAATAAAACTGCCCATGAGGAATTAGAGCTATGTGAAAAATACCACTGCAATCTAAAAATAAAATCATACACAACTATATCAACAGACCTAAGTCCCCACCAAGCGCAATCCAACCTCCACCCTACACAATAATTTGTCACCCCCATCCCTCCCATCTTATCGATACCGCCTCTCCACTCTCCTTCCAAGCACCTCACCCAAACCCCCGGCATAAGTTTCCCTCTCAAAAAACCTAAGGCTCACAAACAAGGCGCCAAAACACCCCCTGTTTCGAGCCGCGTAAGTGCTTGTATGAATCCCAGGTCAGAGCTTTTCATGCCTTAGCACTTATTCCAAAAAGCCTTGTTGAAACCTGTTCAGTCTTGTCATAGTGTTGATCTTTTTGCTATGGTGTGAGACTAGCTCTGAGTGTGCTTTGGGCGGGTACTCTGTGTGGATGGATGGATGGGGAAGGAGGTGCGGGAGTGACATGTTCTCAAGATATGATTTGGAAATTGGATGTGTGAGGGAGAAAGCCAGTTCGACTGGTTTTTCCCTTGATGTGTGTATTTGACTAAGTTTATATGGCTGAGTGTGTGTATGTGTCTAAACTAGAGGGGGCTGTTCGATATCTCCTACTCCTCTCCCGTTCCGTTCTAAGGTGAACAGAAAATAGGGAGGGGAGAATGTACTACGTCCCTTGTATTTGTAAAAAAAGTGAATAGTAATACAAATCATCTACGAGCTGTCAAAGCTCATTTTCGTATGGTGAACTTGGTTTCGTCTTCGTACCTCCTTGTTGCTTTAGGATGACGAGAGTTTAAGCGCGGAAAGTAGTTGCAGTCCTCTTCTTCTGGTTTCCAATACCGAGGCCAAGGTTTTGGAGGAGGGCGTTGGCTCCACCGTTGTTGTTGGCAGCTCCAGCACCTTGTTTGGCACCACCGGCTGCACCACCGAGAAGGTTTCCGAGGCCGAGGCTTTCGAGGAGGGAGGCGGCGGCACCACCTTGTTGCTGTTGCTGCTGGCCTTGCTGTCCGTTGAGGAGCTGGAGGTTGTCGAGGAGGTTGCCGTTGTTCTTGCCCTTGCCGTCCTGACCATCGGCCTTTCCTTTACCGTCAGCCTTGCCTTTACCATCGTTCTTGCCCTTGCCATCGGCCTTGCCATTCTGGACACCGTCGGCGGTGCTGTTCTTGCCTTTTCCAAGGTCGGCGTTGTTCTTTCCCTTGCCATCGTTCTTGCCCTTTCCGTCATTCTTTCCTTTGCCGTCGTTCTTTCCCTTGCCATCAGCCTTTCCGTTCTGAACACCATCGGCAGTGCTGTTTTTGCCCTTTCCTACGTTTGCGTTCTGCTTGCCTTTGCCGTCATTCTTTCCCTTTCCCTTGCCCTTGCCCTTGTTCTTCTTGCCTTTGCCCTTACCCTTACCCTTACCAGCGGTGTTGTTAGCAGCAGCAGCGCCTTCAGTCAGGTTGGCAGCGGCAGCAGGGGCTTCGACGACTCCAGTAGCGTCTGTCAAAAGTCAATATCAAATTCTCAAGTACCAAGGTCATGAATACATACTACCAGCGGCAGCACCCTGCTTGGCTTGTTCTTGTTGACGGGCAGCATCTTGCTTGGCTTGTTGTTCTTGTTGAGCAGCAGCCTCCTTCTCAAGCTGGGCTTGTTGCTCAGCAGCCTTCTTCTCTGCCTCAGCCTTTTGCTTCTCTGCGGCATCAGCTGCTTCCTTGTCTTTCTTAGCCTACACAAGTTAGTACATGTTGTGGATTCAGGGGTAAAGCTGATCTTCGTGATGGAGAATACATACCTGTTCTTGAGCAGCTTTCTGTTCAGCTTGTGCTTGCTTCTCAGCCGCCTTCTTCTCAGCCTCTGCTTGCTTGGCAGCAGCTTGGTGTTCTGCAGCAGCCTTTTGTTCTGCAGCCTTTTGCTCTGCTGCTTGTTGCTCAGCAGCTTTCTGTTCGGCTGCCTTTTGATCTGCGGCTTTCTGTTCGGCTGCCTTTTGCTCTGCTGCCTTCTGTTCAGCGGCTTGTTGCTCAGCAGCTTTCTGTTCTGCGGCTTTTTGGTCAGCAGCCTTTTGATCAGCAGCGTTCTGGTCGGCGGCTGCTGGGTCTGCAGCTGCTTGCTCCTTTTGCTGTGCGGCAGCATCTTCAGCCTTTTGCTGTTCAGCCGCTATATCTAGCATTAGCATGTGGTTTCCGATATATCTTGTAGATGTTCTTACCACCAGCAGCATCCTTCGCGTTCTGCTCGCCCGCACCAGCATTCTTATTCTTGCCCTTGCCCTTTGCCTGCTCCTCAGCATCGGCAGCAGCTTGACCGGCATTAGCAGCCTCCTCAGCAGCTGCGGCATTTTGTTCTGCGGCACCCTCGACATCAGCATTGGCGTTGCCCTGACCACCGCGTGCTGCAAGAAGCGCACCACGGAGCTTGAGAGCTCGCTTGCTGAAGTCAACAACAGCCGCTTCACGGCGTTCAAAGTTGGTTGATGGCATTACAACATCCTCTGTACCAGCAGCAACCACAGGCCCTGTGCCAACAAAGGGCTGAGGGGCTGCCGCTACCAAAGAGGTAGAAAGGAGTGTAAGAAGCGCTACAGTCTTCATATTGAAAGATTTATAAAGGATGGTGACTGAAGGAATGAAACGAAGCGTGTCAAACAAATAATGAGCACAGCTCGTAGATAGAAAGAAAGTAGAAAAGTAGTGCCCTGCACCAAAGAATGTTTGAATGAAGGAAGCTGGGCGTGACTTTCTCTCAGTCTGGCGACGATGACTTATATACCAACTTCATGCTTGCACTGTGTAGCATCGGAACATTTTGACTGAAGCAAGTTCCAAGAAGGATAAGGCCGTTCCCTGTACGAGGCGTTTGTCGCTCCCGCGTATATCACACACGCGCCGTTGGAGATGCCTTGATGAGGCGGCCAGGCCCCAAAAGAAAGAACATGGAATCCCCCACAATTCTCTCACAGGAACAAGAAGCTTTGGCTCGGTTGACAGATGTAGCTAGGATGGGAATGGCATTGAACGTGCAAGCTTGGCTATAAACGGTCGAATCAAACGCATGAAGGGCTCTGTGCATGCTGGACGGGCGATGTCATGGTGGTCGAGGCGGTTGAAGATCGAACGTGGGGCGTTAGAGAACATGTTGCAGAGCTACCGGGGGAACAAAATGCAAGAAGACGCGGTTCCTAAACGCATAAGTTTGGTGTGTGACTGAGGCACACAAGCAAGCATGGGGTTTGAAGCTTGACCAGTTTCAGGCACACCCGTGCGCCAAGATTGAGCCTCACAACCTGGAGCCGCGTCGAACGAGTCGAGCAATGTTGGGATTTGGGAGCTGTTGGAAAGGCCATCACATCTGTAGTGGTTTCATTATAGCGCTTGATGGGCGGAACGTTGCAAAGTAAGACCTAGGGCGGCCTGGTCAAGAATTGCGGACAAGTATGTTTGACAGCTTGGCAGCATAACTTTGATTCGTTTTTGGCATCCTCTGATCCAATTTTCATCCTCAAATACTTAAAATTAGAATGGCAGGTCGATGGTGACGTGGTGCAAGCCGATCGACCTCGGATATCATTTCGTAGTGTCTTAACAGAAAGTGGTGGAGCAGATAGCGTAATGCAGCCCGGCGATCTCTGTCGTCTGTCCATGGATTTGGAAGACCATTTGTCCCACTCTTGATTGAAACTCGTCGGAATGGTTCTTGAAATCCTTTTCGTTATCCATTATGTTGCTTAGAGGTGCTGAACTTTCTCACGATGACGACTAGAAAGTCATGGCAGGTGCTCTATGCGCACGTGACCTACATGTGAAGATCTCCTGCGAGGTTCGGCGCATAGAAAGAGAGAGGGCGGAAAAGCTGGCCAATGACAGCCCCGATATGTCAAATCCGTCCTCGGCCGCTTAGCCTCGGTTGGTGAACTTTGGCATCCGTCATCGAGGTATCCGTCCAAGAATGGAGGTTTTTGAATCTCGCTTTCTGCCACAATTCGCTTGACACTGTTTTTGTGTAGGCAATCGCTAAGAGCGCGACCAGCGTAGCTACACATCATTTGTCGTTGTTTTTTGCCTGGCGCCCGCGGGACGCGTATAACGACAAATTTGCCGCAGTCATCACGATGGCCTCCAAATCAGTACCCGCAGCGTTTACACGGCGATTGTTGACCGCATCCCGCTCAAATCGCCTTCCTACTCGGAGCTTTGCATGCGCCACAGCACGATCGCAGAACTTGTGGGAATCATATCGCCCCGCTTTGCGAATTGCTGGTCAAAGGAGGGCTTTCTCTACGACCCCACGAACTCGGCTCGCCGAACAAGACGACACATTCGATCCCCGTTCAATCGAGCGCGAAGTAGATGAGGTCGATGTACTCATTGTTGGTGGAGGTCCAGCGGGTCTTTCTGCTGCCATCAAACTCAAGCAGATAGCAAACGAAGCTGGCAATGAGGATTTCCGAGTGCTATTGCTGGAGAAGTCTGGCGAGCTGGGCGACCACATCGTGTCTGGCAATGTTATTGAACCATCTGCGCTGGACGAACTACTGCCCAACTGGAGATCCGAGGATAACCCAGATCGCTTCTTTGATATCACACCTGCCAAGGAAGACCGTATGCGCTTCTTGACCAAGAACAGCGCAATTCCGATGCCAAAGCCACCACAGATGAACAATCACGGAAACTACATTATAAGCTTGAACCAGATGGTCAAGTGGCTCGGCGAAAGAGCTGAAGAGGTTGGTGTAGAAATTTATCCTGGCTTTGCGGCATCAGAAATTTTATATAATCACGAAGGCGTTGTCAAGGGCGTCGCCACAAATGATCTGGGCATATCCCGAGAAGGCAAAGCAAAGGACTCATTTGAGCGTGGTATGGAATTCCACGCGCGCGTCACTTTGCTGGGAGAGGGGTGCCATGGCAGTTTGTCAAAGCAAGTAATCAAGAAATATGACCTGAGAAGAGACAGCCAACATCAAACGTATGGATTGGGTATCAAGGAAGTATGGGAAATTCAGCCAGAGAAATTTCAATCAGGTCTGATAACCCACTCTATGGGTTATCCTTTGCCCAAAGATGCCTACGGTGGTGGATGGATGTATCATTTTGGCGAGAACCTTGTCAGCATTGGCCTTGTTGTGGGCCTGGATTACCCGAACCCATACCTCTCTCCATACGGTGAATTCCAGAAGATGAAACACCATCCACTTTACAAGGATGTTCTGGAAGGCGGCAAGTGCATATCATATGGCGCTAGGACATTGATTGAAGGTGGCTTCCAGTCGATACCAAAACTTGCTTTCCCTGGTGGCGCCTTACTTGGCGATTCTGCAGGCTTCGTAAATGTACCAAAGATTAAGGGTACACATACTGCAATGCGATCTGGAATGTTGGCTGCAGAAGCTACGTGGGATGCGCTGCAAGGTAACCAGGATGGTGGTACTGTCTTCTTGTTTGACTACGAAGAAAAAATACGCAACTCAACGGTATGGTCAGAGCTGAAGCAAGTGCGAAACATGAGGCCTTCCTTCCACAATCCTCTTGGCCTTTACGGAGGCATTTTGTACTCTGGGTTAGAAGCATATGTCTTCCGAGGCAAAATGCCCTGGACGTTGAAGCACGGCAAGCCTGACCATGCTGCAACCAAAACCGCAGATGAGTGTCAAAAGATCGAATATCCTAAACCAGATGGCAAGATTAGCTTTGACATCTTGACCAGTGTTAGCCGAAGCGGCACGAATCACGAGGAAGACCAGCCGTGCCACCTTCAAGTCAAGGACTGGGAAGCACATGCACAAAAGGAATGGCCCAAATACAAGGGTGTCGAAAACCGTTTCTGTCCTGCTGGAGTATACGAATATGTTGAGGATGAGAGTAAAGACCTCGGCGTCAGATTCCAGATCAATTCTCAAAAGTAAGATACATGTTAATCGTCGAAGGTTGCATACATGAAATGAGGCTAACAAATTAATAGCTGCGTCCACTGCAAGACCTGCGACATCAAAGACCCGACCCAGGATATCAATTGGCAGACTCCACAAGGCGGCGAAGGACCGAAGTATGTCCTCACTTAAACTCAGGTATGAATGGCTGTAGCATACGTTTCCCAGTAGGGACTAGGCGTTGGGCACGAAGCTACGTGTTGAATTGTACAATTAGCAGGGATCAAAATATATCATCAGTTGCCCAAAAGTGTCGCAGCCCAATATGAGCAACCTCAATTCACGAGGCACGTTTAGGTATCATTCATAATAGGGTACTTTTACTGTAACAGTAAGAAAGTAGGAACAGCATTCTCTAACCTCACTTATTCAATATTAAAGTAAAACAAGGCTGGCCAGGTAAATGTAAAGGCTACCATGGCGCATGGGGCAAACGTACCTAGTGACGTTGGTGGTTGCCAACAGTACGTTGTACACGTGACACAAGGTCTGTGCCCAAGCTTGGTCAGCAAGGCAGAGAGATGTTGGCTCCCATTCCCTACTTTCACTCATCTCTCCATCAACTCTTGCGGGACCACTTTATCAACCACTGCTCCCCGCTCATCAACCCCATCAACTCTCCACTTGCGCAAATACTCTGCGTGGTAATAATTTCGACCTCGTGTGCGCACCTTCTACACGTACGCGCTATACCGGCGCCCTGTTAGGTTTTCGAGCCCAAGGTCAACTCTGCCGACTTCCAGCGCCGCCACAAAGTCACATACCAAGGTACGACCTGTCGCCCGTATATCGCGCCCGTTGGAAACTCCCTGGGCGTCCTCTGGCTCCTGTTCCTGTTGTCGCGCATCCTGACTGTTGGTTACCTGCTACCGCATTGTTCTTATCTGCACCTCACGCCTCGGGCATTACCTTCTTCCACTGCTAGGCACTCATTTAACCATCAACATGCGCTCACCACCCCTCCAGGCTAGGTTATCTATAGGATCACTTCCGTTCTCGACATTACCATGACCGAGGTTTCCTCCACCCGCCTCTACCTAGGCAACCTTCCTCGTAATGCCACCAAGGCTGAGGTTGAGGCCCACTTTCAGACTCATGGAACCGGCGAAATCACTGAGATCAAACTCATGAACGGATTTGGCTTCATTGAGTACAAAGACGCTATGGACGCGCGTGATGTCGTTCCAGGTAAGATCATGTACTCTTGTCCGCAATCGAGCATTCACTAACTTTTTTCACAGCCTTCCGTAAGTTTTTTGCGCAACAAGGAAATTACTGCGAGACACTTGCCTGACTGTAGCACAGATGGATCCGATTTCATGGGCGAGCGTCTAATTGTTCAGTTCGCTCGTGGGTCTCGTGCTCGCAACGAGAATTTCACGCCTCACGAACGTGTTCCACCACGTCCCCGCCGTACCCCATACCGGATGAGGATAACAGGGCTTCCGGTAGAGACCAGTTGGCAGGTTAGACCCCCTATGCGTTGGATTTTTCCCGTTCCCACTTAGGACCAGTGTACCAGTTCTGGACCAGCAATGGCTTTTGTTTCGTGCTTCCTGTTTCCCCTTTACTGGATTTGGACTCGGCTTAACCTCGAGTGTGTAGGACCTTAAAGATTTTGCCCGTCAGTCTGGATTGGACGTTGTCTACTCCGAAGTCGGCCGTGAACGAGATGGAACTGGGTAAATACGCCTCATGTCACCAGACTTGCAACCGTATTAATACCGTCACAGATTTGTCGAATACGAGACATCCGCTGATCTGAAGACCGCCGTGGAGAAGCTTGATCGCCGTGAGTTCAAGGGTCAAGAAGTTGGATGTACTCAAGATATTTCCGACCCACCCCCTCCTCCACCTTTCAAGCCCAGGGCTCCATATGGAGGCCCTGGCGGACCAGATGACCGCGGCCGTGATAGGTACCGCTCTCGTTCCCCCATGGGGCGTCGTGGTGGCGGAGGGGGTGGATATCCACCTGCGCCATACGATGATTACTATGATCGACGTGGCCCTCCTCGTGGCTACAGCCCTCGCCGCGACGACTACCGCAGGCGTACGCCACCCCGCGAATTTTATGATAGGCGTGATGGAGGTTATGGACGTTCCCCACCGCGTGGTCGTATGGGAGGACCGGATGAGTATGGTCCACCGCGCGCCCGTTACCCTGAAGATCCTTACGATACCAGGGCCGGACCACCTCCCCGTCGCTACGACGACCCATATGCGAATGGCCACGGCCGCCCGTATGAAGCAGGACGCCCGCCATCACCGCGTGGTGCTCGTCCCCGCAGCCCAGGAGGCCGCCCGCCATACGATCCTGCGGGCCCAGAATACCCTCCTCGTGGTCGCTACTAGTAATTGAGCCCTTGAAAGGAGTTGTTCCAGTTGCCAGATTTGTACTTATCCTGTTAGAATCAACCTCGGAGGCACTCGCTTATCCCATCGCACGAAACATACGCTATGACGGATTGAAGCAGCCTATGATATACATTCTTAGGAATGGTAGAGGTGGACAGGATATTTTCATATTTATTTCCTATTTCTTGCTATCTCATCAATACCGGAACGAGCATATGGTTGGGTGGCCTTATTTTGGATCTTGTTCACATTCTTATTACGTCACTGAGGTTGCTATTTCGATGTTAAAAAGAGCTTCGGTCGTTTTGGAACACACTTGGTATCCTCAATCATGTAACAACACTCAACTGGGTGACTTGTCAGGCATAACAAAAGTCGCTCGGTATTGTTATGGGCTTAGTATTCTTTGTGCACCCGGCTGCACCTCATGTATACCATTCTTATCTGCAAGCCATAATGACATCTTTGTTGAGAACATGCACGGGCAATGCAAAGTATCTGTTTCTACATGCTCCTTACTCATAAAGTTTAAATGATACCTTTTGGTAGGCGATGTTGAATGATAGCACGTGACAAAGAACTAGTCCATTCCCCCACTTCGTACTCCTCGCATTGATCGCATTAGTCACAGCTAGTGTCGGGAGTACAAAAGGAATTACATAGTTCAGGTCACAATGAAGTTGAGACATCGCTTATCACATACTTTCATCTGAAAGCGAAGTGGACGTGATCGACATTATTCATTGCAATGGTTAGCTCAGTACAGCATATAAATGAAGCTACATCAGGTGACAAACCAAAAGTTCTTGGTGTAGTAACTCTTGCTGTGAAGGGAAGTGGTATTTTCATTCTCTTCTTGTCCTTTTTTTTGCAGTTGACTCTCTTCAGGATCTACTCTACTTTCTCACGCCAGTGGTAAAACCAACCTCAATGCTGCCACCAGCCAAACTATCTCGAAAGATTCGATCTTCGGTTTAGCAAGCTGCACGAAGATCATCACTGTCATTGCAGCGTTACGTCTCGTACAAGATGGACGGCTCCCCCTCGACGATCCCTCAATTGTCAAAAAGCATCTTCCAGAGCTCTGGGAACAACCTGTCATCACTTCTTCGCCAGGCGAGCCAGTGATTCTTGAAGATTGTAGGGGAGATATCACTGTTCGTCGTTTAATCACCCATACTTCTGGCTCTGGCATGGAACTGATGGATCCATCTCTCAAAGCATGGCGACAATCTCGTGGAGAGCCACCAGCATCACTAACCGATCCTCTTCCTGGCTGCATCGCCACACCCCTTCTATTCCAGCCAGGAGAAGGCTGGGCCTACGGCGGTGGCCTCGATTGCACTGGCCTAATCATATCCCGCATCACAGGCCTCTCCCTCGGCGCCTTCATGCGCAAGGAAGTCTTCGACATAGTCGGCTGCGACGCACGCATCGGCTTCCACAGAAGCGAAGTTACTCAACACGGCACCGAAGTCCAAACCGCAATCCGCACACCCACAGGCGATCTAGTTTCTGGCCCCGTCTTCGAACAACAAACCCACAAAGGCGGAGGCGGCTTATTCTGCAGCCCTGCCAACTTCATCAAAATCATCCAAGACATCATCGCCCCAGAATCGAAACTCCTGTCTCCACCCATGCGCGAGGAATTATTCAAGAAACAATTCGACGAAGGCAGCCTGCCACTCAAAGCCCTCCGTGACAACAAAATCATGGTCCCGATGATCATGTCTTTGTATTCCAATGCCGCGACGGAGGGCACCGAGATAAGTATCAACCATGCTCTAGGCGGTACGCTCGTTACAGAGCGGGATAAAGTAAGCGGGAAGACGACGGATACGATGACGTGGTTTGGGGCAACGGGATCTATGTGGTTTGCGAGTAGGGAGAGAGGGATTGCGGCGTTTTATGGGGCGTCGATGTTTCCGCCAGGGGAGCCTGTGAATACGGGGTTGTTGAAGGAGTGGGTGGCGGATGTTTGGAGGATGGGGGCGTAGATGGATGGGGGTTTGGGATTGAATGGTGGGTGAGTACACGGGGGTTCCGTGGAATTCAAGTTGGGGGATTTTGGCGTTGTTTTGGACATGCAATTAATTGCATGTTACGGAGTTTCAGGACTCTCTGGGAACCATACTTCTTGGTTATGTAGTGAGGTAGATGTTTTATGTAGAGTCCGCTTCTTTCGAAATCATGTAAACGAATCGATGCGTCTTTCGGACCATATGTCAGAAGACGTCATGTCTTGATATATTCCATGCTTTTATAGAGATCATATGTCAGAGCAGTTCTGTCTTTTGCGGAACATAACCGCATTTCCTTAGTCTTTATATGGCACATGAAATCGAGTCACGTAATAGCGAGCTTGGGACGCACCATTCATCTGTACGCCTTCCAATTTGTTTTTTGATCGTTATCCTTGTCATCGTTGTCATGACACATTGAGTTACTCCGTAAACCTTTGCGCTTGGCCCTTGTTCGATCCTGACTAGAGACCACACATGCCCATCAGGCATGAATGTTTGAGAGAGCTGGACATTCGAAGCGCTGGAAAAAAACATGCCAGGATATCGAAGTTTCTGAAAGGGATACAGACAGCCTTCCATTAGTAAAACTCCTCTCACATATAGTTATAACTTCTTGACATGTCCGTTGGTTTCATCGGCATAGTAGTCGAATTGGTCCAAAGTTTTCGTACATGGAATCCACCTTCGAAAAATGCCATTCAAGGAGTCAATGTAGGCTCTTCGAAATGAGTTGTGTCAGCTTTGGCTGAAGAAGGGTTCCCAAATTCTTTCCTTCGTCATGTCAACGCATCCGCACACGTTATTTTCAAGTCCTTTCGTTTAAGAATGAAGGCGTTCATGTTGGTTTTCTGGTCTCGTCGCCATGCAAGAGAAGCTGTCCAACTCGAGGGACCCTGCCAGATAATGAAGTCAAGTTCAAGCTGGCACACAATCTCCACCGCATTGATCGTGATTATCACGATTTTGTTTTCAGGGACTCATGTCGAAAGATTCCACACGTTTTCCCATGGATTCTCACTTTGCACAATAGTGAAGAGCTTGTCATGTTTCTCTTTAATGCACTGCTTGCCATTCAGGTTCTGCTCGAAGGTGCCAGGATGGGCCTTCAATCGTGATCAGAGCAAACAAGATCTCATAAGTTGTTCTATATGCAAGCTTGGAAGAAGGCGACGTCATGTCCCGGATCATCTTCAGAGTATCGTGATTCTTTGTAAAGTTTGAGAAACGTATGCCATGTTTGATCTTCGATTACGTATCTTTTTTTCGAAGGAGAGGGAGGGCCAGAAAGAACATTTGTGACCGACGTCTTTGTTTTAAATCCATCAATCGACCGTATGAGCACTGTCTGGTCGCGCAACTCAGGGCGCCAGACACAGTCCCGCCCCCTCTTGGGCAAAGGCCATAGATAAGTCATCAAGCGTTGTGACTTTAGAGTGCAAAAGACATGATCGAAATCCAGATCTCTTCGAAACTTCAATCTGCGTTGAGCAGGATGAGAGACACATGCCACGTTTGACTCTCGATGGTCCGTATTTGGAGAGAGAGAGGGAGAACCGGAAAGAACATGGGTAGTTAGGGCACAAAAAACATGATCGAACTCGAGATCCTTTCGAAACATGGAAGATGTGCGGTATGTTTGAGAGACGCATGCCGGGTTCAATATTCGATGACTTCTTCATAGGGGAAGGAGAAGAAGAAAAGAAAAGACATTGGTATTCAGGATCCTCATTTTGGAGAACGCAGGAAAGACATCAAGCTCTGCGCCTTTTGAAGGGCGCAACAGACATTGGTCAAATCTCAAAGTGTCCTCACGACATCAAAAGTTTCGGAAAAACCTGGGAAACGCATGGCCTTATACCCAGCGTCTCTTCTTTTCCAAAGGAGGGAAATTAAAGCAGAAAGAACGTGAGCACTCAGGATCCAAAGTTTTTGCAAAGACGCAAAAAAGCCATCGTCAAATGTTGCGCTGTTCTCTGAGGGCGCAAAAAAATGAACCGTTCGGCCGAGGATTTCGAAAACACAAGAACTGATAGTCAAGAGAGGATATCGAAGAGAAGAAGCGTCAGCAGTGGAAGAATTGAACTTATGTGCAGACATTGCACGTGATGGCAAACGAAATATGCGGGACACAGATTGTAATTCGTCAAACGTAACACATTGTCAAATTCTTTACATAAAAGATATCATTTCCGCGTTATAGACATGTTGTTTTCATTTCGATCATACATCAATTTTACATGTTTTGTGCTCCCGGCGGCTTCGAAACTTTGCAAAATACATGAAGCCTCGAAACCACCCCCTTAACCCCTTATTCGTTGATCATGTACTCGTGTCCTTTGCCTCATTGCCATCGTGGCATGGAGGCGATGGCTCACCGTCTTTTCGAAAGACAGAGCAGTGATGTGCCAAACAAACGAAGGCCCTGTCATTCTTGAATCTCTCATATGCGCCATCCCTTCATTTAACTGAGGTTCTTCGATCTACTCGAGCTTCCTCCTTGTAAGCTCATGGAGCGACCATTGGCTGTAGGGCGTTGATGCATCGAAAAGATTTCTAAACTGGACCTTCGTTCGGGAACAACCATCCCTGGGCCGACGGTTGGAGCAGTAACGACCACAGATGGTCCTTGAGATGGCTCAGACTCCTCTACAATCTTGGCTGAATTTCGTGCTGCGTTGTTGGCGCTGTTAGTCAGTGCTGTCTTCAAAGCAGATTTTGGTGGATAAGTTGCCCGCTTTTGAAGGATTGGACTGTTGTTGACTTGAGGCTTCGCATCATCGCTCACTAGTGGCGCTTTAGCCCCCAGGCTGATGCGGGCAATTTCGTTGTATTTGGGTGTTTGAACGGGTGGTGAAGGTGGTATAGTCTTTATCGTCATTGATGGTGCCGCCGAGGAATTATTATCTTCGGTATTCTGCTCCAATTTTGTTAATGCATCTGTGACGCTATCACCCATGTCAACGCCATTGAATTCATGATCAGGGATCTCAAATTGAGGATTTGGTGCGTCGCCCGTGCTGGGTGGGCTGTTCTGTTCTGTGACAGGCTGTGTAATCCGTGTTGGTCTATCTTCAGGAAGTGGCCAATCAATACCATCAGGGATATCTGGTACTGGCGGGACATCCACCTCGTCATCAAATCTGACACTTCGGTCGTGGAACGCCGATGATGCATTCGAAGAATGAAAGCTGCTCCGACTAGTCATAGAGCTAATAGAGACACGCTTGACCTTCCAATTGCCGGTCCTCTCGTCTAGCTCCAGTGTTGAAGATTCATATCGTAATGAATCAGCCAATGTGTTCGTGTCTTCGAAAATGGAAGAATTATATCGATGAATCGTCTCATTGGAGCTATTGCGATGACTCGTTCGTACCACAGGGCCATTGGCGACCATGTTCTTCTCACTGAGCGTCTTGTTAAGAGAGACACGGCTGTTGCCATTAGAGTAATCGCCAGACATCCTCGACCCGTTTGGTATGTGGAATCGCAGATCAACACGAACAAGAGCGTACATAACGATGACAATTATCTCAGTGGCGAAATTGAAGCTGTAGAAACAAGCCTTGCCGAGGTACCATGGGGTTTTGATTGGGCTGCCATCGACATCGCGTATTGGAGTCTGTGGAATCCAGTTGATAATGCAGCGGAAAATTTGCCCAGTGGAGACAACAGCGACAGCCAGTAATAATATAATAATGTTATTCCGCAAACGACCAGCTCCAAACTTCTCAGTCCCCTCTCGTGGTACTAGCAACGAGATGGCTATTATGACAGCGGGCGCAAGAACAAATGCTGTGAAGTAAGTTTGATTGATGAGTATCAGAATTCGAAAAATATGGAGCTTTTTCTCGTCGACGGTGAAAGATCTCCAGACGTTGGCTACTATTGACATTAAAAGAGTAATAACCAAGACGGCGAGGGCAGTTCGATGAAATACGCGATACGGTGTCGACCAACCAAACCGTTGGTGTTGCGCGCGGACGATGCGTTGGACAAAGAACCAGTTGATGATCAAGAGAATGATAGATCCGACGTATACGAAGACGTTCGCGGCAATCCCAAGGCTGATGTTGTTCGGGTACCTTGCCCATGCAATGCGTAAGGACATGGTTGCGATGCGAATCTTACATAGCCCTATCAGATTGTTGGTATCATCCAGTAGACTCTAAAGTATCATTACACACCGAAAAGCGCCCCATTGAAGATGAACTTATGGCCGCGGCTCTTGTTTCTTTTTAAAACACTGATATGAATGATGCCGAAGATGAGATACACCGCAAGGAGTGCTGCTGCGATCGGTATATCGGGTATCGTACTTGGAGAGCCCCCGAAGCCTTGCTGAGATGGAGGATATGGAGGACCGGCTGCAATAATGTTCTCACGCTGACGAAATCTAAGCATTTGTTCACATACAGTATGTTGCATCAAATACGTACCGACGAGCTACCTGGCGGGCCATATTGGTCCAATACAGACATTTTCTGGACTACAAAGTGTGAAGTCAGTTGAACAACATTTACGAAGCTAAACGACCCAGACCAGACGCGCGGGTCTACGCATGTTTATCTGGTCTTGGTAAGAGCTCAGTGAGTATTCTAGACTAAGGCAAAGATGTGCGTGGCTTGGACATGGCTAGCTATGCCCTTGATAAGCTCAGACAGCAGATGGTTGTGTAATGGAAGCTCTGAGGCGTATCTAATTGGAGAGAGACAGAAGTCATGGCGCCATAGTTCCCAGAGCCGAGAGCCCCAACCGCCGGTGGTTTGATGGAAGGCCTCGTTGAGGGGCCGACACATGTTGTGACATGTTACCATGCGTGTGGTACGTGAGAGATCAACAGTTTTCCAATTTGTATCAATCAAAAATGCATTTCTGATGGGCCATGTCTTCTCATTTAAATTTCTCTTTCGTCATACCTGAATGTTCCCTTTTACCTTATCTGTTCATAATTGAGAGAGCAGCAGCAGCTATCAGTCACATCGCCATGTCGTGTTCGTTTTTGATGTTTGGGCAAGTATGACGATTACGCTCGGGTCTCCGCAGTGTGACCGCGGGTATGCATGGCGCTCAGAATACGATTTTAGATGGACAGTGAGATGTCGTCGGCGACAACGGCGAAACATATGGACCAATGACCTAGACATTAGAGTAGTACTTCAGCCTCATTTTCGCTTAAATACCCTATTTTGGTTTCATAGTGAATGTATGCTTTTTCGAATCAAGCTTTAAGGAGTAGGAATATTTCATAGTAAGAAATCTAGAACGTTTGCAAGCTATACCAGGGATTGAATATAAGGTTACGATAATCAGGGGAAAAGCGCATTGGGAAAGCGCGCCTTCTCCATGTTGTCAACGGATAAACGTCGGCGCGGAGAGCTTGAAGCACGAAGCTCAAGCTTCAACATGTCATCTTTCCACAACTCAACACTTGCTGGTGTGCAATGCCAATGCGTCCCGAGACAGCATTGAGTTCCTCTAACGCGCCATAAACGTTCGAAATGGCACCGAAAGCCAAACAACGGGTCCTCAAACCCGCCACGCTGCCCATTCCAGCGCCCTTCTCCCCCGCCCCCGCCGAATTAGCAGAACTGCTCTCGACGTTCGATAAATCTGTTGTATACATCACACACATCGATACACACCCTGCATGGTTCAAGAAGCGCATCTTCAGCGTCCCGGTCCTCCTCAACGCTACCATATCGATACTCCTAATATGGCGCGCTTGGTACATCTTGCCATATTACTGGCAGATCCTCATGTCGGTCTTAGGCAATCATAATGCAACAACAATTTACTATGCGACTACGCCATGGGGCCAGCTGGTCTGGAAGGTGTTCAAACGAATGTTAAGCTTCATGCTTGACTTTCTTCTTTTCCGTATCGTCGGACCATGGCCATGGTCATTCTTCCTGGAAATGCCTGGCAACCCTATCTTATGGCGCTGGAAAGTCGGCTTCAGAGATGAAGAAATTTATGTCCGCCAGAGTCGCTCGTGGGGCGCAGAGGATTTACTTGGAGCTGCTGAAGGCTCGACCGGCAAGGCAGGTGGAGAAAGCCCATTCTTCAAGACGAGAATATTACCAGCTGTGGATGCGACCAGGCTCCGTGAAAAGACAGGATATTTGCTCATGGATGGTAACTTCGATCTCGATTTCTATGGCATGATTGCTGCGACACAGCTCATCGATCGCAAGTCTATCTCTGCCGCATCCCTTCGCAAGTCAGTTTTTGTCTACGTCGGCGATCTCACATCGCAGGTAGAAAATGGACAATGGGCTGTCTGGGACTGCTCCAAGTTGGATGAAGGCTCCGAGACAGAAGCACGAGCGAAAGTAATTGCATTCAAGGACAAGCTTACAGCCATGGGCAAGGAGAGTCTGTTCTTCAAGTGGGTTGAGCTCATTCAGTACGAGTCCAACGCCCCTGGAGGATTCACGCACGAACGTCAAGTCGCAGCAGCAGAAAAAGTGAAGAAGATGTTCGAAGATCAAGGCGTGGATTTTGAAGAGCTGAGTAGAGAAATTGGGGGGATGGAAGGCATGCCTGGATTGTAAAGCTGGTCACATTTGAAAAGATGATATGCATCCATGGGTTTGTATTCTGCATTTCATCGATACCCAATTTACTCTTCGTAAAACAGCCTACTTCGATACCATCAAAGTCATGAGCATTCTGCCATTCGCTCTGTCCAACATCCAGGGTATATTTCCTACTTCCTCAGCCACAGCACCATATCTCATTGCGCCGTCTCAACACACGAACTTCAGTGCACCAAGCGGCGTCACGAGTTCGGGAATTCTGAGTCCTTCGTCGCATGATACGGTCCTGCCGTCGTCCTCTCGAGTCGAGTTTTTCTCACTTCATTCGAGGTAATACATCTGGACTTCTCCCGTTAGAGAACACGAAAGAAGAAAATTCATGAAGTCATATTCCGGTCCCTTTTCGCCTCTCACACCTTCGTCCTGACCGTCTTTGCGAGTCCCAAACCGAGACCCAACACCTCCTTTCGCTCACGACTCCGCCTCAACGGACTAGCGTGCCTCGAGCTCGCTTTGGAGCTCACATCTGACGCTGGTGATGCAGAGCGACGGCGGCGGCTGAACAGACCCTTTGACTCGCCAACCTTGGCTTCGACGCTGCTGGTCGAATTCAAGGTGTCACTGCGCTTTCGGAGACGGCGCGTTGGGCTCGAGGATGAGACGTGGGGCTGTGTTGCGGCGTGGGTTGGGGCCGAGATGTGTGTAGTGGTGGTAGTGGGTTGCTGCGCCTTCTTCTTGCGGCGTTGCTGTTGATGGTGTTCATCGTTGATGAGAGTCTTGTCTGACTCGTGGGTTGTTGCTGAGGTGCGTCTTGTGGATGTACGTGTTGGTACTGAGGGGACTGGTCTCTCGAGGTCTTCAATCGAGAAACTCTTCAAGTCCTCTTGTTGGCGTCGTCTTGGTGAAGAGTTTCTTTGCTTCGAGTAGGATTCCAGGAACTTTTCGACTTCCCGCTTGTTGACGTCGGTGTAGATGAGGCGGAAGATCTCGAGGGCAATGAAGGATGTGGCGATGTATGATATGAAGAAGCCGACACGGGACCAGAAGGAGTAGGTTATGAGGAAGGAAAACATGGATAGTGTTGAGAGAGACATCTTGTCGTTGTTCGATCGTCGATACTGATATCGTCGATAGGAATAATAATAATCGGGTCTTCAGGGAAGAAACAGAAAGAGTAAATCAAGTCGAATGATAACAATACTTGTATTTCGTCCTCCTCTTCAAGCAAGGTGTGTGCGTGTGTGTGCGTGCAAAAATCACCCGCACGACGATATCAAATGCAGTGCAACCTTCAAACTCACACTACACCACGTCTCGACCTGGGGCGGGACCACGCAAGCTTATCAAGTCCGCTGCCTTCCCTCCAACGCCGCATTCTCTCACATGTTTGACGGCGTAGCTTCGCGGGGCATGGCGCTTTCATCACCCATGTTCTCAGCCTTTTGAAACCAATCACCTGCGTTTCAAGTCGACTCCCCCAATGTCTCAGTCAGGGATGATGGATGGAGCATGTGTCAAAAGTCCGGGCCCCACCGTACTTGTAACAGGCCCCCCCGAGCATAGCGAATCAACTAGGCGAGCGCGCACTAAAAGCCGCCTGGTCCAGGGGTTACCCTCACTGTTCTGCTGCGCACAATGGGTATCTATTGGCTGGGGGCTGGGTGCTAGCGAGCGCCAGTTGCTGGATGAGCGCCATGTTAATTTAAGACAGCAGACGACACTTCTATATCAGGAAAGTTCTCTGCTGCTGCTCACGCGCTTGGGTTGGCTAGTCATTTGCACATTCGATGAACTATTGAGTGTGCTATTGAGAGATGGTGAACGCTGCTTGTGGCGCGGCTGACCATGGAGGGGTACGGGTGAGTAAGGTGGGTGGTGTGGTGGTACTGCATGGAGGGGCTGGATGATAAGGCCAGCAATCGGGACATTTGTTGCAATGCATCAACGCACTTGCGCAGACCCAAGACGATTCACTGTACACCGTGCATTACCAAACGGAGATTTCCACAACCCTCAGTTGAAAGAACATGTGCTTGGATCTCCTGAACACCGAAAGTCACGATATCACCGAGAATCTCGTGATATTACGTGTAAAATCCAGACCAAATAAGCTAACTTCTACACTATTGGTTTTTTTTCGTGAAAAGTAATTTCCACAGGGCTTGAGTGAGCATCCAGGGATCTGGGATCTCGCGACTTGGATTATATTAAAATCGCACACACACGCGACACGCGAGAAACGGACTTTGCTCGCACCACTCGTATCCGGCACTTTTCGTCATATGCGCTTCTATACTTACCGAAAATCACGAGTTCCGAGGTGGATTTTGTATGCACGCAGAACACCTCGTATTCTGAATATCTAGAGTTTGGACAGAAGTTCGATCTTCAGGGACTGTGTTGTCACATAGTCACATGTTTTCATCACCATGATATGTTGAAGCATGAACTATCGCGGCATGGAACTTTATCTGAACCGCTGGGTTGAGTTTCCAATTGACCACAACTCAGTGCTTGTGGTTTGTGGTGGTTTCTAACAGAGTGCGATACCCCACTTCATGCTGACTATATCCAACAAGGAGCAAACTATAACAATACACAAATCGTGGTCCAACGCCTGGGGCCAAATCCGCCATGTCCGGTTCTGAACGCCACGCTAAAGTAAATGCTAGACGAATGGCAAAATCAAGCAATTTCAAAGGTGAGGTTTCACCTCACAACTTCGTCGTTCATCATGCTCTGGTCCCATATTACTTCTTCCACAGCAGCTTGGCTGCTTTTGATCGCCCAGGCCGCCGTCCTTGCTGCGGCATCCTTCGCGCCTGAGGTGAGGCTTACTCGTGTGAATACCTCAGTGACATCGACGAAGCCGAATACATTCATCCATATCCAGGAAAGAAACGACCATAGTGGAGCCCACCAAAACTTAATTACACTCCGGTAAGTGAGTGTAGGTATTACGAAAGGATACTTCGGTGCATCTGGATTGATACCGAACGGATATGGCGAATATTTGGTATATGCGTGGTGGCAGTACATCTCACTTTAGACATGTCAGCATGTGTACATTATCACGGCAGGAAGGTAATACGTACCAAACAATCTCTTCACCAATCCAGTAAGTCACAAGAGTGATAATGAAGATACTTATGCCCGTGAGCCCGCCCCACATCCGCCATTTCGTTCCTGCTCGTTTGGTTTTGAGACTAGGATCCCAGTAAAGACTTTTCCACCATTCCCATAATGAGAAGTTGTGTGAACCTTTAGTTACACAAGGACACTCGCGCATCGCCGTATCTGCACTCCCATTATGCCCAAGCTCATCGCTGTGCTCGACTTGGTCCTCGACTCGCTTTATTCCCCGACTTACATCGCGTATGCTTGTCCGCGCAGCACGCAGTCGGTCATTCATGCGGTGAAGATGCAAGAGCTCCTGTTGCCGCAGTCGCTCAGCTTCATTACGCGGTGTGACTGTGGGCAATTGAAGACCCTGTAATGTGTCCTCGTCAATCTCTCCTTCAGGCGCCGAGGAAATGAGTTCTTCTAAGGAATTGATGGTGGATTCGCCATAGTCAGCAGATTGACGCCGACCATCTGCTCTAGCTTCTTGAACTAGGGCATGAAGCGCAGAACCAGGAAGCTGGGGCCGAATTGTGCTAATGACAGAATTCACGGGTTTGTCTTCTGCTGTATCTTGTGAGGTTATCTCTGAAGCCTTGTTTTTACGTGGTGAGCTTTTTTTTGGCGACTGGGCTGGCGATCGTGATGTGTTGAACGTTTTGTGTGCTGTACGAGGCCCAGGAGTATCTATCCATGCTCCAGTAACCACAGGAGTTTTTGGATTCAAAATGGTTCGTTCTACTGGCATAGGTGTGACATCTATTTCTGCGGCAGTCTCTAGGATGGGATTGGGTGGTTCTTGTGGAGCTTGTATCTTTCCTTTTTGCAGTTGCATGTCTGCAGGTGCTGGAGCAGTTTTGACAGTTGACTTTGAGACAGGATCTTCAAGCATAGGAGTGTCGTTCCTAACTGGTCCCACATGCGGTGTGTCAATGGCGTTCTTCTGTGAGGAGAGGCTGGGCTGGCTGGCAGGAGCGGTCTGTGGGCGCAAACCTGTTATCCGTCCTGGGCTGGGAGTATTTGAGGCTCTCGCTAATCGGCGTAGTAAATCCTGTGAGTCTTCTCGTCTATGTCTTACTGGCCTTTGCGGGCTTTTACGAATACCATTCACTCCATCATTATGTGTGATCTCTACACTTTCAATGGGCTGTTTATACACAGTGACTGGGGATGTCTCTTTGCCTGTACCCGTCACAGGCTGCGACTTCCCAATCGACTGCCAAGAGTTTGTCCGTGTCCGCAGTTTTTTCTCCGACGGGGAGTGTTCTCCTGCCTGTTCCGCATTATACGCGTTGTTGCCTATGTTTGCTGACGCTGATTGTGGTCTGGGTGCAAGTCCAACCGAGCTCCCTTTAGCTCTGTCTACCTGAACCGCCTGATCTTTCAAACTCTCGATTTCGCGCTGCCGGATCTCGTCCAGTGCCGTATTGCGCGGGATGTAGGGCGTGGAGGCGATGATGGAAGCTTCGTTGAGTTCGAAGGTGAGGTCCCATTCGGCAGAACGGTCATTGCGTGGGGTGCCCTGAATAGAGCTCTTGTGGGAGAGGGGGCTGTCTTCGACCGAGTGGCGCGGCGCAGTGTCATCAGGTGTATGTTGATGGTATTGATCATGGTAGAGCCTGTCGACAGTGTCGTCTGCAGGCACAGGGGTCCGCTGTTGTCGTTGATCCTGATCATCCTCTTGCACCTCATCGTACCTGATAGTCCGCATCCAATTCCTGTTTGTCCTACTCTTCCTCCCCCAACCAGGTGGCGCATGTATTGCCGGATCTGATCTTGCGGAGCCATTGCTGCTGGGCGGGCTCTCGAATTTGACGTGCGCAGCAGTATCCAGGGTAGCATCATTGCGCGCATTGTTACGTTCAAGGTTATCCATAGTCAGGCCTACGCGTGGATGCGTTCGTGCTTTGCGGAAGGCCTGAACTCTGCCACTACGTGCTTCATTCAACCGTCGTTCGTCGCGTGCAGTCTGAATCATTCGCTTCTCGAAGTCGTCGGCCTCGTTTTCGAGAGCACTCAGATTCGATACGTCTGAGGCCAGATCATACATGTCGTCCTGTGTCTGCCCCTGCATGGCTACATGGTCGTTGGTGCTCTTGGTGGTGATGTAGGCGTAGCGCGTCTTCACGACGTTGGCTGACGGCGGGGAAAGCGGCTGGAGGGGTCGGCGCGTACTCATTGAAAGGCAATTGTCCTGTCGTCGTGGTGCATCATAAACAAATGTTTCGGGGCAGAGCACTCGTGCACGTCATCAATGTTTTGCTATTATTCCAAAAAGATTGTCACATTGGCATAGCTTTTGTTTTCACTTGGAGAACGCGTCGTGACTTTGGCGTGGAACGTGCACGACGTGATCGCCGCAGGGATGGTCGCTTAACGGCCATCCTAACCGAGTTCGTGGTTCGTTGGAGAGTCACGGGTGAATGTAGTTTTGCCCTGCCCTGCCGGGACTGGATGATCTTGTCGAACACAACGAATTCATGTTGTTTACTTGATTCATTTCGTATAATGGTTTCTCATGGATCTTGGTCCTCAACAGCCTTTAGCCGCCTCTCCACCATCCCTGCGTCAGCATTGCCTTGTTCATCCCTCCACGCGCGCAACGCCTCTTCACGCATCACTCGCCGTGGTGCCCGCCTACCTGTGAAGAGCTCGAACTGAGCAAATGCTTGCTCGGGTATGAAATCCAGTCCATCCATGTAAGTCCACATGGTCCCAGCCTCTCGCATTTGCTGCATCAATGGAGTCTTGAGCGTCTTGTAGGCCATTTCCATTACGACCCCTCCAGTTGGACTCTGTAACCATTGCGTTGGTAAAGTAAATTGCGCTGCAGGCCCTCCATCTATTGGGTCTGCAGGTATACATGAAAGAATAATTGTCGGCTGCCGATAGCTTTCATCCCATGCATCGTCTCGCGATTTGATAGCATGGAACTTGGGCTCTGCACCTCTCACAAGGCCCAACATCGTGTGGTTTGCTTCAGTTGCAGCCGATGCACAACGCGTAAAATGCTCAACAAGCTTTTCTGCTCTCTCGTGCGTTCTGTTGAAGATGAAAATATTCTTTACGCCCAGTTGCATAAGGGCATATACAGCCGCTCGAGCCATGCCACCTGCACCAATGACAAGTCCACAACTCGTTGGCCTGACAGCATTTGCTGGAGAAAGACCTCTCCTAACACATGATCGGATGCCAATCCATTCTGTATTGTCACCATAAAGTGCTCGCACTGGGCCAGATTTGTTACGTTCTTGAAACAGTTCCAATTCGCCTGGTACGCTGCGATCATTTTTCAGATTGCGCACTGGTATCAGCGTGTTCACGGCGCCAATGACTCGAGCATGCGGACTCAATGCATCCGTCAGTGACATGACTTCGATTTTGAAAGGTTGAACAATGATAGAGCCACCGAAGTTTGAATTCCGCACAAGATCTTTTAAACTGTTCAACGATGGGCTTTGAACAGGAATAAATCGATGTGGCATCCCACAACAGTTATAGGCTGCACTATGCATCGCTGGTGAGACGCTGTAACCCAGAGATACGCCGATTATGTAGACTTGCATAGGATCAAAAGTGAAAGTAGCGTACAGTGCTTCCGTAATTTGCCTAGCGGTGATTGATGATTGGTAGCCATGGCCAGCGTCGTCTTGAAGGTTGGAATCTGCCTTCCCCGCAGGTATAACAGGGGTGAGGTGCTTGTTGAAGCACGCTGAGCGACGGCCTGCATCTCCTGTATTATAGCAAGTCAGAGGCACAGAATCACTGCGTTCACTGATTTTATGCCTCAACCTTTGCAAGAGGTACTCGTCATCACCTGATACACCTGGGCGAGTAAATCGAACAAGTGCACAGCCTACCCGGACGGCTGTCTCGTAATGTGTTATCCAGGAAGGATCAGCCCAAGAAAGGTCGTTGTGAAGGCTTCCGATTATTTTGGTTGTTCCTCTAGATGTAATCAGATCTGTGAGCACTTCTTCTCCAATGGAAAGATCAATGATGGCGAAATCGGGGACCGTTCTCAAGGCATGACGGACAAGTTGAAGGTACAAATCATAGCTCTTATTATCCTTTGGAGTCGATACAACATGGCAGATGATTGGGACTACCGTGCTTCTTCGAATTTTTGATATGCCTGCACTGATGCAATCTGCCTCATTCGCTCGAAGCCCTTGTTGTTGCAAACCAAGGTCGCCTGGATTGATAAGAAGTTCAAAAGCGTCTGCTCCATATTCCAAGATCTGTATGTCTGTGCTGCCAGCCAGAACGTGGGATAGAGGTACTTGGACGGCACAAGTGTAGGTTCTGAGCTCCGTCGCCACGTCTGAGAGGGGATATCCAGGTTCCAGAGGGGAGACGGCTGCAGACTTGGGTCCATCGGCATTTTCCCATCTTGTTATCAACGAAAGAAATTTCAGGAATGTCCTCTGAGCTCGCTTCATGGTTAAAAACGCGGGCGCGGCAAGTGTATCATCGCTACAGGCAGATCGAGAGGCCCTGGCCTCAGAGAGGTTGTAAAATTCGTAATTGGAGCATCGTCGCAAAATAGGCGCAGTAAAAGCCAGCATTTCCTTGAGCCGATCGATCTCTACCCCTCCAAGATATTCATGCATACTTTGAAGGTCGCGAACGATATGCACAACGGGATGCGTTTGGGCAAACTCTTGCATGATCATTTGCCCGTTTCTTTCCAGCGATCCTCCGTTGCAAACAATGATGGCATGTTTATCATGTAGTCTCAAAACAGACTGTAGCAACTCCTCCTGCCGAAGGTTGTGATTTGAAGCACCAAACTGCTTCCTATATTTGGCTGAAGAGAACCCAGTCGCCTCTTGGAACATATCGTCAATATCCACCACTCGCCTTCGGCAAGCTATAGATGCGATGACGGCAAGGGTGGATTTCCCAGCCCCGCGCATGCCTATGAGTACGATTGAGGCATCTCTCTGGAAGTCGCGATTAAGTCTCGCTGGTGTCACGACAGGGCCAGGCGTATGTCGGGGGGTAGACCGTGTGCTTGAGTTCATCGAGGCTTAAATTGGTCAGTCCGCCGTTTTAAGTTCAGCAAAACCAAAGGGCTTACAACTGTTTTCCTCGCTCATATTTACTCGTACGTGTGCCCGTGCAGAAGTAGTGTTGCCAACATCTCGCATCATTGGTAACTTCCTTGTTCCATCGTCACTTATTACTGAAAAGGGCCTTTTGGTGCCAACTACGGCTGAAGCCATCGACGGAAATTGCGAAAATTAACAGACGATAGCAACCTCAAATGGCAGTCGTCGATGGTGTAAAGATATCGCAGATCAGTTTATGGGGATTATGGGTCGTTCTTAACGTGTCGCGGTTACATGTATGAATAAAGCTAGGATTGCTAAGTTCGAATTCCTCCATGTGCATTCAGAAAGGCAGGTGTATTTCAGCCCGGAGCACGTATGAAGGAGACATGAAGTACAAGCTGTGCGCAAAGATGAGGTACCATGGCGCGCATTGTGGTGGGAGGCGGTACTTGATGTTACGCGGTGGAAAAAGAAGGAGCGACGGGTTGCACCGATCCGGAAGAGACTTCTTCCCCTCATTTGAGCGCTTCCGACAAACAATGCTGTAACTGCCGCGCATCGCAGCCCCCAACGCAAGTCAATCAGAACACAGATAACAGTAATCATTGCTTGCGGTAATTGCATATGGAAATCTTATAATTCTGTCGGCCATCTTCTGGGTGAGTGGTTCGTTGCATATCCGGTGTGCTGAACACTGACGACGTCAGGTGCAGATCACGAGATTGAACGCCTACATATGTTCAAAAGAGAGTGAAACTGCTACAATGGACCAATGAGCTAAAACGGTTTCCATCAAAAAGTCTTGCAAGAGATTGGCATTTGGTGATTGCCTGCAATCCAGGAAGCTGGGGTCGTCACCAATTATCATGCCTTCTCAAGGTCAACACAAACGCCGTGCCGTACAGGCAGCAGATAAATCAGTAAAGCGTACACGAGTATCTAGAGCATGTGACCAGTGCCGCTTAGCCAGAGAGAAATGTGATGGAACTCAGCCGACTTGCTCAACCTGCTCTACCTCTAACAGAGGTTGCACCTACACAGCGAATGTCAAAAAACGAGGTATACAGCCAGGCTATATCCGTGCTCTCGAGCTGGCACTTGCGTTTCTGTTCCAGCATAACCCTGAAAATGAGAGTTTGGTCAACGAAAAATTAGCACAAGGTGGTTTGTCCTCTCTCTTGATCAGTCGAGATTCAAAAGAGTCGAACAAACTCCATAAGAAATGGCGGAAAGCTAGATTTTACACAGAGATTGACAGGCTGCTTTCGGGAGGTGATGCACCGAGACACGATCAGTCCGAACCTTTGTCACCTGACAGTGATGATGATGATTCAGATGGGGGCGATGGGACCACAACAACAACATTGCCTGCAGACCATAATCTGCAGAAAACGGTTGAAAGCCAGCTCGATTCTTCAGCTTTCTCACCTAGCCAAATAATTACGCCACTGGTTCAAGCGAACCCAGGCGTGCCGCGCAGATCTATGCCACTGGACAGCTGGAAACTTTTCGAAACCTATTTTGACTACACCGCTTCTTGGTTACCCATCTGCGAGAAACACGATGTCCTAAAACTCTCGTACTCTTATCCCGCCGAAGGTCTCGAACTATCTCCATTTGCACCAAATTCTGGTTCTCACGCAGAACTATGGAGTGTCTTAGCTCTAGCATCACTTCAAGGCACTTCCAGTGAGAATGTTGCGTTACAGTCTCGGGAAATGTACACAACAGCGCGATCACTAGTTCCCGGTGAACAAGGCCTATTCGATCTGGGACACGTAAAAGCACTCCTCAATCTAGCCGTCTACAATATAACTCAGTCGTTGCATACTTCTGCACGAGTTCTCGTGGCTTTGGCTTGCTGCATTATGGATTCTTTTGATGAGAATACGCTTGCCAGTAGGCCTAGATTCAAGCATGTCTACCACGGCTGTTTCATACTTGAAACCATACTTGCAATGCAGCTGGATCGGCAGGTCTTCTCGCGGGAAGCCAGTATGGATAAAATTGGACCAGTCGATGAGGATAATCTTGATGAATGGCAACCTTGGACCCGCAGCAATTACCACAGTTCGAGACAGCAGTCGAGAATACCGTTGTTGGCATTGAGCAGCTTTAACGCACTTTCCGGAATCGTCGAGATTTTGGCTGACAAGACTAGATCTTCGCAGAGTAGCCTCGACTTCCTTGAAAGCTGGAAGAGCAAATTGCCAGCAAAGTTGAGCTACATGCGGGTGGAGGACTCTACAGGTACTTTGACACCGCCATCTGTCCTCCTTCAACTGGTCTATAATTTCACATCTTTGACGTTAAGCTCATCGCCTGGATGGGTTGTACGATCACTAGACTTGCTTGAGCGAGCGCAGGATCAGCTCAAGATGGTCCACATACCACCACTCATTATATGCCTAGTGGATTTGATCTCCCGGAAGGCTGTTTCCCTTGGCGTTGATCGCTTGACAGAACAACGTCTAAATAAACTACAAGTTACGCTATACCAGACATGGCCGAAAAAGATTTCTATTCATCAACCGCCTATTAAGGCATTGCCTATGCCACAAATCTTCGAGGCCTCCGATGCCCAATTATCTACTCCGCAGTCAATGGCGAATCCCATCGACCGGACTGCCTTGACAAATAATACCCAAGCCAGCTTATCTCCATTCGATCCTGCATTAACACACATTTATCCCATGGCAACCCCAAGCCAATACAGTAGCTCAGTCAGGGAGACTCCCGCGCCTGCGCACTTGGATCACAGATTCCCGGAAATATCGACTGATCTTGAGAGTTTCTTCGATGACTTAGCAACCTTGGATAGTTCAACCAACATGGACAGTCAACCGCAGTTCATGCAGAATTTAGGTTTTGCCCCGGATGCAAACATGGCTGACCTGTTCAGCGAATGTAAGTCGGTCATGATCGTGTTTGAAACGTTACTGAATTTCTTCCTTCAGATATCCCAATGCAATCGTCCACATTTCTGCTGAAAGATGGACCTGAAAGCTTAGGTTTCGATCAGTACAACTTCTACGATGCAAGCTGAGCCATATCTTTTGATACTACGGTATCATCATGCCTGCTTCCACGTCATGGGACAGCCGTTGGCCAAGTCCTTATTTCGCTAGAAGTTTGACAAGAGTCAAATTTCAGCGCCTGAGTCTATTGAGAGCCCGGCATAGTTCATCGTTTCTTTTGAGCCCTTGCAAATTTTGGAGAACCGGGTCACTTTCGTCGGAAGCGGATGACCGTATGATTTGTGCGTCGTAGGAATCGAAATGATCGTTTGTCCTTTGAATTTTGGGAATAAGAGCAGGAGCTGGAGTATTGATAGACAGCGTACGGCTTTGCTGGGTGGCGCCACACCGTTGAGACGAGAGCATACATGGAGGAGGACCCCGAATGACGTAGGTCATCATGGACAGTGAGCTCTCACACTTGTAACTGACCATCTACCAAGATGTTCGATTTCCGAGTGCAATATGGAATCGTCAGAAATTAGCGAGAGGGTAGTGCCTCCAAGCACAAATGTATAACATAATTCTTACTTCGCAGAAAGGGAATAAAATCAAGTTGGCTTCAAAATCTCGCGATCGCCAGGCTGAATACACTTGGGGCTACGGCAACTAGACATGGGTGTACCTGCAGGTACCGAAGGAAAGGGAATGACAGGGGCTTGACACTGGCAGCACAGCCCGATAGTCGGGGCAAATGGTACACGGGTGGAAGTCGACAGGACGTACAAGATCGACAGTCAAATTGTGGGTCAACCGGTGACCGACACGCGGGAGCTAGTTGTTGTCCATTGTATTTACAACGAGTACTGGCTATGTAGACTAAGCGCAACATACATACTGAGCACAGCCCGATAATCATGAGAAGTTGTACATGGGGTGGGAGACAAGAATACGTAGGCACGTAAGATTTGTCCATGGCCGGTGACCGATGGCTCAGCAGGCCTGATGGAATACGCAAACAAACGAACAGCCTTGGCTTCAAGCATGAAAACAGCTACACAAGCCTTGTACTCGTAAGCAGTATCAGCTAACCGGTTGCTGCTCCCAACCCCTTCGCTTGGCTCATAGCAGCTTGCTTTGTGTGGCGTGGTTTGCGGCCACGAAACGACGATCGAGCTTCGCTGTCCGAGTTTTCCACGCTTGCGAACGAAGTTTTAGCACGCATCAAAAGTGTTTGATCCGGAAGACTATAATCAATGAAATGTCGCGTGGTGAATCACGCGTTTAGAGCTTTGTGAGAGCTTATTACTACATGTAGCTAGACAATTACCCTTTCCCACCTACATATCACCTTTTAGGCTTAGCTGGATGACGCCAAGGGTGGAGAACTTGTTTGTCTTCGCGACCACGCACTTTGTTCACGGTTACTGTGCCGGAGACCCTTCGATCTGCTGTAGAAATGATCGATTCACGAATCGCATACTCAAGCACCAGGCCTGCTTGGCGCCTACGAGTTCAACCAGTCCCAATACGGTGATGGTGAGGTCTGCCCAGAGCATAGGGCCAATTACCCCACAACAGTCGGATCGACCGGCGCTTTAAGCTCATTTGTCTGTATTCCCAAGCGAGGACCTCATTGGAATTACATGAAGAATGTACTGGAAGCGATTGTCGGCCGTTGTCTTCGTCAATGGCTTCGAAACAACTCATGGTAGAGGGGAAACGGCCAGCTCCAGGTGGACTGGTGTGAAACAAAACATCAACAGAGATGCGGCAATGAGAGCAGGAAGTGCGTCAAGAACAGGAAGCTTACTTCACAGCCTCACCATTTACACAAAACGCCCTTTCAAGGCAAGCTAACTGCAGGACCATACGCCCCGTTGTATATGATCCATGGTGTCATCGTTTCACTCATTCGCGCCATTGGAATCCTTGGCATCATTCTCACTGGATAGCCACTGATGGTCTCACCTGTCTTCTAATTGTCCGTGCCAAAGCTGCACTATCATTGGGCCACTCGTCGGCCAAGGGTCGTCCCGATGAGCAACAGGTCAGTGGCGTTTGCTGTTGTGGTCTTGGTGAAGCATGGCATCAATGGATTGGGCGTGAGCGTTGAATGCTTGGTGGCCGTGTGCCTGGGAGAGTACATATACCGCGCGTCCCCTCTTTGTGTGGATTATCAGGGCCGATTTCTTAACTCAACTTCATACCCTACATCTCGATCCATCAAATCGTTGAAATCGTTAGTTGAGTTTATCATAATCACCTACATTCGAAATGCTCTTTAAGTCACTCCCCATCCTCGCGCTCGCCGCTCAAGCGCTTGCGCAGGACACTCCCACTCTAGCCCAAGCCTTGAACTCTTCAAGCGACCTCTCGACGTTGCGATCTGTACTTCAATTGAACCCTCAGCTTGTCGAGACCCTTTCCAACGCAAGGAACATCACAATTTTGGCGCCATCAAACCAAGCTTTTAGTGCTGTTCCCAATGCTACTCTCCAAGGCCTCACATCAAACACTGGCCTCCTCACTGCTGTTCTCCAATACCACGTATTGAACGGCACAATTCGTTCCAACCAAATCACCAACCAGAGCAGTTTTGTGCCAACTCTGTTGACAAACCCACTTTTCACCAATGTTACTGGAGGCCAGAGGGTAGAGGCTGTGGCAAGGAATGGAAAAGTTTCCATTTTCAGCGGCCTTCTCGACAATTCAACTGTGTCCCAAGCTGTAAGTTTCTCGGGAGATGCAAATTAACCAAGTTTTAATCAATAAAAATAGGATGTCAACTTCACCGGCGGTGTGATTCACGTCATCGATCGTATCCTCACTCTCCCCGAGAAAGCTGCTGACACTCTCGCCGCTGCCGGACTGTCTTCCCTTCGCGGAGCTGTCGTTGCCACCAACCTGACTGACACAGTCAACAACACCCCCAACATCACCATCTTCGCTCCCTCCAACGCAGCTTTCCAGGCTATTGGCTCTGGTCTCGGAAACTTGACTACTGAACAGACCACTGATGTCTTGACCTACCACGTCGTCGCTGGAACTCTTGGCTACAGCTCTGGTCTCCAGAACGGAACCGTTCTCAAGGCAGCCAACGGCAAGGATTTGACCATCACCATCAACAATGGCCGCATTTTCGTCAACAGTGCCCGCGTTGTCACTCCCAACGTCTTGATCGCCAACGGTGTCGTCCACGTTATCGATGCGTAAGTATTCAAGCATGCTCCAAATTATTACCCCAAGCAAATGACTAATATCTCATAGTGTCCTGAACCCTACCAATGCCACCATCGCTAAGCCCGATGCTCAGTCAGGCGCTCCAGCTTTCTCTGGTGCATCATCGGTTTCCGAAGCTCCCTTCACTTCCGGCCAGCCCACACCCAGCAGGACCATCTCCCCAGCTGCTACCTCCGCCGCTGGCAACCCTGCTGGTTCAGCTCCCGCTTCCAGCACCGCTGGTGCCGCCCCCATGCAGACTGGTGCCATTGGTATGGGCGCACTTCTCGGTGCTGCCGCCGTGTACTTTTTGTAGGCTTCATCAACTGAAATGACATGTTGGGATTTGTAGGAATTAGGCATGTCCTAAATTTGCGCGGCTAGCTATGATACCTGAGGCAGAAACGCAAAGCATCAATTGTATTGGGAATGAAAACGGAACGGCTAGGAATGGAAATGTTTATATTTTTGACTGCTTTCGTTACTGTCTACCAAGTAATGTAATATATCTCACAACACAACGATTGATCGTTTTCCCAATGCTCCCTTCCACAATTCCCCTCCACTGCTGCAATAACGCCGCACGATAAACTCGGTCATCGAAAAGGTGAGATTTCAGGCCTCCTATTCTACTGCAACATGAAACAGGAAGCTTTGGCGCTGCGAAGCGGAAGGAGGTGATGATGACGTCGATACACCACGCTTTAGGCTTGTCCTTACACTTGGCTCTTAACCCTTCTTGTGCAACGCGCATGTCACTCTGGAGGAGTAATTCGCTTCAACAAGGTTTGCCTGGGGCTGTGTGTAGGATCTGCTGCTGCTGCGCTGTTGGGATCTGCGTACCGACGCTTACGTGGAGGTACGATGTGAGTGGATCGTGTGCTGGGATGTTGGGAGTTGGGAATGAGGAGCTACTGCATGCAGGAAGAAATGCTTGGTAGACGTTTTTAGGTATGCTGGGTTGGGAGGGGTTGTGATTGGTAGGATGTATTTACCGGATTCGGTACGGGTTGAGATTTGCTTGTATGCAAGAGTAGGCTGAGTATCGTTCATGTTCTTTGGTCTGACAAATTATTCTACTGCCTTTTCAGTATCATAAATGGACACGACTATCTGGGGTGCGGAGGCACGGAGGGTTGTTCCTCCCCATATTAAGCAATGTGGAGTCAACCCGGCGGCAGAAGTACATATGCCAAGAGTAGTAATTTACATTCACGCCCATCTGCTCTCTAAATACAGCAACATCAGGAACTGCTAAAAGCATGTTCCACGTGAACTTTATGAGAGATGTTTTGTAGTACGCGGCCGCTTAGTGGTGGATAGTAATGTTCTGTCCTCTCCGCCGACGCAGCCATAATGTGCAGACAGTTGATATTATGGCGGGGTACTTCATATATAGAAGAGATATATTTTTGTCGAGGTTGACCAATCATACGCACAACATTAAGAGAATTTTCAATTTCGTTGGGACGCATTTCTTGAATTATGAAGAATTCTTATTCAAATTCAAATTATGCCAATTACTAAAATATCGCGACTTGGCATTCATATTCGTTCCATAAATAGTTTCATATTTATTCATTTCGATGGAGCATACATCTAAGTTGAACACACTAACCAACCATATACGAAACGACCTAATCGCTATAAAACAAGAAGTTATAAGGGCAGGAAAAACCTAGGCACAATTTTACAGTACCATAAGCCAGGTTTAGATTTCAGAAAACACTTGAGCTACCCTGTCACAAGGATGCGCTTCACTCTATCTTCAGCCGTCGTGGCTGCGCTGTCTCTAACAGCTGCTGTAGCAGCGGCTCCAGCAGAACTCGCTGAGCGTCAGTCAGTAGTCAAGATTATGCCCCTTGGCGATTCCATCACTGGCAGCCCAGTACGTTACAATGCCAGTATCGAATAACAAATTACTGACCGAGAAAGGGATGCTGGCGAGCCTATCTCTGGCAAAAGCTTCAACAAGCAGGCATCAAAAACACTGATTTTGTTGGTACCCTCCCTGGACAAGGTTGCGGCTTCCAGTATGACGGCGAAAATGAGGGACATGTAAGCTCTTGAAGCTTTCTACCCATACGAGATATCGTACTAATTTATATCAGGGCGGATTTCTTGCAATCAACATCGCAGACCAGAATCAGCTTGTTGGCTGGCTCGCAGCTACGAAGCCAGATGTTGTCATGATGCACCTTGGTACAAACGACGTCTGGTCTAATCGACCAACTCAGGACATTATCAATGCTTTCAGCAAGCTTGTCGACCAGGTAACAAATGCCTAGTTTCCATGGAAATCATCAGCTAATCTTGCACCTCCACCTCGTAGATGCGCGCATCAAAGCCGACGATGAAGATTTTGGTTGCAAAAATCATTCCCATGAACCCCTCAGGCTGCGCTGCTTGCGGAGAACGTGTTGTTGCTTTGAATGAGGCCATTGGTGCTTGGGCGCCTGGAAAGAGCACTTCTTCCAGTCCTATCACTGTTGTCGATACATTCAGTGGTTTCGATACTGCGACCATGACTGGAGATGGAGTTCACCCGAACGATGCTGGCAATAAGAAGATGGCAGACAGCTGGTACCCAGCGGTTGTTCAGGCAATTCAAGGCTAACAAAAATCTATGTAGTATAGATATTCAAACTCCAATGTAAATCGTTTTGTTGAAGTCCTGTTTGGATGTAGCTTAGCGGCTTGGCATATTGTGTAGGACCTGATTGTTTTTTGTGGTGCTTACCTGGTTACTCCTACGTAGCATTCATGCCCTGCGATGTTGATTCATGCTATACCATTAGCGTTCACCAATCGTCCGTGATAATCTTTAAATTCATGGATGTTGATTGGATGGTGCTGTGGCCAACAGGTCAAAGTGTTCCAGTCGAAGCGTCAGTGCTCGTAAAAGGGGTAGACCATGCTGCGACCGAGGCCAAAACCTTACCTACCCTACCTCGTGATGTGGCTGATCAAAAAAGGAATTCAATGTAGCCCTTGAAGGTGATCACAGAGTTTCCATCAATCTGTGCGATCTGATTCGCAGCAGCTACAGAACGCGTCGGCGCTCCAGCAGTGCTTGAAGCCAATTTCCCAGAATGACTTTCATGCTGGCAAGTGGAAAAAGAATCGTTGCAATTTGATGAGACACCATGCTGCGGCAATGCAAACCTAGTCTGTCGGCGGTGCATCAGCTGAGAGGATTTGAGTATTATCTTCTGAGGTTTGAAACTGGGTTCATCGGCAAGTCATTATCAGACCACCTCGATTACGGGGAGTGTATGTGGGATGTCCATCAGAGTTTTGAATTGGGTTCTTGCACAGTGCATGCGAATCATATATCGCGCAAGATTGCACAGACATGCAGTTCATGATAAGAGAAGACAAGATGAGCCGAGGACCAAGTCTAAGCTTTCGATTGGCGAGCGCATGCCAGCGGAGATCAATGGGGGTGGATCGTCGACAAGGAGCTATGTACCGTGCCGGCTTTTTCCAAGATCCCCCAATTTCCCCAGCCTCCGACATCACAAAACTGACGTGGATGGATCAACAAACATGGTTGCTAGGAAAGTCTGCAATCATGCACTGAGTCTTGTATGTTGCACACTCGGCGAAAATGCAATGTCATCCGCGCACAACATGAACCACTACAGTCGGAGCATTCTATCGTTCCGTGACCACGCGTGCAATGTACCTGCGTTCATACATATTCTAGAGTGATGCGGTGTTGCGAATGAACGACGGGTCGCTCGTGCACAACGTCAATCTCCACCAATCTAGGCTTTGGAGCGGGTGGTTTCCTAGCTGCCAAAGAGACACCATTGGAAGCTAAGATGGCGCGACGAGTCTGATTCGACGGCTGGACGCGAATGCTCGCATTTGTTGTACCCTTTTATTCATCGCTACCAGGATTATGCGTGTTTCCATAAACACTTTTGCTACTTCCCGCGGGCGCTATATGCGCCATCTACCGTCTTCGAGCCATGTCTTCCAAATCTTGCAAGCTTTGCACGCCTCAAATCTCTCACAAATCTTCCAGCTCTCGTGCTCTCCACGTTGTTGCCCCTTAGCTCATCCCCGGGCGATCCAGTATAGTTCTTGTGAGACTGGAACGGCCTTTGCTCCATTCTTTTCTCCCGGAATCTCGGTGCCCCACGACGCTTAAAGATGTTGCGCATTCTGTTTCCGCGAAAAGTGAGCAATAAGTATGTAGAAGCTGATAAGTAAGTTCAGTCCAATGTTTCACTTATCTATCGCTTCGTTCGATTTCATATCTTGTGGATCTAATCACAATCACATGTACCCAATTTTTCAACATTGACTTGCGACTGCTTCTCAACCGCTACTGAGACTTACTTTGGAACTACTAGGCCCGAATCTCCACGTCCGCGTTCCAGAGAGCCATCTCAGAAGCGCAGATCGATAATATCAGTTCCTCTTCATATAGAAAGTAATCATCAGACCTCACAGTCAAGATCAAGCAAAAGGTCGTCCCTTGCGGACCGGAAGACAGATCCATTCTATGCAGATTGGGACATACCACATCTTACGAAAACACCATGGGAAGCAGACCGACACAAGAAGCAAACATCCTGGAGACGCTCAAAAGGAGAGTACGAATTCCCCACGCGCTTCTTCAAGGAACTTCCACGAGAAGTTTACGACTGCATCATCGAGCAATTAGAACAAATTCACCTTCGCCAAGAGCAGCCTTGTCCATCATGCTATCTAAGAGATCTTTTCAATCTGTCGTTGGTAAGCCGTGCCTGGGACAAAGCTACAACATCGCCAATGTGAGTTGCTTCCTTTCTCAATTGCATGTCCATGGCGTATGTCCAAACACGTGATTGGATCTTTAGACATCCATGAGGATTTCTGTTTAGGACCAAACAAACTTGTTCCGTGACTATTATGGTGCGCGTCCAAAGTTGAAGGCCAATTCACATAAGCATCTTTGGGAGTCTATCAAGATACTAATTAACATCAGGTATCGAAAGATCATCCTAGTTGCAAATGAAGAACACCACAGCCTCCCAAAATTAAAAACCAGGGGAACCAGTCGCCTCAAACTGCTCCGAAGAACCCTTCGTGAGCGCGCCGTGATAGCCCGAAGTGTGCGTGAACTACACATGCCCGACTTCCAACTCCTCTACTCAAACGCCACCATTGAACGAGAAGAAATAGTCAACATGGTAGCATCCCTTGTAATGGCCTGTCCCTTTCTCGAGCGCCTTACAGGATTCAACATTCCATATACGCATGCATTCGACCGCCTTTCACACGCGCTCTCAACGAGGCCTAATCTCAGAGAGCGAGTATGGCTGCTGTCAGAAAATGATGTGGAATTATACGACGAAGATGAGAATGCCGGATATTACCTTGCTGCATGTGATCCCACAGAACGCTTTCTAGAGCTGAATGCAAGGCATCCGTTGTTAACGACATGTGTATTATACCAAGAGCAACATCACACCACGACGTCACTCAATTTCCGCTCTATTGTAGGGACGCTCCGACAGTTACCTGCGTTATGCCATCTTTGCATCTCGGGACTGAGTGCTAGCTCTTTCACAAATCTCGCGCTGAATACTTTACCGCTGAATCTTGAGTCGTTGAGACTTGAAAACCTGCCTGGAATCAACGACAATGGTCTTCAGCGATTTGCCAACTCGGAGTTGGCCAAGTCGATTACATGTTTGAAAGTAATCGACCTCGAACTTACGAATCTCATAACGATATCGAATATTTTCTCCAACCGCTTGCCCAACCTCGTGAACTTTTCGATTGTTCAGAGAAAAGCTCCTGGATTGGCATCACGAGTGTCAGTCCCTGATTTCTACGCTCCTTTACTTGAACATCTTCATTGGGAATTCCGCTCAGATGCTGGTCCACTTCCCGCCCTCTCATCGTCGTCAGATACATCGCTCGATCAGGCCGATACCGGAAGTTTTCCAATTCGGAGCCAATTTGCTGTCTCGCAACTTCTGTTCTCGCGTCAAGTATACAGGAAGGAGGTTTTCCATCACTCCGACGAATTCGCATTCCTCACGACCCACAGGGTGTCATTCAAGCTTTGTGCAAGCCTCTTGCTACGGCGTTATTACCTTCAGATGCAGCTCAAGTGACGGAAAACAAGTTGTCGAATGCCAACGAGTTGACGGCCATGCTTGATAAACAATTCACAGCATTGGCAAAACCTTACAATCTGACTCACGAAACGCCGTTGAGTCCACGCGCGGACTCCGCAATAGAGTCTTTGACATCATCGATGGAGTCTTCAGTACCTGCTGTGCTGACACCATCGCGGAGCCGTGTTGCTGCGCAGTCACGGATCTTTGCAGCTCGGAAAGATACACACATGATGGTTCGCGTGTTTGATCCCAATGGAGAGCTTGAGGCGACCAAGGACATTAAAGGATTTCTGGGCGATGTAAGCAGTAAGATCACGTATGACTTGACGCCTGATCGAGATCGGACACTGGGTGCGGCGGGCGATGAGTCTCTGGAGGGAAACGTGTGGATGACGCGTGTTGAAGATCTAGTATGCGAGCCTGAAGGGAATACCGCGAGGCTACATGAGCGAAGTCACGGTATTTGTTCTCACGTGGTCGGAGGGCGGGTAGGCAAGCATACCGTGCAAGTGAAGGAGGTATTTTAATATCTCTCGTCTCGGTCGGACTCCGAGCCGGACCCATGGTCAATTCAGGGCTTGCGGTGACAAGGTTACAACGCCTCCATGCATGTCGCTTGTGTTTTCACATCCTTTCAAATACCCCCAAATAGTGCATTATACAAGCGTCGTAATGGTAATATTTATTCTTTCCGGGTTGCCGGGATCCATAGCGACGGATAGGCTACGGGAACTTGAGTGACGTGCCGTCCGTAGAAGGCGTTTAGCTTCAATGTGCTGTTCACCGATGATTCCACGAATGGCGTTCATTCCACTTACTCCGAGCGTGGTTTGAGGATAGTTCTGCAGAGCTGCGCTTGCATGCAAGCGCTATTGAGGGGATTGGCTCGGTGTTCTTTCCGTGGCTGGCGACTGTGGGCATTGCGTAGTTGATAATCGAATTGAGATGAGCGGACACTCGTTCCGTAAGAATGGACTCGTGTCAATATGCAGGGTGGAGGCCAACTCCTTTGATTTATGGTGCATATTTTCCATGAGTCCCGATTTGATGTCGGTGCAGGAGATCGTGGCAGCGGCACGGACCTTGGCGTTTCCGCATACTCCTGCAAGACATATGCGGCCTGTTACATACTTGCAGGTTGAGCTGCTGAATCTGCAAAGCAGGCATTCATGTTGTAACTGGAGGGTAGCTGACCTGCGTGGTGGGTTGAAGTGTTCAACACTGCCTCGGTTGGGACTAGTCGGCCGTTCATTGACGACGATTTGTTACACCACCAAGTTGAAGTGTTGAACCTTGCATTGCATTGAACAATCAACATCTCAAATGATAATCAGGAAAATGTTTTTGCTGAATGTTGAACAATGCTGTGGGAGGGTCGTGCCATGGCGCCATTCGTTCTGAGATGTGTCGAAAAAGAAAAGTGTAAATGATGAAGTGGTTTGTAGATCTTAGAGAGTCTTGGGATGAAAGACGGATACGCTAGACGAGTCAAGCTTTTTCAGCGACAAGGAGTTTGTCTCCACCATTTGGCGTTTGTGGAATACATCCGTAAGACCCACAGCGAGTGAGTCGGCGACCTCCAATATGAGTACGTGGAATCGCGAAGCTTGTTGCAGCAAGCTATTGGACGTGGAACTCTGTTGAGGATGCATGTTATAATTCTTGCAGACTGCGTTTGGCTCAAATCGGCGAGCACGGAGATGAGATGGGTTGCAATGTCTCGAGGGAAAGCTACCAAGTGTGTAACGTTTGCATGTAGTAGGTAACGGACCACTAGCTGATAATTCTGTGTTGTGTATGTGTCTTGCGTGGTTGAAGGGATTCGATATCACGGATTGGTCCGGCAAGTTTTCCCAGCGTGGTACGGGAACGGGAGCGGAATGATGGCTTACCGAAACGAGAAGTTGCTGATACTGGGCGCTGGCCCGCGGATTGTAAATGGCGCTTGATATTTGTATAAGACCCCGTTGCAGGCGGGTAGGGTTGGGGGTCAGATAGACTGGTTTTTGGAGTTGCTCCTGATCAAGCTCACGCACTTGTAATTGGGGCTCCACAGTTTCGCCAATGCCGCGGATCATCCGAAGCGCCAATACGATTTCCGGTGTATGAAGCGCCATTCAGCATAGTTGATAAGCATGTCCGTACGGGAGCCGCCTGCAGGATCACGGGGCACAAGGCCTACATCCGTAGGGCGAGCTACGGCGTAGACCTCTCAACTTGCCGGCCTCCTTTGCTACGCCTCTCGATATCTGTAAATTCGTAAGTAATCCCACTAAGACAACAATTTGAAGTATCACTGATACTAGAGAGCTGGAGTATTGCAGCTAATTGTCGCCATACAAATCAAGATGCGGCTTGCAGATGAGTTTCGCCCTAGCCAGCGGCGGTTATTCAGACAAGATGACGGACACTGAAAACAAGACGCTGCTCGGCAAGAGATGAAAGAGGTGGTGTTGGCGTATGCAAAGGATTTGAGATGCTTGCACCGATCTTAGTTTGCGGGACGATACTCCCGGTCAGTCTTGGCAGCATTGCAGGGAAGGTGCTGTCTGCTCAGAGTTAATACAAGAAGGAGCCACCTGGTCCATCTTCGTATACTTTTCAATAGCAAGGCTTCACTCTTCACAGCAATTCTCCATGCCTGGAAGAGCCGTCTGGCGCTCCCACGCTGCACCGCTTGTTACCTGGCTATTCATTGTTCTATTGGAGTAAACGAAGGTATGTGTATCGTGTAAAGATGCTATTGTTTCGTACGTCGCTCACCGTACAGTTCCATGTTGCCGTCAGCGTCGATTTCAATGTACCATTAACGCCCTCTAAAATGCTTCTGCGCAACCCGCATGCGACGCCACAAACAATGACCCGGACCCAAAGAATATCAGCATATCGCCAATAGAACCCGAAATAATTTTGGTAGCTCTCGATTTTCGCCATGGAATAGTCATAACAGCCTCTCCCCCAGACACCCGCTTCTTCATACAGGCTTAATGGGAATCATCCCTTCCAGCTGAGGGGCCATCTCGAGGATCTTGGGATCGATGGTCCAGTTCCTGAGCTCCGCTACCGTACTCTCAAAGAGCGGTGTCATACGCGTATAGCCCGCCTCGATATCCCAATAATGGCAGGCGTCATCCGCATATGGCCATGTTATGCCAATTAAGCCTACGAAATTCGACACTGGATATTCTTGTGGATGTTGGTAAAGCAATTGGCGCAGTTCAGGCCTACGCCTGGTCAGTCACTTTCCTCACGTGTACGGATGCATGAAACCTACCAAGGTATCAGGTCGATAAGAATATCATAGGGATTATTATCCTGTCCCGCAATGGTCGGCATCAGCCACTCTGGATTCAACTGCATGTTTTCGACACTTGGCCAAATAAGAAACTGGATATGGAATCAGTCAATCAATCTTGAACGTGGTGGCTGCTACACTTACTCGCGTCATTTTGGTCAGCACCCATGTTGAGGCCAAGCGAACAGGAAGAGAAGCTCCTGGCAAGATTTTGTTTACAGTTCGTGAACACCAACTCGGCACAAGATGTGTGTCTGCGGGATCGCTGAATCCAAGAAGAATCGTGTCGACATCTATTTCGGCCCTACCAAAAACTGACACCTCGTTCCATCCGCTTTTGAGGAGTTCCGTCTTGGCCCTCCGGTAATATTGGCAATCGAGGCTGAATTTGCTCAAAGCACTCGCAGCCGCCTCCAGATCGAGCGCAGGGTTGATTCGGGTGATACCATCGACTGAATTTGCGGTTGGGATGTAGTTCAAAGCCGTCTGACTGTGCTCTCGACTTGGCGAGACAATTAGTTTTCGGCCTGGCACAACACACTGCAAGGGTTTGGAGCTCACCTGTCCCCCCGCGAGGAACCTTCGTAAGACGAGGCACCCATGCCATGCGCTGGACCAGCGTATTGCTCACTGCTGGGTGTACCAAACGACTCTTGATCTATACGTGGCGGCCCTGTATCGGAAGGATCCTAACCAGGATCAGGAGGAATCACGTTGTATGGTTGTGAGTGGTGCTCACCTGAAGGGACTTTTTGATATCTTCAGCCGAGTGATGGGTGAAGCCATTCTTCTCCAGCTCGGAGGCCCAGTTGATTGCCTGGTTGCGGTCTGGAGCCATGTTGAGCAAGGTGATGAGCGACTTCAAGTCCTCGACTTCCTTGGCCAGTCGGCGTACGTGGGCTCGCAGCTGGGTGGTTGTCTTGCCATCCTCGGCGACGTCGTACACGCAAGTGAGATTCTTGGACTGGCAGGTGTTGCACTTGGGGCGAACGCCATCGCACTGAACGAGTTAGTTTTGGGGGAGTGGTGGATGCAACGCGACACGCGACCACGCACCTTTGACTTGCGCCTACGGCAGCTCTCACACGCAATGGACGTGATCTTGCCACGCGGGGTGCGCAAGGCATACGTGCCGGAGATGGGAGATGAGTGTTGCCCTCGAGCGTTCGCGAGGGAACCTCCCGGGCCTTGTTTGGGCGCCAGCGGTGCTTTGTGAGCGGCGGACGCGCCCGCGGCTTGCGGGCGAATCACGAGAGTTGATTGCGACGTGTCGAGGTGCAGTTGACCGTGGCTCCCATCCCACTCAGCAGAATCCTGGCTGGGGGTCTCGTTAGCATCAATTCGGGCAGTTTGTTCAATGGGCGTCGCGCTCGAAAGTCATGGTGCAGCGCGGCACGTGAATTGGAGTAAAGTTTGTTGATCGGGAGAATTCAACCGAGTCGTGCAACATGGGTAGTGCTCGACCCCTCCCATGCAACAACCCGATGACCTCTTGCCAATCGACGCAAACAGCCGATGGAAACTAGCACCTCGAGCTTTGGGGGAAGGAAAGGCTGGCGTGCTGGGGAAAAATAATAACCACACATTATTTGCATGTCCCTCGACAGAACACACGTAGACGCCAGGCGATCTTGGCCGAATCCCGCATAGCATGATGACCTAGAACCTCGGTGGTCCTTGGTTGCTTGCGCCAGTCGCCGATCGCTTCCGGAAGCAGGATATCTCTCAAAGATTTCCATCCAGTCCTTGGCGACGTTGGATCGAGAGTGAATGATGCCACGGGTGCCTTGGTTGCGGTGCGGGCGACAGCGCGGCGGCCAGAGATGGAGGTCGGATAGCAGAGGGCCCCCTGAGCCAGGAAAGCCGACAGCAGCCACGTCGATGTCACCAAGATGCGTGTCGAGCAATTGCTGCCAACCGGAAGCCGCCGGTGTGAACGGAGGAGCTCGCTGGAGTAATGGGACAAACCAGATCGCAGCAGGTGGGAAGAAAGGTCCGCGTCGAGGATTCAAGGCCGCCCGATGTAATTGAAGGAAGGAATGAAAAAGGCCACATACCTCTGGAAACCGGAACTCTGGACGACTGCTTCGGAACCTCGACGCATCATGCGAGGATGGGCGTCCTCCTGTTGTAACCCCTCGAGCGCATCTGGGAGGCTGTTGCTGCCATACCAGTAATTGGGCCCTGTAAGGGAGGTCAGTTCTTGGATGATCCTCATCTTGTATTGGCCTTGGGACACAATATACCGGGCGATGGATTCGAATTCGTGGATTGTGGAGGCATGAATGCAAGCATTCTTCAAGTGCAACATTCGACGAAAAGGAGCAATACCGGACCTGGGTCATGGGCGAGTGGGATTGTGTTCCGAGAAAAAAACCCATTTGTCTCACAAGCCATGCATTTTCGGGGATTAACTCAGTATATCTTCGCCTACTAAGCTGCGAAGATGGAAAACCGTTTAGCGCTCGGCCGCCTCTAATACGGGATCGCTGACAAGCTCGAACGGCGTTTCGAAAGCGTCGCCCATCTGAACCACCAAGTGCATATGCAGGATGATCTACCTGTGTAGCGTTAGCGCAATGAAAGGCAAGAAACCGCGGGGAAATTGGTTAGTGTACGGCACTCGACGGACTAGGCCCGAACGGCCGCTTCCACAAAAGGCACCAGGTTATACGAAACCGATAACCAAATGCGAATTCGAGAGGCACACTTGAAGATTGTAGGAGGCGTACACACACTTGCCCATCAGCCTTACTCTGTGTCAAAATCTGTCAACTGTGATGGAATGTCACTCGATGCCTCATTCACCTAAATCACCAAGCAATGCTCTGCGATGCCTTGAAGTCTTAGTGCAATCGGAGCAATCAAAGCTTCGCACGAGGCCTGTTGGGCATCGGCGCCGACCTCCCATGCCTTCGTGCTGAGGTACAATAGGGAAGTCTACACTCGCTTGTGGCTTGGGCATAGCGAAATAACATCACTTGAGATCTCACAGACTGACATACCCTCACTGAACAGTAGGATTCGAGCGGCATGTTACCTAGGAATGTCTGTCAAACGATGTGCGTGTCGCTGGCCAAAGGTGGAAGGACGGTAACCTGTATTCGGTCCGATAGTCGAACGCTCTCAGCTTTGCTGGTCGCACTGACGGCTGCGCAGCAAAGTCCACCACAACTGCAATTGTTGAAGCACTGTGCATGAAGCTGGTGACGTATTGTTTTGAGTTTACCAATCTGTTTACGCGACAATGCTTCTACGCACTGGCACTTCCAAAATCAGCCAGTGTATCACCCTAAAAAAGTACAGTACCGTAGCTCTGCAGGAACACAGTTATCCGCGGGCGCATAAGTGTACCAGAGAATACAAAACCCACAACTGCGTAAGAGACCCATCGAGAATCTAGTTCATTCGCGGCAGGTTCCATGGGTCCTTGTAGCAGCCTCATCTCTGGTGATTATGTCGGCGGTCCGATCACAATATTGCCATTTCGATACGCGGAGTTTTTCCAAGGCTAAGAACTGCAAGCGAGCCTGTGCGCCAATGCCACTGTCAATCTCGTAGATCATAGGTATCGTACTGTAGGTGGTTACTGTGTAATCCCAGGTCATGTTGTACAAGCGTGGCTCATTTCCGACATTGGCCGGGCTACGGGATACCCAAAAAGACCAAGTTTTCCATGGTAATAGCACAACAGTTTCCAGCAGGCTTTGGTCGTCAGCCACTTCAACTAGCATCTAGCAAGATCCTGCCTTGAGAGTCAAACTCTATTGCAAGGCGTAGGTCTGTCCCCAAACTCTTCGATTTTGAGACATCTAATTGGGCTCAAAACCAATAAACATGGCTCACGAGGACGCCCACAAATCTACATGGATAAGTGTGAGCTATGAGCTTGTTTGATTGGTTCGTATATTTCACGTATTGTCTTGTCGCATTCTAATCGGCCGACGATTCGACCGCGACTAATACAATGTAGTGCTGCTCACAAATGTCTTAGTAAGAACTAAGCTTGTGAGAAGCTATATGTCCAAATGCAGAATACTTACGCTGTGTGCAGAGGCTCAATTCTGGTCTATCAGTCTTGATCAGGTTTTACTTCAAAGACCACGATATGCGAATATAACAATGGCGGCACGTTTACATGTGCAATGGACAGTCTAGACCCTGCACACCCTGATGGAATGTGGCGGACCGGCCCTGTTGTAACACCTTCTTGTCCCTTACTAATAGGAAGCATCTAAGAAGCGCTGCTCATTCCCCGCATGATAGGTGATCAAGTTTACACCATACACCCTGGCCCCAAGGCACTACATTTTCAGCCCCCGCTGGTAGAGCTAGGGGTCTTCAGAGATAGACTATGGAGCTTTTGAATGCACTACTCCCGCAGCTATCATAATCACGATCTTGCAGATGCCTGCAGATGGAGGAAACTACCTTGATCAATCTCTTGCAATGGAATTATACCTTGCAATGCACAAAGGCCGGGTGGGAATTCGGCACAACAGGTGCCCCAGAGACTGGATTCCACAGACGACAAGGCCCAAACTCAATCAGCGTCGCCATCCGTGCCATGCGTGACGAAGTCGGGCTTTCTTTGTGTATTCTAGCATTTCCCAGGAGATATCAACCAAACTAAGATCTAGGCTATATGACGAGTCGTAGCGTGTCGACCCGAGCTACGTGATGCAACCGTCGAACCATCATGTCAAATCCCTCGTAGTGGAACATTGACAAACGCCCTTTCCAAATTGGTCCCGGGGAGACGGTCCCCGTCTGTCAGGGTCCCTGGCGACTGAGCCTCTAGGACAATAGCAAAGAGAGCACTGTGGGCTCATCTCCGGAGTTCATGATTGGGTTTTTGGTGTCTAAGATTACTGAACTACAAAGTGTCACTTGTACGCTAGAAGCCCACCGGAGCATAATCAAATTGTGTGGGTAAGTTTTGCAACTCAGCACTAACAAAGCATATGTGGCTACATATACTTTGTTTTAGAAGCATGGTCGATCTGCCAAGAAAGTCAAAGGGACAACCGCTGATCAAGACCATGGAGTTACCTGGGTCTCCTTGAACCATTGCCATCCGCTTTTGAGAATGTACCGCGCTTCTGCGATGGCGCCTTACACGTGCGTTTAGTGAGAATATACCAAGATTTTGTCCGCTATCATGGTGCCACTTAGAGTCGAGGCCTGAGCAATTTTTCTGCGCATCGTGATCTACCGAACAACGTTCACCAAACGTGGGTTGCATGCCTAGAGCCTCTTTTCATGTCCCTCATCGCCCCACTATCTCGCAAAGATCGTGTGAAATACGCTGCCCATGGCGAAGAGGTAATTGCGCCACATCGTAATTATGAACCCTGTAGAGGCTACTTGTGGTACTACTTGCTGATTACGAAGTACACAATCCTAGTCTATATTGACAGTAGGTAGATCGTCGAATACGTGAGGGATTTTTTTTTTCATCTACACCTTGATAAATCAAACAAGGAGTTCCTAGATTTCAATATGGCGAGTACCTAAATAGGTCGCAAGATACTCCTAATGCGTGCCTCGGGCCACGACCCACACCGTTTCGTATGCCCAGTCGTCAAATTCTGCCCGAGCTGCAGTTGTTGGAACGATGCCTTTTGCAGAAAGCTCAGCGGGATTGATCCAACCCTGGCCTTTGAAGAAAAACAACCGGAAGCTGCATTCCGCCATCCCTTGAACATGCACGGGCAAGACTGATAGACTAGGAGGTCTCCACGCCTCCACCAAAGGTGTTCGTCGTATTGGAGAACGATCTTTTGTTGAAGGAGGATTCTAAGTCCTGTTCGGAACTAGGCTGCTTTCTTAGCCGAAAGAGGCTTGCTGTATTTGTGAAGAAGAAAATGAGGGTTCGATTGCGGCCACGTTCTGGGCCGGGTTGGAGCCACTAATGGCCGCCGGCATGATGTCACCAATGCTTCATCAGTTGAACCATCCCACGACGTAGGACGACATAGGCTGGTGAACTGTATCTAAACTTGCTTCAATTTGTGTGACGTCTGCTTGCTTTGGAAGCTCAATGTGAAAGAGCAAAGCCAGCTGGTGCTCGACATTGCCTACTCGAGGATCTCATTATACATATCGTAGTGGAGTATCATCGCAAAGTCCATCGAAATTTGCCCTGGTTTGAAATTTATTATGGAGTATAACGAAATGGCATGGGGGCATACGGTAGACGATGGTACTCTGCAAAAATCTCTTGTGGTTAGTTGAGAGATCCAAATCCTATCAGAATATTCATATCCCCCAGAAATCGGCTCTGTTTGCCTGTCGCCATGCGGTGAATAGGAAGGTCAGGTGACCTTAGGTCACATGACGGCTGACTGCAGGACTTGGCGAAAGCTTGGCCGCGACCTTTTGCGACTTCCCCGCAAAAGTTACAACCTCATCGCGACACCAAACTTGGTTGCGCGCATCGCTACTCTTCCCCTTCCCCATTCACGCCCTCGTCCTCTCCCTGTGACGGCAATTGCGCCTGTCTCTCCATCTGCGTGATCCCTTCTCCGCAGGCCTTGCTTCTGTGGGGCAAGTTGGTTGAGCGCTTGCTCCCGGGACTCAGTCAGTGATAGAGACGCTCCAGCTACACGACAACAAGAAGCAAGCTGACGCCTAGCTCCGACCACGGGCCTCAATAACTCAAGCAGCATTCTTCAGTATGACAGCGTCTCGCGCCAGCACTGCCTCCGAAGGCGGGGCGTTCGGCAAACAACTCAAGGCAAACAACGCCAGTCAAGTCAACGAATCGTCGATTAACGACTCGGACAGGGTCTTCGGGCTTGATGGAGCTTCGGATACCTATGGAAATTATCGAAATGGTCGTAACTACCGCCCTCTAAGCCGATCCCCTTCTCCCTATCGTCGCAAACAATCCCGTTCGCCGTCGCCGTATCGCAACAGACGCCCAGCAAATCGCTCGCCTTCTCCATATCGACACCGCGATGGAGCCGGCCGTGGCCACGATAAGAATGATCCTCGTTCGCACTATAAGCGCAAGGGTTCTCATTCCCCTCCGCGCGGTGGTCGACCAGACAAGCGTCCCTATACCGATCGCAATAGAAATGACACCGGGTCATCGGCGCATGGAAATGGTTATCGAGGAGGATCTTATAACATGCAGTTTCAGAAAGAGCGTGGAGAGCCTGCCGAAAGGCCATTTGTCAAGCCTATCTCATATGCTGAGCTAGATAACCCCAACGCTGTCCCTGACTTTAGAGATGCCCTCCCTACAAATCCTCGCGCCCCAAACAATCGTAATGGCACTCGCCCATCCGTATCGGGCGTGCCAAACAATAACGGCCCATCTACAAATGGCGCTTCAAATGTGCATGTCACGCATGAACAGAAGGATCGAGATGTCGAAATGTATGTAACCGTGTTTCGCACCCCTAACCTTTCAGTTTACTGAGAATTTCTAAGGTCAAATGCCGATGACGAACCTGATCTTACACCAATTGTGGCTGAGGAGAAAGTTCCAACGGAGGAGTCGCGAGAAGAGAAGAGGCGCCGCTGGGCAGCTAAGCGCGCTGCGGCAGAGCAGAAAGAGAAAGAGAGTCTCCTCCATAAGGCGATTATAACCAATGCTTCAGAAGCAGGAACCCCTGGTGTTCCCTCTCCAGCACCGTACACAGAGAGCTCAGTTTCTCCGTCCGCTTCACCCCGCGTCGGCAGTTTGGAGTCCGCTCCCGCATCCCCCGATGTCATGGTCGTCGATAAGCAGGGTGTCTCCAGTGAGGTAAATAGCCCTGAAACTGATGGTATTTGCGCAGCCGATTACGATCCAACGCAAGACATGTTGGACCGTCTCGACAAGGCAGCCAAGAACGAATCAACCTCTGAATTGCCTTCTGATGTATATAATGAGGCTGATCCCAGAAACTTGTCAACCTTGCCAGCTCAAAAGACGGAACCCATAAAAAAGCAAAAGAAGGAGTTAGACATGTTCGCATCCGATGACGAAGACGAAGAGGCCGAAGACGTGGAAGAGCAACAGGCTGCCAAAAAAGGAACTGTGCTAGATGAAAAGTTGCTTGATAATTGGGATGATCCGAACGGCTACTACAAGATCATCGGCAACGAGTTGATCAACAATGGTCGTTATCGTATCATTAAACCTTTAGGTCGAGGCGTTTTCGCAAATGTCGCACAAGCTGTAGATGTCAATGCGCCAGAGAAGGAAAACAGCCAGCAACTTGTAGCGGTCAAGATTATTCGAAGGAACGACATGTTGAAGAAAGCCAGCCAGAAAGAGGTGGATTTCCTGCGGAAGGCGAACGAAGCTGACCCTCAAGACAAGAAACACATCATTCGGCTTCTTGGTGCATTTGACCACAAAGGCCATCTGTGCATTGTTTTCGAGCACATGTCGAAAAACTTGCGAGACTTGCTCAAAGAAGAAACCAACGGCCATGGTCTCGCATTGCCAGCTGTTCGAATATATGCCAAACAAATGTTTGCCGGTCTGCAACATTTACAGAATTGCCAAATTGTTCACCTGGATCTCAAACCTGACAACGTTCTAGTGTCTTCGGACAAAAAGACAGTGAAACTAGCGGACTTTGGTACAGCTATTGACAAACGAGACATTATCGAACGGAACGATGAGCTCGTTAGCCGTTTCTACCGTGCTGTAGAGATTATACTTGGCATGGAAGTTGGTTATCCTGCTGACATGTGGGCTGTTGGCTGCACTGTGTATGAGCTTTGGACTGGCAAGATTCTCTTTACTGGGAATGACAACAACCAAATGATCCGGGCCATGATCGACTGTCTTGGGTGGCCAAGTGAGAAGCTTCTTCGAAAAGGAAGCGATGTCTACGCTTATTTCGATTTTGGATCTTCACTCAAATTCATCAGCCGCGAAGTCAATGAGCGAAATGAGGTTAGTATTATCGACATTTATCCCACCCGTCGCTAACATCTCAAAGAAAATTGTGCGTTTGATCGAGCAACAGAAGAAAGTCAAGCGCGACCTGAAGACTCGAGTTCACGATGCTGCTCAAAGTATCACAACCGCCAGACCTAGTGCTACCGAGTTGAATGATCTAGCCGATCTTCTTAGTGTGTGTTTGCATATGAACGTCGACAAGCGCGTTACACCCAAGGAGGCCCTCATGCATAAATTTTTCGGCAACAGAAACTTTGTTCCAAAGTCTGCTGTTGTTAAGCCGCCCATGCTGAAGCGTGGCACGCCTGGCATCAGACGTTGAATTTTGGGCATGGATTGTCATTTTGACTCCTGCTTGAAGTGAGTACTTGATTTTTTTTGGCATTTATTCTTTGGTTTGGATGTCACAGTGTCTCCTTTATTTTAGCCCTCACATTTAGATTTTTTACGACATATGGATTGGCATATCACATTCTTACATAAGCCTCAGCAAAGCTTCATACATTCGAAACATATCGGTCTTTCATATTTCAATTTTAAGCGGACCTCGCCTGACCTGTACATCAACCTTTCTTCTACTACACAACTTATCAGCCACAGTCTTCGACTTAATTTCAAATGACGCCTTTAGCCATCGCACTTTGCATCGAACGGAATGGCGTGGCGTGGACAGGCGTTTCTTTTATAAGGAACTTTAATTTTACAACTTATGGCGCCGAGGCTATGTCAATACGGAGGCTAGAGCTCGGGTTTTGGCCTACTAGTATATAAGGATTACTACGAAGCCCTTTTGCATTCACTTGTACAGTTAAAAGCATACTTGCGATTCCGTAGCAGATACCCTTGACAATACACCACTTCGAAGCATTAGTATGCCGAAGTGTTACATACAATCTTGTTTCACTCGATAATGATGAATGTGACGTTCAATTCTGTTGCTTGTTTTCCAATTGCAAATGCTGAGCTGGCTACTCGTCGATCTCGCCTCTCAAAAATGCTTTGGCCTTGTCACCCCATACAACCTGACGCTTGTAGATTGATATCTCGGGTACACTACCTGACTTTAACCCATCAATAGCTTCAGCGAGCAACTCACCACTTCCTTCGTCCCGCAACTCTCGAATCGGGTATTGATACGTCTACCAAGAAGTCAGCATACATATTATCACCAAACGATCCTATGCACATACCTTGAAAGCAAACACCAACGCCCTTGTCTCCGGCAACCTATGCAACGTCTGCCTCTCACACCTCAAAACCGTCTTTTCCAAATCGATCACCTCCACCTCCTCCTCCCTCTCCTTCTTCCTCAACTCCTCCTCACTCATATGATTCCCCGCCAAACAGAATAAATCCCCACTCGTACTTATCGCCCAATTCGCCCGCTTAACGATTTTCCCCACTGGCAACCCCGCGAAAAACCGATCCATGGATCTCTCCAGCTTCTGCGCATACCCCGGCACGGGATTGTGTATTTCGCTAAGCAGCAGCCCTAGCTTAGACCGCGTGTTGAAGCCCGACGGGAAGCAATTGATAAATGCTTCGAGGCGGTATTTCCCAGCGTCAGAAGGCGTGTCGGAAGGTAAAAGCAGAAGAAATTCGTCGTCGATGTTTTCGCCTAGTACTTCCAATGCGTGTTCGGCGTTTTCCAGCGTGGGCGCGAGGTTCAGTGGGAGCAAGGAACCGGTGACGTTGTTGCGGAGGTGCATGCCTGTGGGGGTGTATACGCTGGGGAAGCGCGTGGGCAGGTAGGTTGTTGTGAGCCAGGTGTAGAGTTCGAGGACGGCGGGGATGGCTTTGGGGGTGCAGGCGAGGACTTCATGGCGTTCTTTCTCGATGAGGGATTTTCGAATTGAGCACCGGGAAGCGAAGGTGTTGTCCATGGCGATGAGATCGGAGAGAGTGGTGTTTTCGATGGCCATGGTCATGTGATAGATTTGTTTGAAAGGGCGGATTTTGAGAGGTGGGACTTTGGCGATGTCGAAGTTTGGGAGGGGCTCGATGTTGTAGTATGCATCTTCTGAGTATTCTGGTTCTGGTTTCTTTGATGTTGTGGTAGTGGGTTTGTGTGATCGAAGAGTCTGGGAGTGATGTTAGTACAGTCATTCGTGGTGGTTCTGTAATGGTAGACTCGGATGTACTTTTCCCTTGTGCCATTCCCATCCTCGAAATAAAACAATACCTGTAGCTAGTATTATTACTGCAGACCAGTATGGTGGTATGTTAAACACTGGCAGTCGTTGCATGATGTCGCCACCCAATGTACTCTCGTCCATTGTCATCATGAACGTTGACTCAGTTCAATTGTAGAGTAGTGCATGGGAAAGTCTTACAGCGACACCGGAATTGCCATGTCATGTAGGGCGTCACTTGACATAGAGCCATGGTACAAAGATAGTTAGACGCTACAGACGCCATTTCAGAAGTGGTGAGGGTTGAGGTTAAAGTTGCCTTTTCCGGAATAACCTCCACCCCACTCTTAACATCAACGCCGAGCATGGTGACTTTGTATCAATCGTATCATGCCACCAATCGATGTTAACCAAATGATATGTTATTGGCAAAGATACTTTTGAACAATTGACCTTGTTCATGATTGGCTCGTGATGTACTCCGTACATGCAACTTGGAAATGTTCCACTTCCTTAAGTCTACCGTAACCTCACCATAAACGAAGTATGTCTTTATCTTATTTAGCTTGCTGTATCTCTGTAGTAAGCAATGTAATGGACTATAACAATTGTTGTTGATTTCAAATGATATCTCTGGTGAACGACATGTCACCACAGATACTTGGCCGTTAATTTCATTGGACATAAACCATTCAGATGTCAAGTAAACATTTTTGGGCACTTGGGAGGTACTCGGAAGATTACAGATTGCCCTCAATAGTGTATCTGTGACTGTTTTGTTAGCATTGTTCCATGTCCTCGTAACGAACGGATGTTTACATATGCGCGGTCGAAGAATACTAATAGAACGTATTGTTAATTCTCTGACACGTTGTAATTGAAAGGGTATAATTTAACTCATTGTGCATAATACTAACGCTAAGGCAAGTGCATGTGTTTGCCATGGCTGAGTGATCACTTACACTATCAACTTTGGAAGACTTCATCCGCTCTCTAGGCTCTTGCCATAATGATTGTCGTTTTCTGTCAGATATGCACAACAAACATGAACAGCCTAACTTTCACCTACCTATCCCTCGTCCAAAAAATGACGTACCCCAACAAAACAAACGCACCCACACACACCCAAGCACCCACGCTCCACTCCACGCGTTTGCACCCCCTCTCACTCCCCCCGCCCCCTCTAACCTCCCCACTTTATTCCCCTCTGTGTATATATTTCAGTACTCAGCAACATTCTCATCAAGGAAACAAAAAGAACACCCTCCCTTGGTAGCCAAGTTGGGGCATCACTGTCATTCCAGAAACAACAAAGTCTGACTTTTCATCAAAAAAAGTCCGATAGGGCGATACTAAGGACGTGATGGGAGCGGTCAAGTCAGTCGGTCGGCAACTCGCAGGTCAGAGTTCGATTCGCGCTGGGGCCGCTTCGGGAGTATCGTACTAGGGGGGGTCGACGGGGTGTTCTTTCTTTTTGGCGGGGAGGAGGGGGGTGAGGGGGCGCTGTTTTTTGTGGGGAAGGGGAGTTGGGCTTTGTGGTGCTTTTGTGTGTTGAATAATGATTTAAATAAGGTGAGCTTGAGGGTTTCTTCTTTTTGATGTAGCTGTTGTTTTGGTGATGGCTTGGCAAATGTCGATGTAGATGAGCGACCATAGTTTTCTTCTAGCGATATGAACATTAAGCAAAGGTCATAGTGTAGATATGTTTACTATCTGGAATGTATCAAACTTGCAGTATGCGTAAGATGGGGTTTGTGTGTCTTTTGTTAGTGCACTGACTTGACGCGCGCAGTCATGGTGTTTTGAGAAAATGTCGACTTGTTTAAGAGAATGCTAAAAATGACTAACGAAGCACACAAAAACAGTAGACTAGAGAATGAGGAAGATGCCTCGGGTCTGTTTGCGGGTTGAGATTGAGGTGGCTGCATGCAGTGCAGTCAATAATAGGATACTGTCATAGACCATACATGGACCAAGATATGTTCTATTTCGACCAAAGAACATATACTTCCTTTTTGTTGATTGTGGATTGGGATACTATACATGCAGTTTGATCGAAGGCAAAGAGTGCATAAGGTCAGTTGGGGCTACTACTACTACTTGCCAACGACACAGTATGATTTTGTATCAACATGATAGATGTTGAATCAAGGCGACATTGGTTCGTGTCTTCATCGAAGAATTATAAACGAGAGAGGTGAAGAGGTGAAATTGGAGGAAAAGAACCCATCCATCATGGTACATATTCACCTTAATTTGTGCCTTTTTATCAATCTTCCCCACGTTCTTCCATTTTCGATTTATCATCAAGCTTCTACTCCTGAATTGTGCGCATTTCCCTCCTCGGTTCTTACTTTTGTGCCTTGGCTTCCTCGGCCTCCTTGCTACCAACAGCAACCAATCGTCCCACAACAAGGTATTTTTCCTCGAAACGCTCTTCCCAACCCCTCATGGCCTCCATCTGCTCAGCATCCAGATCAGCCAAGGTATCGAGTGGCCCATCGAGATCCTTGGTCAACATGTCTTCATCGAAGCTACCACATGCCAGACCTCTGCTTGCATCACGCCCAGCAAAGTTGGCATACGGACCACCCGGACCATAGAAATTACGGCCAGAAGTGACATCAAAGACACGGCCACGGACTGCCAAGTAGACAGGCATGCCGTTCAGGCCATTATAAGGGAACAGCTCGGGGGGTGTGAAGGTACGGAAGACGGTTGGTGGTGGGGCGCGGGGGATGGCTGCGGGAGCGCTGGGTTTGAGCCGGAGGTAGATGAGGACAGCGAAGAGGGAGAGGAGAATAAGATTAATGGGTGTCACTGGTGAGGCACTGTCAGGTGGTGTCAGTACGTGGTCATGGCGGTTGTATAGACACTCTTGGGCTGCTTACGCATAGGCTGCGGGCGGGGGACTAGATGCTGGACCGTGTCAGTTGTTTTGTTCCACATTCAAACAGCATGAATAGCTCGTACCATCAGCCATCTTGAAGTCAAGACTTGTGTGCTTGCCGGGGCCGTAGAGGAGTGGCTGCTGACTAACGGGAGTGTTGTGTGTCGTGATAGTTTTCAGGAAGCTACGTTCGGCTGATGATGCAACAACCGAATGGGTGACATGCCACCCGCCCACTCTTCTAAGCCTCCCCGCATATACACCCGACGCTCCCGAAGCTATGTACCAAGACGGCAATCTTCAAATATAGAAACTTTTCCTTGCACATGCAGGGCCCCTAGCAATTTGGATAGTTGTATGCAAAAAAGTTCAATATCACCGACTGTCGGTAGACTTGCGCGCCACGAGCTGCCCTAATTGGAGTCAGCCACGCGACATTGCATCACATGGTGAAGCATAAGCCTGCTTTGCCACCAACAACCCTCATCTTCCAACTGACCCTCAGCTGCCTGGCCTCGGCCCTCATTCAAATACCACAGTATCCACAACACTTTGCATCCTGAGTCTTGGCCCTTTCCCGCCGCGCGGCTCGTTGTGAAACGCCCATATCTGCCTGAAACACCAGACAGCGATTCATTTCCGTCGCCCCAGAGCACCCTCATTGGCCAGCACCATCTCTACCTTTGGACCCTCGAAACAACCTTTGGAAAAGGCGACGATCGCTGTCAAACCATTGCCAGTCTGCATGTGCACAGCTTGTGTTGGAGCTACTCTCGGTGGCAACACAGACGGGCAACACAAGCGGGCGGCGTCTTAAAGGGTTGGCAGGACTGCGCCTCAGTCGCTTTCGTGTGTAATTGTCCGACGCCTGATGATCTGCCTCCTTCATTTACAACCTGGCAACTGATCTCTTTTCAATTTCAACCCTCGACCTTCAACCTGTTCGCACGACACATCACTCTTCGACATTTCCCTTTCTTTGTGCTACTGTAGTGTTTGATCGGTAAGTGTAACGTGGATCTTTCTCTTTTGTGTTGTTTGTTTTCGTCGTACATATGTACGTGTTGCTTGCACATGGGTTGGCGAACGACATATCGAAGATCGAGGCTCGGCCACATCCTGGATGGTTATGCACGTCACTGGCATGTCGCTGCGGAATCCTTCAACACCACGATCCCGTGGTTAACCACCAAGGTTCAAACATTTTTCAACAACGATTGCTTGCCGAGCGAACCATGGCGAACGAGCTTGTACATCAAGCCCCACTTTTGATTCAAACATACCAACAGGCGTTACACATCCAAAAAATGTCAATGTCCGACCCATATTCGAGAGTTGGACGAATTCGATAAAACAATGCTCCAATCCTGACAGCTTTCAAACGTAAACCTTCCTTTGCCTGATTACACCAACATCTTGGGCAGGACTTGCCAACGGTATGAAAGGATTTAAGAGCTTGGATTTGCTTTCCGACCGTCAACATCGAAAAGAAAAAAGGATGCTACCCAGTCACCGTACTCGACAAAATACTGTTACCGTCTGGACTAGAGGAGTAACGACACCATGTTTTGGAGAATCTTGATGTTATTCGTGTTGTGAATGAGGGATGGGGCTAACAAGCGTTTCATGCAGGCCATATCATGTGGAAACGATTACAGGGTCACGTCCGCGAGAAGGACAGACATGCGCAGATAGGAAACCCAGTACTACTTGAAACAACTTACGACGAAGATCGCCTGAGGCGTAATCCACATGTGACCGATGCACAGAATGGCAATTACACATACAATGCACCCGCCCCTCACCCCTAGTAAGCTTTGCAGACTCGCTGAACACTCAGAACACCTTTTGACGCAGCACAGCACTCTCTCACCTCTAGATCCTCCCAACTACAGAGCATCAGAAGTCCCAACAATCTCGGAGTCGTCAGTTTATTCACGGCCGTCGCATGACCTGGAGTACCACGAAAACCCCACAGCACCTTCACGTTTCGCTTACGAAGATATTTCGCCCCCAAGCTCTCCTGAACCAGAACAAAGTCTTTCCGCTGGCTCTGAGCAACTGCGAAGATACAGATCTATGCGCGACGTATCACCCATGGACGAGAACCGGAGCAGGATTCCTACCGCAAGCCACGGCAGCAACATTCCTGTGCTGCGCAAAGCACCACCAAGGCTTCAAACTGGCGAAGCCGAACCGCCCCCAAAGTTTTGGGGAGGAAAAGTAGCGCCAAACAGCAAGGTCAAGTGGGATGAATACTCTGGTGAGCCTACTTCAAGTAACGCGGGAAGAGCGGGATCAGTCAGCCCAGGCACATATGCCAAACTTGCGTCTACCACGGATACACGCCCGATGGGATACCATGTAACGGTTTCTGGGCCACAGAAAAGAAATGTGAGCTTTACAGAGCGTGTTGGTCGCCTTGGAGCTAGGTCGCCGCCTGTAGAAGCTGTGAAACCAGAGCCTTGGAGTCGCGCAACTGGCCGCTCAGAAATTGCGCCACCATTACAATACAAAGCGGCTGCAAAGCCACTGCAAGTACCACGAAAGACGTTATCTCCAACTGCGGAGAAGCCTGCACTAACTGCGCGCAACGCGCCTGCAACTTCCACGAGCCGTGTTCCTGGCGAAGCTGACACTGCACCCGTCGCAGACAGCCCACGCACCTATGACACGCATAACGACAACATCAAACCGACCGTGCCCCTCAAGGTAGGCAGGACTACACCTCCTCGCAACCTTACATCTCCAACATCGCCCGCGCATCCGACGGGTCTTGGAATTCACACCCAATATCCCTATAGCCCAATTACTCCCACAACTCAGAAGCGAAACGCGGAATCTCCAGATACAGTGCTGCATGAGGAGTCAATTACCAGGGAAATACCAGTGCAGCAGGAGCGACCATCTACCCCGCCGCAAGATCTTGACGCGCGCAAATCCTCAGAAACTCCAGAGAAGGACCGACAGGCGCCAACAAGTCGTTTCTCGTGGACAACGTACAACAGCGGAACGACCTATCAACACTCGCCTCCACCATCGCCTCCCCAAGATTTCCCCACCTCGACACCACCGAGGAACAGAGCGGTGACAGAGCCCATTTCTGCAGCTACTGCCGCATCTTCCATTCTCACCCGCCGTCGTCCCATCCCTCACTCAGATCGTCTTCCCGATCCCGTACCTTCACGCAAACCTATCAATACAGACTCACCGGGCACGGCCAAAATCGATACCATGTCTTCACCCACGTCCAATGGCCCACCTTCGCCAAGCACAGCCTCTGTCTTCAGCACATCTACCTCTAAGGCCCTTCCTGCACCGCCCAGCGCTCTGACCGCGGCCGATCATATCGCCGTACTGGAATCTCAGATGGAAGACCTGCGGATCCGCCGCTCAAATGTTTACCGTCTGCTGACCGACTTGAACAAAGCCGCGCCACCGAATCCTTTGCTTACGGATTTCCGACGCGCCCGCCTAGCTGAGCAACGCAAGAAGGATTTTGAAGGTGAGCTTAGCGAGATAAAGAGGGAGGAGCACGAGGTAGGATTGAAGCTACATCGGGCGTGGAAGAAGCGCGAGCGCGAGGATCCCAACTCGGCGGGGAGTGCACTCTGGGTGCGAAGGGTGACAAGTTGAGATGTTTGCAATCCAAGCAGGCTTTTTCTTTTCAAGGATTGATACCAATATTCGGGTATAAGATAAAGGCTTTTGATAAGTCTAAGGTTTTTTCAAGATGTTTTTCACTTGCATAGCGGCAGGAATTTTGCTTTTCAGATTCCCCGACCACTTTCTTTCTTCCATGTCAGGATTAGGTTCATTTATGAGCATTAGCGATTTCTATTTCCTTGTTTAAACACACAGACGAAAAGGAGGACCGATACCAAACCTACATCTCATATCTCATAACCATTGTCCATTTGCATGTCCATTCTATTCCCATTAATCGATACCCAATTCAATCTCGAACTTAATCAACGTCTGGCACCGGCAACCCATTAATAATCGTCATTCCCTCTCTGCCAAGATTCTTCATCGCCTTGACCGCCTCGTCATGCCGCAGCTGCTTAGTCTCCTCGTCTGTGACCAAGACAAAATCGTACCTGAGCAATTTCGAGCCCTCTGCAACGCCGTATTGCTGCGCCTGCTCGGCATTAACATCCTCCAGCGCCACGATGAGCGAGTCCTTAACGCCAAAGACCGCATCTGAAGTTTCGTAATCCGTGCCTTTGATATACAACGCCCTGTATCAAACATTAGCATCACCTTCGTCTTAACCATCTTCATGTTTTCCACACCCGACGATACCACCATTACCAACCCCCAGAAAAATCAAAGTAGAAATAAAAAACTCACGTAACCAAATGATCAAACCCCTCCTTCTCAAACATAAAATGCATATGACTCGGCCTCCAACAATGCCTCCCCAACCTCCGCAACAACTTGCCCACCGGCCCATCATTCGGAATCGGATACGGCACCGGCACAATCGCCTTGAACCAAAACGCCCCATCCTCTCCACTCAGCACCACCGCGCGCCCATCCGCCTTATCCCCGCGATCCTCGTACTGGACGTCATATTTACCCTGCGAATCCGTTTCCCAGACGTCGATTTTAACACCCGGGATGGGGGCGCCGGCGGTGGTTTTCACGGTGCAGAGGACGAGTAAAGGGGCGCCGTGCGGGTCGGCGGATATGCTGCTTCCCGGGGAGAGGTGGGAGGCGTCGTGCGTGTGGAAGGGGCCGAGGACGGTGCCTTCGGTGCTGTGCGGGGGTTTTGGGTGGTCGAGGGAGTCGACGAGGAGGGAGAGGCCGATTATGTCGGAGAGGAGGATGAATTCCTGGGGAGTTAGAAATGGGAATTTGTGTATAGAGAGAGGGAGGGAGGGAGGTAGGTAGGTAAAGAGGTAAAGAGATAGATAGATTTTGAAAAGAGGAGATATTTCACAGGGAGAGACGTACTTGGCGCACATCAGTGCATATTTGACCGACTTGAGTGAGGAATTGGACTCCTGCCATCCACTCGTCGAAACTTAGGCGGGTTTCGCGCGCAAAGTCGTGGACGTGGCAGACGAGTCGCTCCATGATGTATTTGAGGCGGGGGTCTGAACATTGTGAATTGATGCGGTGGACGTTTTCGGTAATGTTTTCGATTGTGAGGTTCTTGAGTACGGGCACTGTAGAAGTGTTGTGACCATTTACGTCGGAAGAAGCCATGTTGGGCCTGATGTTAATAGGGATATCTTGGTGGAAAGGCCTTGAGTTAGTGTAGTGTAACCGGGGTTTGTGTCACAGAGGGAGAAGAGAGAACAGGAAGCTATCAAAAAAGCAAGAAGTTATACAGTGGATTTAAACCAGACGTTTTATACACTAGATTATTGGCAAGGGAGCAATTCCGTGCTTGATCATCACGGAATACCAGATATTGAATAGCCTCGGGGAGGTATCCGCTGACTTATTCGAGCTTCTCATAGGTTGGTAGAGAGTACAAATGGAACCGGAGCCCCGCCTGCGGTGTCGGCAGAGGTGGAATGAGGTGTGGATGTGGTTGATGGCGGAGGGGCCTTTCGGTACCTGGATGCGGGGCCGCTCTAGACTAGGCTGACAAAGAAATGACAATATAGTCTGTCAGGAAGGAGGCAAGAATTCAGTGGCTCAGCAATGCCCAGGCGAATTGATACGTCGTCATGGTTGCTAATGCTGCGATTAAATTCGCGCGCGTTGAGCAGATGACAGTCTGCACGTGGTCGATGATGCTGGGTTGCTGTGTAGGCGAAAGGTAGTCGGCTAACTTACTATGACATGACATTGCCCTACCAATCATACTATGCAAGCCTCCCGTAACACGTGCACACGCGACATGGCAGCTAATTACCTACTACTACCTTGCTAACTTGTACACACGGTTCGAACAAGGGCTGTATCATGGCGCTTGTATATGTAACTGTGAATGGTAATGCATGCATTTATTGTGCAATTAGCCTGAACAAACACCATCACCCAACTGCAGGTACAATGCAGGCAATACATGCACTAACGTAGATCAAATTTCTTCCATATTTGCCGTGATGCCGTTTGATCCCATTTCCACTGCGCCATCGCTAACCCTGGTTACCTTTCCCACACTCCAGGTCGTCCTGACCCGACATGACCGAAAGTAAAGTAAAACCATGAATAACCTGTAGAGTATAAGGAAATTAAATTACCCCAAAAGGAAGCAAGTTGCGTCATATGGTAAAAGCGCACGGGGCCCCTGCCAACCTTGATAACTTCTGCTGATCCTTTGAAAGAATTGGGCAATATCGTGAGATGGATGTGTGAAGTTGATTGGTCTAGGCCTGGTTCTTGGGGTTCTCCGAGCTTGCTTTCCACTGCATACGTGGTTAATGGCTTTATCGTGTATAGGCGCCAAGCGCGCAGTAAAGGTGATTGTGACCTTACCTTCTTACCCAACTCTTTCTGTTGCTCCTTGAACTCAAGATGCTTGTACTCTTCTCTGTGTTGCTTGACTACCATCGCGAGTCAGCTAGGTTGACAAACGTGACTAGCAAATGATAACAGTCGCGTGAAAAGACGCGATTTCTCGCGACAAATAGTACAAAACTTACAGAAAGCTTGCATCTTGACCATGGCAGTCCGCGCCTTGCCACCTTTTGGGCCCCTGCCCTTTCTGACACCAGCACCAGTCTTGGTGGCTTTGGGGGTAGCTGTCTTGGTGGTAGCTGCGGCCATTGTGGTGTAGTGGAATTGGTTGATTTTAGATAATTGCAAGTGGAGATTGAAGAAAAGGTCAATCTAATGAGAAAATGGAGAAAATTGGTGATTGAGAGATGGAGAGTTGTTTAGACTGGGAGGGTGAGAGCTTGATGTTATTGACAGCATGAGCAAGCGCGCTAGTCCACATGTAGATCCCCAGGAGAGGCAATATGCTTTGCGCAACAAAACTAGGGCATTGTTTGATTGGTGCCCTGCATTTCTCTGAAACCCGCAATGAGAGATGTCGATGTGAGATACGACGCGATCTGAATATTGCCGATTGGTGCATAACACGATAATCCGTCATGCGTGGACAATGTACTTGAATTGCCATGTGGTTTTGTGCAGCCGCATAGTATTGCCACCAGCCTTGAAGTATTGGACGAGTACTGTGCAGTGATGGATTCGAGGTGATACATCATTTCCTCAGGTCTCCTGTAATTACGTTGAAGCTTTGCTGGACATGTCTGGGTGAATGCATCTTGCTTCCATTATGCCACTTGGATACTGGTTCACGTGCGCTGCTTCGTCTCATTCCACACGGAGCCCGAGCCGCGGAAGCATAGCTTGGTTCTGCAGAAGCCTATGTATGGCGAATACTCTTATCACGATCCACATCAAGTCATAACTGAAGCCCACATGCCAATGCTCTTAGGTTGCAGATGAATCTTCAGACAAGTCTTCTGTAATATGTCGAAATCGCGCAGCATCCGGCCTTTCCGCTTTGACACCAGCCGTATTTTGTGTAGGCTCGTCAGGCCTGCGAGCCAGACTGAAGCGACGACGATGGCCGGTAGGACGTTCAGTAAGGCTGGGAGCGCGTGGTCGGGCCTTTCCCCTGGCCCTCCCACCGATATACGGAAACTCGTAGGTGACGCGGCGGAAGATGTAGAGCACGAGGTCGTAAATGAGCAATGCTGCCCATGGACCGATAGTTACAAGACCCAGGAACAGCTGTAGACACCATGAGCATGCCATAGACGCTTTGCTGGCTGAAGTTGCCGACTCACAAATAGTCGCGTGATCCACGTCTCCACGGTTGCAAAGCTCTCAGGAAAGATGGACAGGAGGCCCATGGTTGGGGGAGGCAGCTCTGAAGGAACAGGATACGCACGACTGGACGAATCTCGCGGCTTGCGAAATCCACTATATTGCAGAAATAAATATACAAGGTCAGCAAGAGCAAACGAACAAACCCAGCAACGCCTGCGCGATGAGTGCTCGTCAAATGTTGAGGACTGACGGGCCGCGGCATCAGACTTGACCGTCATCCGTGGCTGGTGCGTGGGCCGTGTGGCTGAAGCTCTCCATGTCAGGGTTGGCTGCGTACACCTGACCTCCGACTTCCAAGCCAGCACCCATGGTAGGGCTGAGAAAGATGACCACCCAGAGCCATTGGATGGCTTTCATGCTTCAGCCTCGTAAACCAATGAACTGCCTTCCCTTCCGCGCAACGGCCGTCCCCTCTTTTGCAGAGGGCAGGTTGAGCCTTGTTGCCTATGCCCCGCCTACTGTGACACCGTTAACCTTACCTACACTGACCTGTCTTCAGACGGATTGCTTTGTGAGCTTGATGCAATCGTGCCATTGTGAGTTGGAAAGTCCTACGCAATCCAGCAAGCTGGCAGACCCTGGGAGGCCCTTGCCTTGCCTTGCCTGCATATGGCAGCCTAGCACCCCCCAGTGAATTAAGCCTCGACAAACTTCTGGAACCTCTGCGCCTTCATCTATTATCCAAGCTTTCTTATTTCTCCCTCACATTCTCGTCGACCTCGAGACCCAATTTTCAGCACTGTCTGAAGCTTTCCACACTGGTTGCGCTTCCGTCCTGTTGCCTGCTCAAGCACCTGAAGACCTGACAAACATCCTCCTCACACAATGGACGACCTTAGTTTTCTCGATCAGCCTTCTGCAGCCAACGCTTACAGCAATGCGATCCTAAGAGTGGTGCTGTCTAACGGCCAGGTGAGCCAGGTCTCGGATCGTATCAACCCTTTCGAGCTCCTCGTCCGCTGCCCACTCCTCTTCCACGCATTCGAGGACGGCTACGACTCTCGCGTACAGGCCAATATCGAGGCCCCCTCCACAACAGCCGCAATCATGCTCCTCCGGTACTGCTACACAGGCAGTTACCTTCCCTCTCATTTCGACTTTCTGCCTATCTCGTTCCTACCTCACGCAGAAATGTACAAGATGGCGGAGGATTTCGACATTCCAGAACTGCAACTACTTGCGTACGGCAACTTTACGTGCCAATTTGAATTTGCCTCCAGCCTGCCCGAACCTCCAATAGATGTCCTTGAGACGATTCGATTCGTTTACATGCACTTTTCTAGCAGCCAGGCGCGCCAACAGCAGGATCTGATTAAAACGGTTCTCCACTTTTGCGTTTCTGCCTTTGCCAAATTGTCAAGGAGCAATGAATTTCTCGAGGTATTTCGTCAAGTGCCTGAATTCCGTCAAGACCTTTGTCTCACGAACATGGAGCGGGAGTTTGTCGATGATTGTAAGCAAGCCACATGGCCATTCACGTTTTGTACTGATTTTGCGAAGGTGCACCTCATATCATTCAGTTCGCACTCCGTACCATGGAGCCTAGCCCTGCAACGCGCCCAACTCTCCTCGCTTCTCGGGATCTTCCTCAGGAGATGCTCATCGATCAGCCCGAAGCATCTATTGTTACTGCTCCCTTGCATCAACCCACTACTAGTGCAGTAAAGGACGATACCGACAGTGACATCACTTTGTTGGACTTACTCAGCGAGTCAATAGGTACCTCTATACCTGAGCACTCTACTCTGGTCTTCAGACCCAAAACTCAACCATCATCTGCAGGTTCCCCTGTTGATGTCGAGTCGTCTGGTGAGGAAGAAGGGTTCACATTAGTCCATCGGCCAAAGGATGAGTTGATGTCTAGCCCTGAGGTGGTACCCACCGGACCAATCAATCTTCTGGCTTTAACAGGCAGCGACTATCCTGACGAAGACGAGTGGACTTTGGTCTGAGCATCATCAAGTTATATCAAGATGGATGATGACTACGTCAGAACATTCGCCTTCAACTTCAACTACAGATCAACAACTACAAAGGTTCCTTTTTCCTTATTCTACTACATGGTGGATAAAGTGTTTCTGTTCCGCACTTCTGCACTTCATCAAAGTTTATGGATGATCTTTGCGATTTAGTCATTTTATTTTATCAAGTGCGCATTTGGAGTTTGAGATCATCTGAATGAACAGCATACATGACGATTATGAGCCGTTGGGTCTCTGGCTGTAAGTCAGTCACTTTGTAACGAGGCGGTCAAGCAGAATACCCCAATGGACAAGGGAAATTTCCTATAGCGACGCAAAAGTAGATGCATTTAACATGTTTTTTCAAGATCAATCGCAAGTACACGGAGAGAATTAGATAGCACCAGATACCATTCTCGGATCACGTTTGGTAGCTTCCTAATCTACTCACAATTACCGTATATGTCACGAACGGAAAGTGCTCTCTTTCATGTTGTTTCTCTAATAAAGCCATGCTACACACAAACATACCACCTCGCATCCTCACCTCCCTTCCCATCCTTATCTTACTTTCATCCCGACTCTACAATTAATACCTACTTCTTTCGATCGCTCCACCAAACAACCTCACCCTCAATGCCACCCTCCACACACCACCACAACCTCCGCCGCACCCTCTACAAACACATTCTCCCCTTTCGCCGCCACCGTCATTCAAAGAGACAACCGTCCATCCCACAACACACCACTCTCAGCCCCGGAGACCGCCTCATCTTCGCACACCCTCCGCCATCCCACTACGGAGCCAGAAAGCACACCAACCGCCCAAATACTCCAAAGCCACGGCGAACTCCTCACTCCCGTCCACCACCTTACTCTCTTTATCCTTCAGCGACACTTGAACAATCGAAACCTCTTCGCGACCGTCCAGTGCATCAACCGTCTTTCTCTCCTTACCGCTCGACGACACAACGACCATCACACGCATCGAAACCTCGTCGAAACGCAACTACATTTAATACTGCCCCCAAGGACGAAGTATACAAATGCCTCTCCTGTCCCCGTCCACATCTTCAACCCCATGAATTCCCCGCACGCCTCCCGACGAAGAAATGCCGCCATGATAACTCTACATGCGCGTACTGCATGCACGAGTACATCCTGCGTGCAGTGCTGGCAGTGGGAGGTAGGTGGGATGTAGCATATGCAGCGTGTCCGCAGTGTGGAAGGAGGATGGGGGAGGGGGAGATGAAGCGGTGCGTTTTGATATGGAAGAGATGATTTGGATAATATCACATACAGTCACTCTTTCAAAGACGGACGATGAAAGTAAATGTGAAAAAAGAGTTCAAATTTCCTCATCATCTGAACCTCATCATGGGATATCTTTTAAATTCTCCACATTACATGTTGTATTTTCCCCTTCTCATTCAAGAAGAGGGAAAAAACCAATCCTATCAATTCCTCCGTTGCCTTTCCACATGTATGCCAAATCGTACTTAACTTGAAAACTGACGAAATGCTGTATATAAAGACCCTCCCCCTTCGTTCCGACATTAACGAACTGTTTTCAACTTTTTTTCTCTTTTGCCTCAACTCGTGTCAGAAACTTTTTGGATTTGCTTTCCCCCTTTCTCTCTCGCTTTCTCGCTGCAAACAACGCTGGCCACACCTGAAGATTCGTTGATGAACGCCAGGACCCGACCAAAGAATATACATTGGAAAAGAAGTTACAACATCGAAGGACATTAACCGAGACTAGTGCTGGCTGCACTTAACGACCGGATCGTTCCCTGGTTCGCGCTCTTCGCTCCTTTGCGACATCTGTGAATGAGTTAGCGTTGTTTTTCTAGTGGAAATGCAAAGGTTTTCGACTTACTCTCATCGTACAGGATGAATTCGTGAAGAGCGTTGCCGCCGGGAACCATGGGCAGCACAGGGACCTTTTGGTCAGTTACAACCTCCAGAAGGGCGGGGCCTTCAGAGTTCAGCAGCCATTGGAGCTTCTCTTCGAGCTCCTCGATCTTGACGCAACGTTGCGCTTGGACACCCATAGCATCTCCAAGCTTGACAAAGTCGGCATTGCGTTGATGGGTATGCGAGAAGCGGTCCTCGTAGAACAGGGTTTGCCATTGAGTAACCATACCCTGCTCCTCGTTGTTGAGCACAATGATCTTGACGCCAATGTTGAATTCCGCAGCAGTGGACAGCTCAGTCAGAGTCATGCTGAATGACGAGTCACCGTCAATGTCGACAACAGTGCAATCTGGGCGAGCGACCTTGGCGCCGATAGCGGCAGGGAGACCGTAACCCATAGTACCAAGACCACCCGAAGTGATCATGGTGCGTGGGTAACGCCATCGGTAGTGCTGAGCAGCCCACATTTGATGTTGACCAACACCAGTAGTGATGATGGTCTCCTCCTTGCGATCCGCAGTCAAATCCGAGAGCTTCTCGATGACGGTCTGTGGCTTGATGAGGCCATTCTCGCCTTCCTTCTCGTAGGCCCAGGGGAAGCGCTTCTTCCAGTCGTTGATCTGGGTGAACCATTCGTTCCTCTCCTGTACGGTCTTGACGAGGGGCATCATCTGAGTGAGGCTAGCGCCAACATCTCCCTCGACAGCCTCGGTGGCCTGAACAACCTTGTTGATGTTCTTGGGCATAATCTCAAAGTGAATGATTCCACCACGGCCTTCCTGAGCGGCAATCTTTGCTGCGGGCGCGAATTTAGCGACAGCTCCGGTGATACGGTCATCGAAACGAGCACCAAGGGCGATGATCAAATCTGCCTCCTGCATGGCCATGTTGGCATAAGCTGAGCCGTGCATACCAAGCATGTGCAGGGACTTGGGGTCCAGTTCGTCGAATCCACCAAGGCCTTGAAGGGTTGTGGTCACGGGGATCTTGGCCTTCTCCGCAAGTTCCTTGAGAAGCTCAGGGCCATTGGGTGTCTGTAAGATACCCTGTCCGGCGTAGATGACGGGCTTCTTTGCAATGTTGATGAGGTCGGCTGAGCGCTTGACAGAGGCATCGAGCTGTCTCCGGCTGGCTTCCCTGGCGGCAATGGTTGCTGCGCTTGGAGAAGTGGGAAGAGAGCTGCTCATGGGAATGGCTCTTTGCAAGGTACCAGCAGTCACATCCTTGGGAAGATCGACCAAGACAGGACCTGGTCGCCCGCTGGTGGCAATCTCGAAAGCCTCGTTGATTCTTCGGGGCAGTTCCGCAATGTTCTTAACCATTACGTTCCACTTTGTGCATGCTCGTGTAATTCCAACTGTGTCGGCCTCCTGGAAGGCATCCGAACCGATAGCACTTGTGACGACCTGTCCGCAGAAAACGACCATGGGGGTTCCGTCCATCAGTGCGTCCTGCATGGGTGTGACGACATTGGTGGCGCCTGGACCTGAGGTAACAACCACGACACCGGGCTTACCACAAGCACGGGCGTAACCCTCAGCCATGTGGCCGGCGCCCTGCTCGTGTCGTGGCAGGATGAAGTCAAAGTGTTTTGACTGGTAGATGGCATCGAAGACTGGGAGAATGGCACCACCCGGGTAGCCGACTGAGTCATGTGTTAGCAATTGAGGTCAAGCACGAGGAATTGCTTCAAGAACGGCAATTGACAGCGGCAATGGGAGAGTAGGAATTGAATAGAAAAAAAGGCGTACAGATGTGCTTGACGCCCTGGCGGAGCATCATTTCGTGGAAGATCTCGCCGCCCGTCATGCCCACGAAAGAGTGGTCCATTTCAGGCGCACGGTAGGGCTTGAGAGGCTGAACATCGCTGTAGTCCTCGCGATTGAAGGCAGGCGCAGGACGAGGGCGATTTTGCGACTGGGTCTGTGTAGCAGCAGCAGTGCTCTGTGTTCTCCGGACGTCGTCTTTCAAAACTTTTGAGGCAGCAGTGGCCTGGGCAGGTCTCTTGAAGGGTGAGACGGCGGGTCTGGTGGCTGAGGAGGAAAAAGTTCGCGAGCCCTTGAGCGCCTGGATGGCTCGTGTGCGTGTTTGCTGCATTGTGAGGGAAAGGGCGCCCCGCAGGACTGGACAACAGCACAGGCAAGAGTGGAGAGGAAGCGGAATTGCCCTTGGTAAGACTGCAGAAGCAATTGACGAGGGTGAAGGGACGGGGCAGGCGAGGGCCTTTTTGTTAGCAAGGAACAGTCACCAGTTCGCCTGCCGATCAGCTTCTGACGAGCGGAGTCGGGTCTGGGCTGATTGGCTCGCCGCGCTACTGCACCCGTTACCCCACAACCTGCTGTCCGACTATCGGCCAGACGACTTCCGCTGCTCCTCGACTGCTTGTGACAACTTACCATGCAAGCCCACCCATCACCGACGACGTCACGGCATGCACGCTCGCCTGGCAGTGAAGACCGCCGCCGGGGTACGGTGCCTCTGGCCAGGCAGTTGACGAGGGGCCCGCTGGACGATGCTCTAGATGAGTACGCCTCCACCTCCGCCTCCAACTTTTTCTGTCGTCCTCCTCGTATAGCAGCATATTGATATATACATCATGCATACATGCAACCTACACACCCACCAAGCCTGCCAATGCTGACACTGACGCTGACGCTGACAACCGCTACAGTCCATTGTCAGACTCTCCATCTCCTTCAGCTCCGCCTGCACGTGTCTTGTCCCCCACCCGCCCTGTCTCACGCCCATTGTCCCCTCGAGATGGCGCTCGTGGCATTGAAGACATGCCCTCCAAAGACTTCAGCTTCTTACAAGATGCAACCGCTTACCATGTCTTGCCCGTGACGAACCTCCCTCCACCTTTTGTCAATGCCCCTCACCTCCCATCTGTGTCCTCACCCATCGATACCCTCCTGCTATCAGGCCATTACCGCCTTGCTGCCATTGCTGCCGCTCGCAACATCGTTACTGCCGCCTCGCCCTCCGACCACTCGACCCTCTTCTACCTTTTACACATTCGCCTTGCATGCCTTTGTCTCATCAACGAGCATGCCCTCGCCGCCCAGGAGAGCAAGGTCGTCGGTGATCTCAACAGCGGATTCTACCGTCACCCCCTCACAAATGCCCACATAGTGCCATGGGACCTAAGACTCTTGGTAGTCAGACTGGCAGCACTAGGCTACGGCGAATGGCGCAAGGGAATCATGGGCTACTACGAGCTTGCACGCGAATGCCGCGAAAACATCGTCAAAACAAACACATCTTCAGAGGATAAGAAACTATGGAGAACAAGACTGAGAGACTGCGGCATCAGAGTCGCCAACGTCCTCGTAGAAATGGGCGACCTCGCCGGCGCAGGCCGCCATCTAGCCACCCTCTCTGAATCCGAAGAATCCTCTTCATCTGACCCTCAAACCCGCCAAATCCTCCTCATGGAAACCCTAGTCTGGCTGCGTGTAGGAGATATTACTTCTGCACGACGATGCCTCTCCTCAGCATCTTCTTCCCTCCCCAACGCCCTCATCGACGGCACCCTAACCGCACTCATCCACCTCGCCGACTCAGAGTACGAAGAAGCCGCATCGGCGTTTTCTTCTCTGCGCGAAGAATTCCCAGAAGATGCAATGGTCACGCAGAACTTGGCCGTGTGCCTACTCTACACAGGGCGCATCGCAGAAGCCAAACAGATTCTCAGCACGCTTGTTGACCAAAGTCCTCCTTTCCACTCCATGGTGTTTAATCTGAGCACCGTGTTTGAACTCTGCACTGAGAAGAATCGAGATAGAAAGGTGGAGTTGGCGGCTCAGTTGGCGGCGAGGAAAGGGGGTGATGGAGTGGGTTGGGAATTGAGCTCTACAGAGTTTAAATTATAAGTTTTATTTAGCGTAATGATGCATATATCACAATCTATATTTTGAGTCTGGAATCTTTTCTTACCTGCTTAATTATCAATTCACAGCCTCACATATCCGCAAACCAAAAACATTGACATCAACATCTTCATTCATCATCTACACTATCCGTACCTAATCACTCCCCCTCCCAAATCACAAACTCCTACTCATCACAACACAACGCTCCACATCTCCCATCCACCGTATATAATATATATGTATGCTAAAACGCCCAATCCCAAGACATTTCCACTCCAAAGGGTCTCAACCCAACCTCGTCCTTTTTGCCCAGAATCCAACCCAACTGAACGACAATACTTGCTTTTGTCTTCTTGCTTGTCCCTTGGAAAGAAGGAAAAGCTAAAAGTGAAGCAGAAGGTGAACAAGTGAGGAAGGAGAAAAGGAAAGGGGGGGACGAGGGAAAACTAGCTGATAGCTGAGGGGGTAGTGGTGGGTAAAAGCAGAGCAAAAGTTTGTACTTGGGGTAGTACATTGGTAGTGACTTTGGTAAAGTACTTGGACGAGTACTTGGTAACTGTTGCAGTGCGCGCTACATGTTGAAATCAGAACGAACAAGAAAAAGAGAAAAAAAAAAGATAGGCAATATTTCATCATTTCGTCATGTGTCTTTGGTTGGGCCCTTTTTCGGCGGCGCTCGAGAAATGAGTGGGATATCAACATCTGCGTGGGTATACAAACGTGCATGTTGTCGTTGTCGCTGTTCTGTTCTTCTCTTTTATCCAAAAGCCTGTAATACCCACGTCTTGCAGCTTCACAATTCCTCGTCTTCTTCCATCTTGGCCTCTAGTGTCGGTCCTAGGCTGACTGTGGGCACGTTTCCTTCTGAATTGCCCCTCTCTTTCTGGTTACCCATCATTGTTTGGGCTAGGCTTTTGCGTACGTTGTCGTCAAAGCCAGGGAGGGACGCGCGGTGCTTCTTGAATGGCGAAGCTACGCTGCTTGCCTCAGTCGGTGCATCGGTGACTGAAGTCGAGGGCGCGCCAGAAGAGGACGCTTCTGCTGTTGCACCCGGTGCCGGTGTGCCGGAATTGGGAGACACAGAAGACTCTGTCGCAGAGGCCGTAGGGCGACCCAAAGGTTCGGCCGAATGTTGACGTTTGAGCTGGGGGCTATGTTAGCTAACCTTGAATTTCAAAATCAGCAGTCACCGTACCTTGATCTTGCGGACACCCTCAGCAAGCTCGCCTTGTTTGAGGGCGTCTTCAGGAGACAACAGCCCCTTGTTGCTGTCGTCCTTATCGTCATCTGCTTCATCTACTTTGATCTCATCTTCATCATCCGCGTCACTATCCATATCGTCTGCACTCTTTGCTTTTGACTTTGGTGATGTCTCTGATCGCTCTCGATAACCACCAAAGTTCTTGGTCCCTGTTGCTGCATTGAGTGGCTTAAGGCTGCCAAAGTCGAGTGCTCCAGACTTCCGCCGAGCAGCGGGTGAAGTTACGGGAGTTTTGTCAGACTCTAGAATTCCCATTTTTCGCAATTGGCCTGAAGTTGTTAGATCATTGCAGCATATAATGGGCTGAAAACTTACGTTCTCCACGGTACAGGAAAGTAAAGACGGCATAAGGTTTGTCTGGAGGGTCGATGCCAGTTACAGTCTGCGTACTGATCGATTTGGGATCCAGGGTCTTGGGCTTTGCGAAGCTGGTAGTATGGTCTACATCTTCACCTTCCCCATTACCGTTTTGCTCGTCATCATCGTGAGCGTCGAATTGTGGTGAGTATTCGCCGCGCTTGATTTCACCAGATGCTAGGACGCGGAAGAGGGCTACCTTGATCTGGCCAGCTGCTTCAGGTACTGGGCCTTCGTCGTCGGTATCGTCAGAATCGGTGGTGAAGAAGTCGTCATTGCCTGATAGAGTCTCGACTGGCGCATCCTTATTCTCGCCATACCGCAGAACACCATTCTTGGACTCCTTTCCGTCTTCTTCGTCGCTGCTTCCCTGAGCTTCTCTCCGCTTTCGTCGCTTCTTTTCGAGACGCTGCTTTCTCCGCTCGATCTTGGCCGCTACATCTTTATCTTTGCCCTCAAGATCCAGCCCATTGAGCCATCGCTCAAGACCGACTTCACGGAACAAAAATTCACGCTCTGCCAGACCGCCTCCTTCTGAGTCGGGAACGCTGACCCACCGTGAGTTGACCCAGGTTTCTTCGCCGCGCCGTAATAGAGTTGCTACTTCTTCTTTTGCACGGCCATCAAAATATATGTACGCGGCGATGGTCTCGTTGGGCGAGGTAGTCAGGGGCTTGTAGGGAGCTATGGCAGAAGCATATTTGCCTCGCTCGCCGGTGAAGCCAGGCAGCCCACCGACGACTTTTGCTTTGGGATTGGGGTCTTCGGCGGTAGGCTTGGGCGTCGAGTAGGGAACGTGCAAACCGGGGGTCAGGAGGGTGATTGATATGGCAAAGGTGGACTGCTCGAGCTTGGAGGAGCCTGGGGGAGCTTTTGCAGGGGGCACGGGTATGTACGAGGTGATGCGGTGAAATTTAGATTGCTTCTGAATAGAGTACTCTGGCAGCGGGCCATTGGGCGTGTGTATGGAGACGGCCTGCAGGAACAAGGCAGGCAGTCAGTGCAAGACTCTCACACAATTCAAGAAGCAGGGTCTCTTACCAAGCCTAGAAAGCAAGGCATGACTGCGGAGGCGGATTGTGTCTGGCGCTATGGCGTGGGGAGACGGAGATGAGGCGGAGCACAAGGGCGGCAGAGCCACAGCTGGGCTTGGCAGCTTGAGGTTGATTGCTTCCTCTGTGCAGCAGCGGGAGGAGAGAAAAACTGCGCGCCTTCACCTTTTGGGTGTGGGGTACGGAAGTTCTGACTGTCGTCTGCAGGTGGAGAGTCGGAGCGGAGCCCACCAAGCTTGAGCCGAAGAAGGCAGCCTAGGTAGCACCAATCACGACGAGACGGGGATGGGCACGGGACCACGTGCTACAGGAAGCTCTGGCTGTCGTGTCTGCGCGTCAGCAAGTCGCGATCCGCTCCAGAAACAATGGATTGTTGTGTTGACAAGGCGCCGATGCTGGTGTTGACCAAGCGAGGCGGTCGGCTGCGGGGTCGTGATTGGATGCCTCTACCAAGATAGCGTCCGAAATTGGTGCGTCGGATTTAAGCACGTCACATGTCTCTGCCCTTCACACGCTGGACTTCTGCCAAGCTTATATGAGGGGTGGGATCAATCTCATGCAAACAAACACAATTCAACACACACGTTTGACAAAACATTTTTCCATTCTTGCTGTGAAGACAAACTTTTCTAGGGTATCATATGCTATAACTCGGCAAACAGACTCTGACAGCACGACTCTGACAGCCTCTCATTCTTCGTCAGACGCAAACATGTCCTCCGCCTTGGGTCGGAGACGTCTGGCTCGCGCCGCTGCCGTCTCTCCAGGGATCTCCTCAGGAACTGATGTTTGCTTCACATCTCCTCCTCCTCCTGAATGCTCAGCTTTGACAGTTTGTGGTTCACTATCTCCAGTGGTTAGTACGGGCTGAGGGTCGCCGCGCTCGTCACCTTTCCGCTGTTCACCTTCTTTCACTTCAACATTGCCGCCGCCGTCGTCTTCCTTTCCGGCGCCTGCAACTGGGGCAGTGGTGGTCTTTGCCAGTGCTTTACGCTTCTTCTTTTCCGCCATCTTCCTGGCATGCTCGTCTCGTTCCTTCTGTCTCTCTGGACCATTGAATACTTCGTCGATATGATCCAGAGTTGATTTCTCAAAGAACAGCTCGTCCCCCCACACCTTGAGAATGGAATTGATCTCATCACGGTAACCCTTTTCAGTGACACGACCCATTTCCAGTTTAGCAGGGAGTTTTTCGAGGTACTCAAAGACCTTGCGGTCCACAAGTTCATTGCAAATCAAACTCCGGTACTTGTATGCGGCGCCCGACTCTTTTGACATCGTAAACAACACGTCGGACACAATGCGAAGTGCATTCACAGTCACTTGCCTAGTATCGGGGCGTCGAGCTTCACCTTTGCCTTCGGTATTCTGGGAGAATTGAAACGGGACAAGAATATTCGTCACCAGAAGCTGGACAACCTCATCCATGCCTCGCGTAGCGTGCTCAACAGCAAATTGCGACACTCCAGCGACGTCCCCAACCGTGATACCTCCGGGTGGCAGCTTTGTGAGCAGAAACAACAGGAATGCCCGTGAGCGAGGAGGCATGATACCATATCCGTTGTCGACGCGGCCTGGATAGTTATCCCCCGCCGGCAAAGGCTTATGTAGAGGCTTCTCGCCTTCCTCGTCACTATCCTCCTGTTCTTCCTCGAGGTCTAGAGCTGCTAGACTGTCCGCGAATTCACCTGGAAGTGGATCGGTCGGGCCGATGAAAAAGATTCCCTTGAAGATTTCGAAATCATTCTTCGACGAACCAGTCGCAAGCCGATACATCTGCCAACGGTAGTATCGGTTCAAAGGGTGCCTCTGGTCATAAAGCCATGCAAAGCGCTCCTCTTCCTGCACTGAGGGTTGGTTCATAAGCGCGGCTTCAAACTCCATTCCCCCTTTTATAACACCTTCGACGACTTGGTGGATGAGTCGTGTTGTCTTGAGATCAGGTGGTCGAGAGACACGGACTACGAGCCGCTGCTTGTCTTGGCGTGGTCCATCCTTGCTGCCTCCTCCTAGATCTGGTGGCGGCGCATATCCTTTGGGGGCTTCGGGTGCCTCCCAACGAGCGCCAAATGGGAGAGAGTCTTGGACAGTCTCCATAGCCTTACCACCCAGGTACCTATCAAGGTGCAAGTAGTAACCTCGTCCCAGGTACTTCTTGTCGTTCAGCTTGACCATGGCTTCGTCAAGATGCCGAGCGGTAGCATCCTTATTGAACACCACCTTCATAGATGCAAAGGGTCTTCCCTTGAAAGATGGGCCTGGGGCTGGCAGCTTCTCAACCTTTGTGACCTTGAGGGCCGGAAAGTCGCTGAATAGCTTCTCTACGCTGTGTGCATCCATGTCAGGTGGAAGATTCGAAGCTTTTGCCACAAGCGTTGTGAATACATTCTCGGATTGCTTGGAGCCTTCCATAGATGCAGGTCCTGTAGGCACAGATCCTCCAAATTTGGATTGCACATGAGTGTTACGACTTGGGCCACCGGGCTTTGAGAAACCGAATGGTTCAGGGCCGAGGGTACCAGGTCCACTTTTCATAGATCGTTGTCTGCCAGTGAAATGTCTCTTGCTTCCGGTGGGGACAAAGACATCGTCTGGCTCTCTGTCTACCTCGGACTCGCCAAGGACATTATTGCTGCTGCCATGTTCTTCTTCGAAGTCAGCCATGACTTTGTCCAGAGCTAGCTTTTCCTCGCGCTCTTTGGCTTCTTCTTCTGCTTTTGCTTTAGAGTTCAGCTGCGCCTTGTTAGCCTTGGCCCCGCCAAGGGAGAATTTGAAAGCCATGGTGAGGCGCGTGACTGCCTAAGGCAAGTCCTGATCTTGATGCACCTGTTTGGCTGGGATATCCAGATGTTCATGTAATGTTGGCTTGCGAGCCTGAATTGTAGTTCAAGCGAGAAACACAGAGCGCATAGCAACCAGGTCCGTCGATAGGATCCAGGCTGCGTGGCGAGTTGTGTCGAGGTAAGAGGTTGTGTAGTTGTTGAAGCAAAGTAAGTAAAGGTCGCGGGGATTATTTGTGGGTCCTCGGCAGCAACCACTCCACTAGCGCGTCGCTGCCTATTGCGCTACGCGCCAAGATATGACTTCCAGCTTCACCGTGACAGCGACAACCATCTATGGCCCAAGCTTATACATAGAAATTACATCATGACGTCGGCGCAAGACATACAGTCGTTGCTACGGTTCCTGTCACAAGATGCCAAAGTTCCACTCGCTCAAGCACTTGGGAAGATCAAAGACCTGCAGGCCGCGAAGCTCAACACGTAAGCACGTGAGCACGCATTGATCCAGCAATCCAATAGACTGATGCATATAGTGCGTCCGACATAGCACAAGCAAACGTTGAGAGCCTCAAGACTATATTCGGTGATGATAAGTCAGCACGGCAAGTGCTCAATGCTGCAAAGCGCATCACAAAGAAGCGCAAAGCGAGCGATGCGACGATGGCTGAAATGTCGTCGCCTAAGAAGGCGAAACCAATATATGGAGAGCCTCTCAGCGCTACAGAGCTCGAGTCATCTCTCGCATTGCCTCAAGCTGTTCGTGATGAGAAACTGCTACAATCTACCGTACTTTATACGAACAGAGCACCATTAGTACTTGCTTTCGCTGTCACTCTTCTAAAGTATACCATGCCTGAGCAACCTATATCAAGCAGATTGAGCCTTGCGCAAGCAGTCACATCAATGAATAGTAAGACAAAAGCTATACATGTAGGCTTAGAGAATGGAAAGGCAGCCGAAGATGAGGGCTGGGGCGAAGGCCAACCAGTCGTGCGAATCATGACCAGAGACGTCAAGGTAATGAAGCGTTGGGGCTATGAGTGGGAAGAACCTGCGACACAAAACACAGTAGTAGAGTCAACGCAAGAGACCATCGATTTCTCTCAGACAACTATCGGGGAGCAACCTGCTGCAAAAGAACCTGCTTTGTGGGGTGTTGATCTTGAAGCTCTAAAGAAGCAGTCCACTCCAGACGCATCAGGATTCCACAGACCAACTTCCAGTCAGCTTCCTATATACACGGCTCAGTCAGCTCGGGCATATTTGATGAAGGCTTTTGATACACCCAAGGACGAAGACAAAACCACAACAACGAAGAAGCAGACTTCGAAAGGGGTTGCTTCAGAAAAGGAGCGTAACCTTGGTCTACTGATTGGCGCCCTGGAACTCCTGTTCGAGTCATGGTCAGTGCTGAGCAAAGAAGATATGGACAAAAAATCATGGGGTTGGTATGTAAGGGTTCGACCTGATGTCGCACAGGGGGCCGCAGGATGGGGAGGAAAGGGAAATGTCAAACTATCAGACATTCTCGATCTGCGAAGGCCCGCTGGCTAATACAGAATAGTTGGAAATACCATAAATTATTTGATTCAATCGACCTCATCGCTACTAGGCTGCCATGTCTCCAGATCGGCCAACGACCCAGCAGTCTGAACCCACTTCTTTTCTCCCCTTTTATTCTTAACTTCCGTCAGTTTCAGTCCGACAGACCCTTTGTTTGCACTATGATTCCGATCCAGGAGTACAGCATGCCATCCCGCTGCCCTGGCTCCCTCATAGTCTTTCTCTAGCTCATCACCCACGTATAACTTGTCGAAATCATTGACAGTCAGCTTTTCATCGGTGCCAGTCAAAGTCTCTTCAAGCATAGATACGCCTGCATCGAAGATTCTTTTATCAGGCTTCTCAACTCCAGCATCATAGCTCAGAACTACAAAACTGACATCATCCTTCAATGTGGCTTCCTTAATTCGATGTTCAGGTGTGCCGATTCGCCGTGGGCCAATGTTGAGACCAAAGGATTCCAGGATGTTAGAGGCTCGGGCGTCTGAATTGGTGATTATGCCTACAATAGCCTTCTCATATGGTGATAGGATTTTGTGTGGACTGCCTGCAGATCTAGTATGGCGTAATTTCTGGAAGAATGGCAGGACATCTGGAAATAGTTTGTAGCCCTCTTGTGACGAATAGCGAACGAGGAGGTCTGTGATCAAGGCTTGTGGGACTTCTTCATTTGGCTTGAGGAAAGGAGTGAAAGTCTTTCGTATTACCTTGAATATGTTAGCAGGGATAATTCAAGGCGATTAGTGTATATGTTGAAGAGTCCACATTTGAAGAATGCACGTGCAAATGCTGGCGAACCTTGTAAAAAAGTTCAACTTTCTGTACTTACATTACCCCACCACTTCTCTGCACCAAGTCCAGTAGCCTTTCCATAATTTGGATTCTGTTTCGATTCATCTTTGAAAGCCTCTCTGAATCGAGCTCCTACTTCATGTGCCTTCTCTGGGTCACCACACTTGATGCCATGTTGCACAGCTGTTCTAGCATATCCAGTCGCTATCGGTACTCTAGGTGTGAATAGAGTATCGAAAGCATCAAAACATAGAAGTAGATTCTTTTTGGGCGTTATAGATTTTGTCATCATCGTGGGTTAAGTAATTCGTGGGGTGCGGGTTCCAAAAGGAGGAGCTTGGACCCTGAACTACCCCTTGCGGACACGATCACCTCCGCGATTTCTAGATTGCCACGACTCCTCCACCAACGCTCAACTCCTGTCACTCGTTCAACTATTCACAGTACAATCGTCACAATGGCACCTACTCCAAAGAAAGACAAATACTCAGTCCTCCTTCCCACATACAACGAGCGCCGCAATCTGCCCATAATAACATGGTTGCTCAATAAGACCTTCACCGAGAAGTACGAAGTACCTCGTTCTTGAAATCAGAATAACAGCAGCGCTGACTCCAATTACTTGTTTAGCAATCTCGATTGGGAACTTATCATCGTTGACGACGGCTCGCCTGACGGCACCCAAGAAGTCGCTGCGCAACTCCAGAAAGCCTATACCCCCCAGAAGATCCAGATTCGCGCGCGCGCTGGTAAACTCGGTCTTGGAACTGCATACGTCCACGGCTTACAATATGCAACCGGCAACTTCGTCATCATCATGGACGCCGATTTCTCCCACCACCCCAAGTTCATCGCAGACATGATTCGTGTTCAGAAGACCAAGAATTACGACATCGTCACCGGCACCCGATATGCAGGCAATGGAGGCGTCTACGGATGGGATCTGAAGAGGAAATTTGTCTCAAGAGGCGCCAATCTCTTCGCAGACACGGTACTCAGGCCAGGTGTCAGCGATTTGACAGGCAGCTTCAGGCTGTACAAAAAGGAGGTGCTCCAGAAGGTCATCAGGTCAACAGAGAGCAAGGGATACACCTTCCAGATGGAGATGATGGTGCGCGCAAAAGCCATGGGCTGCACCGTCGCTGAGGTCCCCATCTCGTTCGTTGACCGTTTGTACGGAGAGAGCAAGCTTGGAGGCGACGAGATCGTTGAGTATGCCAAGGGTGTGCTCAACTTGTGGCTGAAGGTATGAGCGAGGAATGGGCTTGCATGGCGTTGGCGTTGGAAGGCACACATGCATGAATGGAAGAAAGACTCGAGAGGCCTTTTCACGTGATATCCAGGGTAGAAAGAAAAGAGACGGTAAAACATGCATTACATTTCCTTCAATGCATGTATGTATGGTACAGGTACAACAAAGTTTAACTCATAATCTTCTCTACACCCTTCTTGTCGTATCCAAGTGCATCCAATTCATCTCATCACCCCCTTCTCACTTTTCAAATATCAGTCCCTCCTATCCAACACACCATAACTCACAACCTCACTAACAGGCGTCAAAAATTCATCCTCATCTTCATCCACACTGCCCTCCTCAATCTTCCCAACTGGATGACTCGTCAACGCCTCATCCCTCGAAGGAACGTCCCCTCCCCCCATCATCCCGCTATCCTTCCTACTTTGCAACGGCCGCACAGTCGATGCATCACCACCTGGCAAGTTCTCGCCAATCGTTTCTAGTACCTTCGTATCTTGCTTTCCCGTTGAGATATCCGGTGTCAGCCCATCAGTCCTGGTGTGATGGTGTATGAGCGAGAATGTCCTATGCTTGGATGTCGGCGATGCACTGGATGGTAAATCGTATTGTGTAGTGCGGGGGGAGATGAGGCGCATTGGGGAAGTTTCGATTACTTGGATTTCGGTGCTTGCGTTATCATCGTCGTTTTTGTCGTTGGAATTAAGCTCGGGTTTCTTTTCTCGCGAGGTGAAGAGGTTGGCGATGCGTTTGCGGACGCCGTCGCGGTGGGTGGGTGTTCGGGTGGTGAGGGTATGGGATGTACTTGTGCGGTTGCGGTTGGGTTTGGAGTGGGTGGTGCCGTCGATTTGGAGCATTTTTGGGGGGTGAAGAGGATGGGTTTTAGAGGATGGGGTATTGTAGGGGTTGGGGATAGCAAGATTTGGGTGGTTAGGGAAGGAGGGGAGTGATGTAAATAGGACATGTTCTTTATTACTCTCTTTTGAATGTAAGACCTTCTAATTATTGGATCGTGCCTGTCCATAGTGTGTTGGGCAAAGTTGAGGTAGGCTTTCTTTGCTAGTTATATGTGGAAGTTACATTCTGAAGATTCGAGATTTCGTAAATTGAGACTGAGGCTTGCTACTATACCGGTCACTGTTAGCATCTATCATGGAAACTCAGTATTATTTCAGTTTTTCTACCAACTTGGTCGAAATGTATCAGGCAGATCGTGATCAGGTGGGAGTGGTTCGTATCTCTACCTATGTATAATGTCACCTTACCCTGCTGGGCAAGAACTTAGATTAGTTCCCGCTGTAAGATCGAGACACCCATGGCCGGCTCATATTGGCCATACGTAATTCAATATTCGATTGATGCCCTTAAGTCGTTTTCCATGCCTTTCCAGTCCCTTGAAAGCAGAACTGTTTTACGCGAAGCCTGGGCAAAGGGCAGGCACGAGTTTTTTGTGTCACAGACCCACAAGGCCAGCACTTGGCTTCACAGAGTTTGCTGCCACAAGCAAATTCATTCTAGACAAAGTATTCAGGTCTTCCTTAAGACGGTACATAGTACCTCGCCTCGCATCCATTTCATGCCTTGCGACACAAGATTCAACAGTTTGATCAGTGCCATCGGCTGCCCCTAGCAACTATGCAGCTGGGAGGACCACGCTAGATGTCGCAAGTGGCGCGAGTAAAGACTGTTTAGATCGCGCTGGTGGTCTGGTGGCTTGCTGAATATCTCCCTCGCCCTGTGTCTCGTTCGACCCAAGATCTTTCGTCTTTTGGCTGCATTTTTGTGTCCGAATGGTGTACCACAAGAACGAGCTCGTAGAGCTTACATGTCGCACTTGACTCTCTCAGTCTTATGATGCATACCATTTGTTGACTGCGACAGCAATGTCAGTGATGTATGTCAAGGAAAAGTCCTGCCCATGTCCACGGTTTGATTGCACGAACATCACAGGTTGCACTGCGCAAGTCCATTCTGTGCTAATCACTGTGCGACGGATTAGCCTCATCAAGGTAGATATGCATGATGAGCCCATTCGAGTCCTGATGGGAGTTCTCGATCCTTGAAGCCACTTTTTTCTAGGGTGAAAATTGGCCAGGAGCTAAGTACGTGTTAGAAGATGTGATATCTCTTGCGAAATGTGAGTCTTAGTATGGCCTAGAACATGTTGTTTATCGTAGAAACGGTATGCATTTTGATTTTATCCATTCACGGGGATTGGAGCACAGGTGCAGGATGGACAATTTCCCATAATTAACGATGCGATTTTCCCACGGCTGTACGGCTTCTTTAGGATGGATGCAAGGTAACTGTAACCTGGTGGCCTAGCTTTTTAATGTGATTGGTTTGTCTCTTTTTTCGCGTAAACTCGATTCGGGCCCCTTGCTTCTGATCATGACACCATTGGTTTTGGTTTCGCGTTCGATCGAGTAGGCATGGTGTTGGTGTGTGAGTTGTATACACCCACAACTTGCCAGCTGGAACATGGGCCTGATGACTGGACAATTCTTGAGAGTGATGCCACGAAAGCACCATGGTCTGAGTTGCACGGAAATTGGAGGTGGCACCGACGCCGCCCTCATCCTTCAAGGCCCCGCTGTTGGCTGACTGGCCTTAGCAATGTGTGAGATAGTAGCGCAGGCCCGATACTGTGTGTGGCAGTATTTTGTCGTGTTTGTGTAAATTTAGGTCATTTGCTCATTGGCGCATGTGGCGTTCCCTAAGGGCTGACCTTAGCATGGCGGCTTATCTCTTGCCCAACACGTTGCCAAGGTGAAAACGACCGGGATCTTGTACCCAGCAATAGTTCCGTGTAATCCTACCTTTCACTCTTGGCGCAACTTTTGTGCCGGCGCCTGGGCACGCCGCCTTCACAATGGAGGCACAGCTAAAAATCAGGCTTGACTCAAAAGCGCCTTCAGCCGTCCAGAAAATCGCTCTGGTGCGCCTATCTCCCCGACTTGAATCGAGATTTGTTAGAGCTGACGTTCGCGTCCAACTGTTCGCTCATTTCCTGATTCGGTGCACACCCACTCAACGCTTATCCAGCCCTACCAACAAACCTATGGTGCCCTTTGAACCAAGCATGCCATAGTTCGCCGCCTGGTGACTTTTACTTGACTTATTCCCACTTTCCCACTTTCGCTGTTTTGACATTTTTGGTTGCGTACACTTCTACCATGACGATTCCTGCAGCGCTCCGGTCTAAGGTAGCTATTGTCTGGCTATTCTTAATCGGCGCATTCTTCTTCTTCGTCTATGCACCTCTGCCAGAGCGTGTCGATAATTACCGTGATGCGGCTGTGCATACTGCTGTTGACGTAGTATGGCGTCCTTACTCTCCACACCAAAAACACTGGCACCCCACCGAACTCAAAGACATCAAATCCAAATACGCATACGCTACTTTCCTTGCCGGCAATGACCAGAGCCTTGACGAGGATGTCTATTTCCTTGGAGCCCGACTTCTCACCTTCCAACTCCTTCATGATCCCAAGACCAAGTCAAACAACTTCATACCCTTTGTTGTCATCGTCACCAAGACTGTATCATTAGAAAAAAGAGAACGCTTGCAAAAGGATGGCGCAGTCGTAGTCGAAGTGGAAGATTTGATCGCGGAATGGATTGCCGAGCGAGACCCTATCAATCCCCGCTTTCGAGATGTTATGACCAAATTGCGCCTATGGCAGCTGACGCAATTTGACCGCATTTGCCTGATCGACGGTGACACAGTATTGATGGACAATATCGACGGTGTCTTTGACGATCCTGCAGTCAAGACGCGCATTACTCTAGATAAGCCAGATGCAATCAAAGACGACGAAGCGCCGCTGCCCCATGAATATGCTTTTGCCAGCACTGCAGAGCCTAGTATGCCAATCATTCGTTCTGACTGTTTTGCGAGTTACTGACCCAATGTGCAGGGATTGATCACGACTTTCCTCCCTCGGCAGAAAAAAACGAATACCAATTTGGCCCCAACTACCTGAACAGCGGTTTCATCGTGTTCCAGCCTTCTGAAGCCATATTCAGATACTACAGCTCGCTGCTCGACAAATCTGACGGCCGATGGGGCGAAGGTCTTCCCGAACAAAACCTTCTCAACTGGGCACATCGTCGACCTGAAGGCAACATGCCTTGGACAACCCTTGATAGAATGTGGAACATCCACTTTCCTACTGTCAAGGATATGGAAGCCGGTGTGAAGAGTCTACATGAGAAGTTCTGGAACCCAGAGCATCAAGATCTCAAACCGTACTTGGAAGTATACAAATGGAAGATGCTGCTTTACTTTGAAGAAAGGGATCGTAATGGAGACGTAGAACTCAGAGGCCATTGAAGTTGAGAGCGATTAGAGTCTGTTGCTGAGAGCAGCATGATTCCTCCCGATTCAAAAACGCACTCTCCCATTCCTGGGGAAGGAGGCAACATTACAGAATGCGCACTGTTTCACAGTGATATCGCGCGCGACAAGCCTCCCATCATTCACCCGCAGTGTAGCCACACCTAAGGTTCACAGCTCCCTCAAGAAAGATACAAATGGCAGTCGCTCTGGATGAGTGCCACACTATATCACACTGGGGCTGCATTGCCGCTGTAACAAAGCTGGCCATCGATCTCTGATAAGACGAGCATAAAACCAGCACACTCTCATCTTCCAACATACGATGCCACGACCACCCAGCTGTAGTACCACATATCTCGAGTTCTCTTGTACGATTTTTCTCGACAAAGATATACCCATTTTGGATTCACTGTATTCATCAAATGTATTAGCGAAGCATAAAGTAACGACCATATAGACTACATAGAAGCACGATAATGTATATTCAAGAATCGATTTTTTTGGAATTTGCAAGGCACATACTCTCACTCCCTGACAGGAACTGCGGTACGTGCCGTGCAGAAAAAACTCCGACCCGAAAGTTTTTGCTGGTATCTTTTTCTCGGTACCAAGGCATTTTCTTTGTCTTCGATAGCTGAGAGATGCCGAGCTGGCACAGGCTAGAGCGCGCTAGGAGAATAGTCCCATGTGGCGATGCTAGCGCACCTGCAAGCCACTACCATCGAATACACTATTTTAGTGGCGTTTGGCTGGCTGAAGTGTCAACTATGCCTATTGTAGTATGCCATACCTACGTAGTCAATTAGAGTAAAGAGGGCTGTTGGAAATTGTCTCTTCGTGGAATTGCGCTGCGAATGGAAATGGATAAAGTAGTATTATTACGAAAAGAATCGACACCCTCTAGCTATTCCGATTCTGCACAGTTTACTGGGGAACAGCAGTTATAATGCTCTTGAACTTGTCCTCATCGTACAAATGCACACTCTCAATCTTAAGCCCAGCTTTACCCAGTAGCACACCCCACTCTTCCCTCGTCCTTTCTGTCCCCCCAAATCCCGACATCAAAAGGACCACCAAAGAAGATACTTGCCACGGCACCTGCTCTTCAGGTAACACAATTTCGTCGATTAGGATCAGCGATTCAGGACCCATAGCAGGTACAACGTTCTGCAAGATCTTTACGCAAGCGTCATCTGGCCAGTCGTGTAACACTGATCTAAGATAATAGAACTTCGCTCCTTTGATAGGCTGCACAGTGAAGAAATCGTGCTGCTGAAACTCTATCCCCTGGGGGTGCGGCGTTGGTAAATGCATGAGTGTAGACTCGAGGTCTTGCACCACGATGCGTCCTTCTAGGTCGGGGAGTTTCTCCTTGAATGCGATGGAGCGTTGGCCGAAGCCGCCGCCAATGTCGACGAGTAATGCTGATTCAGAAGATGGTTTGAATGACCCTATGGTTTCGACAACAGGGTATGAAGATACCCAATGGACGACGACATCGAGGACCATGATGTGGCCCAAGGCCTCCATCAGATGTGGATGTTGTTTCATGTATTCGAATGGGGCGAGATTGGTTTTGAATGCCATTTGGAAGGGGAGGTCGTTGATGTCGGTGAGGTTTTGGTAACCGTGGCTTTTCAGATATGGTGGGAAGGCTTGAGCAATTGGCAAATGAACTTCTGAGATGTATGTATATGCGCCACTGGCACTTGGCTTTGATAAAACTTCAGTCATGCGGTTTGCGGTGAGGGTGCCTTTTGAGATTTCTTGGACGAGACCAAATGATGCCATAGTGCGAAGAAGGTGAACCAGAAGAGCTGGCGAAGCACCTGTTTTGTCGATGAGGTCTTGGTGGCTTATTGGTTTCGAGGACGAGGCAATCGTGGTGAAAATATTCAAGTCAAGGCCGATTTGAATGAGAGCGCAGCGTAGGGGCTATAAAGAATGAGCCTCTATCTTGCGAATTACTTTTTGTGAAAGCCTGAACTTACCGCCATCATCGTCTCGAAGAATAGTTCCCAATCAGCGTAAAGATCATTCTGAAGATCATGCAGTTGCTTCTGGATCTTATAACGCCCCTTTGCATTGGAACTTCCGTAAGTCTCACGAATCACTTTCAAAGCATTCTCCATGATGTCCCTCCGTGCGTCAAGTCAGTTTGGCTGTTTCTTGAGTTTGAACGTGTTGCTTTGGGCAGAATTCGTTGCCTCCTTATATACGCTCATCTCAGGTAGAAGTCTTTCTCCACTTTACATGTACTATGCTATGCTTTTCAAATATGCTGGCCCAAAATATGGTGTTGTGACCGAACTGATCGAGCTCCCATTGGCGAACGTACCGATCATTCCCGATAAATCCGTTCGCTCCGCCCTGTCGCGGTACAAGCGAACTACTTTCATTACCCCTGCCTTTACTTCGTATCGATGTTGATTAAAATCAAAGTCTAGATGCGGGGTTGTGCTGCCAAGTCCGAACTGATATGAATTTGATTCGTTCAGGGCTACATACATTCCCGGCAAGCCTGAGTAGCTACCTAGGTCTGAATCAGGAATGAAGAAGAATCTTACAGAACTTGCGTAATTTGTAGATTTGGCAAAGCTGCAGTATATTATAGCAATGTATGTTTTGAAAGGCGTTCATACCTAGATATCTTTGTGACACAAGAACCAATACCTTTGCGAGATCGAATATGAAACTTTCTTCGATCTGCATCAACACCAATTCGGATTGTCGAATACCGGTCAGTATAACGACAGTTCACTTGCCTGTCTTTTCGTAAGGTGTGCCTTTAACTCTGTCTCGTATCCTAACAAAGAAGGAGCAAATGATAGGGTCGAAGTGTGTCAGAGTAAGAGCTACGATAGTAATCCTAGTCCGTTTTACACAATATCAATATTGTGGCGTCAATGCACATGCCATGCCATTATTCGTCAGTGTCAGCAAGGTAAGGCTAACCTCCATACATATGGAATCACAAAGTTCAACGGCAGCATATTTTGTAATTTAGTTTGGGTTCCATCCTGGGCCAACTCAATGATTTGTTTTAAAACACTGTTTTGCTCTCTTCTGTTATGTCTCTTGGTACCAAAAGTGCCTGCAATCAACTTCGCGTATGAGAGCATTGAATTGAAAGACTATGAAATTATTGATAATCTCGACATCGCCTTTGGGAATAGATCTAATCTCAGTACGCAAATCTGCAAGAGCTTTCCTGGACATGAAAAGTGGCCTTCACTTGAGCGATGGAGAGGGTTTAATGAAACCCTTGGTGGCGCTTTACTCAAAGGTGTTCCTCCAGCAGCAGCTTGCTACGTGGGAGAGCATCAAGATGCAGTCAAGTGTGATGCAGTTAGGCGTGGACAGAGTAGTGCCTTGTTTGCGTAAGCTGAATACCATCAATCTGGGACAAGATACTGAACTACGATCGCAGGAAGGAAGACCCTTTGATACCTTTTGGGCAATGGCAACTTGATAACCCGTGCCCTGTTCCTAGATTGAATGAAACACCTCCACTTTTGGAATGTAATTTGTTAGCTTTTCCTCAGTACGTCGTCAATGTATCTACTGTAAGAGATATACAACTTGCTGTCAACTTCGCAAGGAACAATAATATTCGCTTAACGATAAAGTGAGCTACCCAGAGTTGTACCATTTATGCGGTTCTGATAGTCGTAGAAACACTGGGCATGACTGGATCGGTCGAAATACAGGAGGCGGTGCACTCCAAGTCTGGGTGCATCGTCTGAAAGCCTTCGAACACATCCCAACCATTAGAATAGCAGAATACTATGGACAAGCAGCTAGAGTTGGCGTTGCCCTTGAACAGCATGAAGTGTACAAGAACATGGGCAAAGCCAACATAACACTTCTGGCTCCTGGATCCCCTACTGTAGGAGCTTACGGAGGTTTCATGCAAGGAGGTGGATTTTCTTACGTGACTTCAGCATATGGTCTTATGGCGGGTGCCCTGAAATTTATGGGTCTTTGGAGATCTGCTGACGTTCTACTTCAAGGCAGATCAGATCCTTGCTCTTGAGATCGTTACTGCAGATGGCCGTTTCGTTCATGCAGATCCCATCGAAAATGCAGATCTGTTCTGGGCCATTCGCGGAGGCGGGCCAAGTAAGTCTCCACTCTCATTGAGCAGCATAACTAAAGTTTATGCCAAGGTAATTTTGGCATCGTTACGTCCGCCATTGTCAAAGCATATCCACCTACGACAATAGCCCGTTCAGATTTTACATGTGAGTCGTTGATCATTTCCACATGAAACAGACCTAAATTCTGACTTTTAACAGTCCAGACTGGTAAATTCAACGGCAATTCCACGTCGACCGTCCAAGTAAAGGATGACAAAACCTTTTGGAAAGGCATGGAGATCTACTTCTCACATAATTTGCGCATCAACGACGCCAAAGGTATCATGTGGAACCATGTGCAGACTCAAGCAGCAACTGGCCTCAAGCCCCGCTCATTCCTCCTCAGAAGCCAAATTACAAAGCCTGGAGTGACCAAAGATGAGATGAAAGAGCTTGTTTCACCACTGATCAAAGACTTAAACGATGCGGAGATTCCACTAACCAATCCAGACCCTTTGTTTTGGGAGACATACGCAGATTTTGGTACTATTCCTGGTGGACCCACAGGTTCGACTAGCAATGGCCGCTTTGGCTCGCGCCTCTTCCCACGCTCCAACTTCGAAGATCCTGAGTCAGATGAATTTCGTGATACCATATCTGCCATCCGTACTTTTGTCGAAGAAGGCGGATACAATTTCCACTCAGTCGATTTTGCTGCTACTTATGAAACAGCTGGGTATCCAGGCTCCAATTCCGCAGTCAACTCACACTTACGAAACGCGGTCATGCATGCAACAGGGTTTGACACTACCCAGTATGGTCCAGATTTGTCTGATGCAGCGTGGAAGGCGTCACATGCACGCCACAATTTTTATTTGCAGAAATGGAGAGATGCAAGTCCTTACAGTGGCGCCTACATGAATGAGGCCGATGTCGAAGAGCCAGATTTTCAGCATAGTTTGTATGGCTTGGGATATGACAGGTTGCGGGAAATCAAGCGAGAGAGGGACCCTTGGGGTGTATTTTATGCAGTAACAGCTGTGGGTAGTGAGGATTGGTTCGTCGAGGGAACGAGAGGGTTGCCAACACAACAGGGTCGATTGTGCAGGGTGCAGTCTTAAAGTACGTGTCTTATAAGTCGTCCAGGCGCTTGCAAATCGTGATAATTAGTGGATACACCCTACTAAAATTGCATGTTACGAACATGATTCGATATGGTTTCTATTCTGCCCCAGTTCCAATAAGTTTTTGTACAAATTTGTGGAGCCACCTGTAATCTGCGATGTGATTCTGACTTTATGCCTTGTCAGCAATTTGCAGGCCCCTGTCAACTTTGGATGCATATTGACTGCAACAAAAAGGAAAGATGTACTATGTTTACGGCTGTAAGAAAATAGTAACGAATTGCCGGGTTGAGATCGACCATGCCGTTATCATGTTGGAGTGCAGCACACTATATGCGGTGCAACATTGTTTCTTGGGCATCATGGGTTGCTTATTTCCGGCTTGTGTGTGGTTGGAATCCCAATAGGTCACCTCGCGAGTAGTAGCATGAGAACACCATTTAGAATTTGTATTGTTCGATGTATACGCATTTAGAACTTTAGGATAATCGAACGAATCTCTTTGTATTAAATACAATTTCGCTGTCGACTTACGGTTGTGCAAGTAATAAGGACAAATAGTCAACTTCGAGAACAATGAAGTAGCATGATGATTGACCATAATATGCAACCACTTTAAGCATTGGCAATTTCCACCTTATCTTCCTAATGCGCTTTACGGGACCCTGCAGCAGACTTTCGCTCTCGGTACATGCCATTTCCAAGTTTGTCATACAGTACACCGCGCTGGCGCTCTGCCTCTGGCACAACCTTGAGGGCCCGTTTCTTCGGTGCCCTTCTTTCTTGGGACAAATTCATGCCGCAGCTCGTCTCCTCACATGTTGTCTTCAATTTCTTTGTTACTGGCTCAGTTGATTTGTCACAGTCTTCCAGAAGTCGAGCGCGTTTATTGCTACGAGTTGATGGTCTTTTGGCGCCGTCATATGTTGTTTTCTTGATCTTACTTTCACCAATGGGTGATACTTGCGCCACCTGTGGAGCTCTCTGTTCCTCCACGTTTCCGTGAGCGAGTTTACACTTGGGAGCTTCTTCTTGAGTCTTAGAGTCGGTCTTTCTCTTCTTCGGATTTCGCGAACTTTTTGGATGTACATTGGATCGGGCAAGCTCATTGCCTTTGTCGATTGAGTTATTTCTATCAACCGAAGTGCTCATGGATCGAACGGTGCTTGCTCGAGTTGAGCTGGTGACTGACTCCGACGATTGCGCCGAAAGGCTGGGAGCTGCACTGGAACGACTTCGTGACTTCGCGGTTTGGCTCATTTCATCTTCCCTTCTCCAACTCGAAATTGCTGTTGTAATGCCTGTCACAGAAGAGATGTCATGCTGCTCCTGTACAGATTGCTTTTTGCGCAACGCCCTACTGATGCGCTGTGCCTTCGTGATTCTATTACGCCCATCTTGGTTTTCTTCTCTAGAAAGCTGCGCTCGATGGAATTCGTTGTATGAGATGACAGCATCACGAGCCAATCTTCCAGCAATCTCAGAGAGGAGTGGGCCATGCTCCCATGTTCTGTTGGTATCAATGGACACACGACAACGCTTCGCGTCCTCTCGCAACTGTTTGATCTCAAGATGTTGGTGCGCCTCCCACTCCACTTTGAACTTGTCATCGTTTGCTGCTAAAATATGAGCCAAGTATGCTGGATCTTCCTCGTCGTATTCTAGTTTTCGAGTGGTAACTTCCTTTAATAGTCTTTGCTGTCTCCAAGTGCAGTACTCTGATGGATCACTTAGCCGCACCGGGAAATTTTCCTTCAGAGTCGGGCGGTATTGTGGCACCTTTGGACGTCTCATGTTGTCATGTCGTTCGTGGTCGCGGTGCATGCCCTGTGCCACTGGCGCTTTCTGTTTTGATGCTCCAGCGCGCTGACCAGCAAGAAGTTCGTCTATTAGGCTCATGAAATAAGGGGACTTTGGGTTTGGGGCAAACGTCGAGTTACGGGGTGCTTGCATTGGTAAGGTTTTGGGGGGCTCATAAATCTTGGGAGGTGTGGGAAGGATTGGTTGTTGTGGCCGCCAACGTTTGCCATGCATCCATTCCTTGGAGTTTCTATTTGATTGAGGGATCTCATAATAAGGCAGTTCATCTTCGTTGACAAAATTGCTACCTCCAAGAATCCCACTATCGTCGGCTGGAAAAACGAGATCAGGTGACACAAGTTTGTAGTTTTCAGACATGCTGACTGAAACCTCCTTGGGCTAGCGGTTGTACTCTCGGTGAAAGCTTCGAGTGGCGTTGTCTGTATCTAGCAAGGTGTGGTCGAAGTTAGCTTGCGACTGCTGGAGAGGACACATAGAGAAGAGCGCCGCAGCAGATTATATATGAGACGGGACTGCTAGCGGGCACGTTCGTGCATACTTCCTAGTGAAAAGGCGATAATTCTTTTGAAAGAAAATTGATTCAAGGCTCCTTTCACTGCCTATCTAGTCTAGGGCTATCTAGTGAAGAAAACGAAGTTTTACCATCCAATAGCACCATAGCAACCGTCTTCATAACGTGCATTTATACTTGTAAGTGTACTTCGCAGCAGTAAACGTAAGGAATAACTCTTATTAATAGGAAAGACAAAATCGTAAACCCAAGACTAAACGCAAATTAGCATACATATTGAAGAGGAAAGCCAAAAGCAATACCTACCGACTGAATCCCGCTACGAAGACTTTGTGAATCAATCTGTGTTGTAGCCAGAGTCGGAGCAAATCATTAAGCGGACCCCTGAATTGCGTTCATCATCGCTGCCTTCATCGCCTTCACTTTCGCCGGCCTTATCACCAGGATACCCAACCTGGCTTAACAAAGCCTGTTCTTCCAACATAGCTGCTCTCGCATCAATTTCCAGCATCAGTCTTAATTGCCATTCACTCTGTCCGTGGCCTGCTCCGATCAAGCCCTGTATTTGTGCCTCGTGCTCAAGTTGGAGAAAGGTCATCTGATTCCACTCATGCTGCGAGGCAAGTTGTGTTCCAAATTTGTAGTAAAGGAGCTCTCCAAGCTGGACATGGAAATCATCTGGGTGATTTTCCAGAATATTGCTTAAGTGGAAGTCGAGGTCACCTTCTGAAAAGGCTGAACGAAGTGCTTCCAACAAATCGTTGAAAGGTAATCGAGTAAGATTGTTAAGTAGAGGGCAAGTCATCTTTACAACTAGAGTTTGTTTGTTTTAAGAACTTGCTTGTTTGAAAATAGTGAGATCAGTATGTTGATATGATCAGGCGAGCTGGTTAAAATAATAACACGAGCGGACACTGCTTTATATGTGTACATCTGGGCAATCAAAAATCTTGGACCATGGTTGAGGAAAGGCAATCCTTCTCTCCAAGCCACATTACTATCAGATCACTTACCGCTCGCATCTTGATTAGGACAAACGTACCGTATTTGTGTCAGCTGCGCCGCGGTTGAGCTTTGGAAAACTACTTGGCCCAGACAGCATCAACAATACACACTGAAAAATGACGGTTTTATGCACACCAAAATATCAACATGGAAATATCTTGCTAGAGAGTGAGGTCCTTTTTCTTTATGAGTCCTTCGCCTGAAAAGATTTTGGACAATAAGGAATTGGTCAGGAATCACGCAAATTCCTTTGGTGAGATTGAGGTGTAGCTTGACCAGCAACAGCTCGTCACCATGAAGGTGAGTTGAGTGGCGGGAGGGAATAATTCTGACAACCGTTGTCAACACGCCTTGACTGATACTGAACCAGGGTTGAGGCGCTGAGACCCTGAATGCTACCTAGGTACTTGACCAACCATCTTCATCCGAGAGTTGTTTCAACCTTGGCGCTCTACCGAGCGAACCATGGTTTAGACTTTCACACGTCAGGTCCCAAATGGAATCATGTTTTCCTCCCTGACTGATTCTAAAAATAATGATCTGATAGACCGTTGGGAAGGTGCTCCTTTTTTTAACTGATCCCTTTTGAATGAATACATAAAAGCCAAATTATAAGAGGTTCGCGTGCTTGTACGGCGTTTTTATTCTATTTTATATGTTTATTAACAAGTCAGGCTTCTGCCTACATAGGTATGATGAGGTTGGGGAAAGACAAATTTCCCATGCTATTGTCCTGAGGTCGCCCGCTCACTTGTTTGATCTGATGAGTCTCAGCCTTGAAATTCAGGCATTTTTATTTCTATTGAAAGTAGATCGGAAGATTAGCTATGGGTGACTTTGTAATAGGATACCTGTAGTTGCCGCAGTTATCATGATACCGGCAAAACTTTCCTCCGAGGAACCGACATGTTTGATTTGTTTGCACCTGTGACCGTACAACTTTCTGGCCAAAGAGCGACGTTGAACCAGCACACGACACCATAAACACCATTTAGATTACTTCTTCTTCAAGCTATTCTCTTCAATAAACCTCCGCGAAGCCACTTCACAGACGTAACCTGTTCTAATCGAGCCCAACCCCCGCGAAACGACACTTGGCGGTGGACTTGCCGCATATCCGTTGAAAACGGCGCAAATACAATAAAGAAGACACATTATGGGTGGATACTTGTCGAAGTTTTCGTCGCTCATATGGGCCAAAAAGGAGACCAGGATATTGATTCTCGGACTTGTATGGGCTTGCACTTGTACAAAGCTGAGAGGACAGGAGTGCTGATGACCAATCCAGGACAATGCGGGCAAGACGACATTACTATACAGACTGAAGGTATGTGGAGCCCCAGAAGACTGAGAGGACTTTCAGAAGGCCTTGGACACATGTAGTCATGGATCATGGAAACGCGCCGTGCTGACGACCAGGACAGATCGGTGAAGTAGTCACGACAATACCCACAATCGGCTTCAACGTCGAATCAGTAACATACAAGAATCTAAATTTCAACGTCTGGGTATGTTCTTCCCTCCGTATATCCATACTGAACTTCCTTCAACCCTTCATACCTCCAAACCGCTAACCTTCCCCAAGGATCTCGGTGGCCAAACCTCCATCCGCCCCTACTGGCGCTGCTACTACGCCAACACCGCCGCAGTAATCTTCGTCATCGACAGCACGGACATCGACCGCCTCTCCACCGCATCAGAAGAACTCGCCGCCATGCTCAACGAAGAGGAGCTCCGTGACGCCGCACTCCTCGTATTCGCCAACAAGCAAGACCAGCCCGGCGCAAAGGGCGCAGGAGAAATCAGCGAAGCATTACGACTCGGCGAACTGAAAGACCGAAACTGGAGTATCGTCGCATGTAGTGCGGTCGACGGACGGGGTGTAGACGAGGGCATGGACTGGCTAGTCGCCAATGTCAATAACGATAATTGAAATCACACAAACTCCAAACAAGAGAGAGAGAGACATGATATATTTTTCAAGATGGCAAGGGTTTCTAGCATATGATAAGATGGTGTTTGCTTCGCGAGGTTCAATACCAGCATAGTGGAGGGCGTTTTTACTACCGATTGGGCGTATATATATACATAATAATACGATGATTTGTTGCATATATCTCCCATGCTCTCCATCATCCTCACCATGATCATCACCAGATATCCATTGCGATATACAATCACACGAATCCAACATCACACAGCCAAGAAAGTCCAGATACTCTCTTAAGACATACATCTCCATTCAATTACACTCCACGCCGCACACCGTGTAATATATTATATATATATAGCACATACCAATATATCCCCGCGTACACCCACTCGCCCTAAAAAAAAAGCTAATAAAACAATTTACACTCTGAAAGAGTTCGCATATCCCCCCGTGAAGATGTTTCCAGTATGCATTTTGCCTGAGCGATATCCATTCTTTGTTTCAACCTGCCTTGCCAGCCTGTCTGCCGTACATACCGTGATAATGTCAAGGAGAAAATGTGAAATGGAAATGAGATGGAGGAAGATAAGAGGAAAAGGAAGAGGTAGTAGGAGAAAGGGAGTCTTTCTGTATGCACGCCTCAAAACGCCATCGCTAACAAGGGGGGAAATATGTTCTGAAGAAAGAGAAAAAGGGGGAGAATGGAAGGGGAATGCAATAGGATGTGTGCAAATGAATATGAATGTGAAGGAGAAGAAGAGGAAGGAAGAAAAAACATGTTCGCAAATGAATATCCAATAAACCAACTTTTAGAGAAAACCAACCGTGACCCCCATCCTGGAAAGGTCAAGTTGGAGAAAAGTCAAAAAAGGATGAACACGAATAAAAAGAATTTTGAGTCGATAGTTGAGAAGAGGGATATCATCGCCTCTGCACCACAATCTTTGCATCTTCCTTCCTCAACCAGTCGAAGACACCCATCTCCAATCGTCCCAGGCCCTCTTTGAATATGGATTCCGACCCTTCAGTCATGGTCATCGCGACGAAAGCGCGGATCAAGAAATCCTCAGGGCTCATGCCGTCAACAGTACTCATGTTTTTCCACTTGAGGCGCATGACGCGAAGGTCATTCATGGCGAGAAGACGATCGATCAGGCCGGCGTGCGCAATAGGCACGCCGGGTTGCGTGGCAAGCGAGTGTTGGAGAGCTGTGATGGCGGCGCGTTCTTGCATCCAGGCGATTAGGATGCGAGATGTGAGCTCGTAATGGGGCCCGAGTTCGGCGCGGAAAACGGACTCGCCTAGGTACCAGAGATGGTGAAGGTGGTGAAGCACAGCGGGTTCCGAGGGAGGAGAGTGTTGTTTAGGGTACATGTATTGGAGGAGGAGGGTGGTGACTTCACATTGAAGCATGCGCAGTTCTTGAATGGGAACGGGTTGCGGACGAGGAACAGCATCAATCGGTTGGCTTTTGAGGACTGGTTGGTGAGCTGGTGGAGGTACCTGATGGTGAGGGGCTGGTTGGTGATGTGCAGGAGGCGGTGGCTGTGGTGGAGGAGCATGACTACTATTTGCAGTTGGCGCCGGTTGTGTTGGTACAAGAGTCATGTTGTATGCGTGAGCCGTTTGTAGGGCTGGAGCGGGTGTGGCCTGTGTATTAGGTGCCAATGGAGGCGGATTAGGTGCGGCCTGCGCATGTGGTGTATTAGATCTACTAGACGGATGAGGAGCAATGGAACGGCCATAGTGATGGCCACCAGGTGTATTAGCTCGACTTCTCGGCCGAGGAGGGGGCTGTTGATACATATGACTATGAGACTGTGGTTGTTGTGGTTGTAAAGGTGCTGGCTGGTGTCCCTGAGGTTGAGGTTGAGGCTGCAGTGGCTGCTGAGATTGTGCATGAGCGTCAGTTTTTGGTTGAAGGGCAACGTGGCTTTGATGTACATGTTGCACAGCAGGAGACTCGCTCTTGCTAGGACCGTTGCTGGTCACTGATGTGCTCGCTGCTTGACTTCCTTGTGAAGTTGAAGGAGCCGGTGGAGCTGAGGCATTTGGTGGTGCAGAATGAGTATCTGAAGCTCGCCGAGCGGCAGGGATGCCATTAGAGGGAGTGTCATAAGGGCTGGTGTAGCTGCGGACTTCACGTTGATGAATAGAAGGAGATGTTTGTTGAGGCTCCCGTGAAGAATCTCTTGTTTCCTTTGCTGGATCTCGACCAGATGGACCGTTATTAACAGCAGTGAACCCACCCGTCATGGCTGCCACAAAGCCACCTGGTACTGATGTTGGTGTAGAAGTTGGGGGTCTTACTGCACCATTGAGCTCATTGCCTGACAATGGGCTCAATTGGATTCTGGCTAGGTCCGCACCATTACTTGGTGAAGGTGAAAGATGATGCTTGTGGGTAGGAAGCGGTGGAACATTCTCACCGCTACCAGGTAGTAAGCTGTGTAACGATTTCCTGGGGCTTCCACTTCTCCTGTTAATGGGCATAGTGTTGTATGGCCGCTTGGCAGGAGTAGAGGTGCCATCTTCACCATCTGATAGTGAGCCAAACGCATCGCTTTTCCGCTTCCTACCATTAATAGATTTGACTTCAAGCTCAGCACCAGCAGAGGCATCACGGCCGGGAGGCGTGAGCGAATGTGGGGTGCCATGCGGCGACTGCGGCACGGGGGTTAGCATGTGACATTTGGAGAAGATGATGAAGTGTCCTTACGAGTTGCGATTCGCCGTCGATGTCGGCAAGCGTGTCGTAGTCATTGGCACCTGAAGGTCTTTTGAGCTTCATGTTACGAATGTAATAGCATGCTTTGATGATGATCCATCGATGAAGATGTATTTTGAGACTAACCAAATAGGTAAGCACGTGCCCAGAGATAAGAGCAGGAGCAGGACATGTCAAAGCAAGACTTACATTTCTTTGTGCTCTGGATCTTCATAGTAGAGATCCTTGTTGTATGTCTTCTTGAGAGGGTCAGGCTTGAGCAAGCAAGTGCGATCAGCATCCTTGCCCCATATCGCAGGGCCATAGGTGCCGAGTAGTTCCTCGAGCTCGCGATCCAAGCTAGTCGGGTCGGCGGCGAAATCGAGCAATGCATCTCTTTCCTTGGGCAATTCCTTGGACAGCTTGGTGACTTCACTAGACAGCTTGCGATAGTCTGGATTGTCAAACTTGGGGATGCCACGGTTGGTGGTTGAGCTGGAAGCAGATAGGCCCAAGCCCAGACATTCCGTGACCTCGCGTATCGTGGGATTATGCGAACTGAAGACGCTGATCCAGCGGGCGCGGTCCCAGCGGCGGACGCCGTGTTCAAGATCCAGGGCCAGATTGTCCTTGGAGCTCATGGTGACGCATTAGTAGAGAGGGGATGGGATGGGGGGGAATGGGAGGGAAGGTAGGGTAGGGCAGGCAGTCGAGCACGGCGCAGATGGAAAAGAGACAACGGGCTCAATGGTGATGGGAAACAGACGGAAACGGTGTGGCGCCTAATCGAGAAAGATGTGTTGGGATGAGGGATCGGTAAAGGTAATAGGGGGGGCGAGTCCAGTACGTTGCACTAGTATGTCTTGGAAAAGTTTCTTCTTTGCGAAGGAACAAGGTTCCAATCTAAGACGCCGGTGGTACTGGGCCAGGAGGGTATGCAGTGATGCACCGTGGGGAGGCGTGTTGTGCAGGCCCGGGACGCAGGTAGGTTGGCAGCAGCAAGGACAGGCACAGGCACAGGCACGGCCAGAGAGCCAGAGAGCCAGGTCGCCAGGTAGGACTGGGGGAATTGACGGGGGGGGGGGGGGGGGGGGGTACTTTGTAGTGCAACGTGTAAGTGTAGGAGGGGATGAGAGAATGCAGCGGATGAGGTTGTGCGGTAAGCTACCACGCAAGCTCGCACGCCGACTAGGAATCCGCCAGCTCTGCTCTTACGCTTGCTGCAAACTGCTTTCAAGGCCCCAAACGCACAATGTTGGTCACCCCCGTGATAATAATACGCGTCTGACTCGCCGCAATATTCCCTCTAGGCTTTGTATGGAGAGGGTAATCATAGTACGGCCCCACATCGATTGGCTGGGGATCAGCGGATATCCGCACGCCTCCTTGCGTCCTGGCCGTAGCAGTACGACGCCTGGTCGGATTTCCTTGTTATGCTAGCATCATCTCCCGTACTTGGGACTGCTCAATCTGGCACCTGGCCCAGCGCTGCCGTTACAAATTATGCTACGCTAGCTTACCAAGGTGGGCCAAAATATCCGAATGCATCGCCTGGTATCCAGCATATCCAGCATTAGCCGCTGCGGGCGTGCAGCGAATCGCCAGGCTATTACGCTTCTGTAAGCCGTCTATGACGCATTCAATTTCTGTGTTTGATCTTCTTGTCTTCCTCTGCTCGTATGGCTATGGCTGCCGGCCGTACGTCGGGCCCTTGTGCTGCCAGATCTGCGACCGCTGTAGCCGTGGGTCTGCCGGCCCTACCACGCTTAGCCAGCAGATTACTATCACTAGACACTGCCAGCCCTGGGAGTCGTCCATTACCTGACTATGACTGTCCACTGTCCGCTGTCCACTGTCCATCCTCATGTCCTGCCCTCTGCTGCCGCCCGGCCACCGGCACACCCGGCCGAATGCGGCACTGCCCACTCCCTCGCCCTCGATACGGGCGTATGAGGCGACGTCGAGGTAATTTTCGCATGTGGCGTGGTAGTAATCTCCTGTCTGTGCTCGCTCGGATGTACTATCGATGTGACGACTACGCGGCAATTTCCACAAGAATAGCATCTCGGCAGAATTAGGAATGCGACTAGACTATTGCTGACAGGCCCACGCCGCTCCCTTTATGCAACTCGACACCAAGCGATCCCATTCTGTCCTTCTTCCTCGTCTCGTGTACTTGTGTATTATCTTACGAGAGCCCATCCAATCCTCTCCCCACTATCCTCCCTAGTCTCCTTACCAAGCCACCTCTCGTGAATGGCCCCCCTGTTGGCTTTCCCAATGCAGCAGCTCAACGGCCTGCACGCTTTGCTTTGTGCCACATACACTAAACTACCCTAGTAGTAAGCTACCGTTACTCCCATTTTGCATAGTCCCCTAGCCGTGAAACACGATAAACCTCCATCTATTGAAAAAAAAAAAATCCTCCGCGCCAAGCCAGGAATATCACAAACCTAGTCGCTTTTTTTTTCAACCACTCTTCATGCGCCGGATATGCTAGTCATATGTCGTCAATAACACCTTTGATTATTGGCGTCTATCCAACGGTAAACTTTATTAAGCTGATTCATAGTGGCTGCCAAGGCCCCTATATTAGTCATGAGACTCGCTGTCGCCAGTCTTTTCCTCCACCCACTCTGTCATTGGGCGCATTATCTTACACTGTTTCCGGTGCTAGTATTCTTCGTATACGATAGTGTCCCGCTTTTATCGTACTCGTAGTTTTGATTGGCATGTCGCGTTGGAAATTCGATCCAAATCACTGAAGCCTAGTACTAAGGCTTTGATACTCTTCGCCTGTGGTCTGACACCGTGGCTTCTTTGTGTCTTTGACTGCCACTAGCCAGCATACCATTGCGAGCCCCGGTTATCTTCCTCCTCCTCCTTTCGGAAGGCCTCCAGAGCCTCTGCAAGCCATCTAATCATGGCCGTAAATTCGACATTCTTCCACTGCATCTCCACTGCCGACTTTTCACCTGCTAGTACTACAATCGCTTGTCGCAACAACTCGTCGCAGCTGACGGCTGTTCCAGGCGTGGCACCAAACCCTTGCCCTATATCTGCATAGTTTACTAATATGGCTTCTGTGGCGCGCATAAGACTATCGTATTGTTGATGACGACGATTCACTTCTGCCACAGTCTTGCCTTCTGTACTCCACCCTAGTCGTTGATCAGTATCTCATAGACTTTGAAAATATAATGCAAAAATCACTTACGTTGATGTGCTCGTTCAAAAGCTGCCATGTGTCTGCGCATCTCTATCCATGTCAAGAATGCTCGCTCTCGCGCAATAAATATAGCAGGGTCTTCGGCAATCTTGTCAAAGTCCCCTCGCACGGATTCGCGCCATGTCTTCTCAAGACGGTTAAGCAAAGCGTCTTCGTCAAAAGATCCGCTGCTCTCCTCGTCGTAAACGTATGAACGAAGTGCCCGAAGGCTGTCATACTCTAAGCCCTTGTATGGAACACTGTTGCTTGGATGTGGAACTTCTTCATATGCTGTCTCATCGGTGCGAAAACTGGCAACCATTCTGGCAAGGTCCACGGTGATCTGGCGTTCAGTAGCTGCTGCATGATTTGCGAGAGCAATTTGTTGCTGTACTGCTGCCTTACTATCCCTTGCGTCTGCCCATGATGGGCGTGATTCTCTTGAGTCATTCCTCTCGCTCGCAGCAAACCGACTCCAGACGCCTTCAGCGATATTTTGAGGTGCCTGGCCTTGTGGATGATGCATATGAGGTAAGCCCCCAGGCGTATCCCGGCCATTAGCTGATGTAAAACCTGGGCCTTCACGAGGCCCAGCTACAGGGCTCTCTCCAGATTCGGGAGGGGTCAGCATGGCGGACGACGACACTGGGCTTCCACGCGAGCCTGTGTCGATATCGTGTAATACTGAATTTGGTGCAAGTGCAACGAAAGATGCAGGTGCACCACCTTCGCCATGCTGAGCAGCATGTTCAGCATCAGCCCGCGCTTGTCTGTTTTCTGCTTTCTTTCGTCTTTCACGATCCAAGCGCTCACGTGCCAGGATAACGTTACATGCCTTTAAACCTATCCACCAATGCAGAAGCTTGTGTATTCTATTATTGCCATTAGCATTTGAACGTCACTTGCGCTGGTGGGTAAAGGCTCGCGAGTAAGAACAACACTTACAGTTTCCTGTCTTCTTCGTTGTCAAAGTAGAGATCCTTTGCGTAAACCCCTTCTTCTACACCAGGTTCATTTGCGGTGATTAAATGCTCCCGGTCCCCTACACGGCCCCAGACCTTGCTGCCGTGTTTTTCCAGGAGACCATCAACCTCTGCTTTGAGACTTCCCTCCTCGCTCAAAAACCTCATAAGCTCGTCCGGCTCTTTCGGCAGCGTCGATACGACATCCCCCATATCTGCGACCAGCTCACGGACCAGCACAGACTCGAAGTTTGTTTTGCCACGCTTGTTGGAAGACCATTTGGCGCGCAGACCGAGTCTTTCTATCAGCTCGTGCATGCGAACCTTTGAACGATTTTTCATAATATCGAGCCAGTCTTTCGACGTGGCGTACGTGATTAACGAGCCATCCATGGCAGTGGTGGGATCGCGCGCATGAAAGGCGAAGAATCGCCAGATAGGAGACGTACAGCCAAGATGGTCGCGACAATTGCCTTATTGCAAATGTTGCCAGTCTGGTGGGTTGGTAAACGGCGGTAAGTCGGTTGTATGGTCAGATGGGCGTAGTGCTGATTTTGCTCGGTATAATTACAAGCGGCTGCGCTTAGACGATCACGCAGCGTCAACGAGTACCAGCGCCAGACAAGTCCAAGAGGTTACAGCGTCTCCTGTAGTGGAAGAAGATTACATTGGGTCAGCCCGAGAACTCTAGAAATGAAACCAGTACACAATGGATGGGATAAGGTCTGATGAAGGAACCATGGCGTTGCGGTGGAAAGGATTCGCGTCCAGGGTCTAACCGGGCAGGCGGTCTCGGCGGCAGAACGCCCCGATTGGCCGCCTCTCCACAAACTTACACAAAAGCTTTGTGCAGCCACCAAGATTGCCTTTAGGGGGCCTCGCTTGTGATCTCTGTCAGTGGTCGACCACCAGCTTCTGCTATGATTGCGCCGTCTGATTTGTTGCCTCGAGCTAGTAGACAATACCTGTGAAGACGGCATTCATTTGTGCGACCCAAATCCCGGTCCTTTTTGGGACCACCACTGAGCTGCAAGGACTTCTTCCTCATGTAATTATTTTCAAACACAAACACGAGCATGTTTCTCCTAATAGTCCCGAGATTTTGGCAGGGATCCTTTTGCTCACAGCAGGGGGCCTATGCACGGCCGATCTTGCTGTAGACGGTTATCATTCACGTGCTGGTAACTTTCCGATTCGCAGAGTGACATCTGGCGAATATCTGCCCTTTTTTCTTCGTCAAACGATCGTCAAACCACATCTCGTGAATGCAATTAAGTAACAAAGTAACAGTACTGCAGGTCTTCACAAATCATGAAACGCTCATCAAAGGTTGTTCTGTCCTTATGAGGTATGATGGACACTGGATGCATGTGCCTTGTGCCTCGTGCCACTACGCTGAAGGAGTAAACGCGGGTGCACAACTTCTATGAAATTTTTCCCATTGGACCTGCGTCTTCATTTCTTCCAAAAGAATAAGGACACGCTACTGTACCGCTACATCTATAGTTGATGACGGTGCTTCGAACAACAATTGGTTGCCCAAAAAAGGCATATCTTGGTAATTGCCAATGTTACATTGTCACAAAATGTTGAAGATGTTTTATACCAACTACGGCCGTAAAACTGTTACCTGAACTTGACTGGAAGGTCAATGCGCTTGAAAGTGCTCCGTTTTTTATCATCAATGAGGTCAAAAAGCCCTTACTGGTCTATGTTGAGATTCTACAAACAGTTGTAAGCGGAACATACTGCATGACTACACAATGGGACCAGTCAATGCTTCGCGACGACAACTTGTCTCCCGCAGTATCGGCGATAGAACGCGTTCCATACCGCGATGATCATATATGTTACCCAACTGATTTAACGATGATAAATCTCCGTACCAATGATCTTGTCCTGATGTCATACCTCAGGCAAGCCACAATATTCTCCAAATCTCATGTAGATTGGGCCTGATAACCATTGTGCAACTGATATGTTTTAGGTAGTCTTCAATGCTACTGTTGCTCTGTGACAAGGAACCAACAGCCGGATGTAGCTGACTGAATATATTGTACCACTCTTAAACTAGGCTTTTAACACAATATCAATATATATTATTGTGTAACTTCTTTCAGCTCTTCTTCATCCATTTTCAATATTCTCCTGAGATTTTCGTCAACATGAAAAACCCTCTCCTCTGGCACGAGGCCTCTAGTCGTAAGGCCAGCCTCGTCAATGATATTGCCACTGTCAAGCTCCTTTTTCAGGCTTCTTGCCTTCTCGGTAACATCTTCAATTCCCACAATACCGTCAACCAACTCATGCACGAGCGCGCCAGGAATTCCTATCTGAATGCTTCGGTGAGTAAGTTTATCCAATCTTATTGTCCTTTCTGGATCCCATTGCACGCGAACATTCGCAGGTTTGGTCCTCCCTTCCCTTCTGGCTTTGTAGCCACTATCAGTCACATCCTTTCCATTTTCATCTGCAACCACGGCTTTTTGAAGCAGCGACAGGAACGCGACATGGGTCAAAGTCAAGGCAAGGATGTGAGCCTGGCCAGCATCTTTGTATGAGTACCCACTGCGATACAACATCCATGTCCAAGATGGTTTGATCCATGTCATACGCGAGGCACTGAATTTTGGTGAAGCGTCCAGTTTTTGGTATTCGATTGCTGCACTGGCAATTTCGTTGTTATAAGCCTGATATACAGTGATCGTAGTTGGTGTGTACTTCGCACGGATTTGGCGATAAGGGGTAGCTTTAGTTGCCATATCAATGAAGTTGTGGTAAGACTTGATGGTGCTTCAAGATTGAACAATGCGATAGTTTTTATGGAGGTATATATTTATCAAGTTGAAGGCATATGAGCCACCATATTTGAGCATCATAGGCGCGGCGCCCTTTCGGTTCGGTCCTTGCGCCCTTGCGCCACAGAACCATCATTTGCACCTTCAAAGGTCTGGAGTATACCTGTGCAAAGGAATGGAAAGATGGATCAAAGGTATCTCCACGAAGACTTGTTCGTTGTTGTGTGTTGTCAAAATCGCGAAGGTGGTTCATCGTTCTTGGCTTATTGTTTTGGCAGGGGCAACTGACCAGTCACGCACACGCCCCTTACTCACAGCCTGTCAGCCATCCTCTGTGCCTCTGCAACCTCGTTTGCAAAGCCTTTCTATCCATCCTTCTCAACTCCAATCAAGCATCGGGAAACAAGCACTTTGAAAGCTTCGTATCTGCAACACCGGTCGAAATGACTAATTCAGGCCCCCATTCTTGGTGTTCAACAGTCTGCATTGCCCGCGATCAGCATGGATAGGCGAACGCCTTCCTGTGGCTGTCCACGTCGTATTTTTAGCACAGCCTTCCCGCTGCCACCAAAACACAAGAGCGTGACAAGCGGAATTCGAAACATTGATCATGGAGCCGGACACTGTTTCTTTACCCGTTCTCAACTGTCAACGGATGTCAAGACCATATCGCGACTCTCTCGATCCCCCGCGTACCTGACGCCGAGCGCCTGGTCCCTGGCGCATCAGCCTTCTGATCCGTGAAAATCGTGGCTGCAAGGCTGAGCGAATCGTGGAGTGGGACCTGTTAGCTGCCAGGTCCCCGGCGAGCGTAACGACGCTTGTACCCTGGGCAATTCTTAGGACAGACACCGCAAGCACAGCCAGGTTGAAATTGTTCAGGCGGGTTGTTGGCTTGCTTCGCGAGCACTGTATTGGTACTTGAAGGCGCCAAAGATTGGTATGGGTGAGGCTGATGAAGGCACCCACTCAGCCGTGGAACTCCACCCGATATTGTCCTCGTACTTCTTGGCCTTGTTGCCAACCACCTGAGCTGTGTGTTTCTCTGAAGGAGGTAACATAGGCTTTACAGCCAGAGCAACCAGTAACTATCTGACGTCAACCCGTTCGTTGCTCCATCGATTGTGGTCAGGACAAACAGGCCATGGCCAATGTGCCCTCTCCTCTCCAGGCTGGCTCTCCGGCAATCACGAGAAAACCGTCCGTGGATACGGTGCCTACTGCTCTGCAGGCAGGGTCGCCAGTAACTGGTGCAACATCTCGCCCACCCCTGACGCGCAAGAATACCTCAGGAGGATCAGATAGACTCTCGCAACTCTTTCCGTCTCGTCCGCCATCAGTCGTCTCTGTCACGACCCCCACCTCGACCACCGCTTCGAGGCGTACGTCATTACCCACGCCGCTCGTACCTGCCGCAGAACCATCTTATCGCGTCCCGAGACCTCCAGCGCCTCCTACGTTCGCTGAGGATACCTCTTACTCGGCGAGTGCCTACGCGCCTCAAGGCGCATCACCTTCAATACAACGCAGCAGTGGGACAAGACGGCTACTTAGTCGGCTGTCATCCCTGAGTAGTGGACATGGGAAAGGCAGCAAATACAACAAGCTGGAAGATGAAGAGTCGGGATCTTACAACAGAGGTTTGAGAGGGGTGGAAGAGGAGGATGAGGCTATTGGATATGACTTGAGTGGTTTAGACGGGTTGCCATTAAGAAGTTTTGAACCCGCAAAGAAGACTGCTTCTGCGGCAGATGCAAGAGAACGAGAGCGGCATATGAGCGAGGCAGGCCTAGCGGCCGAATATGAAAGACTTGAGGCACAACTGGGCTCTGGCATGAGTTCAGTGATCGAAAAGCCTTTTACTCATAATCCAGGCATACCACGCCAAGGAACAGTGTCAAACCATAAAAGAGGTCTTTCTGGCTCAGATTTCGTAACTGTCCAGGCGCAAGAAGAGGCAGAAAAGAGCGGCGGTATTGTCGCAGTCGCAGACATCCCTGTGGACATAAGTGACTTCCATGCTGGTACCGATTTTGATGCGAGAAGTGTAATGACCGCCGATACTGGACTGGCCAAGGATGAAGCCCAGACAAGTTACTTCTTCCCAACGGGTATGTCGATTAAGATGTGTTCACTAATGTATATGCTGACATCTTGAAAGATCCTGAACAGCCTTCATGGCGGCCTTTCTCTATGGGCCGACCCTGGCTCGCAATGCTTATCTTTGTCGCATTGGCTCTTGCCGGGCTACAGGAGTTTTTGTGTCAGCTTTCAATGAAGAAAGTGAGGGATGACCCACAAGGCGGACTGATTACTTTCCACAGGCCCGGTGAACTGACTGTTACTGAATTTTTCACCTGGAAATATGCGCCGATCATGACTTTTGTCTTCTATGGTATTCTATGGCAGATGACTGACTTCGAGGTCAAGCGTTTGGAACCATACTACCAATTGTCCCAGCGAACGGGCGCAACAGCGGCTGAATCATTAAACATGGACTACCTTACTTTTATGAGCTGGTTGGTGCCGTTGAGAGCTTTACGTCATAAGCAGTATGCTGTCATTTACAGTTCTTTGAGCACATTGATTGCCAGCAGCTTGGTTCCTGTTCTTCAATCCGCCTCAATCACTACGTATCCACCAAAAAGAGAAAGAGACGACGCCGATATCAAGTCTGTTCGCATTGATCCACGGTGGTCGAGAGCAATGTCGGCCTCGTTGATTTTCGTTGCTTTCTCAGGGGCAGCCTTGATGTACGCTATGCGACGGAAGAGCGGCTTGCAATCTGACCCCAAAGGCATTGCCGGAATAGCAGCCATGGCAACTAAGAGTCACATTCTGACGGATTTCCATGGGCTTGATGCAGCACCCCTGGACAAAATTCACAAACAGTTACGCCATCGCCGATACATTCTGCATAAGAGCTCTCTATGGCAAGGCGAATATATTCGCAACAGCAGAGAAAAGATACAAGAGCATGGCTCCGATCCCAGACCGCTTATGCTTCGAAAGCGCTCGGGCATTCCGTTCATTGGATTCATGGTCAGCGTCGCTGTACTGATCCCAGTCTTCATGTTTATTGATGACGCCGATGTGGTGACCGAGAAAGTTCCTTTTCTGATGACTGCGCTGGCTACCATGATTCGAATTCTTTGGAATACGATGAATTGCGACGTGCGGATGCTTCAACCATTCTATATCCTGGCCAAACGTCATGCACCCGCCAAAACCCTCACACTTGATTATGCTGGCTCGAATCCGCTCACTCTGCCTTTTGAAGCGCTGTTGAACCGCCATTTTCTCGTGATGCTTGTTGCGCTTGGCTCTATTTTGGCCGAAGTGTTGACTGTTTGCGTATCCTCAATCAATGTGGACGGCAAAAAATTCATCCCCGGAAACGGGAGAGCGAGCCCAGGCGAGGCAGAAAGCGAAGATCGCTACAACACCGAACAAACATTCCGGAGCTTCTGGTCGTCATTCATGCTAACAATCGCGATCCTCATCTATCTCATTGTGGTGTCGGGTTTGACTTACATGAGACGTTCGCATAAGTTTATGCCCAGGCAGATTGGGACCATAGCATCTGTTCTTGCGTTCATCCATCAGTCCAAGATGTTAGTCAGTTTTGTTGACACGGAGAAATTTGATGTAACACAGATGACTAGGCATTTGGAGAAGAGCGGCAAAACATACGCTTTGGGTTGGATTAATGGGCGCGACCGAGACGATCACTTGGGAATTGATGAAGAGGAGATCCTGGCGGATTACAAGTATGGTGTTGATCGTACGCAGGTCAGAATTCTGCCTTCTGAAGTGGGAGCTTGGTCACATCTTTGATTTTATAGTCATCGCGGTGCCCAAGATGCAACTCTACTGTTTTGTTGCATCAAGCTTTTCTTTTCCTTAAGTTCTTTTGCAGATACCCCAGATCTTATCTAAACATCTTTTGTGCACCTGAAATTAAACCCATGATACCCCATTCACTCAACCAGGCAGCATATGCTTGCTCTGCTTACTTGCCTGCCCGGTGGTTCACGTGCGCAACATAAGCCCTGTCATCTTGTATTACACAAGCATTTGGGAAGCATGGTGGCATGCACCTCGATCACGCAGACACTGCCTTCACGTGTTTCTTGTTGCAGATCACCGAATTTACATTTGTACAATGCACACCTCCAACCAAAGCCAATGAAGGCATCCAAGCGCAAGCTACGATTTCAGCTAGCATGGCAGCTTGTGTGACATGGGTTGCCGACGGCTCTCAGCCTCATCAGCCTGAACCGCCCACTCACCGGTGCCAGACACACGCGGAGTCACAATCATGCGCAGCCTCACTCTGCTCCCTTTTCGCGCACCTGACTATTCCTGGTGACTATCAATTTTATTGTTGGATTGTGTTATGGTTATATGGCCCTCGAGAGGTTGCTGTAAGGCGTTGTAAACCTAAAAGCGATGGGACTTCGCCTGTTTGTACCACCGGGTAACTTTGACCTGATATAGCCGGACATGTCTCAAACACACACTGACATCTACTACAGGTGAAGGGCAGCATAATATCGTCCCTAGACGCCCTGACGCTCTTGGTGCCAATGCGACGCTCCAATACGCCGTGGTCGGCTCTACCGCTCTCGCTGCAACATACACCTCCTTCGCTTCACAATACCACCGCCGAGTCACTCCTTCGCAACCGACAGCACGGTCCGCATTATTCATACGGTCTGCAGCAAGGCTAGGTCTGTGTGTTGGTGTAGCAGGAGCCGTAATTAATTGGTACTACCACTCTGCTTTTGCGTCTGTCGTTGTAGCGCAAGAGAATACTCGGGTCAAGCCATGGAGACTTTACAGATGGACAAAGAGGACAACCGTAGACGATGGTGCTACAGTAGGTGCTTGTATCGGACTGGCTGCATCCGTACCCGTGCTCTTCATGCGGAGACTGACAATACCCAAATGGACTAAGTGCTTGGGTATGACAAATATCGGCGCGTGTGCTGGTATATTGGGAGCTCATGGATATTTACAGTACACGGGGAGGCGCCAGAAAGCTTACAAGCGGCTTCATCAGCGCTTACAAAAAAGGTCCCTTGAGTTTTGGGCAATATTCTGGAATAAGCCCCTGATGGCTTTATTCAGCCCTATTGTACAATCTTATGTACGGCACAATGCTCTATGGTACACCAGTAATCTTGATGAAAGCACGTTCGATGAGTGGGATGACAATGGCGTGCGGCTCACGAAAAACAAAAGTGCCCGGGTCGCTGGAAACTCGCCCGCATCCACAGTAGAACCACAAGAAGAACCTTATTATGTTGCACCATTCGACTATGTAGAGGAACTGACGCAAACCGGTACTCAGTACACACTTGCCAAATTAAAAGAACTCGAGGAAGAGAAACGAGCGTTGCTGGAAGAAGCCGAGTATCTGTTATTCTTCACATCGCAGAAAGAGCACGAGTTTTGCCACATGAAAGAAATGGATCATGCTGAGCGTCAGCGGCGGGGGCAGGAAATTCTACTCTGTGAAGTCTCATATCACCGTCTTCGAACAGCTGCGACTGCTATCGATATTAAGCTGTCCAAATGGCCACTGTTGTTAAAACACAAAGCAATGTGGGAAGCTTCTACGCCTGATGGCGTCTCACTAGAAGCCTGGTTGCCATCAAATGCAACAATAGAGTATCAGAAACATGATCCAACTCTGTTAATACAAGAAATGGAAAAGCATCAAGCACGGCTTATTACCGAGGTGAAGAGGTTCGAAGAGTTGTCCGTAGACTACCGATATCCAAAGGAACGAAGAGAAAAATGGAAGAAGGACCTTGAGGATGGAAGGGTACTTTTGAAAGCTGCAGATCACATCATATACGAATTGGAAAAGGCCCAGGAAGCGCGCAAGGACAGTCAAATCGTGGTTGCTGATGTTTCTCAAGGTACGACCAAAGAGAATAAGCTGACGTCTAAGATTATAGATTCAACACAACAAGAAACGAGAACCTCACTTGAGAAGACAGAAAAAACTTTAGATGAGAAGAGAGGAGGTAAAGACAAGCCAAGCCCCGTAGAATCCCAAAGAAAACGCCTCGAACCAGATAATTGATACTCCACGAGAACTTTCAGCTCCGTTCAAAACTAGAATTATTTGAGCAAGCATTGTCTTAGAATTAGATCCTATGTCAGTGTGAAATTTGGCCTAAATTGTAGAAAGAAGTTGATCATATTCTTGGTCCACGTTTAGGTGGGTGAATTTGATATTGTTAACGCAATCTGTCAGCGTAGGCTTATGTGCATGCGATTGACGACATCGCGCAGACACGTCTATTTCGTGAAGGCTCAGCGTGAAGGTTCGACGTGACTGCTGTTTGTGTAACAGCGGAAACAGAAAGCTGACTCTATCTGTTCACTCATCCACCTCTTCCCACAATAAGCAATGAGCTGTCGCAGCAGTACCCATATTACTACTTCATAAACTCCAACAAATCACCTTCATTTTGATTGGTAGATAAACCGCAACCCCACTACGAAAGTATACACAGTACACGAACCAACATTCCTGTGCCACCAACAACGGAAGGATACTTTGAAATCCCCACATCGCCAACGACAAACTAAGCACCATACTACTTCGCATTCATACATAATGGCAAAAGAAACACCAGACCCCCATACAAGCCTCGAAACATCATTCCGCCGCCTATCCATCACCTCTATTGGATCATCTTGCTCCCTGATCTCTCCCGCCCCCTCAGTCCATTCCCTGGATACAACTGGCTCTATCGAAGGAGGCGTACCCACCACACCATGGCCTTCACAAACCCCCCGTCCAACCCCAAGCCCAAGCATAAGCCCTTTCTGGAAGCAGTTCCCTTCTTTCGCACCGTCTCCCACTGCGTCTTTCAAGCACGAATTCTCCCGGCTAGCGACGCATTTAGGATGGGGCACGAAAGAGCGGCGGAGAAGAATGCGAGAAGCGCTGAGCGCGGAGATAGTGTTCTTCTATGGCAACGATGTGTGTGTGAGTAATTTGGAAAGGTGGCAGGCGTTGTGCAGGGATGTGCGGGTGGAGGATGTGCCGGCGTCGATTAAGGGGTGTAAAAAGGTTAGTTGGGTTGTTTTCACTCTCTCGCATTCGAATGTTGTGGGTTAGTCATGTGTAAGGTTGAGACTGACGATGGTTTGTTAGGCTTTACACAAGGTTCATGTGAATATTTTCGATTTGATCGATTATCGGCGGAATCCTGAAAAAGAGCTGGTCAAGTTCGAGTCATATAAAGCGTTTTGTAGGAGTATGATTCAGAAGGGGAATCGGGTGCCTAGAGATTGTGCGAAGAGTGGTGGGGTGGTGAAGGGGTTACTGAAGAAAATGTGATGTTTGTGTTGGATTTAATGATCGGCAGGAGTTCTCGGTTTATTCATGTTCATTCGTGTATGTTATAGCAAGATCGATACCCCCAAGAATCCCCAAGAATTCAGAAGATATATTTCGTGATTTCAGCTGGCCAACAATCCCCGAGCATGCATGCAGTCACTCCATGGCTCCCATCGAGTGACTTGTTGATATCTTTCACTGACACAGCCTATTAGTGAAATTGCTTACTTTCTGATCGCTTGCATATAAATTCTCCTATAAACTCCTGTATCTGAGTTTCTCAACCACCAGCATCAACTTTCCGATTAATCTGACAAATATCTTCAATACAAAATGGCTCACCGTGGTCGCCCTCGACAGCGCATTGCTTGTAAGTATAATCTTGATGCGGTTGAGTTTTGAGCTAAAAGTGTAAAGATCATCCGCTTGATTCCAGCCCGTCAACAACGTCGAGCGAAGATGTCGATACGCCTTCCACGAGCGGTTTTTCACCTGAACTGTGGGAACCTCGCGCCACCACTAGTAATGATCTTACTTTCATTGAGTCCTTCAATCATCTTCATATTGATGAAGGCTGGTCCAATAAAAAGAAGCGAGAGCATTTATACGATGCCGTCGACGCTGAGTTCGATGCTCGATTTGGAACCAACATGTCCAGGCTCGAGGGTTGGCAAGAAGTATGCAAAGTTGTCGGTGTTCCTCATATCCCGGACTCTATCAGACAGTGCCAAAAGGTATAGTCGCTCTGTCGACATTTCTTACTTGAGTCTTGTAACTAATGATTGCAGATGCTTGCGGAAATATATATCAACATCTTCAATTTCTTGGACCACTGCCGGAACCCGGAAAAGTTCAAATTGGTCACCTTTAGCTCGCTCTCAAAGTTGGGCAAATATACTGTTCCAAAGTACATTTACCCACTCGAGCGAGCTAAGTTCAATCCTATACTCAGGGCTCTTCTGCGGCCTATTGGTCGCCGCCGCAAATAGATAGGCTTTCAATGTGCATTTTGTGATACTATGATAAAATTAGTTTATCAACAATAGAAATGCTATACACATCTTCGAGATCGTTCCAAATTTGTGAATCTTTGTTTTGGAGTTTGATACATCTCCCTCATTCGTGCAGTAGTCTGCATAAAGATCGGGTACCTACGCGCCCAAGTGTGCAAACACTGAGACATTGCAGACAAACCGACAAATGAAACAAGCACAAATATCAAGACAAACACCCAACCCCTGAAAGCTAATAACATAAATTATCTGCTCCAACGAGACATGAGCAACTATCAACTACCCAAAAATTCTCACCTCCTAACCATTCACGACACCAACCATGCAATACTCATCCAAACCTAGCGCTGAACCGCCCGTATATTGGTTCTGCAACTTTGCTGGCTTCCAGTACAATTCCGCCGCTGACATCAAATCCAACTTCAACCGTCTCGCCATCCAGCGCCAATGGGGGCCAAGATTGAAAGGCTCACGCTGGATCGAATGCCAAACTGCTCTCTTCGACAACCTCTACGGCACCGACACTTCAAAATTGGAAATCTGGCAGGATCTATGCCGCGAAGTGCACATCCGAAATCCCCCTGATACCATCACCGGGTGCAGGAAGGTAATGTTTTTAAAAAAAAACGTGGATGAAGTGGCGCTTGCTAAATCTTTCGAACAGCTTCTCGGAAGTCGCAAAATCATGGTCAATCTCGTCAATTTGATTGAACATCGTCTCAATGGTGTTGCAGTCATTCGCTTCAAGAATTACGGCGAGTTCTGCGCGTATACGGCGCAGGGCCGCAGGTTTCCGCTTGCTGCGGCGAAACAGGATGGGTTCATCAAGGCGTTGTTGAGGAAGCTGTGAAGCACTTTGAAACTACGGCGGGTACATCACTTTGGAGAGCAGTGTTGGAGTTGCGGGAAGCTGAGGGTTTGTTTTGTTAGATTACATGTGTTAAGATGTATTATATACCCATTCGCTCATTTTTGTACATTTTCTTGAAATAGAGAGTTGACTTATTGTTGAAATATGGGAAATCTTTCCTTTTTCCCACTGAAAGCTATACGCGCCCATTTTTTGGATAAAGCATGCTTGCATACATAAATGCATTTAATGCAGGACAATCACATAATTACGAGCCTTGGTAGTTTCGAATTGTGGTTGCCTGATGCTGTGCCGCATTGAAATGTTCACACGCGAGAACCTTACCAAAAAGCCATATCCAGCTTTTGCCGAACACAGAATTTTTACAACGTTTTTTTTTCTAAATAAATCTTCATGAGATATCATGCATGTCACGTTCTCTCTTGCTGTCATTGTCGGAACAGCATTCGTGCTAGCAGACTCGCCAGGATGGGAAAATGCACAACATCAGACGCCTTTCAGGAGGACATCACCACCAAAGACGAATAAGGTCGCAATCATCGGCTCCGGGATAGCAGGGGCTAGTGTTGCTTACAGGCTGCACGACATGTTCGGGTTCCGAATCCTGTTGGAGCTTGTGGTCTTTGAAAAAAACTCACAAGTCGGCGGTTTTATCAATTCTTCCATAGTAGATGATGACGCCTACAATCTCTATGCAGATTTCGTCGATACAGGAGCCTCCTCCTTCCGGAAAGATGACTTCTGCATACAAACAGCAATTGACAACGTGGGCCTTCGCTCAAAAGTTGTTGAGGTTCCGGGCCATCGCTTCAATAAGTATTGGTCTGGTACAAGAGTAGGAGTTTGGGAGGACTATAAACTACTGCAGCAGCAAGATCGAGATCTCAAGGCGAGAAGTCCATCAGATCACATCCGTGAGGTTTGGAAATATGGGCCTTCTATATTGACGTTGCGCAAAATTGTGAACGAAAAGCTATCGCTATTCAACAGCTTGTACGATGAAGGCTCTTGGCCAAATCTCAATCTAATCGATGCTGTCAGATATGCTGGCTTAGAGGCGGAGAGTACGACTGCAGCTACTACTTACCTTTTTAACGCCGGCATATCACCTGAATATTTGCAGGAGGTAGTCGAGCCTACAGTACGTAAGCTTTTCGGTCGCAACCTTCTATATGTGAATGCTCTGTCAGCTTTGGTAGCCTTGTATTCTGCTTCTATGTATCGGGTCGATAGCGATCCGAATGGAACACAGGAGCTCATCAGACGGCTTCTTCGACTATCCGAGGCAGACGTCAGATTGAATACCCGAGTAACATCTATCAAAACGTCTTCCCAAGGTGGCTTTTTATTGAACACTACGCGGCTTGACGGCCAAAGCGCCGCAGATGGAGAGGAGACTGAGAGATTTGATGTTGTGGTCATTGCTTCTCATTCACACAACGCCAACCTCGACCTCGATCTTTATACCGAAGATACCGAAGTTGAACTTCCACAACACTTCAAAATGGCCAGTACACATGTCACTCATTTCACTACACCGTGCGATGTTCAGCTATCGCCAAAGATGTTCAATGTGACGGTATCAGATCAAATTCCAAACACAATCTACACCACGAACAAAGAAAAACACGGAATAATGTCGCTGGAACATTCCAAAGTCTGGATTAGTCCTGAAAAATCTCGAGAAGGATACCCCGAGAACATCTTCAAGATAGTGTCGACGCATGAGGTTCCCGATAGCTTCATCGCAGAGTTACTTGGCTACCGGCCCGACACGCCTTCTCACGAGTTGCCCATACAGTGGATGGATAGACAGGCTTGGCCAGATTACATGCTGAAAGAAGTCCGAGGGCCGAATTTGAATAGCATGCAGCTTGCTCGCGGGCTTTTCTACACTGGAGTATCGGGAGAGCTTTTGCCAACCATGGAAATGAGCTGTCGAGTGGCTAATAAAATTTCACTTTGGGCTTTTGGGACGCTGTTCTTTTCGCCCAATCTTGTTGAGGGAAATTGATATACTGGATTTGGATACGAGCGTTGAAGGTTGAGATATTTGAACTTTGCATGAAAATAAGCCTTTTAATAATTTTAATACAAATACATAACGGCCTTTTATATACATATGGCCATAGGACTCTGAGTTTAGGATTTTCCTTCAGAGGTAGCACCGTATATTCCTTGTTCTGCAGTATACTTCTACTTTATTACAGAATTTCCTTGCATGAGTACCAGGAGAAAAGTCAGGACCGTCTCGCTACTATAGCGTCAGTCTAATTCACGTAATGCCCAACCAACCATCCATTTCGACCTAAGCACTTCCTCTATCGTCAGTCGTTCCTCAGGCCGAAACTTGAGCATGCCACGCATTAATTCAAGAATAGCCTCGGTTTCTTCCTCTTCAAAGATCCCTGTTGCCTCACGCTTCCTCCTATACTTTTGCACGAATTTTTCAAAAGCGTTCTCAAGATTTGGCCATTCTTCCCGCTGGACTCTCGGCTTTCGAGGTATTGTGCTGTTTGAATCTTTGCTGTTATCTCCCAATCTCTCCCATTGTTCCCTCCAGCTTTCCGGGAAATTTTGAGCGCCCAAGACATCGATTTGTTGCGCCACGATCTCATCCCGAGTTTCTGCCTCACTGAAGATGAACTTCATCCCCAAGATTTCCCAGATAGCAGTCCCGAGACTCCATATATCTGATGGATAAGATACAAGTTCATCTGGCTCAAAGAGAGCCTCCGGAGCCCTTTTTGCCAACGAAATTTTGCAATCCCTCCCAAAGCGCTGCTCTGTAGCGGGAGAAAATGCCTCGCCAAAGTCGCTGAGTATCAAGCCATGTGAATCAGCTGAGGTAAAATCTTGAGCTTTCTTACCAAGATAGAGTGGTAGTACAGCTTCAGCAGGAACGTTGGGGGTGAGCGGCTCTCCGTCAACGCGCGTGATGGTTATTGTATCTGGCTCGCCAAAATTCTCTCTGAATTCAGCAATCGATATATCATCAAACGTCGACGGATGCTTGACCAACACATTGCGAAGACGTATATCTGATTTCTTTATTAGCTTTGGCTGCAGTGGTCAGGATGTTCGCACAACATACCCCCATGGACAAACCCGCGTGAGTGAACAAAAGCCACTGCCAGTGCCAATTTCGCAGCTAGAGCGCGCGCGACTCGAACAGGAAAGAGGCGACTGAACGATGCTTCCTTCAGACTCCCTTGAGCGGGACTCAACGTGTAACAAGCACGAGTTCCATTGGGTCCGCAGATATCGAAAGCATCGTGAATTCTGGGTAGTGCTTCGCATGCATTGTGGCTGAGACCAGCTTCTGAGCTTGAATGTGGATCATGTAACGCATGTAAGATCTCGGACTCTCGTCGAGGAGCTGATGGGCTTGCTATTCCAATTTTTACGGCGACATATCGGTTTACTTTCTCGTCGTGAGCGAGCCATATCGTTGAGTAGCCACCGAACCCAAGTTTATCTACTATTCGATAGCGATTGTGTAGTAGATCGTTAATCGTTACGGGGTGGTATCCTCCAGGCTCGTACATGTTTAGACGCTCTGCGCCCTCTATCCAATGATATTCAATCGGTGCACTAAGTGGCATGGTCGAGAATTGGAAATGAGAGCGGCCAATGCTGGATAAACGTTTTGGGTTTGCAAGGACGTAGTGAAGCTGATGTAGCAGCCTTCTGGGTGATACAACTATTGTCAAGTACGCTAAGGATATCTCAGTTAGCCCGCATGGGAATCTGAACAGCATTAAGTAGGAGAGTGAAAGGTTGTTACGCCACATACGACCATAGGACACTGCGAACAGCGCTTCCCGTTCGCTCAGCGGTACTTAAACAGTGTACCGGCGGATTAGTACTCAGGTGGGTGACCACTGGGGAATCCCCGCTGTTGTATGTTTTTGTATTTTTCTTTTCCTTTATTTTTTTTTGTGAATAACATTCTCCATGCAAAAGGAGCTGACTGACTTGGTTACATGTTGTGTTGTTTTAGTTCACGGTAGCGCTAATCTAGCGATTGCGTCACGCCGAACCATGACACTTAGCAGAGCGAGATCATGCGTAAGGTTATTGCATGTACATATGCTTCGTCGGGGAGTAATAGTGAAGTCTATATTGTGCGCTACGAATTAATACAAACAAAATTCGAATTATATGACAGTAGTATACTGCGTCGTCTCTATATTCTATTAACAACATACACAGAATGCCTACAACATCGGTCTCGCCTCCAAACTGCTATCCTGACCTTTGCGGAACTTCTTCTCAATTCTCTCTTGCCCTCTCTTCATGAATTCCAGCGCCTGCTCATCTGTAATTTCCGTCAACCCGTGCTTCACATCAACCTCCTTCCTGTTCAAATTTTTCGCCAAAATAATCTCGCCATTCGACTCAATCTTTTTGCCATCTACAACTTCCTTGCAGAATTTGCCGAATTCTGCGTAATGCACTGGGGCGCCGTTGATGTTCTCGAGTAACATGGCAAAACAATGCGGCATGGCCTCGAATTCTCGCCATACTACGGGCGCACCCTGTGCGACAGCGCGCTGGGCCAGAACAGCATCTTCGTCGCGTAGCATTTCTTCGCCCACTGAGAAGAACAGCGGTGGGCTCTTACTCCAGTCTGGTGCTGCAAGTGGTGAGACCAACGGATGCACCAACGCGCTTCCTTCACAATACAAATCCGCTCGGGGGGGATTGGCCGGCCACGCTGAGCACTTGGGGACCTCTCTCTTATCAGCTACGCTGGGCGGTGGGAGGTAATCGAACTTGGTCAGGTTTTCGATACTGGGCAGGCCACGGCTGATATCAAGCCATGGAGATGTCATAGCTACACCAGCAGGCAGAGGGATTTCGACGTCTTTGCCATGAAACTTGACGGTCGTTGTTTGACCAGCAGGTGTACTACGATGGATTTGTAGTATAAGTTGGAGAAGTGCAGCGCAACATGTTCCGCCAGCGGAATCACCGCCAAAGACAATCTCGTTTGCTGGCACAGGGCCGTGTGGAGCGTCTGCTGGTGGATAAAGAAGACTCAGATACGCTGTGAAACAATCAAGTAACGCTGCTGGGAATGCGTTCTGGGGCGATAATCGATACCGGACGCTGAAGACGCGGCCTCCGGTTTCTTTTGCAACTTTCGAAGTAGTAGGGCGATGGGTTGCAGGATCCATGAGGTACATAGCTCCTCCATGGAAGTACAGCATAGTGACCTTCGAACTTGTCTCCTTCAGTAAGTTTTCGTACTTGTCTTTCTCGCTCATATCAGAAGGCTCAGGTTCGTCAGCTCTAGCTCCCGCGCGGTAACCATTCCATTCTGCTTCCAATGGCTGAGTTTCAGGTTTTGTCCACTGCTCTTTCCCAGTACCCATTTCATCAATTGTTTTGAATAGTAGTTGCCTCACATCGTCTTCTTCAGGGGCAGCTAACTTTACTTTGCTCACCCAGATCTTTCCTTTTACACCGGGGTCTTTGATGGTTAAACGTTGCACCTTTGAGATTGTAGAAGGAGGTTGATTCGGTCCCATCATTTCTCGTAGGATGTTGATAGTGATAGCAGTTCTTAAATCCCATTTTGAAGATGTCTCGGATAGAGATAAGCTGTGCCATAGGGCAGTCTTCAAAATAAATGGAGTCTTGGGAAGCAGTAGCTTCATCATTGCTGAGGGTGACGACTCCATTTTGGCAAATTGTAAGCAGCAGGTTAACTAGGGTCTAATTTGTCCTCTTAGACTATGAAAGAACAGTCGCAATATAAAACAAACAAATGAAGGGTACTTCTTTGGGGTATTGAATACAGAACAAGCAAGAGTAAGGAGTTGAATTGTGCTGGTGGCAACGGACTGGTGTTGACGTCGAGAGATTGCTGTGGAGAAAACATGCCTCGGCTTGTGAAATCCACACATGTGATTGGTCACTACTGCGCTCGTATATTACTCGTAGCTCCAAACAACAGAAAATGAGCGCAATATCAGTTGCGAAAGCGCACAAATACATCACTCCACGAGGGACCAAGACAGCGATTTCATTCATGCTGGAATTTTCGAAGGATGTGGCAAAACAAGGATTTGTTCAACATCGATAACTCATAACAAAACAATCCCAGTGGTATCATGTCCCGAACGGTAATGTATTAAACCCAGAATCCCATAACTCCATGACACATCCATTCTCCTTCATGCGCAAGCTGTGTAAATGGAGGTTGTCCGCTACTTCTCCGCTATCCTTAAGGTTGTGGATGTAATGTCCCGAATGCCTTCTCAACATTTGATAAGCAAGACACAAGCAATACATCGGAAATGAACTGATACCAGGTCCATGGATAGTTCAACCAGTAGCTTTCAGAGAATCCCTTGGAATCCTCGATGCTTGCCTTGTATGAGGTAACTTGGATGTAACAACTGTTGAAGCTAGTCGCTGTGATATGACCCGGGTGTGTAACTTGTATTTGTGCCAAGAGCCTCAGAGTCGATGTTATATGACCATCGTGGATAAACTATGTTTGCATCAGGGGTATAGGAATCGCTATGATAGGGCCCTGGTGTAAAACCTATGTTCGCACCAGAGGTATTAGAGTGGTTACTAGAGTGAGGAGTATCGGAAGTTTGTGACGCCTAACCATCGAGCTCGCCTTCTTCACTACCTCTCTCTGTGGCCCCACCGGTACCGGCGCCGTTGGCTGTGGGCTGACTTTGGGACTGTTCAGGGCCTGTGCTTTGAACTCCTTCCATGCTTCGGGGAGTATCGCCAAAGTCAATACCATCATCCGGTGTTCGCAGACCGGCATACATGTTAGATTCGCCATCTTTGTCCGGGGATTTCTCGAATAAATCTGCCATTAAATTGCAAGCCTTCGCAATATCGCGAAGCTTGACATGCTGGACTTCCCACCAAGGCTTACCATCGTCATCATCAAGCGAAACCTCCGCCATCCGTGCGCCTGCGTAAAGTGAAGCTGCCGCGATTGTTCGTGATGTGAAGAGCAAGCACATCTGTGTTGATGCAGAGTCTGATAGAAATGCCCATGCCGAGTTTCGCAGTTTCTTATTATGCTCAACGCCGTAGTATTTGAGCATGTCGTACATCGTTTTGTAAGGTGACTCAACGTTCAGGTCGAAGCACAAGCTCTCCAGCAAGACATCCTCGCTGTACAAGATAGTATCTCTCCATTTCCAGAAATCCTTGGTTTGTTCGTCGACGAGCTTATTGGGGTCTTTGAGCGCAACGCGAACGCAAGCCACGACAAGCTCCTTCATTTTTCGACAATTCTCTTCGACTTTGGTGGCAAGAAACAACCCTGTTGCAGCGATTTGCTAAGAATGGTTACTTATCGTTCCGTTAGAGATGAATTAAGATCACTCACATAATGATGCAAGGGTTTATAGCCCGGGCGTGGCTTGAGACTGCAGCGCATGAGGTAGCGGTTGAAGAAGACAGCAGCAGTACTAAGTGTTGTTTGCGGCAACTTCAACATCATGCCCACTTGCAATATGAAGTTGACGCCTTTACGCCGCAACGTGCGCTCTTCCTCCACGGGCATACCGTCTAGTATTGACGGCGCCTGCAACAGCTCTTCTTCTGTGAACACCCATTGCTGCTCAGCTTCTATGACGGCCGGCGGGGGTGGCCTTGGAGGCTCGCGCCGTGGTACACCTGGGGTTTCGACTGTCGATACCATGCCGTGAACCCGTGAGCGTGTAAAGGTGGACTCAAGTAGCACTCTCCAGTCCAAATCGTCTCTCGCTGTTGAAGCGGGCGTCTACCGAGTTCGATAGCAATGTCGATATAGACCTGGACTTAGGTCGTTTGCGCGATAAGGTATTTGAGGTGTCGATGTGAACCTAATTAGTGTGGATGTGGTTGTGGTTGTGGTGTTGATCTACGAAGTATGCACCACTTTAACGATGAGCCGTTGAGGCCCGTGCGCACTTCCGCGGCGATGGAAAGCGCCACTACTTCGTACATCGTACTTGGTAAGGCCATGTTGAGTTGCTCACCCACCCGCCCACTCCAAACAACGTCTATCCACAAACCACAAAATATTCCAGCATGACCCAGTCGGATTTTTTGAAGTACATGCACAGAAAGAATTATCAATATCTGATTCGAGCATTCGCTCAATTAATGCTATTTTTCCAGCTTCGAATAACAACTGCGTTGACCTTGGATTGAGAATTGGATGTTTATGCATGACTTTTCCATTAGATGCCCTGACAGTAATCATATCAGCAACCCTTTCCTTGGCATCCTCAACCATTCCCAGTGCTCCTTCGATTTGACATAGCAGCTTTAACATGACTTCTTGCTCCTTGCCTTCGCGTCAAAACGAACTGCGGCATTGCTTTGTTTTGTTCACATTGCTTGACAGCTTCGTATGTTCCTTCGCTATCTTTGACTCTCCAGACTGTATCTGAGCATAAGTGTCAGCAATGTATTTCTTCCAATTCTGATTCTTTGGGTACTTACACGCCAGTTTATGTAAGATGACGTTCATCATGTACGCAATTTCAAGCGTAACAGCTAGTCTTCTCCAACAGTGTTCAATGCGAATGCTTGGGATCTTTGGTTAGGGAGCTGGAGACCTGGCAAGTATAGTCTTGGACTCTTTACTTGATTCGAATCTGGCTTCGTTGTTGTCCCAGAATCTCAAAACGCCTCCCATCCACTTCCGTAATAGAATCCACCAGTCGTCGCTGGCCGATGCCCTTCTGTCTGAAAATCGGAGAGAGCATAGTAGATATCCGGGCCGGTGTACATGCACTCAAGTGCCGTAATGGCACACAAGCCAACGATAATATGAGCCCAGATCTTCATGGTGATAAATAACAGGACTGAAAAAACAAATCAAAAATCTTTTTTTAATGTATATGAAGCAGTGAAGTAGAAAGATCAAAATATATATTGGGCGCCATTGTCAGTCACAAGCAAATTTCTCTCAAAGATCTAATCTCTCACCTCCACAACCCGTCCTCCCTCACTCTTCCCGCGAATTGTTCCATCATAAGGCAAATCGCCGAAAGATCTTTCCCTTCTAAACCTTATTAGCACGTGTTGTGCCGTTTGGTACGGTCCGCGAACCACAAGAATTAACACATTCGAACAAATTACTTAAAATTGTTAGCAGCGACAGCGTGGTGAGTGCGGAGTTTTTCAATTCAGGGTCCGGATGGGGAAGGTGTGAATGGTGATCCGCTGCCGCAAACGGAAAACGTGGCAGTGTTGCGGAGACGAATCTTCGGGGAGTTCCTGGATTGATGTCGTTCTTTGTTACATCCACGAATTAACTGGGGCAATTCCGTTGCGAATCGTCGGTACAACCCGTGGATCGTCATTGCCGCTAGGCAGTTGTTCTCCGACACAGCACAAAGAACATCTCGTGGTGGTATGTTACATTGTCTTCGAAAATGGGCAAGGTGAGCAGAGTTTTTGTAGAACGTCGTGTATTCGCTGGCTTTTAATTGGCCCTGCTCTGTAGTATTTCCAGAACATCTAGCTGGCCAATCTATCTGGTATGCAAATCTCCCAACGCCATTCAGCAACCTTTCCACTAAGTTCATGAGGTCCGCCTTGACAATTAACATTACAATGAAGAGCAAACAGTATCGTCGACTGTTACATAGATACTGGATTACAAAGTGTACCAGAATGTGTGTGCTAACCGGAAGCGCCGTGCAATGCAAAACTTGCAACATTTACTCTGTGTGGAAAGCCTCGTAGAGATAGATGATGCCGAAAATAAGGAAAGCGATTGCCCCGCCAAGGGTAACTGGTCCATGTTAGCGCTGAGAGGAGAAGAGAAGGACCACGATATCTTACCATTTCGCATACTGATTTTTCCTGCAATAGCACGACCACCAATGACTGCACCTGCGGTGCACAGCCCATGGCCAACCACAGCGCCAGCAGTAACATACCAGTAATCAGAACCAGCAGCCATGGCGACTGTGGCGATCTGGCTGCGATCACCCCACTCTCCCAGGAATGTCATTACAAATGTTTGTACCCATGCAGGGCTGAGGAGTAACGAGAACAGATTGTTTAAGCCGCCCATGGCACCTGTGAACGAAGATCCACGTGGTGATAACGCTCGATCGGGTGAGGTGGAGGGGCTTCGTGCTGGAGCTGGTAGTCTCGAGTTCGATCGCGATCTTCGTACACGTCCAGCCTCAAGGGCGTACGGAGAAACAGATGATTTCCTGTGGCCATTCATAGAACGCGCAAGCTGCTCCTTTTCCTCTAATTCTTGTTCAACCTCGCGCATCTCCTCTCCTACACCATCATTAGGGCTCATAGCTAAGCCCTCCTTGATGAGTTTGAAGCCAAATACCAAGAACAAACCGGCAGCTGCTAGGTGCGTGAGCTTCTCGGACAGAAGAGCGGGCACGGCGTGGCCAAGGACAGCTGAAAGAACCGTCATGACGATCAATGCAGAGAAGGCTGCAGAGAAGACCAGGAGGCGAGGATGACGCATTGCCATCAATGCCGCGACAAGGAAAGTTTTATCGCCAATTTCTGAGAAGATAATCATGGTGAAGGCAAGTACGAATGAGTGAAAGGGTTGGACAACGCCGCCATCTTCTGCGTTTGGTAGGCTTGAGCCTGGTGTTTTCGATTTTGGAGGGGCCAATGGGTCTTTTTCGAGCAGTGAGTCTGGCTTGGGGTGCGGATTATCGTGGGTCTTCTCTGGCAGATCGGTAGGTTTCTTGTAGTGTGGTTAGTGACGATGAATTGACAGACTGGATAAGGTCAACTTACTTCTAGACCTACTGCCCCAAGTGCACGTGAACTTGTCTCAGGTTCAGTGGCGTCACCATGTAGTTGTTTCTGTTCGCTGTTTGGTAACGGCGGGGCTTCTTTGGGCGACTCTGGCTTCTTTTCCAGCTTTTCGCCCGTTTTGCCCTCTTGTGCCAAACGTTCTTTCTCCTTAGCTGATACTCCGCCCTCGGTACCCTTGTTGCCAGTGGCCAGCTTGCGGTCAGGGTCTTGCATCACACTCTTGTCTCCGTCTAACACTGTGTCTTCTTTGGAACCCTTGGGGGAACCAGTCGAAGTCTTCTTAGCACCCAGTTCCTCTACCACTGCAGGCTTCTTCTTTGTGGGTCTGGGAGTATCATTGATGTACGGTCCTTCATGAGGCATGCCATCGATACCATCGACAGGTGCATGCTCGGTGCCCTTGGTGCCCGGCGTGGCAGGCGCAAGAGAAGGGCTAGGTGCATCGGTGACTTCTGGGTATGCAGCAACGGCAGCTCGGGCGAGGGCCTTTTCTGGTGGCGCAACAGTGGCAGCCAAGACGTGTAACGCGGGAAGGATGAAGAGCAGGCTAGAAACCCGCGATTGTGGTACTCTCATGGCGATGGTGACGGGTGGTGAGATGACGATGGTGGTGAAAGCAGGGGTGCTGTAGGCTCACAGGACGGTAGCCTGGAGGGTGTTTTGCGGTCAATATACAAAGAAGGAGCGTCGAGAAAGGAACGGAGATGGACCGTGGAGTAAGAAACAAAAGTGTGTCGAAAGATCGAAAGATCAGCGTGTGGAGAGGTGTAGGGGTCAGGTTTGCAGTGGCAGCGTCGGTTTCCGTTGACGTTTGAGCTGTGGCGCATCTGCTAGGATGCGTGCAAGGGGGTACGTGCTCGAAATATATTTAGGGCTGCTTGTTTGTACGACGATAGGTCTGCCGCGCAAGCAACGCTAGTAAAGGGGAAAGGGGTTTTGCAGTCAAGAAACAAGTGGGAGAAGAGATGGAGCGAATTGGCGATTTGTCTTGCTTCCGTCTCGAGCTCAAACACATCGTATTCGATGCTCTGACAGTGAAGCCCCTTCTCCTTGCTGCGTCCGCAATTCCGCATGTGGTGGAATGCTAAGCCGGGAGCGGCAAGCTCGAGCAATCACGTGCTCACCCGTTTCCTGCGCCTAGACTCGCTTACCTCAGCAGTCGATGGTGGCACCAGTGGAGCATCATCACAACATTGCGCATCACCACCACGCCGCACCTCAATCTGGTTTCGTCTCATATCGCAACACCCACTGGTTGCTTTGACGCACCAATTGACTACCCCATGGCCGACCGTAGAGGCGTGCGCGCTTCAAGCCGACGCAAGACGCCCACCCCGCAGCCACCGTCTACTGCAAACGCGCCGCAACCCGAACGCGCATCGCGAGCAAGAGCGCAACGCAGCGCAAGTCGTGACCGTACACCAAATCTCCAGGCGCATCAGCCGCCTCGCCGCAACACGCGCCAAGCCAGTATCGCCACTGTGACTGATGAGAGTGATAACAATGACGGACGTGCGACGCGCAGGAGCAGGCGAAAACCTGCCAAAGACGCCGTACCAGGTCAGTTCTATTCAGACGTTGAAAGCAGCCCGAAAGGACCATATTGTAGCTGCATGCACGGATAGCCCATGTTGACAATGAGCTGTGGTTATAAGACTAGTCACTGACCATGAAACACATTAGACCTCACTGTAGTTGAGGAGGTCGATACGCAAATCGAGCTTGACCAAGCCCCAGGCACCCCTGTGCAAACCCAACTCGAGGATGCCATGCCCGATCGCTCCCCTGGGGCAGTTTCTACAATGTCTGGGACAACTGCCATTTCCTTCAGTATTTCAGAAGCAAGCTCTCTCGAGCCACGCTACATTTTAAAGCACATGCACAAACTGTGCAACTCAGCTGAGGAATTCCTGGAACATCTGGCGCCTGATAATGGGAGCATGCATGGTGACATGCATCATATCAACGAAATGCAAAAACCCGATTCAGAGTTTGTCGAAGATTACCGCGATTTTGACAATGAGCTCAAAGTACATCTTACCCATTTCATAGCCGACAACAAGCCGTACATCAACGTTCGAGCCGTCCATCACGCTCTCTTTGGACTCAGACAGGATGTAACAACATCACAAAGCGGATTGAATCTGATTCTGTACCTTGCAAATCTGCTCGTATTTGCCAAACAAATGATTTACTCTGACCGCAACGAGAAAGAAATCTGGAATGAGATTCGAAACCTGGACCTTCTGTTTCCTAGTCAATTTATGCACGCTTTGGATTCGAATGTTGAGCCAACTCCAGCGGGCGGCAGTCAATTGCTGCAGGACACGTTCAACTTAGCTCTGGAATTACGAACACAGCTTGCGATCTTGGTTTTGGAACAATCCATCGCCGATGACCAGTTCGACCCAGATGACGCACTTGGCGAAGTGTTCTTTCGCTCTGAATCATCCCAAGACATGGGAGCCTCTACCATTCGGGGGTGGAACCTAGCTGCACTGGGAGGCGAAGACTCAGCTTTGGCCAAGAATTTCGAAAATCTCGTCGTAGAGCGGGTACAGACAATAAGACAATTTTTCCTCCAGGATGATGCATCCTTAGAGCAAGGTAACAACGTTGACATCGACGGGCTTATTGCAAGCTTTCCGTGGGAGGCTACCATTCTCCAGCTGTTGCATTGGGTACGGCTCCGACACAGGGAACTCCGTACTACAATATATACACTTGGTGGAGGATCATTAATTCTTCAGAATGTGAAACAAGAGATTGAAGAGCCACAACGCGTCGTGGCACACTCAAAAGCAGCATCTGTGAGCCAAGAGTCGCCTCGGCGGAAACGTAAATCATTCGGACGCGAGAAGCGACGCAGCAGCCGCAAATTTGACCCGAATGCGCCTGTAGATCCACGGGTAATTGACGCTTTAAAGGCAAGAGAAAGACTCTCTGAAGCCAGTACTTTGAACCAGGCGCACGGGGAGTCTATCGAAGTAGAGGTTCATGAAACTGAGGATGACTTGCCAGTTATACAGCAGTCCTTGGCTGACTATGAGGAGGCTGCCTCTAATGGGAAGCAGGCGCAGTTAGAACGTGGCTTTGAAGGTGGTGAGGAACCACAACAACCTTTAAGTGAGCCTATGCAACAAGACAACGAAGAGCAAATCGAAAAAGAAGAGAGATCAGCGGGCCCATTCAGCAGCTCAGCAGCTATCCTCAAAGCTATCAAAGCAGTATTCAAGCCTGAAAAGGAGAACCGGACCACATCACTGTTTCAACGCCAAGAAAATGCTCAGCGCGTCGAATTTGGCGATGGCTTTAGCACACAGCCATCACCCGGCCCATCGAGCAGAGATAAAGGGAAACAACCAGCTCAGCCATCTCCAAGCAGAAAACGAGCACAGCCAGACGAAAGTGAGGAGGAGTCTGATGACGATGCCTTTGTAACAGAAGACCGAACAGCCAACGTCCGCGAGCGCCGCCGGGCAGCCCCTGTAGCGAAGAAAGTTCGCATTGAGCCCACTTCCTCAGGCGCACCACCCAGCCATCAACCCCCACCTCGCTCCTCCCGTGCTACTGAAAATGGGCGGCAAGTGGGAAATGAGCAGGATGCATCTGTATCCGAAGCGGAAGCGCCCGAGATGACTGAAGAAGTTCCTCCATCTTCAACATATCGAGCACAATTGAAACTGGCGAAACAAAACCGCATCACTAATCCTGCTACGAAGGAAAGAAAGCCGCGTACAGCCTGGACAGAGAGAGAAGAGAATGCCTTTATCGACTATATGCAGCGCTACCCTGCGCAATATTCACAGATCTTGACGTACGATAAGAACCAAGGAGGGGTTTTGAAATACCGATCGCAGATCAATCTCAAGGATAAAGCAAGGACCATGGCGATCAATATGGTCAAGTAAGTTATCGTGGATTTAGCCAGAGTTACAATTGGATACTAATCATCCTATAGGTCTGGAACGGGGCTCCTCCCTGGCTTTGACGCTGTTGCGAAGCCGAGTAATCACGTTGGCAGGTTGCTGATTGAGCAAGGATATACAGACTGGTTCGAAAAAGAAGATGAAGATGAAGAATGAATATAGCACATGCAGCGCACACAGTCATGTTGCTCGGAGCGGAGTATTGCAGGCGCTAGTTAGGGACGGCTTCTGTCTGATTTCCATTGATACCCATGGCCACTTCGTCTGGCCTTGTTTTCGTTCTTGATTTGCTACTTTTGGGATTCTATTTTAATGACGATTATGATATGCGAGGCTCGCAGTCTAAATTATATTTTTTCTCTCCAACGTATGCCCCATTCACCTTTTGCGAAAGAAGGTTCAACGACTACGCCTTTCATGACTGCTTCGCATTTCTTCCTTTCTTCCCCCTTTTTACTTTCTTCTTCGTCATCGGGTCTCGCTGCTTTGCTTTTACTATTCTTCTTCCCTTTTCCAGTCACCACTGCGTCATCTTCGCGCACCTCTACAACGAATCCAAATGCACAACCCCTCCTCGCTGCTCTACGCACCATTTCTCGTTCATCGGCGCGTTTTTGACCTTCTCGCCGCTTGGCTTTCATGTCCTCTGTCTCGTCGATACGTTCTGCCCAGCCTTTCTCGCCACCTACACTGCCGTTGACGTCGTTTTGCGATTGAGGCGGGCGGACTTTGCCACTGCCGTAGCCATAAGTATTTCCGAGTTCAATGGTGTCGGGGAGGTCAGTAGGTTCGAGAGCAATTCCGCCTGAGGTTGAGGGGGAGTCTGAATCTGAGAGAGAGTCTTCTGAGTCGCTGGTGGTGATGTCTTGTGTTTGAGATGTCGTTGAGGTGTGTGTTAGTTGAGACGTTTGAACAGGGTGGTCGACCATGTCTACGCTTCTCCAATCCTCGGGCTTTTCAACAACGAAGCGCGGTTTTCTGTTCTTGCGGCGGCCGTAGACTTTTTCTGGGTCTTTCTCGTGGGGAAAAACGATGTCTTGCACAGTTTGGCATTCAATTATGGGCCTGTGGTCGCCTTTGATTGATTTGGATGGCTTCTTCTTGTGATTTTTTGCTTCTTTGTTGTCTGTATTCTTGATGTCTTTTTCATGGGCTTCTTCGTGTCGTGCATTCTGTTCTTGGAGCTGTTCGGGCGAGGCACCTTCTAACAACGCAGCAAAAGTGGCTTCAATCTTGCGATCAATTGGCCCAGGTTTATTGTTGCGGCACCTTGCAGAGCAGTATTTGATTTCTGAGTTTCCATTTGTTTTTCTTCGTTCGCTGATCACGCGGCCACAGCTGTGACAGTATGGTACTGCATCCCCGACAGTAAGGTAAAGAGGTGGTGGTGTAGCTGCATGCTTGTTGGGCCGTGACCATGAATCCATCCACGACATGTTGCTAAAATGTATACGTGGGTTTCTCTGTAGTATGTGGCGAGGATCGTTGTTAGATTTGAGAAGAGAGCAATTACATCTAGGGAGATGCGAGGTGGTGCAGAGGCTCAGGCTTGCAGATCTGTAGATGAGAGCCAACGACGTCATCAATTTTCTCACGACTTGAGAGCAAATATAAAGAAGATACACACGAACATCATCAACTTGGCTCAATTGGCGATTTCCTGCAGGCAAGTGTTTAGTATTTGCGCCATTGTACACGGCGCACTGTGCGCTGCTTTGATGACGTATATGAATTCGTGCAGCACGTGGAACAGGGCTCAAAGAGGCAATAGCAACTCCAAAATCGCATCTACCATTTTTTATATATATATCCAGCACTACTGGCAACACTGTTGGAGACGGCGACTCAATTCACTCGTTCGAGAACACCCATCGAAACCTTATTTGTAATTCAGCTGCTTGTCCCGCACCCCTCACTCGGCAACTAGTCAGTTTTGGCTCTCCTCCACGGGGTACCTAGAGCGCCTGTCCTCGGATGTAGCGCTGCACGTCAAGTTGCCGAGCTTAAGCACCGCAACCATCTCGGTAATCAGACAGAGTTTCTAAGCAAAAGTAATCCGGAAGTCCGAGAAAATGCAATTGATATATTATTCTGGCCTGCGCCCGCTTTGCGCGGGGGGAAAGATAGCAAGTTGCGGTTGACATCCTTGGGCTCTATTCTGCGCAGAACTTCATATCACGTCTTCCCTGCGGTGCTCAGGCCGGTTCAGTAAGCGGGCAAATGGAAGTCTCTTCGTTATCAGCGAGTACACCCTTACCAATCTCGCCCATTCACCCCCATTCTTCATACACTCTCGCCGCCAAACGTCCGCAAAGCGTGCGCCATCGAAGAAAGAGGGTGAGGCTGCAGCCAAGACCTAGAACACCCCGCCGCGCATCCATGTCGTTGTCCACAGGCACAACGGATGAAACCGGTAATAGGCCATCATTGCGTGCCCAACCCGCCGAACTATCAAATCTACCCGCTGCTGGACGTGCCCGGCGCACGACAGCCCAGAGCGACATCCAAGAAGCCATTCTGCACCCGGGAAATGTGCGCATCAATGTCCAGGGGGCCTTCATCGTCGACGAGGAGCAACCAAGCACTCCACAGAGCGAGGACTACGAGCACGATCCCAAGGACATTCGCCTGCCAAATCACACTGCCATTGTGAGCCATGTCGCTGTCGACGTAAGTAGATCTGCATGGTCGTGTGCGTGGTGACGGCACGACACGCGACCAGCTTCGGCCCGACCAATTCACACCATGATGCTGACCGAAGCGTTCTACAGGTCGGAGGCTCACTCGCCAAACTCGTCTACTTCTCGCAAGAACCTGGCGATGACACAACCGGCGGCCGGCTAAATTTCCTCAAATTTGAGACTGAGAACATAGATGCTTGCATCAAGTTTATGCGCAAACTACAGGCTGATCACAGGAAAGACAATGGCTCAACACCAGAGGATTTGTGTGTTATGGCAACGGGAGGTGGCGCATTCAAGTACTATGATCGAATCACAGAAGCGCTGGGCGTCAAAGTGATTCGTGAAGACGAGATGGAATGCTTGATTATAGGTACAAGCGCTTATGTCTAGCTCAGAGAAAACAACTTACTAACGGCACACCTCCATAGGTCTCGATTTCTTCATCAACGAAATTCCCAACGAAGTCTTCACTTACAGTGAAGAAAGCCCAATGACTTTTATGCCACATCCTCCAGACCCGCCCAATATTTATCCATATCTCCTTGTCAACATCGGCTCTGGCGTGTCTATGATCAAGGTCTCAGGTCCGCGACAATTTGAACGTGTAGGCGGTACATCGCTAGGAGGTGGAACACTCTGGGGTCTTCTATCTTTGTTGACTGGTGCGCGTAGCTTTGACGATATGTTGAGGCTCGCTGAAAAGGGCGACAATTCCACGGTCGATTTACTCGTCGGAGACATATACGGACAAGCATACAACAAAATCGGGCTGAAGAGCACGCATATCGCTTCCTCATTTGGCAAGGTTTATAAGATGAAACGTACAGCAGAAAGGGACGCAGAAGACGGTTGCAATGGCGACATGAAACACCGCGAGGAAGAGGAGCATGTCCAGGGAGCTTGCGAGCTGCCACATCCAGGTGCCGCATTTAAGCCTGAGGACATTTCGAGATCACTGCTGTACGCTGTTTCAAATAATATTGGTCAGATCGCATATTTGCATGCGGAGAAACATGGCCTTCCACGCATCTATTTCGGTGGCTCCTTCATTGGCGGCCACGCACAAACAATGAACACATTGTCTTACGCTATCCGATTCTGGTCCAAGGGAACTAAGGAAGCGTACTTTTTACGGCATGAAGGCTACCTCGGCGCTGTTGGTGCCTTTTTGAAGAGGCAACCGAGAAACTGGGGCAGACGAGAGAGCTTCCTCGATTCAAAGGAAACACTAGAAAAACTTGAATCGTAGGCGTTTGTTTTGGCTGACATATGTGTATAATATTTTTTGCATCTCATGGCCTGAAAAGCCTGAGCACTTTAGCGGACAAATGAATTCAACATATCTTTCGAATCACACAGGTTGCTGTTGTACCCATTCGGGCGTTGAGAATATTGGGTTAAGAAGATTGTCTGTAAACAATTCAAAGTATCTTGTTTATCCACAGCATGACCATCATTATTGAAATGTGAAATCACATTCTCTTGCAGGCTCTGGAGCCGCGCATGTCCATCTACCACACAATCGACTTTCCCTTTCTGGACCCACAATTACCCTTTCGTGACCTCATGACTTCGCGCAACCGTGTCTCGCGTCAGGCTAACGACGACACCCCAACCCCCTGCGTTAGCACCGACATCATCATCGAGTTCGACAATACCGATGGACCTGAATAAGGCGATCGATCTCGCTTAGGTTCGCTAATCTTGGTCCTCAGGTGCAGAGCCGCGGGGCGCTAGAGGGTGTTGACGTCGAAGGTTTGGCTTCAAAGGCTGGAACGTGTCGTATAGCGACTTGTGCTTTTCTGTGGACACGAAGAAGTATGGGATCAACGGCCGCTTATCCAGGGGATGTTTGAGATGTATTTGGGTACAGGGAAGCTCAGTCAAGTCAATTTCTTGCTTTGGTCCTGAAGTGAACATATCTACAAGACCCAGTGCTATACACATTTTATTCTTGCATAACAACTCATATGAATGTCTGCCCAAGATCGCGTTACTATTGATCTACCATTCATACAAGAAAATGATGACGCATGTGTATATTCTTCCCTCGTAAAACTTATAAAAGCAATTCTAAGATAGCTCCCGCGTTTAGCACGATACCACTCCGCGAGGATCGCCATGTCCCTGACTGATTGCAGTAGTCTAATGCATCACAACAGGAATGGCGTTAACTCTGTTCGTCTGGACAATGTTGTCATGACTATGATTTCTAGCACAACACTCGATCGCGCAACACAGTGTACGCCTGCCTGAGGAACCCAAGATATCAGAGGATGTACTAGAATTATGACGTACGAAAGGTCTCGAATTCATATATTTAATCTGAATCATCCCTACCTTAACATTTAGTATCAAAACCTCTACAAATTCCCAATTACCAATTACTACAACATTTCCAACCACCCACCTCTAATAACAAATATCTCAATCTTCAAAATGTCTGACACACCCACCGGCACTGTCGTCGACAACGACTACCAGTCCCGTACCGGCCAGTCTGAGATCAAGGTCCAGCGTGACGATGCTCCAATTGAAGCTACTGAGTATGACAATGGCGGTGACTCGGACCAACAACTAGGTACTTAACTCTATCTCTACCTTGACCTCATTATCGCATTCGTATACTGATCATCATTCAGAGCGTGACGAGAAAGACGCAATCAACGAGGATAACATCCTCGATGAACGCACACGTGGTGCGACCAAGAAGGCTGGTACTTATGCCGAGCCTGGAGATGAGGAGGGCCTAGATGGATATACTGATGGTGGTTTGGATGGAACGTCTGCTGGTAGGCAGTAAGCGATTTGATTGAATTTTGGTGTTTTGAGGTGTTTGTCTTGAGCAGCGAATGCTAGTAATGTTGTACGATTAAGTTAGATGAATTTGGTTGAATGAGATTATGAGCACCTAAAGGAAGCTGCTCAAAAGATTCTGTGCGAAGTGCGATAGTCTCGCATGGATTCATTTGCGCTTTCGAAGGGTATTTAATGAGTTTTGTTATCTACATTTTTAAAACAACGACCTAATCTTTGCTACATCCTCCATCTGACCCACGTTGGAGAACGCATTGTATGCATTTTGTGCCCTTGTTTCACCAATAGCTAGCGTCGTCTGTTCCATAAACTTCTTGTAGAGTTCTTCTTCTGTAAGAGGATTTTCAATACTGCCTTTGGCATGCTCAATGTGCTTCTCGAGTTGCTTTCCATTATTGAAATTGACCGTAATTAAAGCTGCTGCTTTGGGAACTGACTCATCAACTGTAGCATTCACTTTACTACGCAGCTCGACCACAGTTGAATTACCGACTACTTGATCTGTGAACTGCGAAGGCGTCGCTTCTTGGTAGAGAAAGCTAATCGCCGTAGCATGGAAGATGCTGAATTTCGCCTCAAGACCAGTTTTGGGAGTTTTCTTTCCAGTGAGGATCAAGACCTCGGGGTTAACACGAAGCTCGATTGACTTGATGTCTTTGGTTACGAGGCCTGAAGATGCCATCTCGTTGCTAAGTTGGATAGATCCATCAATAGCTGGGTGCATAACAATCCCACAGGGGTAAGGCTTGAAAGTGTTCTTCTCGATTTCCCAGACTTTCCCAAGCTGGTCGAAATATGCGGTAGCATTCTCGCGGGTACTGACAACATGCAGCCAGCCATACTTTGCTTCAAGTGCATCTAGGGCTGATGTATAACCGTTCTTAGCAAGTAGAGCAGCTAGCATGCCTCCTTGGGCGGCACGACCAACGTGGAATGATTTGGTGTCGGAACCAAAAAAGACCTGCATACCCACGACTTGCGTAGAGGCTATGGCAATCGCATTTTGCATATGGGTAACATTCAGACGGAGCAGCTTTCCAACGGCAACAGCAGCACCGACAGACCCGGTGGTCGAAGTGATGTGCCAGCCAACGTCGTAGTGTTCTGGAGTAACTGATAGTCCGAGCTTGCATTCTGCTTCCACACCAGCAACGAATGCCGTGATGAATTCCGCTCCAGTAAACGGCCCGTATGCTTCAGCAACAGCAAGTAGAGCACTTGCTACGGGCCCCGCTGGATGAATGATGGTTTCCAAATGTGTATCGTCGTAGTCATCAACATGGCTCGCGATGCCGTTGATTAGAGCCGCTGTCTGCGCATCGGCAAATCCATGTGAGATTGTGCCATTTGAGCCCAAGATTGATGAGGTAGGCGGGCCGGAGAAGAGTGATAAGGTTGTATTCAAGGCAATCTGAGGAGCAGGTTGGGATGCGAAGCCTCCAATTGCGCAGCCCGCCCAGTTGTAAAATGACCTATTGGCAGCGGTAAGGACCCCCGTTGTAAGATTTGAATATGTCAAATTTGTTGCCCATGATGCAAGTTGCAATGTTGCCATGATGAAAGATGGGTTGTTTGTGAGGCGAACATGGTGCTTCGGTCTTTATTATATAGCCGGACATGTCAGGTCCAGATAAAGTCGTTTTCCGTGGATGTACCGAAGACACTTCGCGCTTGCGCTCAAGATGTTGACGCAGAATGCCCAAGCGCGGCCGAATAAGAATATGGCGCAAATTGAGACCAGTAACAGATGTTCAATAGGGAAGAGTGGTTGCGGATATAATAATCGATCGACCGGCCGAATACCGAAACAGATAGACTAGTCAACTTAGCTACATAGGTATTCGCCACAGGCGAGCTTCTACTTACCAGGAGTGTGAGCTAGTAAACTACTTGAGAATTGAAGGGCTTACATAAAAGACTGTATGATGCTTTTAGTTAACTTGAATTATGCAGAGCTTGTGGATAGACCAAAGCTTTATGTTGGAAACAAATGTTCATACTAATGCGACATCAAAACATCTCACATTAATCATGCTGGAATTCCTGACTAAGCACTATATGTGCTTACAGTGCAGTAAGGCTAGTCGATTCTCTTAATACGTCGAGCTAGGCCTCCAATGTAACAATCGACACTATAACTCATGTCATAATAGCGCAGCGAGTCCCGAGAAATTCGGAAAAGCACATAAGCATAAAAAGATCGTCCAAGTGTCAAGTTTTCAGCTTCCTGATATTGATATCTGCTGAATGGGCTCACTTAAATTCCGTCTACGTACCTTTCACTAAAAGACTCCCAATTGATTGAACGTTTTCGATGTGTGATAAAGCAGCTTCACTTCTATTTCACCAAAGAGACCACGCCCCACGCACTGACCAGTACCTCCGCACAAACAAACGCCCATTTTCTACAGTATATATAATTAAAATTTCACAGATTCTCTCATCAAGGAAACCAAAAGAACACCCTTCCTTGTGGTCAAGGTGGGGCATCACAGTCAGTTCTGAACAAGAACAAAAACAAAGCAGTCTGGCATATCAAGCGTTAGATTGGGTGATACCATGACGTGATGGGGGTGGCGGAGAAGTTGTCGGTTCGAATCTCGAATCCGACAACCGTCACCTTGGGGTATCTGATCCTGGGTCGGGTGTTCTTTTTGCTTCTGCTTGGTCAAGGTGCGCAATTATCCGGGCACGGTAGCATTCAGTTATTTTTGCGTCTGTAGTAACTACTTTACGAGAAGGTGACCCAAATTCGTACAAGCGATTATATGTTGTAGACCCACGGTGAATAAACACAGTTGATATGTCAACTTTTGGCCAAATCCCCTAGCAACCTCCGATCGTACATGGCCTTGCAGTAATCGTGATGTGACAGAGACATGTTAGGCCCAAGTTGCGTGTTTGATCTGATTGTGGAACAGTGTTGATCTTCCGTGATACTCACCAATCCTCCATGTATCTTTCCACAATCGGTTGTTTTTGTCCCAATCTGTGAATCATTCAGATTTGCATAGCATGTTGGCTAAGGGTGGACCAAGCTTCTGGTTGAAACCTTTCGTTGCGTTTTGCCTTCACTTTCTTTGCAAACGCAATGACTCTGTACTTTGCTCATGTGACCTGAGCAACGCAAGACTGTTTTGTTCTCCGCTCGCTCTGAGCCCGGCCTTTTTGGATTCCGCCTTCGGATCCATTTTACCCAAGTTGCCACCTTCGAGAGCAATCTGTCGGCGACGTTGCTGGAGATCGGGGGACACCTCACGAACCACGTTCGCACTAATACTTTGCTTCAATCTTCGCGATGCCCGCCATGGGAGCCCGGCGCCGGCGGAAACCACGTCCTGCTCCTACCAACTATAATATCAGACTCCCCGCTCAGTCAGTTGTTCAACTGCAAAACCGATCTGCCGATCCTCAAGGCCCAGGCGAGCAGTTGACGGCCAAAGCCATCTGGAGGCGCCAGGAGCGGGAACGTATTGCTCGACACAAAGCAGTAAACCAGAAGGTGTATATATCGGGCCTCCAAGGTCAACACTCGCTGGAGGTAGGCGTGGCCTACTACTATCGCGGTCATTTTATATATGCACCATCTGGGAATCCTATCGAGCCTGTCCCATTTTCCACTCGATCTGGCATACAAATAGTCGGTACACGAGCAGAACTAGCCCCTCGGTATGAAGCAGGCGAAAAGAATCTAGTATCAGAGCTTAGTATCTCTGCACTGAACAAAAGCTATCGTCGAATTTGGCATGCTCAGAGAGAAGAAGAAGAGAAACAAAAGCAACAGAAGGAGGACACTGCGAAGAACTCAGATGAAGAGAAAGTCAAAAAAGCAGATCCGCTTCCATTACAAGCGGACTTGCCAATGTGGCCAGGAAACCCTCCCATGGTTCGACCTATCTCTAAACAATCGGAAACTCGAGCAACAGATGGCCAGAAGTTGCAACCAACGTCTCGCCCAGCTTCTCATACATCGCTTTCAAGCCTCGTAGAGCAAATTACTCGAGCTCCATCGCGCGCAAGCTCCTTTCCTGTGGTCGCTCAATCCTATTCGCCCTCCCTTCATCATCCTTCATACACCTCCCTTCCCGCCGTTCATGGAGCAGCTCGCGCATCTTCGCTCCCTAGAACCAATATCATGCAACCCAACACAGCTCAAGCACCCAGCATGCCCTTTATCACAGTCCATGCTCCCCAGACTGCAGTAGACGGACCTACATACACACCTCACGATCGCGCCTTATACCTTGCCGACTCAGCACCAGGCTCACGTGTTGCGTCCGCCATAAATAGTCCAAGATCTCCACGCTCGCTCTCCCCCGCCCTTCCTGGCCTGGGCCACGGCATCAACCGAGGATTCTCACTTCGCTCTGTAGCCAGCACATCACGACTCAGCCAGATGCTCTCACAAAGCGGAGATCGTCGCGTTTCCTCTCCACTATGCGAGGTCCTAGAAGGCAAATATCCACATACTAAATCTCGCATATCAACGCGAGACTCGGAAACTAACTCAGACATAGAAGATGATTGGAACGTTCCCCATGATATCGAGACTTTTAGGGGCGCAGTCTCACGTTCTCCTTCGCCTTCTCATCCAAGTCACAAGCCAGTGGGTACTGGTCGTCCACGCGGAGCATCGCTGGCTTTGAACAAGGCTTACAACGCTGCTAATCCACCAACGCCTTGTGGAAGCAAGGCAGTGGTGACTGCTGTTGCACCCGAGTGTCCGTTGCATGGCAAGGAGTGCGATGGGGTGAGCGTCTCGCAGACCTGGCGAACCCGGCGTGCCATGGAGAACGCTGGATTGAAGGAAGTCTATCCCATGGTGATGGGTCTTGGGGGTCGACAGATTATTGATTGGGCTCAGTTGTTTAAGGAGGAACGGCAGGCCAGGGGTATGTGATGAGATTGTTGTGCTGGAGACTGGGTGCTTGGGTAGCGCGAAATCAGGGATGTACACTGAACGGGCATTCTTCTAGAGAAAAGGTGCGCCATTAGAGGGCCTCTGGGTGAACTGAAGTTTAATCTACCTTACGACCATGAAGCCATGAAAAGATACAGGCCAGGGGCGCTGACCGTTTGATAATGTCTAAATGTAATTCTAATATCTTCGCCAGAACAATCAGTCAAATTAGATGATGGCTTAGGCTCCGTTACATATCGACCAAATCGTGTTGCAATGAAAGGTTTGAAATTAATTAACTTCCTTGTCGAATCATGTAAAAATTCGAGATCCTCATTATAGAGTCCACCGATGACGCTGGGCAAGGAATGATTGCATCAATTCAACTTACACAGACACTCACCTTCACAAACTCCTCTACCTCTACTTTCTGCATCATAGCATCAAGAATTTCGTCTGCATCCCTGAAGAGATAATTCACATGCCCATCTCCATGCTTGATGTGCAACGCACTACCAGGCAACATCTCACTGGCTCGCTGTGCCATACTTACAGGAACGTTGACATCCTCATCTCCATGCCATAATATAAGCCTCACGCCTTCATAATCAACATTCAAGTCACCCAGATCAAAGCCCCAATCACTCCCATGCAGCCGCGCCTCCCAACTTGCTCCTTTGCTGCCTTGGCGAAACGCCTCACGGCCCATGGCTACGCAAATAGGCCAATTGATTGGATCCTTGATAGCTTTTTGATCTTCAATATGGCGGCCTTGGATATCTTTAGCTATCAAGTCTTCGAAGACCGCGGGATTTTTGTGTCGTGCGGCGCTACCGACCAAGCTATCGAAAAGCAAGCTAGTCAAACCCGTCATCCATGGCGCGATCCAGAATAACAGACGAGATTGGAGCATCATGCCTTCAGTGCCGAGTTTCGTGGGATACATGGCACTCGCAAGCGTGGCGCCTAGAATGCGCTCCTTGGAAATACGATGAATACAAGCTAATGTGTAAGGTGCGCCGCCTGAGACACCAAGGAGGTAGAACTGGTCGATTTTGAGGTGTTCGGTCAACGAGAGGATGTCTGCTGGCCAATCGAGAACCGAGCGATTGGGTTGGAAGCTAGAGAGACCGCTGCCTGGTCTGTCTGGAGAAATGAGGCGGATACCACGAGTTGCGCATGTCGAGTGCCAGAGTTTGCCTTCAAGCCGCGAGGATGGGAAGCCATGCATGTAGATTATTGTGGTGCGGGGCACTGGACTTCCATAGACTGCGTAGGAAAGCGTACGGCCATCGCTGAGCTGGATGCTTTCATTTTCGAGCGCCGTCATGAGAGTGACTCTGCTCGTTGTAGTCGGACTAGATGTGAGTGAAGTTGGTTAGTAAGACATCTGTAGAATTTATACGGAGCACAAGCTTTATTTTGTGCGCGATATTACTCTGGAGGCCTCGTGAATATCTTACAGATCGCCGATGCGTTGTTTTGTGCAGCGCATGCAACGCGGGGAGGCTACCTAGATATGTTGCCAAGCACGCTAGAGCTGTGAAGGGTCTGGTCTGCTCATGGCTCTATTGCATGTCTCAACCTCACTTAAAACTTCGACAGACTGCTTGTGACTATCTTTACTTCATTTCTTTTTTCCCCACATGTGCTAGTTAGAAGCAGTGGGTAGGTCTACCAAACTTAATGTTTGTTTACGGGTACGCCGGAATGATGCCAAGGTCAGAATGGTGACATGTACTTGCTTGTACTCATTCTAGATTCCCCGTTCTTCGTTCCTATAGGTTTATCTGAACAGATCGCCATGCCTGCTGTAAAGTCTGCATATCAACGAAAAGGGAAAAATTGGGATGTCGTCATAATTCTTCCAAGTCCTGCCAATTACCCATTGTCCGTTATGCGTCCATAGCATTGCGGTTCTCAGCGATTCTGCATGGAAGACGGGCATATACACAGTGAGCGTAAGGTAGATAGGATGCACCCGAATATAATATTATTCGATTGTGGGTGAGCACGCCATGCTATCAATAACAATCATCTTTCAAAGCCCGCTAACACACAGGATCCCAACGAAAGATACATGTAATCAATCTGGATCACCATGCCTCCTTCAACATGCTGCTTTTTGGTTGTCATTCATAAATACGCGCACTTATCAATGAATGCCTCTGAGGACCCATAGTCAAGGTGTCTAAACGCCTGAGGCCAATATCACATGGCTCTTTACTAGCGGATCTTGTACCAATGAGGCAACGAGTGAGGTAGTTTTGTTTCGTCCGAATCCCACTGTAACAAGTTTGTCGAAAAGACTCTTGCGTGGCTTCAGATTATTTGACCCGGCTTGGATCATTCGGGTCTGTGATTGTGATTTCGGGGGTTGGAGGTCCAGCTGAATTCGTTTTGTTCGCTTCCAGTGGGTTGTCAGTTGTCTTCGTTCCCGGACTAATACCGTCATCATTTATGTCTAGAGCACCTCTACCCCTGGCAATCTCACTCGCTGCTGAGCTTGTAGGTTTGGTGGGGTCGCTCCCCTCCTCGTCCTCTTCCGCGCTACTTGGATCGTCACTAAAGTCCGGGCTGTCCAGATTCTGCAAATGAGGGCTCTTCATGAGCTGAGGAGGATTGCGCAGATCGTCAACTATAGTGCTGACGTTGGTCTCGTGATCATCATCGCTAGCTGGCGCACTGGCAACTTGTGCCAGCGGATGCGTTGTATCTGGCGTTTGCTTATTTGCAATCGCTTTTGCGAGTGTATGGGCTTCATCTTCGTTTGCGAAGAAGCTGTTGCGAGGGCTGTTGACATCGATAAGGCTCTCACTCTTCTCGAGGATCTTCCGATAGGTTTGTCGGTCGGGATCATTTGCCCGCTTGTCCCTGGCTTTGTCTCGCTTTGAAGAAGGCCGAACAACAATGACAGGCACTGGCGAGTGTTGTAAACAGTATTTCGAGACGCTGCCTGGGAGCAAGCCTTGGAAACCGCCTAAGCTTTTGCCTCTTGTTCCTACTACCAGAATGGCGGGTTCGTATAGGTTGATCTAAATTTTCATCAGAACTGAGATTCTTAGTTAATATGATTAATGACTCATAATTACCATATCATCAATGACCTTGTTAACTTTTCCAATTGAAAACTCCAGAATAAGGTTGATGGCCTTATTGTCATGGTTTCTTGCTTGAATGTCCCGCATGGTAGCCTCGGCCTCGGTTCGGTATCGTCCCGACTCTACGCTCCGATCGCCAGCGATGGCATCCTCTTTTTCTACTACTCGCAAACATACGATCTCATCGCCATCGTCAACGAGTTCATTGATGAGCCATTGTAAAGCATATATGGAATATTCATTCTCGTCAAAGCCACACAGAAATGTTCTGGATCGCTTTGTGTATTCGTAATCTTTGTGTTTTGCAATAAGAGTGAATGAACTCTCTTCGATGAAGTCTGCTGGTTTGTCGAAAGTGTCGAAAGATACACGGTTCTGGAAGACGCTGTAGCATTGAAGTCAGTATATGTTCTTCATCTTAAGGGAACCGAAGAACACGAAAAAGCGACTAAGCCTATATTCCCCTCCGGAACCCAGCTGCGGCTGGTGAAGCATACTACGTCATGTTTGCTCGCTGTTGGCTTAACGAGTACAGAGAAATGAAGTAGATGAGGAGAAAGAATGGGCAATACGAAGATCCAGCTCAAATACGGGTAAAACAGAATCCTTCATCGCAGGGTATACATGCAGTAAGCAAATACTTACGGTGGAGGAGGAGGAGACGACAGGCGCCTTCGCTGACCAGGCTTAGGGTTGCCTCGAGGCAATGAAGTATTCCTATGGGGCAGAAACTGTATGGAGGGGCGACGTGGTTCGTCCTGACCGAGTTGCTTGGTGGCCGGCAGCTGCAGAGGGCTCACCGTATAGGTTGCTGACGTTTTAGATGTAGGAGCGGGAGATGATGCATTGCGTGCCAGCGTCGGAGGCGTGGGGGACGCGCTCATCCTGCGATTGTGAACGATCTGAGAGGGCAGGTGACTGGAGGTAAGCCCAATCGCCGGCACAGCGAGCGTGAACGAGGTCTGATGGCAGAAGTCGTGCGTGCAGCGTGGGCTCTTGCAGGTAGCAGAGGATGTGGTACGTTGGTGAATCGGCTTGGCGCGGGGGAGGATCGGGTGGGGTTTGCCGCAATGGGTCGCAGGCGACGTCTAAGAATGGACAATTGAGCAAGTAGAAGATATCAAACGCCCCAAGTACTGTGGATTGTGGGAGAGGAAAGTCGACAGAGGCAGCAGCGTCCACCTGATGCGCGGGCCGCAGGCTTGGCTGCTACCAAAAGTCGCGCCCAAGACATGATGTCGTCGACTACTCCAAACCCTTTGGGGAGAACCGCGGGGCAGCCCGAGCAAGCTACCGGTAGGCGCCTCCAGCTAATCCTCATTCCTACGCCCGACTGCCTGCACTGGTCAAACACTAGAGGATAATCGGCACAATGGTCCCAGGCCATGGTCACATGCATCCATTACTTGCGCTTTTCTGTCTCGTATCGTGTCGTTCCAAACATGTCCCAACAACTCATGTCTATGTATCTATCTACCAAGCCACCCCCAGGTATTGACGCCAGCTACCCAATGCGTCTCTAAGCCAGCGACTTGACTTCACCCGCCGAAAGCTTGCCTGCTCCCGTGAGACGCTGGACCTCGTCCTGGAAGATCTGTTTGATCTTGGCCGCATCCTTTTCGCTATTGAGCTTGCTGGTCAAGTCTGCTAGTTCCTCGTGGTCAATCTTGGTGATGATCAGATCAACGTCGTTGAGAGCGCTTTCAACCTGGGCAGCAGGCGCATCGCCACCAGCATGGAAGTAGTTGGCATCCTTGACCGCGCCTCGGACAACACGCTTGTTCTTCTTGGCTGCATTCTTGGCTGCCTCCTTCGCCTTCTTGCCCTCTGCCTTCTGGGCCTTCTCGGCAGCCTCCTTCTCGGCCTGAAGCTTAGCCTCTTCTTCCTTCTTCCTGGCTGCCTCTTCTGCAAGTCGCTTCTGCTCTGCTTCCTTTTCGAGACGGCGCTTGTTCTTGGATGCATTCTCGGCTTGGCGGAACTTCTTGATGCGCTCGTCCTGTGCCAAGCAGTCATCAACCAGCTTCCTCAGGCGGGCAGTGTCTTCCGTCTTCTTCTTACGACGGGCGGCCGTGTTCTTGCGCTCGACATGGCGCTTCTGGTCACGGCTTTCACCATCATCGGGAACGTCCTCGTCAAGGTATTCAAAGCTGCGCCAGCTGTCAAAGTTGTACCAGAAGTTGTAAAAGTGTTCGACGTCCTCTTTGGTGCTCTTGTCGTTGCCAAGCTTGGGAACGGGCTGCTGGTTGGAGAAACGGCCTTCAGCCTCGAAGACTTTGCCCCAGAGCTTGTAAAAGTTGCCTTTTTGCACATCCTTCTTGCTTGGGGGCTCGACCTCAGCACCCTCGTCGACGGAGTCGAATTGCCTCCTCCTCACAGGATCAGAAAGCACTTCAGTGGCCTTTTGGATACACTTGAAGAATTGATCATCTTCAGTGCCACCAGCAGCAGCCTTCTTGTCGGGGTGATGCTTGAGCACCTTCCTGCGGTGGGCGCGCTTGATCTGGTCCTCGGTGGCACGGTATCGGAGGCGGGTTATACCCAGAACGGCGTAATGATCTTGCGACTGGAACCGTAAAGTTAGCAAATACACAAACAGTCAAGAGCGGATTTCAGCTTACCTTCCAGTCCTTGGCCTCACGCTGCAACAAAAGAGGATCTTCTGGCTCGTCAACGTCATCTGGGTCCTCGTCTTCGACCTTCTTGACGTTTGCTTGGGCCTGGATGCGCTCATCTTCGGAGAAAGTGCGCTTATGGCGCTTCTGTAGAACAAATTCTTGTCAGTGATCATGGCTACACGGGTAGCAGGGCTGGAGTGCGACATACTCTGCGGGCATAAGCCAGGAAATGTGGGCCAACAGGCTCAATGTTGCGGTCGTTGGCCGAGTGCAGCTGGCCGACAGGCTTGAAGTCCTTCTCGCCAGCCCAGCCCTCAGGCAGGACGGGGAGAGGCAGGGCAATCTCGACGTTGGCCATGGCGATGGTGGTGGTGGAGTTGACGTTCGTGGGGCAGAGATGTGCAGATAATTTTTGGGTCGTGGTAGCGGCTTATCCTAGCCTAGCGCCGCACCCCATCCCTGCTAAGCCCGTCGGACTTTGGACCCCCAGACGAGACGTGCCAGAATACCGTTTGGCTGACCTGCAGTCTCAAGTGTGCTTCCTCCAGCATGAGCATCTAGCATCTACCTAATCTGTCCTTTTCTTTGGTGCCCCCCGTTTTTCTTCTTATTCCATGGTCATAATCTAGCTACATCATGTTTCAAGGCTTCCAGGTAATTCACGCCGCCTCTCTGTCCCCAATGCACTCGGAAGCTGATGGTTCGCAAGCGCATCCGTGGTGCTATCGATGCACGCATCGCAGAAGAACAGGCAAAGCAGCAGCGCACAACACCGTCCACGCCTGCTCGTTCAGCTTCAACCCAGCGGCGGTCGAGTTCGCGTAACTTGTCGCCCTCACAAAGGTCAGCCAGGTCCAAGGATGGCGACAGTAGCAAGGCCGCGCCCACGGGAAAGGGCCCTGATCCCTCAGAGTTCGACCCAGATTTTGTCATAGGCGACGACGACAGCGAGCAGCCAAGTCGAGCAGGGACGCCACGCCCTAAGGAAAAGACGCCGACCAAGGAGACCACCACTGAAAATGGTACGGGCAACAAGGAGGACGAAAAGACTACAGAGGCGGACGAGAAGCCAGACAAGGCACCCGAGATACCACCTGAAGTGCAAACGCGTTTGCGCAAGTTGGACAAGCTCGAACCCAAGTACTCTGGTGGGTATACTTTCCTGCTGCAAGTGCAACATTAATTCCGTATACAGAACTGCTCCGGTCGTACCGCATCGCACATGCTCGCATTGGCGCAATCGAAACCTTTGAGAGCTCTCTGCGCGAGCATACCCCTCTTACTTCCATTGCCGACTCTGCAGCCTTTGTCGAATATTTGGGTCAACTCAACGTCAAAAGTGACATGCTCATGGAGGAACTCAAGAGGGTGTCAAAAGAGCGCGATGAGCTTAACAAGAAACTGCAAGACGCTGAGAAGCGTGCAAAAGACTCATCAGAAGAGGTGGAAGCACTGAAAGCCCAAGCAGCTACAAGCACAGAAAGTACCAAGGATGACTCTACCACAGACACTGGCTCTGCTGCTCCTTCATCCGTGTCCAAGGTCTCCAAAGAAACAGGCGCTACCGAAGATGCTGATGAATTCTTCTCGTACGACAGCGAGCTGCCTCGTCTACAGTCACAGTTGCAAGAGAGCGAAGAGAAAATCGAGACGCTGCAAGAGGAAAACAAATCGTTGAAGAACGAATTGTCCGTGGCACAAGAGTCAGCCCGCTCATTCATGAACAATCTTGAAACGACTACGAATGATCTCAACTCGTTCAAGGAAACTCATCAGCGCTTACAAAAGGACTCTGATGAGCATCAGCAGAAATTGGATGGGACCATTGCAGAGCTCAAGACCAAGGTCGAGAGCGCCGAGCAGGAACTAGCCATTCGTAAGGACAGTCACCTCCAGGATGAAAAGACAATTGCGGATCTCAAAGAGAAGCTTGAATCGGTCACCAAAGAACTTGAAGAGATGCATGCTGCCAAGGGGGAGGAGCTCGTGAACGACGATCAGCTACAGTCCTTGCGAAGCCAAGTCCAAAAGCTTGAACAGGATCTGTCTCAATTGCGCGAAACCCATGCGAAGAGCGAAAAGAAGAGCGAGACGTTGAATGGGCTTCTTGGCACTGTGCGAAACCAGCTCAAAGATACTGAATCGAAGCGTGACCAAGCCCTAGCAGATCTTGAGAGTACAAAGAAACAGCTTGAAGCTGCATCGAAAGCAAAGGAAGTGAGCAAGCCCCAGCCCTCTCCACTGCCAACAGCGACACCCACTGTGACACTAGACTCAGCGCCGTCGAAGAAAAAGAATAATCGAAAGAAGCGAAAGGGTGGAAAGGGAGGTGAAGCAAGCTCTGCTGCACCTTCAGAAGCCACTCCAAGCGAAGCTGGTGATGTAGAAGGACTACTTAGTCCACGTGATGCAGAGTTCTCGCCCCAGCAGCTGGAAGAAGCGAACAAGACTGTTGCCCAACTCAAATCTGATCTCGAAGCAAAGGTGGCAGCGATTGAGAGACTAGAAGGAGAGGTCGCTGAGAAAGAGGCATCTTTTGATCTTTTGAGGAAGAAGCTGAAGGATCAAGATGACCTACAGGAAGAAGTTGACACACTAAGGCAGGATCTTCTCGACTTTGGTGTTGAGCACACAGAAGCCAAAGACAAGGTCAAGCAACTACAAGCAGAAAAGGCTGCCTTGCAAGAAAATCTGACCAAGCTGGAGACAGAGATTGCAGGACTCAAGACAGGAAAAGCTGCACAAGAGACATCCGAGCAGGAGAAGAAGGCTCTTACGGCCGAGTTTGCCGAGCTTAAAGCAAAGGCAGATTCTTTGCAGACTGATCTTTCTGTTGCTGAGCAACTTGCTGCATCACGCTTCAAGGATCTTACCGACATGAGGGAAGTGTTACAGAAGGCACAACCTGAATTGACCTCGTTGCGCAAAGAGGTTGCAGAGCTACGCAACACAAAGACTGAACTTACTGCAAAGACTACCGATGTTCGACGACTGGAGGGCAAGGAGAAGGATCTGAGAGCTGAAATCGCAAATTATCGTACTCAGTTGTCTGACAAGGAAGGCGATGTTAAGACGCTCAACGAGAAAATCAAGCAGGAGACGACTCAAAGACTTGCGCTAGAAGAGACGAACAAGAAGATTCAACGAGACTTGCAGAATTCTGAGATTGACCGCAAGGATGTCATCGAAACCCGCGACAAACTGACCAAAGAGTTGGCCAAGGCGCAAGAAGACTTGAAGAAGTCGCGCAAAGCTTTGGCAGACTTGGAGGAAGAGGTGGCAAAGCTTAAGCGTGAAGCTGGCAGTCTACGTGATGACATCCAACTCAAGTCGGCTCAGTATGCGAGTGCACAAGATTTGATGAACAGCATGCAGGATCAGACACAGGAAATGGGCACGCAAATGAAGGAGATCCGTGCTCGAAGCGAGAGCTTGGAAGAAGAGCTCGCCGATGCTCATCGTCTACTGAGCGAACGTGGGCGCGAAGCGGAAACGATGCGAAGACTACTGGCTGATGCCCAAGGCCGAGCTGATGCACGCGTGCGCGAGATGCAAGAACGGTTGGATGTTGCCGTTGAAGAGCGAGAGCGGGCAGAAGAGCAGGCAAGCAGCTTTGGTCGACGTCGCGCAAGGGAGCTCGAAGAGTTGAAGCAAAAGGTGCGGGATGCTGAGCGAGCCCTAGCACGGGCTGAGGAGGACAAGGACGATGTTGCTTCTGCTGAAAAGGAGCTACGTAGGCAGAAAGAGGAGGCTGAGAAGCGCGCGGCACAAGCCAGTGAAGAGGCGTCAGAAGTCAGGCTGGCAATGGGCCAGCTTCGCGATGCTTTGGATGAAAGCGAGAAGCAAGCTCATGACTTGGAAAAGGAAAAGACTGACCTTCGACGCGCATTTGACGAGACGCAAAGTCGGTTGGAGAAGCTCCAGAAATCCAGCAAGGTGGGTGCAATCCATGCAAGACTATGTAACGAAACTAATGATGGTACAGACTATGTCAGAAGAGCTTCGATCCATCAAGACACGCGGCGCAGATTCGACTCAACAATCGTCCAGGTCATCTATTGAGTCATCTCGATCGCGGCTGGCATCGCCAACGCCCAAAGCTGGGGCTTCTTCAGCACCGACGACAGAAGGGATCGATTACGTGTATCTGAAGAACGTGCTGCTCCAGTTCCTGGAACAGCGCGACAAGAAGTACCAACAACAGCTGATTCCCGTGCTGGGGATGCTGCTCCACTTTGACAAGAAGGACGAGCAGAAGTGGATGGCAGCTGTGTCGGCCAAGTAAAAGCGACGGATGCGGCTCTGCGCGCATGGTCTGCAGGTGGATGGATTGAGGCATTTTAGGTGCGTCTTGAGGTGGCACAGCAGGAACGGCCTCGAGATGCTAGAATTGATTTGGAAATGGCATGTTTAGATTACCTGTTTGCATAGCGACTGGCGCCAGGGTTTTATTTTTGGTATGTGTACAAGTAGGAATTAGGTATTCCAATGTCAAGAAGTGGACGGGTCTGCTGGAGGGTGGACAGACAGGCCAATGAGTTTTGATATGCTGACCGCCTATAATGGTGGTGATGGTGATGGTGATGTGGGAGTGGAGCGTGGACTGTATAGTGTATACTGTGGGTGGAGTGTCGTGGCAGACATGGCTGGGCACAAAGAGGAGGCTGGTGATCAGGTCATGAATCAGTAGAGAGGGAAGAGAGGAATGGTTTGGGTATCGACGGGCATGTTAAGCGAGTGGAGGTTGGGTAGCGAGCCAATGTGGAGGCAGCCCGCCATTTGGAGTGGTGAAGCAGAGGGTGGCAGTACCAAGTAGCAAGGCCGGGGTGATGTCATGGCAGGGCAGTCTTGGTATGTTTCGGGGACAACGGCCGCAGTCTTTCTTACCGCTCGTTCCGCAATCAAGGTTTGGGTTCGATTTCGATTTCGAGTCCACGGGGCAGTCAGGACCTCTGTTCATTTTCATTTCCATCGTTGTCGTCGTCATCAATCCGCGAGCGTGTTTGTGTGCGTACCAGCGACGGCCATTGTCCCGTGCAAACACGCCCAGACGCAGCAGCCAATCAGCAGCGAGAAGCAGCCAGGCCTGACGAGGGGAGCGCTAAGCCCATCGTCGAGTGATTGAAGAAATCACAGCGCCGCAGTGCAACCACAGCCATTTGCGCGTGGCCCTCTGCCTGCACAACCTCCCCTTCACGCATCCCAGACTCGTTCCACCGCCCGTCTCGACGCCGATGCGCCCTGGCCACGGCCACCCCAGCGCCTGAACGCACACCGTACCAACCCCCACACTCTCCCTCCTCTCGTCCCAGTTGCTGCCAGCCCCAGCGCGTGGCGGGGAAGTCCATCATGAATGGCACCGACATCAAAAAGGCCGCCATCAACAAGGCCAAACAGGTTGCGCAGGCCGCGAATGGCAACGGTGGGAAAAAGAGGCGGAAGGGCCAGGACCTCAAGCCCATCATCACCAACGAGCAGCAGGCCCAGAACCCTGGCTCCGCTTCCTTTCACTACAAGTACGTCTTCTGCTCTTCACCGTCTCCCCTCTCCCCGTGCTCGACCCAAACTTCCCTTCACCCACCCTGACCCATTCCTCGGCCCGCACTTGCTGTTATTCTGGTCCTGCGCGCGCACACACATTTGCACACAAACACCCACCCACTCGTTTGAGGACCCTGGATTGCTTAGCATGGGCCCAATTCTGGTCGCACTTTTGTTCTAATCCTTGACCCTCGCAGTGTCCAGAACACCACCTCCCCACTTGCCCAGCACAAAATGTATGGAAATCAATTGAGCCATTCGCCCGACTCGTCCTCGTCGTCGGTCGACGAGGCTGAGAATACCGCCGACGAAGAGGACTCTGAAGACTACTGCAAAGGCGGCTACCACCCTGTGCAGGTAGGCGAGGAATACAAGGAGGGCAAGTACACCATTGTGCGCAAGCTGGGCTGGGGCCATTTCTCCACCGTCTGGCTGTCGAGGGACAATACCACCGGCAAACATGTTGCGCTCAAAGTCGTGCGCTCTGCTGCCCACTACACCGAAACCGCCCTCGACGAAATCAAACTGCTGAAAAAGGTCGTCGATGCCAACAAGGACCATCCTGGCCGTGCACATGTCGTCAGCCTCCTCGATTCCTTCAACCACAAAGGACCCAATGGTGTTCACGTATGCATGGTTTTCGAAGTGCTGGGAGAGAACTTGTTGGGTTTGATCAAGAGATGGAACCATCGCGGCATTCCCATGCCTCTGGTCAAGCAAATCACAAAACAAGTGCTGCTGGGCCTAGATTATCTCCACCGAGAATGTGGCATCATTCACACTGATTTGAAACCCGAGAACGTCCTTATTGAAATTGGCGATGTCGAGCAGATTGTCAAGACCTATGTCAAGGATGACACCAAAAAGAAGGACAGTGATGATGCCAATAGAAATGGCAGGCGGAGAAGGAGGACGCTCATCACAGGCAGCCAGCCGTTACCCAGTCCCCTCAACGCAAGCTTCAACCACGCAGAACTGGGCGGCATGTTCCCAGGAAGCACACAAAGTCTCAACAAGGTTGTAAATGAACCCACAGGTAAAGATTCCCCTACGATTCTTCCGAGTCATTCGGTTTCTCCAGACGGGATTGTAATGAGTGGTGCTCTAGCAACTTCATCCTCAGCATCCAGCCTCTCCATGGCCGAACGACTCGGTATCAAAACTGCTACGAGTAGCGAAGACGATGTACAAAAGCAGCGAGAAAAGACTGCGTAAGTGGCAATCCAAAACCCGCCAGAAAAAAAACACACGCTGACCCATGCAGTGACCTCCTCACCAAAGACATCTCCGGCATCAGCCTCGACAAGCAAAGTAGCACAACCAAATCAGATCTCGAACAAGCAGCCGACGCCGCTTTCGAGACCATTTCAGTCAAGATTGCTGATCTTGGCAACGCCTGCTGGGTTGGGCATCACTTCACAAATGACATCCAAACCAGGCAGTACCGCTCCCCAGAAGTTATCCTAGGCGGAAAATGGGGGGCCAGTACTGATGTCTGGAGTATGGCCGCAATGGTACGTAACTTGGGTTTTGGTGTAAACATGACCAGATATTCTGACACAACGACAGACATTCGAACTGATTACAGGCGACTACCTCTTCGATCCACAATCGGGTACCAAGTATGGCAAAGACGACGACCACATCGCTCAGATTATCGAACTCCTAGGCACCTTCCCCAAATCGCTCTGCATGTCCGGAAAATGGTCACAAGAAATCTTCAATCGCAAGGGCGAATTGCGGAATATTCACCGGTTACGACATTGGGCGCTACCAGATGTTCTACATGAGAAGTATCATTTCCCAATTGACGAAAGCAAGAAGATTGCAGATTTCCTCTTGCCAATGCTAGAGTTACTCCCGGTTGATCGTGCAAATGCTGGTGGTATGGCTGGACATGCGTTCTTGGCTGATACGAAGGGCATGGAGAAGGTGGATTTGGGTATTCCTGTGGGAAGTAAGGGTGAGGGTATTGAGGGGTGGTCTACGGAGATTAAGAAAACACGGTAGACAAATCATCGTTCTTGCACGTCTGACAGCAAGCATGTCTGACCACGACTTTTGGCGCATGTACGGAAGGGTAGAAACGTGATGGGAAGAGTAGGAAGCAACGATGTCAATTATGATCCATTGGCATCCGCTTCTTTGCTATCTTTTTTTGTTTTCTTGGTTTACCTGTTTTTTGAGCGTTTTTCCTGTTATTGATTCAATCACACACAACTCACACACATAACATGCGGCGTCATCATATAGAAGGACAACGGAACCATGAGCCTCGTATCATATTACGTCAATTCTTATCAGGCCAAGCAATCAGTAGCAATGGGAGTGACAATATCTTCCAATTCGATCCATGTGATTTGCAAGTCTACATCTCCTTCGCTTTTTCGGTGGCAATATGCCATTTAATTAGTTAGATCACAATATCATGGTCAAGACTGTTCGGCTGGGCGTAGAGCTTAGCTTAACCCCGTTGATTCGGACGAATGTCAGATAGCGCGGGTTTAACAAAGTAACCAATAATGTGGGATTTGTATATTTAGTGAACATCGAATGGGAATAGCTGTGCGATTGTTAATGAAGTTAGTCGGACGAATGCCGTTCCGTAATGCATAAGGTTGGACGAGAAATTGTATGTAGTGGAATACAACTATATATATATTAACAAAGGAATCCAACTACAGTTGAAGAACTACACGGTCACGGTTTACTTACTACCGATACCACGAACAATATTGATATTTCTACTTTTATTCATACTTATATTCATACTTCACCTCCACTATGACAATGACCTCCTCCAACACCACAACCGAACCTCTTCAAATGAGATACGTCCGGTAACATACCAACCCGACCCCATACCTTCACCCCAGCTCACTATATCCAGCCTCGGAAAATCCGGCCTCAAGATCTCCGCCGTCATCTTAGGTGCAATGGGCTACGGCGACCCCACCCAAGGCGAACCCTGGGCCCTCCCAGCAGACGACGCACTTCCCCTACTCCACCACGCCTACCAGCGCGGCATCAACACCTGGGACACAGCCGATGTCTACGGCCAAGGTACATCCGAGGAAATCATCGCCCAGGCCATCGCCCACTATGCCATTCCCCGTGAGCGCCTCGTCCTTCTTACCAAGTGCTATTTCGGCGTGGATGCCAGTGTTGTGGTTCGAGACGGCAAGATTGATCCGCAAGTATCCATGTTGAATGATGGCGCGATGGTGAATCGTGTGGGGCTGAGTAGGAAGCATATCCTTGATGCGGTGGATAAGAGTGTGGAGAGGTTGGGTACGTATATTGATGTTTTGCAGATTCATAGGCTGGATCGGGAGGTGCCTCCTGAGGAGATTATGAGGGCTTTGAACGATGTTGTAGAAAGTGGTAAAGTTAGGTATATTGGGGCCAGTTCGGTGAGTTTTTCTTCTCCTTTCAATGTACTCGAGACGTAATGGGGTTCGTGTCTTGATGTGCTAATGTGTGGTTGGTGTAGATGGCAGCTTGGGAATTCCAAATGCTCAATAATGTGGCTGAGAAAAATGGGTGGCATAAGTTTATCAGTATGCAGAATTACCACAATCTACTGTATCGCGAGGAGGAGCGCGAGATGCATGCTTACTGCGAATATGCTGGTATAGGACTGATTCCTTGGTCGCCCCTTGCTCAAGGAATTCTAGCAAGACCTTGGGACGAGAAAATGGCTACCAAAAGAGCCAAAGAAAATCAGTATCTTCCCATGATCTTGTCGGACAGTGATAAACCGGTCGTTGACAAACTAGAGGAAGTCAGTAAGAGATTGGGCAAGAGCATGGCGGTCGTGGCCGGTGCATGGAGTCTGAGTAAAGGCGTAAATCCAATCTTGGGGCTGAGCTCAAAGGAACGAATCGACGAGGCTGTCGGGATGGTTAACTTGAAACTGAATCCGGAGGACGTCAAGGCTTTAGACGAGGTATATGTGGCAAAGGCACCAAAACCTGTGTATTAGCTACATAGCATGGACGTACAAGTATAAAACTCTTCGAATTAGACTGCTAAGCGAGATGAATACTGAACCAAGACTGGTGGCGTATAGTTGCTCTGTTTGCTATGGCTGTATGGTTACCAGGCGACCTCGTACAGAACGGTATATTCGACCGTATGTACGAGTTAGGGGTGCTCCGGCGTTGCAGAAATGGCGAGGCCGATTGGTTCCTGGTCAGTCAATATTTGCTTCTTCTACATCATCATTCATGTTGTGGTCCTCAATTATTACAGTGGGCCTATGAAAGGTTGCATTTGTGTTCCAGCCATCTCCGTGCGCAGCATCGAAGCTGCATCTTATACTGACCCAAGCCATGTCCCTATGATGTTGGCAGCCTCCAAACCGCCCTCCAGCGCCACTCATATATCCGTCGCCCAAGATGTTCCAGCGATCCGGTGCCGGTATTGCTGGACAAGGAACATGCCACATTGCTCAAACGCATCAGTAGCGTCGGTCTTTCTTTCGTCACAAGAAGAACCAAGCTGCACTCCCTTGTTATAACAACTCAATCTAGACTTCAGAACGATTATGCAATGGTGGAGCAGGTCTGCAAGAAGGTTGGCAAAATGCGGGGATTTCCGAGTTGAAGGTAATTGGCCAATGAAATATACCTCGCCAAGGACTGGGCAATGGGATGTGCATGTTCGTGAGTCCCAGGCTCATGGAAAGTGGGAAACGCAAAGTGAGTTTTCAAGACAAGAGCAGTCATGTCATGTATAAAAGCAAATCCAGGAAGGATCGCCTATGTACACCCAACCAGATCCTGGAAGTAGATACGCACCTTCCTCTTCGCACCAATCTTTATATTGACCTCAACTACAGTATCTTGAGGCACTCCCTTCTCTTGAGACCTTATAGTTCTCTGTTCTCAATCACGTAGCCGACATGCCAGACCAGCCTGTAGAGAATACAATTTCCAAAAGCGAAGAAGCTCTGGAAGTCGAGAGAGTTAACACAATGATTACCACTAGCGAACCAAAGCATATCGATGATCAATTGACAGTTGACGAGAAAAAGGTATTGAAGCGGGCTACGTGAGTACCCAATTACTCTTCAGTTAACTACCTGCAAACCCTGAATTCAATCCAGCTTAAAGACTGATTGGCGTCTTGTTCCCATCCTTGGTGCTTGTTATGCAATAAGTGGCATCGATCGTATCAACGTATGGAACGAGTGCTCCAGAGCGTTTCAACCATATCGAACTCACATATGGTAGATATCTGCGGCCCGTATTGCTGGAATGAATCTTGAACTTGGCTTCGATGTTGGAGATCGCTTTTCCATTGCCCTCCTCGTTTTCTTCATCACCTACTTCATCTTCGAGATCCCCAGTAACATAATTCTTCGCAAAGTCGGTGCTGCCAATTGGCTTTCTTTTCTGTGCATGTCCTGGGGCCTCGTCATCTTTGGTGCTGGCTTTGCGAAAAAGTGGACAGACATTGTGGTGTGCCGTACTCTTCTCGGACTTTTTGAAGCTGGCTTCTTCCCGGGCTGTGTGTACCTTATTTCCTGTTGGTACACACGCTTCGAAGTACAAAAACGCCTGGCTGCGTTTTACAGCATCGGGATCATCGCTAATGGATTTGCCGCTATTCTTGCCTATGGTGTTATGAAGCTCTCTGGTCGCAATGGCTGGCTTGGTTGGCGTTGGATCTTCATCATTAACGGCGCAATGACGATGTTCCTAGCTGTGCTTGGTCGCATACTCATTGTAGACTTTCCGGACAAAGTCAAAAAAGCACGCTTCCCATTCCTCAAGCCTTTCGAAGTCCAAGCCATCCAGAATAAACTCGAGAGAGATCGTCGCGACGCCGAGTTTGACGAAATCAACACAACTAAGATTCTCAAAGCACTGGCGAGGTGGGAACTATGGGTGTTTGCGATGCAATTCTTCGCAATCACAACTATTTCATACGCCATATCCTTCTTCGCTCCGATCATTCTTCAAAGCATGTTCAATTCTGTGGGCAAAGTATTCCTGCTTTCTGCTCCTCCCGCCGTAGCAGCTGTGCCTTGGATCATGCTCTGCTCATGGGCCGCAGACAAGTACAAAATCCGTGCTCCATTTCTCATACTCCAAGCCTTCATTGGCATTGTAGGACTTATTGTTATCGCTTACTCGAAAAATAATGGTGCAAGGTACTTCGGCATATTCTTGGGTCTTTCAGCCGCCAATGCGAATGTTCCCACATGTTTGGCATGGCAAGCAAACAATATCCGTGGGCAAAGTTTGAGGATGTAAGCAATCTACATGTCCTTTATACCAATGAAACACTGATTATTACAGGGTCGCTTCAGGTCTTCAAGTCGGGTTCGGTGCCATTGGTGGTGTCTATGCTTCTACAGTGTTCATGGAGCGCGAGGTGCCAACATACCGTACGGGTATTTGGGCCGTCGTGGGCGCTCAATTCTACTTGATTGCCTCTTCGGTTGGCATGGTGTTTTATTACTGGCGCCAGAACAGAAAGGCTGACCGTGGTGAGATTGTCATTGAGGGGTTGCAAGGCTTTAGGTACACTTATTAGCGTCACCTTTATACTGAAGTGGATGCGAGATGGTTGGAGACTACGGGCAGGTAATTGTCGACCAGAATGTCGCGGTGATATATTTTGATATGGCATATAATGACGGTTGTTACTTTATCTTTTGTATCCTCCTGGTACTCAAAGCACTGCTCTATCAACGACCCCTAACTCAGCTAACTTTCCAACTCCAATGATATTGCCCCTCTCAATTGCTGCTCGTATGGCCTTCTCTCCAGGCCTCGCTATCACACTTTCTGTGTCTTTTTCATGAATCATCTCAGCAATCCGCAAATATCTCTCTTCTATATCTTCAGGTTTCCCCGTAACCTCACATTTCAGCAACATATCATACAACGGTATTGCCAAACCCTCCTTCTTAGACACAGAAGAGCGTAGGATAACATCTACAGCATCAACCTTGAACTTCGAAATCGCGGTTTCCAAAGCCCCTGGCACAAGTTCAGGCGCGATAGCCATCATATCGTCTAGTATTGCTGTCGCTGCCACACCACCATGGCCCGCAGCAAAATTTAGCACATTTGCATAATTGAAAGCAGGATCACTTGGATGCGCGCCATGTCGAAGTATAACTCGTGCGCAGTCAAGACTCCCCTGGATGATGGCTGCGGCTAATGGCTGGGCAGTGTATTCACCCTCTTCGCCGCTGTGCAAGAGCAAACGAAATGTGATTTCTTGTTTAACCAGTTGCGGATGCGATTTGAGAATGAGCTCTACGGCTTGTGAGGCATTGGCAAGGATGGCGCGGCTGAGTGGGGTCCGGGGCGCGGAGTCGTAAGGGGTTTTCTGGGGTGTTGTGAAGACAAAGTTGGAGTCGAGGAGGAGGGTGAGAATTCGTAAAGCAGAAGTAGCGTGATAAAGCCAAGTATCTTTGGACAAAGCATTGGCGGGTTGGATAAAAGTTTGCGTGATGGTGCTAGGGATTTGGCCTTCTTCTTTTGTGATGGTGTCTTCTTGTTGATAGGCTGATGGATTGGGGTTCATTTTGAGCATTGCTTCCACAGCATTGCACCACCCTGCTTTTATGAAGGCCGATAAGCAGGAGTAGTGATATGTAGTCTGATGCATTCTTGTTCCATCGCCCATGTAGGGTATGTCTTCATAAACACGTGACACTATGTTTGTATGATCGAAAGTTGTGTGTTGCATAATAACATTTAATAAATGTATATCTTGCTCCTCATTGCCCATTTTTGCTATTGCGTCCAAGACAGTCCGTTGGTGAGCTTTTGCCGGAACAACACGTCTGTATACTGTGCGATTGGCATCATAGTACTGCCTTGGCCATTGCTGAATGAAGGGATTTACGCTATGTTCAGCTATGAAATATTGGACAACTTCTCCAAATCCAGCATAGGCCATGTCGAGTAGCTTTTGTTCCATAGGTGTATATGGGTCCTTTTTCAACGGTTCATCTGATCCGTAGGAAGCTCCTTGCCGAAGAAGGTAGTCGATCACGTTCACATGACCGGCTGCTGTAGCTTTATTCAGTGCATCATGTCGACGGTTTTTTAGTTTGTGAATCGAACGATAAACGGGATGGGCTCCCAGAGCCATAGCAGCCTCGACCAACGGGAGATTACCTTCTTGCGCAGTATCTTCCAAGACAGTTGCCAAAGTCTCAAGAGAATGACCACTAGTTGCCTTTGTAGAGATACTCGGCCTACGGATCGAGTAACTGAGGAGAGAAGACAAAGACTCGTTGGAACCTCGACGCTTCAACGGCTTGGGGCCTCTCTCTGCTTTTGCTAGGCGGCAGAGGACTTCCGCTCGGGCTTGTTCTGCAGTTAACATTGGCGCCACAGCCTCAGATATATGACTTGGCAGCGGGCGAAGAGAGATCGATTTGGAAACAGGAAGACTTTCTCTTCTAACATGCGAGAAAGATGGAATGTGTGCATGACGGCCATTTTGAAAGATCTCTGGTGATTGGTTCTGGATTTCTAGAGGTGACTTCTGTGTCTCATCATAATTTGTGTTACTTTCTCTGACAATTGCAGTGGCTGAGGAAAGTGGCTTGATGGATTGTGTAGGTGTATTTGGTTGCTGAGAATCAATGGGTCCATATGATGATTTATTCGTGACACTTTCCATTTCAGTATTGCAGGTTCCATTGACATCAATAGCAGGCGCTACGATTCCATTCAATGATTCTGCTGTGACACCATTATTGGACGGCTGGGCTGGTGGTGAGCTTTCCCTCGCGTTTTGCCAGAAAGGGTTGTTTGACATTATTCGTTAATTACTTACAAGATGAGATCCAAAAATCATGCACACGCTCATATTTACATCTTACATATTCATTCTCACTTTGAGGCTCGGCGTATGACGCGGTGATGTCTTCGTGTGCTTCACAGCCAATCGTTTGCACACGTGCGACGCGGCGTACATACTTTGTATTTGAGGCGGAGAGCTTGGCAGCACGCCATGTTACAGACTGAAGGCGGGATCTACTTCGTAGTGCGCTCCAGATTAGCAGGTCTTTATCATCACCTTTGTAATGCGTAGCCCCTTGAACTACGACTGCATTACTAATCGGTACCCGTTAGAACCTGTTGCTTGATTTGGGTCGTTATGTTCATTTCAAGCCAAAATCGCTCAAGGGTCACATTGAAAAGGGAAAGTATGTTTTCAAATACATTCATTGCTTTCAAATATATACGTTAAATTTTAATACCACCAGGCATCTCAAGAAACCACAAGCAGCAATAACAAACTCTCGTTTTCGAGAAGATAAGCATTAATCATTTAAGACAAGCTTATCGTCTAGCAACGGGCATAGAGAGCTACAGCATGTTAGTGCCAAATCCTTTCAATACCGTGAATTCGGTTCGACTTACCCTGAGCAAAGAGAGTGTAGGTATCAGCATGGTTCAAGTTCTGGGCGGCACTGAGGCTGCGAACAAAGTTGTATCCGTAGCCGCCATAGTCGCTGGTGCCCTTGACCTGGCGCAAGTGAGTCATCTCATGGAGAATGGTGGTAGCCTGATCTTGAGCGTGGCAGGTGCTGCTAAGAGGCGAGAGAGCGGAGAAGAACAGAGGGCAGTTGACCATCTGGCTAGTTGCGGGCTGGGTGTATGCCAAAACACCACTTGAGCATGCGCCAAGGATGTCGGTGCAGTAGTAGCGGGAGTCGCCAGAAGTGGAGGAACCGCACTGAGATGCAACACGGTTGAAGACAGTTTGAACAGTGGAGGCAGTGCTTGAAGAAGTGCTCTTGAAGTACTCGTTCAGCTTAGCGGAGTTGCTGACGGCGGCCGAAGCAGCAGTTCTGGCCAAGGAAGCACAGTTCTGAAGTGCAGTAAGGGTGGCACTGCGGCGGGTGCCTGTGCAGTCGCTTTGAACCACAGTACGCTTGGAAAGCTCAATGTAGTCGCGGCGGACCTTTGCGGCTTGGGCGCCGTTGACGGCTGTAGAAATCTTGTTGGTAGTGAAGGGGAGTGCGCCAGCAATTTTGGTGGAGTCGAGCTCAGCATAAGCGAAAGCACCCTCAGTGATGAAATCGAAGTCCCCACCCGCGCTCATGTCGTGGGCGACGGCAACATCGAAGGCGGCTTCGATAGTCTCACCAGCCTTGATGATCTGGAAAGCTTCCTCATCAAGGTTGGCAGTGCTGACGCGAAGTCGGATACCGTCGAAAGCGACCTGCTCACCAGCCTTGAAGACTTCAACTTTCTCGACATGGGAGTCATCAAGGAAAGTACCAGTCTTGAAAAGCTTCAGATCCTCGGAGCCAGTGTTCTTGATGGTGGCCTTGACGTTAGTGTTGCCAACAACCTCGAGAGATACGTCAAGAGGCGAGTCGCGCTTGCCGATGAGAGCGCTGGCCAAAGAGGCCAGAGCAGCAACAGAGAGGATCTGGAACTTCATATTGAACGAATGTGGTGAGATGAGATGTTGATACCGGAGAATCTGTTGATGCTGTGCGGATGGTTGCTTCAGAGGTAGGATCGACCATCTTTATACATGGTGAAAGCTGGTGCAATTCAAGCCATGTTTCGAGAAAGTCCTCCAATGTGACATGCCCATTTACAGCGCCTAGTCACAAACGGGCAGCTGTTTCGACATTGTCTGTTAAATTAGGTGAAATGTTTTGGACCAAGCCACTACAAGGGCGTGACATCGGGTGGACATCGTCGAAATGGGCATGTAGGAAACCACTATCCCATGAACTACGTCTACAACTTACGGCAGAGGACGTGAAGCGAGCGGCATGTTCTGTAGTCGATGCTGATCAGCGCTCTTGGCCAATCTATGGTTGCCAAATCGGGGTGAAATCGACAATGTGTCGAAACATGGGGTGGGCGATGGTAGTCCTGCCAAGGTAGATATCTCTTGAATGCAGGGCGGAGGACATGGCCAAGCAATAGTGGATAGTGCTGACCTGCCTCATCAGTCCCGCCAAGTCAGGTAGTACAACGGTTGCCGCCAACCTTGTAAACGCATCCTCTACTGATTCGCCGATATGTCATTACGCTCGGAGAAATTGCAAGCACAGCATATCCTAGGACCTTTGCCATAATAACCGATAGCCCTGGCCAGCATTACCTTATCTAATGCAACCTCTTTGCGACGTGCCGACGTTTCGATTCACACCTTCTCGAAAAGTTCGGACGATGGCCAGGTCCATATCGTCAACCATTCGCCAGTACACGCAACACTTCAATCAGAGTCCGCATGTCGATAGATTGTCGTGCAACCTGCTTTTTGGAGTATAGTCATCTGGTCACTCCGCAATCGATTAGATCCGAGTGTACCGGGACGACGGCTGGATGCTTTACACGGAAGTTGGTCCACCCCAATCAGAGCTCGCGTGGCTGTCGTGTTTCTCGGGCCCTATAGTGATCATCCGCTTGGTTGGTTCGATCTATCATCTGAATGTAAAGCACATTTTGAATGTAGGACATCAATCAAAAGGAAATAAATAAAGGAAGGTGGAGTCGACGCATGTCAAGCACGGGGAGTTTGTCTCCGTTCTCCGTTGCACAATCGCCAATCTTCGGAGGATGTTTTGATTCAGCAGTTCTGGACCATGAACAGCTCCTTTGCATAATCCAGACGATGTAATAGCGTAGTACTTTGCTTGGCGATACAATTGCCGGAGGTAATCCGTGAAACTCCAGGGTTCCGAGTCATTGGTAGCCTTTAGCGATCCAAGCTAGGGCTATCTGCCGTTATGGGACAGCACTGGAGAACAAGCAGCAGGGCAAGCTATTCGTATACGGCCGATACGCGCAGTTACATAGAACACGGATGGTGAACGTTCTTGCGTTCACTGGCGCAGTGGCCTTGCAGTGTTGTGAGGTTCCATTGTGGATCCGTCACCAACTCTTACCCAGTAGTCGTGATAGTGGAACCTGAGGTACTTATTCCGAGGCAGTCTGGTTAGAAGATGCGCCCCATGCGCTGTTTCCAGAAAGTTGTCAGTGTCATCCCAAAGCTCGCCGCACGCGACCTTTCCCACCATGATTCTGCTCGCGGTGGGCTGACAGCTTATCGTCTTGCTGTATATCTGATACTGGATGTGTCTTCTCACCCACAGAGTGACATGTCGGCCCCCACCATTTGGTTAGGTTCTTCATGAGTGCTCAATCAGTCCCGCAAAGGCAGACTTGAGGGCGGCGCAGGCTCAGACGGCGGTAAAGTGAAACAGGTCATGGCGAGGGTGCAGAGATTTCGTGACGATGCTTCAGAAGTGCACGGCACAGCAGGAAATGGTGTTGGTACTGGGACGATGGGAGGGTGCAGGGAGGGGCGCGTAGGTTACGTGCTGTCACAGATGTCTGAGGTGTCGACCCGTCCACCATGGGATTTGCTTGGGCAGTTCGACTTGGCAGGAACAAGACTTTTCGGATCTTCACGTGCCGAAGCAAAGTCGCACGTTACGAGGCTGAAAAGCAAAGAGAAAGAAAAAGAGAAGCAAAGAAAGAGCGCAGAGAGGCCCGGATACAGTAGGAACAGGCGCGCAGTGTACAATGGCAGCTCTTCGGCTTTAAGGACCCATGGTTGACTTGACAGACGGCGAGTCGTGAAGGTGAAGGGAGAGTCCGCAAGCAGCGGCGGGAATCATGGGCTGGGGGCCAGGCGCTGGATGAGGACGCCTAATTATAGACGCCATCGCCCAGCCCTATCTGCTGCAGCTGACGAGATTCCAGAGAGGCTTTGCTGGAGATTCTCAGTCACCGTGTTTTGTAAATGTGATGCTGCTGTGCCACAGACTGCCAACTTACCAAGTACCTACAGCATCACACGCACTCGAGACCAGTACCTGATCCCACAGCCAACCAGCAAAAGCAACCGCCCGTGTTTGTGCCTCGTTTCCAATCTGACATGATGCGCGCGTGCCTTGGGCATGACGTGGGGTGTCTGGGCAAAGTCGTGCATTGCTAACATCCCCAGATAGGCTGCAATTAGTGGCAAGGGCCAGAATAGCCCGTCAGCCCCAACTGTGTCCCCGCCTTCATTCCTCGAAACTCTTCTCCCGTTGCCAGTCAGACGATAATATATAATTGTAAAACGCATAGCATTACCCAAAACATCGCGTGCGCGAACCCTCATCATGATGCGCAAGAAGACTACCTACACCAACATTACGCCCATCCCCAGCTTCATTCCCCGCCAACTCGCCATTGACATGCTGCAAAGCCATGGCGAAATCATCGAGCTGAACCCCCTCGTCACTGGTTATGAGGCCATCAAGGCGCCTCGCAACGCTCCCGCCGACGAGTTTTATGCGAGCTGGTACGAAATCTCGCAGAGGATCCAGTATATCCCAGGTATTGGCAAATTGGGCAGCGGCGCAATCAAGTTCAACGGATGCTTTCACGATATGCCCTGGGGCCTACAGACTCACACCTACGCCCCGGCAGGCGTCGACCTGAGGAACAAGTGGCAGATATGCGGAAACCAGCCAGGAGAACCCCCCGTAGCACAAGAGCTGGGATTGGGTGCGCCACCAGAGGGCCTGTACCTGCGCGAGGACATTGAGATCAAATGCAACCTAACCATGATTAGCTTCGTTAAGAAAGAAACGCAGGCAGCGTCGAAAGTGCTGGTGGAGCGTCTCATCAAAAAGGCTGAACTTTTGGATGCTGGTGTCCTGCAAGGCATGATGGAGAACGGCAAACTCAAAACCCTCAATCCAGCAGACAGGACGGGCGCCCGTAACAAATCCCCGCAACCATCGCCTACACAGCCCTACCAAATGCCATTGTCTCCTACCCGCACAAATTTTGTCAAGACGCAACCGCAACAGCAAGGCTACGTCCCACCGGAGCAACTCCTGGGCCAGAACAACGTCGTCATGGAACTGCCAGGAGATTTCTATCACCCGCAACAATCCCCTCCCTTCCATCGCCCCGAAGACTCCAAGCGCGACTCGACAAATTCAACCAGCACGACAACACACTCGCCACGCCTTGCCGACGCAAGATGGTCTCAACAATCCCAATCCTCCAACAGTTCGCGGCCAAGCTCCTACACGCCGTCTGAAGGCATGCGGTCTCCTGGCCTCGAACAACAAAAGGGTTATGCATCTGAGTTGCCTACTATGGAGGAAACGAGGGAAGAGCACGAAGCAAGACGCGATCGAGAAAATCAGTTGCCGGCAGGACAGCAAAAATATGTGTATAATCCGCAAGATTATGCTAGGACGCAAGCGCAATTCGCCCCTGCGCCGCCGTATGCGCCTGGGGGTTATGGCCAGCAACCATCACGGCATGGATGAAGAGAGAAAAAGAAACAAGGAAAAAGGACAGCAACCTATTTGGACTTTGGTCTACTTTATATGATAATGTCTGGTACATCATAGCAACGACATTTCGGATGAACTTGTAAGGCGTTTGTATCGGATACGTATGTATACGCAGTTAGATATCCCCCTCGTTTTCTGGCTTTAACTAAGTTTTGATTTCTTCATCTATCTCTTTGGAGTTCTATGTAAAAGTACTTTCCTCTATCACTGCTACTTTTGAGCTTGGAAAAACGTCACGATTGACCTCATGTACCAATGACTACATCTACGACTCTTCTTTCATCCCGTCTTATCTCTACCCATCCATCTTTGCCTAAACGTACAATCTTCCCATCTACACAGATTCTGCGCCACCGCCCTTGCTCTTCTTTCCCTGCAAAATCGATTCTGAATCCATCGATGCTCTCGTACCGTACCGCTGGATCATCAATATGCTTCCCACCCTGATAAGCAAGACCCATGATCCGCATTGCCTCGTCACCACTTGTTGGTCCAAAATGAACCAAGTGTAAGGAGCCATCTAAAGGCTTAGACCGAGGCGATATGCAAAACGGGGCTTCAAGATTAGACACGAGCGTTGCTAAGACGTACATGTGCTCTGCATCGGGCAAGGCAACCATGTCTTTGCCCTTGATTAACGAGACATTCGCTTGGTAAGCATGCGGTGATGACCCATCAGCAGGGTACAGAGCTTCTTTGGCAGCCATTTTGAAGCGATCAATACCGTATTTGCGGTACTCTGTGGTATCGCTATCAGCGACGAGCGAGGCGTGCATGCCCCAGCTGCAAACTACAGCACCATGCAAAATGTGCTCTCCCTTTTCGTTTGTAGGTAGAATCTCTTCTTTACGGGCTTCGTCTACTAGGAGACGGGCATCTGGGGAGAAGGTGGCGGTGAATACTGGGAGAGGTTTGGTGGTGAACGACGACAGTGCACTCAGGCCCCAGGTGTTGGATTGGGTGGGATTGATAGAATGGTAGAGTGCGTTTGCTGTACCCAGGGGAAGAAGGACTACCTGGGGTGCTATATAGGCTGAGCTTGCTGGCAAGGCCAAGAGGCCATTCACTAGATCTACCATTCCACCATCTCCTGATGCAAGAATAATGCGAAGAGGGGTGCCCAGGTTTGCTTTGACGATGAAGATGTCGCGAGTCAACTCCAGAATGGTGGTTTCTGACTGGGTAATATGTTTGTGGAATTTCTCAATGTCGCTTGGGTACAAAGTACGCAGGATTGGCTCAGCCACATGTTCATAGAAGTTTGCAGCCTCGCGGTGGCCAGATCCTGTGGAGAGAATGATGTGAGTTTCTCGACTGTCTGGTGTTGGGGATGAAACGGAATTGCTGGTTGACTCTCTGGTTACTGTGACCAGAGCAGGTGAGCGGGTGGCATCTTTGTTCTCTTGTAGAAGGGCATTGACTTGGGATGATCCGTCAGATGCGGGTATGGTAATGGTGAAGGTGTTGGGGCTGGGGTTGGCAGCGCTAGTGTCAGCCATGGCGTATGTCCCTTTGTGAAAAGGATGCAGGATGTATTGTATGTATGCCCTCTTCAGGTTTGTGTGTGTAGGGACGCTGGAAAGTCATGTTGTCGCGACCCACCATGCTGCCCACCTTCTCACATGTCGGTGGTTGACAGGTGGCGCTAACCCCAATACGTCATCTTGCGTAGTCAGCCAGACCTGTGCAGCAAGTTGCTGATGTAATTGCAAATGTTGGAGACTGCAATCGACTGCGACAAGACCATGGCGAGTGCCAGAGAGAGACCATAACCGTACCACGCAATCTACTTCGTATCCAGCCTTTCTTTCCACTACAAGCACGGCGAACGCAGACTAGGACGACTTGGGTGTCTGGCAGCAGACAGTATTACGTCATGCGCGTTGCCAAGATTTGGCCAGTTGCAGCGCGCTCCGGCCCAGCTAGCTTCAGTCGTTAATCACCCAGCGACTCAAGTCAGCCAGCCAGCCAGCCGTTGGCCAAACAGCTGCCAGCACCCGTCAGCGACTTGGTACTCCAAAAATACCTCCCGCCCAGATTACATCCACCGCATACCGTATTGTGCACACACACGCACCCATCGGAGCGAGCTACTCTTTTTTTGTGTCACCCCTAACACCCGACAACATCAGTAGTCTCGCCCTGTGTCTCCAAAACACCCCTTCCACTGCATCCGCGCCATTGCGCTATCTCCGCCGCCTCAGGCACCCACATGCGCCCACAAACACCGCACTCGCCCTCTCCTCTGCGATAACCCGCCAACATGAACGGCTGGCTCGTCTTCCTCATCATCCTGCTCCTCCTCGTCTCCATCTCCTACTTTGGCTGGTACTTCTACGCCCGCTGGAACGCCAACCGCAATGGCCTCCCCCCACCGTCTATGAACCCCATTGCCGCCTTCAAGAACGGTAGCTCGAGCGCTTCTTCCAACTACCCCGGCCCCGCACCCACTGGCATCAAGGGCTTCATCGACACGCAGATTCGCAAGTTCAAGAATAGGAACAATCGCACTGCCGCCGGCGCATACGAAGAGCCAGCTTACGGCCAGCCCAGAGGACGTGGTGCTGGGTCGCGTTTGGATCCGGACGAGGCCTGGAGTGCGCGCGTCGGCGACGAGGCCTACTATGAAGAGCAGGAATTGGGCCTCCACGAACCCTCGTCCACCCGCGCAAACCCCTACGCAAACACAAACTATACCACCCCATACCCCGGTGTTTCGGCCAACGAGCCTGAGCGCGGCCGCAGTCGCACTCGCGACTCTTACGATGAGCACACAGACGGTAGAAGCGGGAAATTGAACCCCTTCAGCGACGACAATGCCGCCAGCTTGAGAGGTGTAAGCCCCAGACCTTTGGGCAATGAGGATACAAGCTATCATGGTGGTGCAAGCGTGCAGATGCCTCAAGGCCCCAAAAAGGGGAAACCAGGAAGCATCGATAGTTTAGACAGCCCCACAGAGAGCAGGCGGAGTGTCTTCAGGGAAGACATACGGTGAAGCCATGAATCTTGATCTTTGTCTTTGAACAAGCGTGGGTCAAGGTTGATAGGGAGAGCGAGGCTTGATTGTATTAAAAAAGGCGCTGCGGTCCTGGAGTTGTTTTGTCGTCTTCTTCGTCTTTCATGGGTATATACAGTGCGGTATATATATACACTTATATATGCACGACTTTTTATATTGTGCTGTTGGAGTGGCGTATCGAAATGCGATCTATTTTCTCGTCGTTGAAATATGAAAGTCAGAATTCAGGTTGATTGGCAAATTGCTCTGGGAGAGGAAGAAGACGAGAATTGCTGTTGCTGAGAATGCCGACAGACATGTGAATTCGTCCCATCTAGAACGCCATGACTTAAAAGAAAAGCTCACGGATACCAAATTACTATCTCCCAGAACCTTCTCAGTCTCTCCAGCTTCTTCTTATAATGTCCATGGCAAGTGACGAGAGGATCATAAGACCCCACCTTTGGTATAAAACCAACCTCTGATGTCGTCAATGCCTTGCAGTCCTATCATCATCATTTTCGTAAAATCGTCAGCGTCAGCTGGTTTGGCGTCTCTCATGAATTCCGTGAAATCCAGTTCTTTAACCAAAAAATGCTTTTGATGATTCCAAGCCATAGCAAAGTCAAAGGCGTTCTCAGCGTTCCACAAATGTGCAGACAATGTCACTCTATTCCCCATGACGAGGTGGCTGCTGCAAGATTTCAACTGACCGTGTAATACAGAGCACATGGCAGCAAAGTGATGCAACGCAAGCAACGTGCGGCGAAGCGACTCGCGAAAAATGTAAGAGACCCACGCAGCACGAGCAGCTGAGCTAGGATAAAGCGGTAGCTTGCCCGTAGGATCAATCTGTTGGATGGCAAGCAAGTAGAGGTCGTTTCCAAGCTCCTCCATGTGAGGCAACAGCTTTTCGACTTGTCCGTACAGTCTGTTGTCGCCGCCAAAGACAAGCATTACTTGATAAAGCATAGTGGCATGTGCTTGTGCAAGTACCTCTGCGGGTTCGTGGGGGACTGGACAGGCGATAAGATCTTCTACACGTCCAGCTATATGACGTGCAATGAAATCATGGTTGGTGTCGTTCCTGGAAAGATAGAGTGCACAAGCACCGTGGGCATCTTGGAGAGATCGAGGCATGTTCTCTTCATACAGCTTGGGGTGCTGCCATGGCGTTCCATTTTGATGTACCATCATGTGAGGTGCAAGCTTTAATTGCTCGATAGACCATTCAAGGCGTGACTTTGCTGATGGTGTAATGTGCGCTGCTGGGAAACTTTTCGTTACATGATGACTTATTCTTTGTATTGCCATTTGATCTTCCCCACTTTGTGAACTGTATAGACTATCGGCCATTGGATTCAATGGAGTGATTTCAGCTGATGAGTTCGAGTCCATGACGCCTTCGGTCGCTGCGAGGTCCAAATCACAGAAGAAATTGCTGGAATTCAAGTCATTATATCCCAAGGATATGTCAAAACCATCCTGCGTATCAGTGGTTCCACTGACGTTTGGACTGGAAGGTTCCGATCGCGCTGTGCTGGGCTGGAGTGGATAGAGGCATGTTAATTGCTGTTTACGACATCGTGTACAAAGTGGCAATTCAAGGTCGCATTTCCGCTTCCCTTTCGCGCACTCAGAACAGGATCTTTGCCTGCCCTGGATATTCAATCTGCGGGTACGACTTGGCGGCATTCTAGAATAATGTGGTTGAGTCCAAGGTCTCGTCAGTGATTCATTGACCACCTTCAGGTTAGGTACTATCCATTTTCGGACGAAATTCGAATTTTGTCCGCAAATCAACTCCACAATCACAACGGGTGGGCCAACAGGAGCTCTAGGTCGGGGCACGATCAAATCAACATGGTGGAGATTCTATTGACTATCAGTCAATTTCCTTCGTGAAAGTGTAGATTTCATGTTGGATACTACAATCGGAGGCTTCTGACCCACTTGGCGAAGCGCAATCATCACGTGACAAGACTATGTCGAGAACCCCGCGTTCCGGGCTGGATTTCTCAGGTCCCTGTTTGGGCTGGACGTCACCATAGCAACGACCTGTCATCCCCAATTCCCATCACCATCACCATGACTCCGTCCCCGCCCATCAGCCCAATGCGTTGCAATACGGGGAAGGCCGGCACGTTTGTCACTACTGCGGGTGAAGAACTCATTATGGTCCCCCTCACCCGTCAAGATACGCTCGAGTATTTGACGCACGAGATGGAGAATTGGTTCTTCGAACATGGCATAGACATTGTGGCCGAGGTCAGAGCTGAGGTATGTGTTGAGTCGATGGTGGTTAGGTGGCTTTGAAATTTACTAGCAGCTTCTTGTAGGAGCTGCAGGCAAAATCACAGGAGACGACGACGGATGTTGCAACCCACCGCTAGTATCATGGGTATATCAACGGCGTACGCATTGACAAGGCCATCCATCACTTGGTAGCGGTACAGCGAGAGGGATTCCGCAACAACCCGTATCGCCTGCCAGCTCTTGCTTACTTCATTCTCATGGCGACTATGCTCGCACGGTTCTGGTTGCTCATGCTACTTGGGATCATGGATGCGGAGATTCGGCGTGACAATGATGAAAAGTATTGGTACTGGCCGTTGGTGTCTGCATGGACAGAGTGTATGGGGTGCCTCCCGATATGGACCTTTTTTCTTTTCCCTGCATTGATCGCCAACGTCCAGGAAGCGTTGCGCGCACATGGCTATGACATTTGATGCATGTCCAGGCGCGGGTAGGTGTACTACTACTATGTATGCGTTTCATGATAGCTAGTAGTTTCGAGAGAAATCCAAGTTGAAAACCAAATCACACTCGACGTAGAAACAAGATCAGACTCGACGTAGAAACAGGATCAAACTCGACGCTGTGCACTTGACGGTGGCAACATGTGTCGTGTTGTGCACTCTCCCTTCACGCGCCCATAAATGTCCCAGTCGAGCCTAGCGTGTTGTGTCGGAAAGTGGTCGGCAAGCAGTCGAGTTGAGGGTTGACAGCATCCATTTCATCCCGCCAGCAAACTCCAGGCGCGCACCTTGCCCAGCGCACTCGACGCCAACATGTATGGCTCACGAGGCCACCGCAGTTCGACGACGCCCATGGACTTTGAGTACACCAATCGAGTCGGCCCCGTCGATCCCGCCTCGCCGTTTATGAACATCAACAACCAGTCTGCAAAGAAACGTAAGCACGACCATGCCGGCGACAAGTCACGGCGCCCAACTCCCACCACAGCCAGGTCGTCAATGAACAGCAGCTGACTTGCAGGGCCAGGCCCACACTCGGTGCTCGACTCGCCGTCCAAAAAGGGTTTTGCGACACAAAACCTCGCCCAGTTGCGCGACCCCGACAACCGACCCTTCTACTTCTCCCAGGACGCCAGCAAGCCGCTCCCCAGCATCCCTGCGCACGTGCAAAACGCCTGGGAACCGCGCACGCCTGCAAGCACCTATGACTTCAGCTCTGGCGGAGAGACGCCCAACACCCCCCAAATCGACAGCGACCCCGCCACCCCAGACACCCAGCTGGCTGACAAGATGGGCCGCCTAGGCAATGGCGACGGCGATGCCGCCAGCCACAAGAAACCCACAGTCGCCCGCCGCGAGAGCTGGTTCCGCCGAGCCTTCATGTCCAGCCCCAGCCCGTCCAAAGAGCCCAAGGATCGCGACAGGTACTACTCGCACAAGGCAGAACATCGCATACAAAAGCGCCGCTCCGAACGCTCCGACCGCTCACGATCACGGAAAAAGGCGACTGTGCGAGATGTAGAAGACGAAGACTCGGACACGCAGCTGACCAACTCAAACCCCTTTGCACCCAATCCGCCCCAATCACAAGCCCAACCCAAAACGACATATGCCATGAGCGTTGCAGGCTTCTTGCATTGGCTTGAAGCCCACCCACACCTCCCATCCGTCCTCTCTTTCTACATGCAACTCGTCGTCAACGTCTCGCTCGGTTTTGGGTTTCTGTATATTGTCTACTGCGCTTGGTGTGGCATCATGTCAGATGTCGACATTGCGTCCTGGGACCATCTCAACGAAGTCATGGTGGAGATTGCAAACTGCGCGCATAATTACAATACCAATCGCTGTCATCCTAACGAGAAGGTTCCCGCTTTGACGGATGTGTGCGCCTACTGGGAAACTTGTATGAAGCGCGACCCCAAAAAGGTCGCGCGAGCAAGTGTTACAGCCAAGACCTTCGCCAAAATCTTCAATGGCTTTGTTGATGAGTTCAGTTACAAATCCATGGTAGGTTTCCACCGATATTAATACTCACAGCGGTGTGGAGGAGTACACAGTCTCTAATACCAGAACCCCGCTGACGAATTTCGAACAATAGATCTTCACTGCGTTTATCATCTTTGGCGGATTCAATCTTTCAAACTGGGCATTTGGTCTCCTTCGCTCAAAGCAACACCCCCCAACCCCCAATCCGAATGACTACATACCACAAACACCCCACCGCGTACCGTCCAACAACTATCTTGAACATAGCCAACAACACTTTGCACAGGATTGGCAACAAAACACCCCGTATCAGACTCCATATGGGAATCGGAGGCATATCGAGGCCCCTCCATTGACACATACACAAAGCATGCCAGCACTTCCTCTTCCGAGCGTGGCGCAAGAAGGAGCGAATTTGGCGGAAGATAGAAGAAGTCCCAAGAAGAGAGGATTTTGGTGATTTTTTTTTAGCCTTACTTGTTCCTCCTGGAGAAGTTTATTACCAAAATTACGCATAGTGGCGTTTGGATTACGTTTGGGTACCATGGCGTTATCTGGTTAGCATGGGCCAAGAAATAGCAATCGTGTCCTTTTCATGATATGATGTCGAATGTTTATATAATGATTGTATCTTTAGTACATATAGGCATTTATCTCATGGCTTAGATAATGATCTCAATGGAAATCATCAATACTTGTTTCCAATGATTACCAACAAGGAGACGAGATGCTTAACTCGATGATCACGCATTATTGTTGATTAAACTCTTATATGGTGTAAACTGAGTGACGGTCGGAAGAGCCTCTCTCCCTGGGATAGCCGCTGCCTGTAGAATAGAACTAAAGAATTCGTAAATTATGCTATAAAAGATATCGCTCAAACAGCCGCCTGCAGTGAAGAAATCTACGAGAAGAACAGTTGCCTCCCACTCATTTATTCAGACCCAAGAACTGGTCAGATTAGATTCAATAGAAACAGATTTCCCAAATTTTGGGACAAAAGACAAATATTGTCATGATCATTACTTCTTTGCAGCCTTTAGATAAAGCAGCCCGCCTTGTGTAATTTTGTGTCTTCTAAGCTGGAGTAAGACCAACCTTGACACCATTTAAGCTGCAGCACGTGAGCGTTAGTCCTTCCCTCCAAGGCTCTGGATCGCGGCTTTCCATCTTGCTAAACTCTTGCACGAGGCGCACAGTTACGTAGCTAGCTTCAGTAAGTGCATATTGCTGGCCCAAGCAAATTCGTGGCCCGCCATTGAACGGGAGATATTCCCACCCAGGCCGCAGGGTTTGCCAGCGCTCTGGCTTGTATTCATCAGCGTCAGGGCCGTAAATATCTTTTCGACGATGCATAGTGTACACCGAGTAGCCGACCATGGTGTCCTTGGGCACGAACAGGGGTTCTTTTCCGTCCGGGCCACCGCCGAGTGGTAGGACGGTATCGCGAATTGCCCAGCGTGAGTTTCCGGGGACCACGGGGTTGACTCGAAGTGCTACTCTTGTATTAGAACCAATTTTCTTCCGGGGTTAGAGATGATGGAAAAGTCACATACATTCATTCAGACACCATTTCAGGTACTTCAAGTTCCTGAGCTCCTCGTATGAAGGTGTGTTGCCCTGCAAGCTTGCCACTTCTTCTCTCAGCTTGGCGTAGATCTCTGGCCGTCTAGCAAGCTCAAAGAACATATTGCTCAAAAGACTAGCTGTAGTATCGCGTCCAGCAAGCAAAATGTTGATGAGTTCATCCCGGATCCGGCTCTTGTCCTTGGTCTGCTTGGCAACTTCTTGAATAAAATAGTATTTTTCGTCCTTGTGTGTGCCTTGCTGCTTTTCTTCATCCATTGCGTGCCTGAAGTTCAAAGCGTCGTCGACAAATTTGTCGATATAAGCATGGCAAACTCGAATTGCTTCCTCACCCTTCTTGTTCTCTCGGAAGCGATCAAATATGCCATACCGAACACGAGTAGTAATATCATCTTGTGCAAAGTTGAATGCCTTTCCGAAGATGATGTCCTCATTGGCTTCGTCTTCCTGCCCAACCATCCGAAGTGAGTTGGTAGAATGGTTGAACAGAAACTCGGTTGCAGTATCGATGGTTAGGAGAAAGAAAAGCTCTTGCAAGTCGACGGTCCTACCATCACGCGGGATTCGCCTCAGCATAAGCTTAAAGTGGCGTTCAAAGGCGTCCAAATCGGCCACCTGATCTCTGGCAAAGTTGGGTCGCAGGAGATGGCGACTATTGGCCCATCGCTCACCATCTGTATTGAAGATACCATGGCCCAGGAGGGGAGAGAAAGCATCTTTTCGATTCCCTAAACTATAATCCTTGAACTTGAGGCTCAGAATCGTCTTGACATTTTCCGGTTCGCATGTTGCAATCACAGGCATCGTGATGATGCGAGATTGAAATGTGGTGCCCATTGTCTCGAATCGTTTCTGGGCCTCTTGCAGAACAATGTGATTCTCACTTTGCTTCTTCATTCTCTTTAGCACGTCCAGTCCCAGGAAAGGGTCTTTGTTGAACCGATGTGCACAGGGCTTGCATCCATTTTCTTTCTTGAAGCGCTGCCGCGCGACGAAGAGGCCTATCTTGGTGTATAACAAGTAGGAAATGAGAGCACCCAGGGCAATGAAAAGGATTGGCGATTGAGCCATCCTAAACGTAAGCTCCTAAAAAACCCCGGCAATTCAAGGATCAAGTTGGATGCGTAGTGTGGTGGACGATGGCCTGGCAAGATACTAGAACAAGTTGCAAGGGCGAACAGTTGCAGCTTTGCCACCAGACAGCTGAAAGAAAGAAGTTGTCCGGTTCGAGCTTGATTTTGAGATGTTGAAAGGATGAATACAGTTTTGCAAAGGAGTGGCAGAGTATAGCTGTCTAATGTTCCCGAGGCTGTTAGGTCGTGTGGCGCACGCCTATGTCATCGAGGCCTTGTGAATCCGAAGCTTGGCAGTCTGTTTGCGGGGAAGGTAGGTTTTTTCTGTCGTCCTTGTTCTTTTTCTTGCCCCAAGGGGGTGCTCTCGTTCTGATGAGCAGCGATCTATTGCTGGCAAATACTGGCAAACCACGGGTAGCCATTCCTTATAACGGGTTCGCAGGGCGACATTCAATGCTAGCACTGGCTCACGGCGTGGTGTCACAGATGTAGCAGTCAGCGCCGGCGCGGGTCCAAACATACGCCGATTCCGTATCTTGAGGTCGCACTACGAGCCACTTCCCGCGCTGATGCAAATGTCGCAGTGGAGCCATCGGTGATGCCGTCTTGTCTGGGCCATGATTGGGCATGCAGTAAACCGGTCGCGTCTTGCACCGATGCAAGTTGGTCATCTGCGCCGTGAGTGGTCAGCTCATTCAACCCGAATACGATGGTTGTATACAATTACCTAGAGTGGCAAGCCTTCGTTTGCTCAATGTCATGCAATTTCACGTGTCAAAACATCCAACGGAGGCTGTATTTACGCCGACTCGAACATGAGACTGCTGCTTGCGTACGTACCTCCTCAGGTATCCAGTCAAAACTCCAAAAGGTAGCCCGCGTATCTTCAGAGTCGGTCACTCCGACGAGATCCACTTCATGTGGTTGATCGTCTCCTTCTCCAAGTATTCGTATATTTGTCCATAGTCTTTGCACACATGCATCGCGTCCCATCCATCACTACCCCCTCTGTCTTCTCCTCCCTCGCCTGGTGGGAAGCTTGTCGCGGCACCCTCCAAAGCCACGTCTCCCGAACATATGACAGCCTGTCGGAGATATTCAAAACAATGGTTGATGTGCCATGGCATCTTGATTGGGCTGACATTCGCTAGTGGCGACTCAATCATCAGCTTTTGGATATTGTAAGCTTCAATAATGGTGTACAGGCAGTGTAGCTGATGCGTTATCGACGTCGTGTATACAGTTTGATTGGGGTAATCGTGTATTGGACGTGGGAGATTGTTGAACTGCGAAGGATTCTTGACATTGACGTAACCTAAACCCTCTAATGATTTGTAAGTATATTGCCATCTCCAACAGGCCTATCGCGCGTACCTGGCACTATATTCAGCCATGCATGTTGTGTCTCGTTACTCCAAAATTGCTCAGCATCTTCCGGTGCAAACGTTTGATCAGGCTCGAAGCTGACAATTCGTTGTGAAAATTTCGGCGCAAAGCCTGTGATGTCTCCAGCTAACTCAAATGTGTGACTTCTCTGATGTTTCCACTTTCTTTCCAGTAGCAGAGCGACTATCACGAGCAGCAGCGCCGTGTCTACCAGCCATCTCCAACCCCGTATTTTCTCCAACAATGTTTCCCTCGATCGGTGCTTCGAATCATGCTCTGTACCCCAGTCTTCAACATCCGTACTAGAATCGTATTGGTAATCGACATTTTGTACTGCATTGTACCGTTGCTCGTCTTTCATGATGGACCAATATCAGATGGGTCGCTGGGTCTATTTGCGGGATTATGCAGAGAAGGAAAATTCTTTCAACAATATACAAGGCGAGGAAATATGGACCTTATGTACTGAAGACATGTAAACTGCTGAAGAGGGGTTGCCTCGCGTGTGTTCTAGCCTGTACATAGATCAAACACGGGTTGTGACAAGAGATGTTTGACAACAATTTAAGGTTGGGTTGACCCCAAAAATAATATTGCTGAGCTCATCCACATATACATGATATTCATTGCGACCTAACATTCAGCGGGCTCGATCCGTTGACTAGAGGGTAACGCTGCAGACAAATAACTTGTGAATGTGCAACTTCGCGAACATGGAGGAACAGTACATGCTGTCCCGGATGCAAAAGAAAGATGCGCATGGCTGCACATGGTATTTGGCAGTTGAATTAAGGCTCAGGCGGCCGTCTGATTTATAGGTACATAGGGATCGTGCCTTGAAAAATAACAAAACCTGCTTCATCGAGGTTGAATATGTACCCCAGAATTGACAACGCGGTGAACGTAATTTGGTGCAGACCCAACGGAATACGCCGTTTCAAGGGACCGCGATTAATAACAAATCATTGGTTGACTGGTAGCAACCGAATAAGCTATCAATGAAATCTTGCGGTATAATCCATCAGCAACTAAGATCATTTGAAACCCTTCTCAAGTCCGTATGAAATGTCTGCCCTTAGATTTTGAGGGTCATCTGAATTTCATGTATCATCTGTTCTGGTAACGTTATCGGAGTGCAAAAGACGAGCTCGAGCAAGAGCTACCGAATCTCTATGGCTACGGAACCTGACGAGGTTTTCGAGATTTGAAAGTTTACGATGCAATCTCAACCGCTGTGGTCGTTGGCTTATAGCACTTCCGCGTAGATACTGGGCTTTGGGTATTTCTCTTCTCGGCACTGCGCCCTCGGACAGGCAAGGCGGATGTACATTGCCAGAAGCAATCAAGTCCCCATGGCATGCAGCATGGGTTCTTTTGCTATCCTCATCAGGAAAGACCATCAACTGATGTCTGAACAACTCGGATTGACTGTGCTTAATGTCCGTTCGGTCCCTAACTTCCAATTGCAATCGTTGAAGTCCACGCATAGCTGTTGAACTGGAGGTCGTCGCAGAGGAAATTTCTCGAGGACTTCCTGGCCAAGGCCGAACGCTTAGATCAGATGGGATGCCATCCCAAATAATTTTGTAACAGCCACTTGTCGAGTTGACAACCTGCATCATTGGAGTAACAGTATCGATAAGTCTCCGGTCTGCGCATGCGTTCATACCATACGAAGGCACAGTAACAACGACGTGAACGTTGGTGCGAGTTAGAGCTGGAAATGCTAGGCTGCTATCAGGCACCGCAACATACTGCGAGACTGGCTCATCCGCCACTTTGTCTTTCTTCCCATTACGAAAATATGGTGGCAACGCATCATCTCGATGGGCCGAGGATTCATTGGTCTCATGAGCGAATACCGGAAGCAAGGAACAAACTGGTAGCGCTTGCCCAATGATGCCGGCTCTCGTATGATTTAATTGTTTGTTTGCACTCGCGTCCTCATTGGAATGCTTGAGTGTTGTAGCTGATGCAACTCTTGCATTACGCCTAGGGGAATTTTTTACCTCTATCTTCTGTTTGGATTTAGGTGGGCGAATACATGCCCAATTCAAGTGTGAAACTTGTTTTAAGTTATCGTTTGCGAACCATTCAAAGCTCGGCCCAGAACTGTTCAAAGTCTCTGCTGGTAGAGTGTCGCCCATTTGCCCAAGAGCTAATCTTTGCTCAGGTTTGCTTGGAGAAGTTATAGGACCTGAAAGATTTGCTATGCCTTGGCGTGAGCCTGGAAGCCTTTGTGGTGGGTGTAATGAGCCATGACCTTCCGAAGAGCATCTGAGTGTTCTCTGTGATCCAGAACTTGACGACTGCAAATATACACAAGGTCTCCTAACATTATCAATGGCAGATGGGGCTCTCTCATGTTTTGTGTGATCCATACATAGGTCAGGTTTCTGTGAATCTGACTGATCCTTCGTAAAATCGGGGACCGTCTCGTGCGTGCTCTGAACTGTCGTAGTCAAGATTGGACGGCTACTTCTGGTCGCAACATCTCGACCTTCGTTACAAGTTACTTCCAAGGATGAACTTGGCTCAAGAAGCTGGCAGATTTGCTCGTTGACGCGAGGCTCTAGTGCTTTGTTTACTGTGCTGGACGTGCTGGTGCAATGTACCTCGCTTTCACTGGGAACTTGAAACGTTTTGGACAGTGTAGGGTCAGTAGCAGCGTCAAACAAATTCATCGAGTATTTGCAGTAATGTGCTAGATTTCTCTGCGTAAGCGATATACAGATGCGTGTAAAAGAGGATGATAGCTTATGGTCAATACTTAGGTGAGTGAGGAGTTGTAGGTAAAGATTGACGTATGCAGGCATCGTGGGAGCCTGACTGAGCTACCTCACCTAGGTCATTTCGGGTCATGGAACCTGCCCTTTTGTAAAAACTACAAATAACTCTTATTGCGTAAATGAGAATGGAGAGGGAAGAGGCATCCACAAGTCGATGACGGTAATAGCTTCCATACACAATTTTCATGCAGGTTGTGGCCCAACGGATGTATTTGTTTGATACGTGGGAGACTATTGCAGTGCATCAACGACTGTAGCCCATTGGTTTGCAAGCGATCCCTCGGGCTATGGCAAGCATTGTATGGTACACGCAGGTCATGGGTTGCGTATGAATGCTTCTTCCACGGAAGAGGGGTGGCCTGCCCTTTTAGGCAAAGACCTTCCAGCGCCATCATTTCCGGGACAGCGACTCACAACCTCTTCTCAAGCAACGTGTGCTAGTCGTCCCGCATGTTTGGCAAAACACGGCGCCATCATTGGCTAATAAACGAATAACCTTGCCCTTAGCTGCCCTTTGCGATCATCTCAATAGCTATCAGATGGGAATGAACATACCTAAACAGGGAGTAACTCGACGCCTCTTTGGCTGTCAAGACTTATTAGTTTGCCAACCCAAGATTGTGGCTTCGTTTCCCTCTCTTTAATAACCAAACATGCAGCAACGTGCGTCCAGAGCTGTAATGAAATCAGCTCACCCTACCGTACGTTTTCCCAACAGCTCAATTGGAGACCTAGCTGTTCGGGTTCGCGTTATGAGCTTGTTACGCTGGCGTTAATATAAACTGACCTCAACCGATCCCAGCTCCCCTGCCCGGGCACACGACACCCTTTTCTCACTGCAGCATGCTGTTCACAGTCTCAATTGGCCTTTTGTCCCTCCCGTTGGGCCGGGTACTTGCCAATCCGGTTGCTGCCTGTGCTGCCCCTTCTGCTAATACTGCAACTACAAGCAGGACCTCAACTGCTGTCAATGCTGCAACCACGGCCAACATCTCAGCTGCTTCTAGTGCTGTGAACGCGGTCAACAGTACAAGGGCTGTCCACACTACTACGGCCAATAGTACAACTACGGTCACAGTTGCAAGTGCGGTGAGCACGGCAACTTGTGGTGGCAAAAAATACGTTTATAAGGAGCTGGCGGGTTACGGCAAGCTCCCTTCAGACGCTCGTGACAAATATGGGGATACGATAGGCGGTATCGGGAGTTCCATTGCACTGGACAAAAAAGCCAGCTCTTTCAAGAAAAGCAAAGGGAAGAATGGCGTGTATGAAGGCATCATCTATGGCCTCCCTGATCGTGGTTGGAACACGCAGGGCACCCAAAACACGCAAACACGAATTCACAAGTTTAGATTTACCTTTGAGATTGTCGAAGCCACTATAAATAAACCCGCTTCGCCCAATTTTGAACTCACGTACCTGGATACTCTGCTTCTTACCGGGCCAGATGGAACCCCCTTGACGGGACTTGACGCTACCGGAACAGTCAAGTATGACGGTTTCCCAACATTGCCGTTCGCTAAGTGTACGTTGCTCATGGCTGTTCGAAGAGAAGTGAAGTTCTGATGCTGCACAGATACCGGTAATGGATTCGGGCAAGACGGTCCGGGTGGCGCGCGCGTTCCACTGGACACTGAGGGTTTAGTGCTTGGTGGTGACGGTACTTATTGGATCAGTGATGAATATGGTAAGCCGTAGCGCCTCTTCAACAATGAGCCGGAAGTAACTGTGCATAGCGGCCTATGTATACCAATTTGATGCGCAAGGAAAAATGATCCAGGCCATTCGGACACCCGATGCTTTTATCCCTCTGCGCAACAGCACAGAGTCATTCAGCGCTGCCTCACCCCCAATTTATGATCAAAAGTTCAAGATCAAACCCGAGAATCCAAGTAGCGGACGTAGTAATAACCAAGGTCTCGAAGCACTGACCAAAAGCCCCGATGGCAAATACCTGTACACGATGCTTCAAACGGCTACCATGCAAGATGGGGGCGGTGGCGGCAGCGCCAAACGCCAAAATACACGCCTCCTGACGTATCGTGTGAAAGAAAACAATAATGTCGAACTGGAGGCTGAATACGTTGTGCAGCTCCCTGTTCTCTCCACTGGTCGCGTTGCCGGTCAATCTGAGATGCACTATATCTCTAAGAACCAATTTCTCGTCTTGGCACGCGACTCTGGTGCGGGTCATGGTCAAGACAAGTCAGAGTCTATATACCGGAATGCTGATATCATCGATATATCCAAAGCAACCAACATTATGGGCAAGTTTGATGGCTTCAATGGCTCAATTGCGAGCCGGGATGGTGTTTTGAAGTCAGATATCAAGCCAGTTGAATACTGCACTTGGCTTTCATACAATGATAATTCGCAGCTGAATCGGTTTGGTGTTCGAAATGGAGGCGCGCAAGACCAAAATTTGCTGAATGAAAAGTGGGAAAGCTTCGCCCTGATAGAAGCCGAAGATGGCAAGAAAGACGAAAATGACGACGGGAAAGACTACTATCTGATCTCTGTGTCAGACAATGACTTTATTACCCAAAATGGTAACCTCTGCTCTCTACTCAAGTTGCAAGACCTGCTAATACTTGCTCGATAGGTTACATTAATTTTGGCAAAATGCCATACAAAGACGATTCGGGCTACAGCTTGGATACACAAGTTCTGGTCTTCAAAGTCAGATTGCCCAAGGGCTCTGATCCATTGTAGAATACCCTCATGGGATTAGCTCCATATGCTCAATCATGTTGTGTCAAATTGCGCTGTCCTTTCATGGCTGATTTACACTTCTTGATATACATTTCGGCTACTTATCGTGTCAGCAAGTACTAAGTTTGTTGATCATCGAAGGACGAATACCCATAACATTACTAACAACAAAGAGACAGGTCTGGCTAATACAGTTGTCTTCATCCCATACCTTCTAAAAAATGAGCTACGCCATTGATCGCTCCTCAATCTAAGCTGCTACCATTCATGTTGGTGAAATGCCTCTTCTTTGATACCGAAGGAGTTGTCCCACTTTTACGCGATTCACGGCGACATTGTGTGTCAATGAAATCTGTTATCTCTTGACCCTGCTTCTCACCATTTTGCACATCTTTGATGTCGTCTCTGCCTCCTGGCGCTTTAACTTGTATGGGTTTTTCTTGAATCGCCTTTTCACCTTTTTTACTCCCCAACTCAGCCTCTAAGCCCTCGATTGCTAGCCTGAGAGCTGTATCGTGCTCCTGACCTGTCTCGAAGATTGCAAAGTACTTCTTTGAACACATCTGATTATGTGTGTAACTGGTGTTTGTAGATGTGGCATTCGAGATTGTTTTACGCGTCTTGTACGGTTTGCGCGGTTTCCACTGTGACAAGCTAGGCGCTTCTTGTCTGATGACCGTGCCACGAGGTAAGTAGAAATCCATCTTTGCCCGCTTTCCAACACCGGTCCAATTCGATCCGCAACCAGGACAGCTTCTCCTATCCCCAGCACAGTAGTAACGGCCAAGCGCATGACTGACATCACACCTCCATGCGTATCCTTCTTCGCTTTGTCGCCTCTCAAAGTACGCATCCTTTGGTAGATCTTGGCCATGTTCCATCGTTCCAGAGCCGCTGTGGTGAGGACCAAGATTCGGTGTTGGCTGAACGACTGACTTTGGATTAGGTTTCTTGGATATAAGTTTTGCTCCCAAGTGACCCAAAACAGCTCTCACAGCATTCAGGCGCGCCTCGTGTACAAAAGCACCTTCATCAATCGCTTTCCAATATGCTTGCTTCGCAATGCTATTATGAGAGGAGCTGGGATTACGTTGGCCCGATTGCCGGCGCCTGCTCGGTCTCCACGTTGTTTCTGGGTCAGGTTGGTGGAAGTACGTTCGTGATGGCATGTAAAAATCCATTATCCTCAATTTGAGATTGTCCCTAACGTGAGTGTTGCAGCCATGGCAAGTCTTCCGATCGCCGGCGTTGTAGTAGTGGCCCAATGCATGCCTGATTCCACAACGCCAAGCGAGCTTTTCATCTATAACTTGTGCCTCAAAATAAGCATTGGGTGGCAAAATTTGATGATCCTCAAGACTTTGTGAAGTATGTGAAGGGCTAGGGTGTGCCACTGCGGTGTTAGTACTATGGGCCACCAAGTTTGATTTCTCTTTCGCAGGTACGGAATCTTGTTGGGCAGAGACACTATTGAAATCCTCTTTGTGTTGTGTTCTGGATTTTCTTTGGTTCATTTTTGCGGGTTCTGCCAGCTCCTCCAAGATAGAAACCGCCACGGGGGCTCCTTGGCCGCCATTCCTCATCTGCCGGGCCATTCTGAGAGCTGGCCCAACTGACTGTCCATGTTTCACGGACAACGAGATATCCTGGAACTCTTCCCTCAACGAATCAGACAGACGCTGAGATTCTTCATAGGCAACACCTGAGAGTATACCTTTCCTAGCAACCTCGAAAACGGCTCTATTTATCTCGGGGAGTACATGTTCAAAGGTCCTTGGTAGATGCTTCGCTCTTTCCGCTAATTTCAGCTTGTGCTTGAGGAAGAGCTTTGCACGCCACGAAAATTTCTGTCTACCAAACTCGTAGTGGATCCTGTTTGCTGAATTTGTGCATTTTTCATTATTTCCATTGGTCTGTAGAGAATCACCTAGATTCTGGCTGCAATGAGGAGAAGAAGGAGGATAAGAGGGGCCGTGTTTGTCGCAGTCAGGGGCTATCATTTGTTAGTGGTGTCAGTGGCCTTTATTCGCTGACTTACAAGATGTTATAAATGAAGCGATGGGCTGGTTGTAACTGCTAAATGGCCCAGATGCGAAATGCGCATTCATGTTGACATTTTTTCTTAGGAAGTTAGGGCTGGCAGGAATAAGTAAATGGGTAAACGAGACACGGTGGTGGAGGGCTAACTGTTCTAGTGGGCCATCACTCCAATCAACCACTTCTTCATTCTCATATGCCATGAGGTTGTAAACGGCGATGCCGTTGGGTTTGAGGGGTGAAATGAGTGGAGAATTGCAGGAGAGGAATGCTACCGAATTTTTGGTTCAGGTGGTGAATTAAATGGTAACTCGGAAATTGTTTCCATCCATTACCATACTGTTGACATTACATTCAAAGAAAACATGAGAGCACAAGAACCTGCTAGGACTTGATAGCGCGCTTCTTGAGGAATTGAGACCAACAAGAAACGAGCAATGAGCAAGCATGTTGCGCGTTTGTTGCAGCGCTGAATGTTGACCGCTACATATTGAACACGCTGTTTCGTTCATAACTTCAAACGTCTTTTAAGCCGGCCTGCAACAGTCGATTTTGCCTACCAATGAGATTAGCACTCAGTAAGTGCCTGAAAAAAGTGCTGCCTGTCTTCACTTCATATTGGTGATATTACAGGTAGTTACATATCAATTGTTGTCAGTCCACATGCTGTATTAGTTAAAGCGTCCTGGCTTGCTTGCCCGTAGAGCATGTACGTATACGAGAACTGCGATAAGAGATGAACAACGGTGACGTGATTCAAGTGCATGTCATTGCTCCAGAGAATGAGAGGGAGAGGTAGAGAGCCATGCCAAGGGATTCGTTATCTGATTGGCCAAGAATCCAGGGTCCATGAAACAGCCATGTGTCTATCATCGCACCTCGCCCAGTGTCCAGCTTTAGCAACCCCCCAACATACGAAAAAATGGGGAAACAGCGCATGTCATCGTTTGTAATCCTTCTTCCTCTACTTGCTAGCACATCCAATGCAGCTGCAGATGCTCCCCGACCACGGGGCGTGAGTCCTGAGTGTACGTTGCATAACCAAAGCTCCATGGCAGCTTCCAATGCACTGCCAATGGCTGCAAACGCGAATACTAACGCTGTTGGCCAGTTGCCAAGTTCTACAAGAACCCCGAGACGTTCATGTGCATCTCAAATCCCAGCGTCACGGTACCTGTGGCCAACGTGAACGACGATTACTGCGACTGCCCAGATGGCTCAGACGAACCGGGCACTTCTGCTTGTTCCTACATATCCCCACTATCACCCCCGAGGCCTCCTTTCGCAAAGTCAGGCGCGTTGAACGAGACCCTTGCACTGCCAGGTTTCTACTGTAAGAATAAGGGCCATATACCCAGTTATATTCCTTTCACCAACGTGAATGACGGAGTTTGCGATTACGAGTTATGTTGTGACGGCAGCGATGAATACGAAAACATAGGAGGTGTCAAGTGTGAAGACAGATGTGGCAAGATTGGCAAGGAATGGCGGAAGCAGGATGAGATACGGCAAAAAAGCCTCAACTCAGCCAGACAGCGGCGGAAGGAGCTTATCGCCGATGCTGCGCGGCTACGAAAAGAGGTCGAGGATCGAATAGCGACCCTCAGGACCCAGATTGAAGGCCAAACCCTCAAGGTTGAGGGGCTCGAAAAGAGCCTTGCCGAGATTGAGCGTGCTGAGAAGGGCAAAATAGTAAAGGGACCTGGCAAAGCTGGAAAGATCACCGTGCTTTCCAGTTTGGCCAAGGCCAGAATCGACGAGTTGATTGAGAATGTGGGCCGAATAAGGAGTGAGCGAGATGCAGCAAAAGGAAGAGTTGAAGAGCTAGAGGGCATGCTAAGACGATTTAAAGAGGAGTACAATCCTAACTTCAATGACGAAGGCGTGAAGCGAGCAGTCAAGGCTTGGGAAGATTACGCTGCTCAAGAATGGCCTGCGTCAAACGATGTGTTAGACCGCGACCTGGACGACATGTTGAAGCCTGACTCTGAGAGCGCCATCAAATGGGATGAATTTGAGACTGTTGACGAGTCTGACGTTGACGTCCGTAAGTCATTCAACTTTCTGAAATTGTTTTGACAGCATCATTCCAACACTTGACAGTTTACAAATTCGAAGAATACCTTCCGACCCCAGTACGCGACTGGGTAGATGCGAAGCTACGCGATCTTCGCGTCATGTTGATTGAAAACGGTATTCTTGCTGACCCCAACACTGGCGATATTACGGAGTCCAAAGCGGTCACAGATGCCAAGTCACAATTGGATTCAGCGAGACGCGAGCTCGATAATGACAAGTCGGAACTCACAAAGCATGAAGAGGATCTCTCCAAAGATTACGGTCCGGATTCAATCTTCCGCGCCCTCAAAGACCATTGTGTACAGCAAGACAGTGGTGAATACACGTATGAACACTGCTTCTTCAGTCGCACGACACAAAAACCCAAGAAGGGCGGTGGTGATACTGGCATGGGTAACTTTGCGCATATTACTTCGATTACTGTGGATGAAGAATTGCCCGCCGATGGAAGGGGCTTGGGTACAGGCGAGCGGATCGCGTTGAAGTATGAGAATGGTCAGCATTGTTGGAATGGACCGAACCGAAGCACATTGGTAGTTCTGGCATGCGCGGAGAAGGATGAAATTTGGAAGATTGTGGAAGAAGAGAAGTGTGTGTATCGCATGGAGGTGGGCACGCCAGCTGTATGCGGTGTCGAAGTACAGAAACAGGTGCCTGAGCACAATGAACTATGACGGCATGCTTGAAGATGAAGGATGAAGGGAGAGCGAGAAAGAGAGAGAGAGGGAGTGGGCGTGGATTGTCGAGTCAGCCAATCGGACTGGTGAAAACTCCCGGAATGGGTTTATCGATAAAGCCAGTCATTGAGCGACTTGCCCCTCCCAAAATTTCGTGTACACCACCACCAACCACTATAGACGACGCAGAAGTCTTTTGCATTTCCGAGCAACAACATCGATGCTTTGGTATTTTGCGTGTTTTTACTTGTAAACTGGTTAGCAAAACTACAACAACTTGCATCACATCATGGCCAAGCCCCAAGACATGAAAGCTCTGATTGAGGTGACCAAAACCACACAAACCCTTCTTACTCACCTCCAAACCTCACTGGCGCCTGCAGCCGCTGCAGTTGCTACCTCTCAGTTATCGGCAACTACGGATCTACCCAATCCTCTTGATGCAGTGAGAGCAGCTGTTACGCTGTTGAAATCACACACAACTACATTGTCACTCCTGCTTCTCACGCCTCCCTTCACGCCATCTGCACTAGTCGCCAAGATCACCGACGTAAGCTCTGGCGCACTTAGCGGCATGGTTGCTGCTGCTTCCTATGTGCCACAGCCAGGTCAAAAAGAGCCCGTCGGCCAGATTATGCGCACAGAGTTACGCTCTCAAGTACGAAGGCTCTTGAGCACGTGGGGCGATGTCCTTGCACTCGTCTTGCGCATGGCCGATCGGAGACAGGACATGCAAGGGCAGGATACTGGTCCCACGCAAAGCGAAAGACAAGAAATTCTTTCGGTTACAGGCGTACTGTGGGATGCTTGTGACGTTCTTCTGAAGGTCTGCAACGATGGAGTTGTGGGGCTGGTGGTAAAGAAAGCGGAACAGCTAAGGGCTATTTTGCTGGATGCTATTCAAGAGTTGAAGGAGTGGGGCGAAGACATTGATGAAGAGGAGGACGGCGCCGAGGGAAGTGACGATGACGAAGATGATATATTTGGCGCGTCAAATAAGCTAGGGAGAGACGATACCGAGCTCAAAGAGCTGCTCGACGTTGGTCTGAAGAGACTGAAGATGATTGCAATGCTCTATCAAGCCTTGGTCAAGAGACGTTTGAAGACATATACAGAAGAACCTATGACCAACCTGTCTACGACCAAGACTGTTGACTCTGCTGCGAATCCTGTCAAGACACTTGACAGTCTCATGGACCTGTTGAAGTCCATACCGGAGACCGTAGATGATTTAGCGAGCGCTTTTTATGAGCTTGATCATGATGAAGCGAAACAAACATTGGAAAAATGCACTAAAGAGGCCAAGTCAGCTGTTGAACTTGTCAAGCATAATTGGTCTGGATCTACAGATGAGTTCACTGCCTGGTCTGTCAAATGGGTAGCGGCACTTGATGCGGCCTGAGGAATGAGTCACCAAACGTTACATCGCGGGCCATAATCAGTAAGCGATTTCAGAAATTATTTCGGCGTGACTCTATACGTCCAGTGTACTCCCAATATATTCTTACAAAACCTGCCCAAACCCGCAAAGCCAGAGAGAGCCACCAGAAAGAAAAAAAAAGGACAGATTGTCCAGGGTTGTCAGAATCAATGACTGTTGTCATCTCTATTCCTCCTATTTCAACGCCTACATTTTCTCTACAACGCAAAAGCAGCCATGCCCATAGCAATGGCACCCAAACTGTAGGCATTGGCAGCAACGCCTCCGGTCGACGTAGCAGAAGCCGAAGCAGCAGTAGCAGCACGGCTCTGGCTTCCCGAGGCACTTCCACTCATGGCAGCTGTAGGGGATCCAGACGAGGCGGCAGAGGGAGATACAGAAGGCAAGTCAGTTATAGTGACGCCGGCCGCACCACAGAGCTTGACGACCACGCCTGCGACAGCTAGAGTCCAAATTAGATTTTCAAAAGGGACATGAGCGATAGTTGGCCGAACTTACCAGCAATGTCTGCAGCAGAGCATCGGGAAGGCGCACACTGAGCGACGGAATCTGTAATGCTTTGACGGCCGGTTGTACACTGGCACTTTGTGTCTGTGAGGCTGCAACCGGAACCCTGGACCGCCGTAGCAAAGCAAGGAATCTATAAAATAACCATTGTTAGTCTTACGGTTGCCATGTGCAATATGGGCCTTGTCGAAAGACGGAAAGGACTTGGTGCAGAGGACGTACGGCACACGTGGGAATTTGGCTGAGATCCTGGGCGGCTACAACAGCGATCGATGTCGCGATGGCGAGGATGGAGAAATGCATGGTTGGATTTGGAAACGTTGGGGACCTGGGGTGTTGGCAATGTGCGATGTGATGCTGTTTCGGCCCAATTGTACAGAATGCAAACCAAAGTCGTGGTAGAAGTGCGTTCAAGAACAATGAAACTCGATGGAGAAGCGACATATATGTACTCAGCTCCCACTACTACTGCGCAGGGTCCTGGTTCCACAAAGTGGCACACAGCATTTAGGTTGGGAACCAGCCACCGAATGATGCATCAGCGGCAGGCTTTTGACGAAAGCATGTCAACGAAAGAATGGGGGCGCGGGGAGACATGGCACTATTACTTGAGCGCAAGGTTTGCGACGGCGCATTCGCAGCATCCATTGTGGTGCGCGCGTTCTGGAAGGTCTGCCGTCCACGGCGCGTCAACAAAGGCCCAGTGGCTTTGGGTCTGAGAAGCGTTGATACTAGGCACTAGACGTCAGAGGCAATTTCCACCAGCGCCGCCATGGTCGTTGATCAGAGTGTCTGTCCGCGTTTCCTGGTTCTGTAATGAATGAGATTCTTCACTTGATAGGAAGGGAGGAGAGGTGGAGAGGGGAAAGTGAACTGTTTCTTTTTGGAATACTCGTCCTGCATTCGAACTGAATTTTGGAGTAATGATGGAGATGTGCGCGCTCATTATTATGAATTGACACCCTGAATCGTAATGCCAATGCTCTAGCTTCCCTTGACTACCAGACTTGTTCGCTTTGAGCAATACTGTTTGCAGCTACCGACCAACAGACACCAGCGATTTGTGCTGAAAGACTACCTGCGAATCAACTACTTTGACTTTTTTGTGCCTGGTCTGGGAAATGGATTGTAGTTGTCCTGGGATGGGTATGCTATGCTCAAGTAAGTAAGACTTTTGGGGTTTTATCCATGACTCCAGCTTTGGGGATCAACCTTCTCGAGTTGCATCGACACAACCCGACTCATCTACAGGAGCGAGTGATTCCGAAGGCGAACGCCCCGAATCAAGTCGTGTTGTACAAAGTAGTTGCAGTGGCTATAAACTTTGCGTTGCGTCCCATTTCTCTCCCTTATCATACCACGTGCATGCGTCCCTGTTATCGACGCCATGTTTTGGAAGCACAGAAAATGCGGGAGATCGCCCGCCTCCTGATGGCAGCTCTTACTCGAGCTTGACGGGTTCATTGATCTGATTGGTAACTTTGAGCTTATGTGCTGCAGTGCACGAAGTATGTTGAGGCGTTCAAGTGCACAGACTGCGGTCAAGTTTCCGGTTCTTGATGCTAGCGTGATGATGGTGGTGTTGTCGAAACACGGAAAGATGCAAGCCAAATGACTCGAAGTATTGGTGATCAGGGGTACATCAATCCCGTGCATACATGCTGCATGTTCTCCACAACCTGTCTCTCCACAACACGTGACAAGATCTCTCAATCTCCATCGCCTGAGTCGTGAGCTCTGAGTATTATCACTGCCTTTCCAGGAAACATCGTGGCTATGCAAGCCTTCAACGGATCTATAAAAAAAAATAGGTTTCTGGCTGTCTCCTATTGAATCGGACCAAGGTCATGAAGAGATAGTGCACATAGCCAGCGGCCTTACTATGTGCAAAGTCTGGCTCCATGGGTATTCCCGCTAGTCAATGTCAAAGGCCTCAGTCATACATAATTAGTCCAAATATATATATACTTTGGACAGTCTCCGCACCATGACAGCCCTATGGACGCCTCCAACTGGAAGGGTCACCCCGCGTCCGCATTTGGCTGCATGCAGGGTTTTCAATGTCTGTCTGTCGCATGAAAGGATCTTGCTCATGTCACCTAACCTAACACTGCTGACATCTTGACGATTTGAGCAGAAAAAGGACCGTGAAACACCACAAGGCGCGGCACGCTACGCGTCCACAGGGGGCAAATCATCTCATTGCTGATGTCTTGATCAAGGCGGTGGGTACACATCACTTGGAATTCATGGGGCCACTTATCAAGTCCGGACCTTGAGTATGTCAAATTTGTTTTATTAAAACATTCAACAATACCGCGGCATCAATGTAATCGGTGCGGCTCTTTCTTTGGAGTCTCAGCTATACTGGCGTGCCAGTAACCTTCCCGGCTGAGTTGAGGTCGCTAGTTATACAGTCCAAATAAACATTCAAACACCCATCAAAACTTCCTGCCAATGATTTCCTTCAAGTGTGACCATTTTGATGACCTCTCAACACCGCGTCCAGCTCGGTGTAGAAACTAACAAGTGCAAATGGGCCCTTTGTTCGCCAGGAGCCTGAAAAAACCCTATTGAATATTGTAGAAGAAAAGAAGAGAAGATAGAAAAAAGAAAACACGGCCAAGCAGGTGAGAGGTATATTGCTGAGAAATGAAATAAAAGGCCGTGATCACAGACGGAAACTAAGAAGAACAACGAAGGAGTTGAAATAGTATCAAAAGAAAATAAAAAAAACGCCATTATGATAAGACATTTTCGTTGCTCAAGCAAAATACTGGTTTAAGCTGCGCAAGCGCAGAGCCAGTCATTGAAAGTCCTTCAACACACACGACTAAAACATGGCACCGTTCATAGGTTGTTGCACCATGGGCTGGTTACGTTCGTTGATAGGGCGAGGTGGAGAATTGTTGCGACCAACAAAACCTTCTTGTGGCAAAGCTGGGGAGGTGACTGGATGGACTTGTGCCTTGCCGTGTAAGCTTCTACCTTCGCTCGACGTTTTCCTCAGTCTGTTCCTTGGTTGGGGTTGAGGGGCCTGATTAGTAATTGCGTCCGATGAGTTTGTACGTGTTGGTTCAGCGTAGGGAGCACGGGGAACATCGAAGCCTGGTTGAATGGCAGGGTCGTAGGGGTTGTGATTTTCTTGACGGCCAAATCCAAATCGTTTTCGCATCGGATTAATTGGGGGAACAGGCGGTGCGGCCTGCTCGGAACCGTTCTTTAAAGATGCTCCAGGGGGCAGGTTTACAGTGTCGATAACGGAAGTGGTCGACACAAACACTGGCTCCGATATATCCGACTTTGCAATGGATTTCTTTCTCAATACGCCCTGCCTAATCATCGGTTGCACAGTGCTAGGGTTAAAAGTGGTTGTGCTTGGGGTGGTGGGATTCGAAACTGGGGGTGTATGGCTGGTCGAGATGGGAGGTATGGGAGACGACTGGGGAGGATACCCGTTCATACCCGGACTATGAAAGCCACCAGGAGAGGGTCTTGGGGAGATTGGAAGTCCTGGAGAATATTTTCCTTGGGGAAGCGGCAACCGAGGAGACACAGCGCCAGACGCAGTACCCGTTTGGATGGGTTGTAAGTGTTTGGACTCGAAGTAGTTGGATGCCGCTGTTCTGCTGTTGCTGCGTGAGCGCATACGACCCTGACTGTCGAGTGAAGGCCTTTCGGTAGGCAACGGTGGAGTTGGATTGGCAACATAACCAGGTACCGATGGTAACGTGTTAGCCGGGTAAGCACCCCTCGAGCCTTCCATCATAGCTTGTTGTAGATCATCTCGGTACATATCTGGGCGACTGCGTGATCGGCTGTTTGAATTTCCTGAGCCTGATCGGTCTCGCGTAGAGCTGCTAATAGACGCTGGAGTTGATCTGCCAGTAGGGCGGCCGGTCCTGCTGCTATCAGTTGCCGATCGCTGACGATTTTCGGACTCGCGCTGAGCATCTTGTTCACTCTGCTGGAGTACACGGGAAGGCTTTGGCTTCATGCCAGGCGCTTCCGATCGAGGTTGTTCAGCTCCGTAGTAAGACCCAGCCAGTGACGTACTGCTGGCATTGGTGGAATTGGCACCCAGGCCCAATTTTCTCAGGGGCCTTGTCGGAACATCTGCATGCCTATCAACCGTGGCAAAAGATTCTCTGCTTGACTTGGCACGTAACATACTCAAGGCAGACTTGAGCCCTCCAGATGGGCCCGGGGCTGGACTTGTCGATCGGCCCTCAGCCCTAGCCCGCAAGTTCTCTTGAATGACGCGTTGTCGCTGAGCAAGATCTCGCTGAAAAGCCTCGTGATCAGCCTCCGTTTCGTTGCTTGCAACTCGCTCATGCGTTCTCTTCGGTGTCAATTCCCACTGAAAGCTAGGGTCGCTTGGTTCGGGTGTCTGGCTTGCAGCAGCCTGTACTTTGGACTTTTGTCCGTCGACTGGACTCACTGAACTCAGGCTACCGACATCGTCCCGGTACGGATTGTCGAGGTCGTCTAGGTCCCAAGGATTTGAGTGGCTGTACGTAGAAGGCGCCGGTGTAGCATTTTCAGAGCCTGGCTGGCGAAGTGGAAGACCAATGTCTTGTGTTTGAATTGCAAGCCCAGCAGATGTAATAGGAGGAGGGCTCAATGTGGCGTTTTCCGGGCCGTCATAATTGGAAGAAACGCTACTGACGTTGCGCAAATGCTGGCGTATGAGACCACTCAGACCACCACCATCGGGACCCAGAGTCGGCGAATCGACATCAGCACCACCCAGCCTAGGTGATTTGTCAGGTTGAGGAGACCGGCCTCGTTCACGGGTTGGCATTCGTGGTTCAGGTACAAGCTGATGATTTGCCTTGTCCTCGGAAGCGCTACGGGATGTGCTACGGGAGCGTAAAGCAGGATGCTCCAGGATCGAAGGTGCAGGTCCAGTCGCGACGGGCAAGTTATCAAAGCGACGAGCCGGCTCCGATGGACGGAGTCCAGCAGGTTTGAGAGACTCTTGCCGTTCATCATCACTAGAGTCTGGAGATGCGAAGAAAGTCTGCCCTTTGCATTCGGGAGGTTGAACCTGTTGTGGGTCCTGCTCGGGGTCCTTGGACAAAGTCAAGGGTGAAGCAGGGCCTGCGACCTTCATCTGATTTGCAGCAGATTGAAATCTCGAAAAGGCTGCCGCTGCCGGGCTCAATGCGGCTGCAGGTGACTCGGGGGTTTCTCGCTCAGCAACTTCAGCCTCGACTCGTCTTCGCTTCTCCTGCTCTGCCCGCTCCCTCAGTGTAGGTTTTCTGGGTGGTGATTTCTCTGCCTTGGGCGCAGGCGCCTCCGAAGCCTCGCGGTTCCGATGCATATGTTTGAGTCGCTCTGCATACTGCTGTTCACTGAAAGCCTCCTTTGGCTTATTGAAAGCACCCATGGCCGTAGCCTTGCCACGGTCATGTGGTTGGAGTGCGGCACTTAGAGCATAAGCATCTTCGTTATCGCTAGTGATGGGACTTGCCAGTGGAGGCGACTGTGGCCGGGCAAGAACAGGACTTGATCCAGCAGAAGAATTGTTTCTGCTCATATAGACCGGTGCTAAAGGAGTAGGGCTTTCCGACCGAAATGCGGGACCGCGATTGAATCTATCACTGAGATTTGTCGCAGACCTTTGCTGTTGCGGAAACGAAATAGGCGGTGTTGATCGACCAGTCGGGGCACGAGCTCTTTGAATCGAGTTGAGACGGTTCATAGCAGATGACTGCTGGTCCTGAATGTGTTGGTCCAGGCCGTGGTCGTACAGCCTCCTGGTCTTGGTTGTGGAACGGGCCAGGTCCTGGGCTGGAATGGAACTGGAAAACGAAGGAACGGCTGGTGAGCTAGCGGTAATGGAATTGGCACCTTGAGATGCAATCGAGGTAGCAGCGGTGGAAGTGCGTGTATCGATGGTGCCTGAATTGGTCGACGAGGATGTTTCTCGTTTCCGACTCGAGACCGAAGGACTCGATGGTTCCGACTGTCCACCATTCTGCTCATCCGCCTCTTGCTGCCGTCTGAGCCTCTCCTTTTCTTCCTGACGGAGTCTCTGGTAAGCAGACATATTCACATCGTCGTCGTACAGGGTCCGGCCCAGGCCCTTTGTGCTGTTGTTGGAGATGACATAAATCTTCTGTCGACCACCAAACAAGACGTTGCCCTCGCCAGGTCTTGCGCGGCTCATCATGCTTCCAGACTCGTCGTCATCTCTAGCGCTGCTGAAGGAGCCTTGACGCTCGTTGGCAAAAGGAGGGCGGATGGAGCCGTTGAGCGAAGAGACTTCGGCAATGTCGGAGAGGCCTCCCGGGACAAACCCAAATTCGTGAAGGCGAGATTGGCGCTTTGGCAGCAATACACTGTCGTCGCTTGCTTTGCCAATCTTGGAGCTGGGGTCGTCCTGCTCTCGCAACATGCTGAAGCGCGTTGACAGACCAGGCATGATCAAACTAGTGCGGAAATCATCTGCCTTGGGCAGTGCAGAATCGAGATTGAATTCGGGCTTGACATCCTCCTCTTGTCCCTTTTTGCTCTTTTTCTGTTTCTTGACGCTGGCCGAATCATCCCCAGCATCCTTCCTCCTCGTTAACCAGCGATTCATGGTGACCTAAATTGTATGAGAAAGCAGGGGGGGCAAGTGTCGGCAGGCCGGGATGGCAAATGTTGGAAAGCCTTTTGGAGGCTTGGGCTGTCTATTGCGAGTCGAAGCGAGTGGCGGTGTCCTGGAAAGAGTCGGGACGAGGGGTGGCGTGGGCGTGGGCGTGGGCGGTTGCAGTGAGATGAAACGAGGCAGGCACGACCTCCATGTAGTGTGCGAGGCAGGCAATGACAGCAGCCCAGGCGGTGGTGACGGGTAGAAGGGTGTGGGGTCGAGTGCTTTGGATTGTTGTTGTTGTTGTTGTTGTTATGGTGGAGCTTGTTCTGGCATGGAGAGGAATGTGCCGTGGGAAAAAACAGCGTCGTAGAAGTGAATCAAAATGGCAATGGTAGCGCGTCTGGATGGATCGACATGCAGACTCGAAAGCGTCGGGGATGGGACAGCAGGGGGAAAGGAGGGCGAGAGAAAGAAGTCAACAGTAGAAGACGAGCAAGCTAAAGGAGTGTATGGCAGCAGTGAAGGCAATGCCGGAGGGGGGAGGGGAAGGGGAAAGGAGTGGATGAAGCACGCGCGCTGCGGAGTGCGGCAGTGAGAAGCAACGGAATGCACAGCAACAGGACGGTTTTTTTGGGCGAGGGGGGGGAAAGAGAGCAGTGACAGGCAATGAGACTAGGACGGGAGCAAATTGGGCGCTAGGCCTGTTTGGGGCAGGGCACAGAGCAGGGGCACAGGCAGGCACCCAGGGTGGCGCCTGCCCATACACACCCACGACAACAGGGGCGCCTATCATGGCCCCCCTCTGACCTGACGCAAAGTCAAACCGAAAAGAAAGCAAAAGTCACATCCCACATCCCACAGCACCCAGCACCAAAGAAAACGCGTCCCTGTCCTGTGCAGCAGCCTGCATCTGCATCTGCATCCGCATCCCAGTCCTGCGTCCTGCGTCCTGCACCGCGGGAGGGGCTGATGCTCACCCTCCGCGGGGCCCTGGTGACTGGCCTCCCTCGCTCGCTGCCACTTTTCCTCCTGCTCATCATTCCATAGTATTGTCTATCGACTCCATCTACTCCAGACCATCATCTCCTCTCTACAGCTCTTCAACACCTCGAGCATCAAGACATGCGGGGGGGCGGTAGCGCCATGTCTCTCTCAGGGGATCCTGCCTGCAGTAACTGTCCACGCGCCATGGCGTACCTGAAGCCGCTAAACCTTGGGGAAGCCATCCAGGTACCGGCCCAATCACGTGTCCCCTCGTCTAATTACACCAGCTCCTGTCTCTGTCCTACCTCTACCAACATCCATCCTCTTCCAAACTGCTTCAACTACCCAGCCAGAACACGTCATCCTCAGCCATGACTTTGATTTCCGCTCTCGTGTCCAGTAAGTAGGTACTGACACCGAGGCCAATCACCACCCACGTTCCACCGATGCTCATTGCGTCTTGTCCGGCCCGGCCCAGCATCCAAGCTGACCTTCTCCCATGTCACGGCTGCGAATGACCATTTGTCTTGAGCCCGTCTATACTTGGTGAAATTGCTGCAGGACCTACGCTAAATTACCTCAGCCTTGAGCTCCCAACTCTTCCCATTCGCTGACTTCCTGTTGGCTGCCCGCGACGGAGCGAGGCACGCCGTTTTGGCCGCTTGATGGCTGGCAATTCCCACGCGCTCTCGTTTAAAAAGCCTATAAATCACCCGGGGCGCTTGTACTATGTACACTGACGGCCCACCCAGCGCCGTGTGTTTCAACAAGGGCAATCTCAACATTTGCCGAGCCGACATGCCTCGCGCTTGGGCCATGCTCTTTCGCCTAACATGGCTGTTGGAGCGCCACCAAACGTTTGAACCCAAGCATCATCGTTGTCTCCTTTCTCCAACGGCGTTCGCTACCTCCACAGTACATGGTCTTTTGCCCACCCGCTACCATACCATTACTTCTGCCAAGTCAAATGCCCCGAACCGAGAAATGGGCACCACGGTTCCGCAGCAAAAGAAATTTCCGCCGTGTGATGAACGGCCAATCGAGTCCATGTCTCATGCTGCACTATACAAAGCTTGTCATCAACCGACTTGTAATTTCCGCCCTTGACAGCTGGCCTCCTGCTCACCAAAAAAACTTCTTGAGTAGGTCTGACTTGTACATTTACTACACAGGAGCTGTGGAGGGGTTTCTCCACCATAGACACACCTGTCATAGTATTCACTCCAATACCTCAAAGCCCACAAGATCTGGTGCCCAAGTTCCCCCAACCCCCCCAAAAACTACCTTGTTTTCCGTGCCCTGAACAAATCCATCGACTTCGATCAATAAACGTCCAGTCTCCTCCCAATTCCCTCCCGACAGAGGAAATGCCCATCGCTTGGTCTTGCCTCCGTTCACAGTAATGGTCATATTCCTCGCATTGTCACCCCACTCCCAGGCAGTTGTGAAGGCATAATCGTAGTTGATATAATCGACCCCCAGTAATCTCGTGCCAGAAGAACTAACACCAATGTTGGAGAATGTGACACTAGATTTGGGATCGATACTTGCGACCTTGAACCCTACAGGCGAGCATGCGCTAGCTCCAACGCAAGCAATAGTGTGAGCTGAGCCAGCCAACGAAGCGTTGGCAGCGGCATGATATTCCTTTGGTTGAGGTCTAGGTGCGGCGACCATGTCTGATAAAAGCCATAACTTCAATTCATGGCCGGCCAGCTTGATTTGCTTCCTCCCAGCAACAGAGCCAATGTCTTCTGCTACCCAGACGTCGCGCGCCTTGGCTGACGCAATACCCAATGATGAAAAGTCCAACTCTACGCTTTGAGAATCATTCTTCCAATTGGCTATGCCCAAAACTTGTCGCGAACCTGACAACTCACCCAGCCAAATGTCCCATTCTTCCTCGGTGAAACGGCGAACCAATTGGGCTTGTTTGGCTAAAGGGTCTTGATTGATAGCAATGACTTCTTTGTTAGCCATGATGTCAAGCTATCGAGCCATATGCAAAGTCAGCAGTCGTACGCTTATCAAACATTGAGGCCTATTGGCGACAATGACGATGTCCACTTATAACAACTACAGGAAATCAGCCACTTACCGAAGTCTTGCTGGTTTGATTGACATGGAGAGCTGCGCCAATGATCAGAGGCGACTTGTTGATGGCCCACATGCCAAAATGGAAACGTTCCTCTTCTTCAGAGAGTGCGTTAAGACCAACACTGTATCCATTAGCCATGCGCCAAGCACTGCAGGTTTGGATCCACGCACATCAACATATCCATATCAGCAAACGCGCCCACGGTGGTGTGTCTATAGTATGGGACCACTTGGTTGGTAATGCGCCAAATGCTCCGCCACGCATTGTAAATGTCGTTGCTGATTCTCCACGAGTTTCCAATGTCCGCGGCCCATTTGCCAACATTTGCACCAATGCCCCATTGACATAAGAAATACCGGATGTCACGGTCCACAGCTTCCAATTTGGCAGCCATGAGCTGGAAGCGTGCTGGTGACTGGGCCTCGGCAGAACTGGAATCTACCATGGTGGTATTGGAAGTGGCATAACAATTGTCATATCTACCATCGGACGTTCATTATTTGATTCACTAGATGGAGCATCTGAATTGGCATACTTACTTGAGACTGTCTCCACCCCACTCGGCGAAGCTCTCTGCATCCAGCTGCTCGTACCCCAGGCTAGCTGGTAAATCCGTCGATCCGCATTGTAGATAACCAGCTCCAGAGTAGAGGCCAAATTGTAAGCCCAAGCGATGAACAAAGTCGCCCAGCGCTTTCCCGCCTGATGGAAAAAGTGTAGTGTTCCATTGTAATCTCCCTCCAGCATCTCGTTCGCGTGATGGCCATCCACAATCTACAGTTACAACGTTATAGCCGGCCTTATCGAGGCCTAGATCAATAAGACCTTGGGCAGATTGCTTAATCTTGTCTTCGGACGGCGAACAGCTATAAGTGTTGTAACTGTTCCATCCCATGGGCGGGGTAGGCGAACGAATCGTCCTTGCAGCCGCGTCGAATGCAAACACTGTTGTTAGAATCAAGAAACACGACATCATCATCATCATCATGTGATAACGGAAGAGGCAGAAAGGCAAGGGGAGATGATGCAAAGTAAATGTTGACTAGGCTTTGAATGTATATATGTTAACAATCTTCAATTTTGGTCATGTAATTACGACGACGGCATTATTATGATTGATGTTACTATTGTAGCATCATATACACGGGCAGCGGAGAATCTAGTTGCCGCTGAATGCATGTGCAGTGCACCATGTCAAATATGATGTTAACCAGGGGAAACAAGAGGGCACTGAGGGGAAGTCGGGGATTTTGCCGATAACAGCCAATCGCCACAGTGCCGTGAATGCACATGTTCTCCATGTCGGGCCAACAATAAAGCGAGCATCTCTTGGGTCAGGAAGTCGGTGGTGTTGGCCAGATTATTCCAGACATGTTCCGTATTTGTTGGCAAGCAGGTGTGGACATGAGATGTGGCTGTTGCACCGCCACCTGCGCCTCGTCTCGCAATTGCCCCTCCAAAGTGAGTCAAGCATCAGGCCCGTGCGTAGTTAGATGACGCACCAAGTCACGTTCCGACACCCACCCATCACCTCACCTTCACTTCACTTCACCTCTCCTCCGCCCCGTCCCCGCATTTTGCCCATCTGCAAATATTGCTGGGCAGAACAAACGCGCATTTCCTACAACAAGGCATGGATTGTATTTGCGAAAGAGTCATGGCCTCATTCTGGTACTCTGGACCCCTCAACGTCGAGAAGTTGGGCAACATTGCCAGCCCCCGTCACTGAGCGCCCGTCTGTTAGCTTCCATTTGGCTGGTCCTTTTTCTCTCAGGACGGATCCCATTCCACAATAGCTCACGGTGCCCGCCAGCAGCTAACTACTTTGGTCATCACCACTCCAAACTCCACGCGCGTTTGTCCACCCGCATCCGACGTACAATCCACTAAAGCTGCTACCTACCTACTGCAACTACCATTGTATAGCTGGCGACGCCGAGATAAAGCACGTTTCTCTTGTCGTGAACATGGGCTCAGCGTCCAGCCCCACAACATACGCACGCCAACACCTTCCTGCAAGCCTCCTCTTCTCGCCGCGCGAGCTCAAACAATATCGGCGCTGGCAAAGCCTTTGCACTACACTCAAGTCGGCAGACCAAGGCTGTCTACCTACAGCCATCCAATATGATGAGTTCCAACAATGGCTCCGACGACAAGATTCTGGTTATTTTTCGGATGTCTTTGAAGACATCATAGACCATATCAAGATCGACCCCTCCCAATCGCCGTCTTTACTCTATGAGGCTCCACGTGCCTCATTATGTCGCCATGCGATACACCCCATTACCGTTGGGCAGTCTCGATCACGCTGTCCTGTCTGCATGATAGATGTACACCTCAACTACCTGAAGGCGCTTACCCGGAAACTACACCAAGCCACAGGTCGGCCGCTTCCAGGCACAGGCACGCCATCAGAACAACAGGAAAGCTTGTATTGTGCATGGCTGCGAGGCAAGATTGATATACTCCGCCAGGTTACCCAGCTCGAAGACATGGCAGAGCAAGAGGCCGAATGGCTGCAACAGCAGAATGGCGTACTCGATAGCGACACCAAGACTGCAAGTGAGGCCCTGGATCTTTATTGGTTTGAGACAAGCGGCCTACCCGTAGTGCAGCAGCGTAGTTCAGTCGAAAAGAGCGTGAACTTTGCGGACGACACAAATTTTCATTCGGGTCGCCACGCAGATTTCTTCTTGAAAAGATCCCCTCGCTACGAGCCTGGAAAGTACACTGTCCTGGAAGAAAAAAAGGACGATGACAAGGAGCATGGTGATGTCTCTGAAGATTCGGAAGATTACAATCGAACGCCTGTTTTGCGAAATCACGAAGTTCCACCTAGGCATGGCTGCGACAAAGCAACTTTAGCCTCTTTGGATACAAGTCGCGACTCGTGCGACTTACACATGTCGAACACTTGCTCTTTGCAGGAAAATACCATTAACCGCCATACCATGGAACACAAGCAGTATATTTCAAAGCAAACGCTGTGCCCAGTCGAGCCTACGTCATTGAAATCAGCTGACGTAGAGCTCAATTACTTGGAGGGGATAGATGATTGGGAGGATGTTGACTCTGAATCTGATTCTTCTGAATCTGATTCTGAATCTGAATCTGATTCTGATTCTGATTCTGAATCTGAATCTGACTCTGAAGATGATGACGAGTCAACCGACGGGAGTTTTGTCTGCTTCCAACTTCAAGAAGATGCTAGCTACATCATGTTCTCTGATGACTGAGCGCTCTTCGTCTTCAGTGCTTTGATTGAGCTTCATCATTAGGGGCGCAGCGGCGTTTTAGCATTATACCATACTATTGAATTTTACATTCATGCTGCAATTTCAGATCCACCGTCGTAAAAGCTCTAATACGTGGTGGCATGTTATACTCACTACACCGATTTTATGTTATTTTATTTCCTGTTGGCATTGTAGATGAATATGCGGGAATATGGGAACGCAGATCAGTAAGTCAGATTAGCTTTGGCAACAGATGACTGCCATGCATCCGATATGACTGCGCAACTACATCTAGCTAAATATAATACATAAAATATCTCAGTCACTTTAACATTCCACTTAGTCCATGCTCTCTCTTTTTTCTTTCCCACCATCATCAACTTTGGGTGCTTCTGGCACTTGTATTCCTTCCATCTTCCACTTCATACCCAAGTATGCATCGCTGAGCAGACTGACATCAATCATTTTACCCTGGGCTTCCAAGGATAAAGATACTTTTGCTGATGCCTTTAGCCTCTGGCTGCCATTGCCATCTCCACGACGACCGCGACCATGATCACCACGCCGACTGGGGTCATTCCAGGAGACACGCTTGAGCGCGATTATCTCGTCGGACTGGGAATAAGATAGCATGACGAAGAACCCTTCGCTTTGTGGCTTTGGATACCGTGGGGCAAAGATACGTATGGACCCGTTGTGTAGCTTAGCATAGTTTTTACGAGCAAAATTGACCGTGCATGATGCTGCATTGATATCTCCAAGATCAAAGTCCACTTGAGGGAGCCGACCAAGTGATTCCACAAATCGCTTTACGGCAGGAGGCCTAATGCCAACGGATTTGCCAGTTCTTTCAAGAAGCGTTGATGATAATCCCGTGGCTTCAACGAGATTTTTAGGACTAGCACCGGAGGCCCGAATGCGTTCTTTCTCCATGTCAGTTTCTACTCCAGGAAAGAGAGATAATGGGCCATCGCCTGGCCAGCGGCCCGATTTGATTGCCTGAAGAAGGGTGATCATCATTTCACAGCTCGACAAATAACCCAGCTCAGTAAGCACGTCAATAGCAGCTTGAACAATGCGAATACTCTGGTCCAAGACGGAATTGAGATCCCCCACATAGTCTGAGATGGGTAAGTCTATGCGAGAGAAATGCGCTTGTAAGAGAAGGAATGCTTTGACATGCGGGTCCCACATTGGTAGCCCGAAGTTGTCTGCTGAAAGAGGTAATGCTTTTGACAATTCAGCGTTAATGATATCCTCATTATGGCGTACGGGAAGTTCATCATACTCGGCTGCGTGCGAAACCCATGAAAGAACATCAGAGAATGATGCACCTGGTTTAGCATGTTTCACGAAGTATCTGATGGTTTTGTGACTCAGGTAGTAGTAACTCATTACTTTACCGAGTGACGTCGCGTCGACTTGACCACTCGGATTAATAATTGCGCATGAAGATTCTTCGAGTTCCTTTAGCGAGTTTTCAACCAAGGAGATCATGTAATCATTGGCCATAGACTGCGCAGCGGTAGTATTGTGTTCTTCAGCTGATATTTCGAGTCCATAAAACGAGGGGTTTTTGTGTAGTCGGCGAAAGAAGAACGTCCATGTGAGGTAATCGAGAGCATCCTGCTTTGTAGCAATGGTGCCAGCCGAGATCTCAGCACCCAAGTGATTATCGAGCACTTTGTGTAGTGATGATTCGACAGGAAATCCAGTGTGTAAGAAATGCTTGTAAAACTCTTTCTTGGCGTCCTGGGTGAAGATTCGGGCGATACCCGAGGAGTCGAACTGCGGACGACCAGCACGCCCAAGCATTTGCAATACATCGGTCAAGTCCATGTCTTTGTAGCCTTCTGTTTTGGCGTCGAAGAATTGTGTACCTTTCACGACGACAAGGTGAGCTGGTAAATTGACTCCCCATGCAAGGGTGCTGGTCGCGACGAGGATCTGGATCTTATTGTTGGCAAAGAGCTCCTCCGATAGGGATCGATCAGTTTCAACAAGACCAGCATGGTGAAGCCCAATACCAAAACTCAACGCCTCTTTCAGAGCATCATCTTTCACGCGGTCGAGATTGAGCGCGAGATCATCTTCTGACATATGCAAGAAACGCCGAGGGTTGTCTTCCATGCCACAAAAGTTGATAAGGTCGCGAGCCGTGAGACGGGTTTGTCGACGTGAAGCTACGAATACAATAACTGGCTTTCTCGGTGAGTGTGCTTTTATGGCTAAAAATGTCGGTCGGTTCATAGACTGCATAAGTGGACAAAACCCGCGTTGTTCAGGGAAGCCATCGATGAAAATCTCCAGTGGCACAGGTCGAACTGAATGACGAAAATTGAAGAGTCCTTCTTTGACTCCCAACCAATTACCGAGATCCGATGCGTTAGCACAAGCAGTCGACATACCCAGAAGCCGTATAGACCCATCCTTTTTCTGTGATGCAATATAGTTCATACGGGAGACAATGATCTCGAGAATTGGGCCACGATCACCACCCAGAAGATGTATTTCGTCAATGATCACGAGGCTGACTTGGCGCACATAGCCACGAGTCTGCCAGCTACGACTAATGCCATCCCATTTCTCAGGTGTTGTGATTATGATATCAGCGTCTCGAATAGTGCGTGTATCTGGGGTGTTGTCGCCAGTAAGCTCTACTAATTGCAATCCCATTGGGCCCGCAAGACGCTTGCCCCAGTCTTGTACCCGTTCACGGACGAGGGCCTTCATTGGTGCAATATAAACAACTTTGGATCCAGGTTTTTCGCGAAAGGCCCACCACATTGCTAATTCGGCTGCCACTGTCTTACCACTGCCAGTAGGAGACCCGAGTAAAACGTTGGCGGGGGTATGATATAAACAATGGAAGATCTGTGTCTGCATGGGATTGAAGTATTGGAAACGCTGACCATACAATTCTTCTAACAAAGGATTTTTGAGAGCCGAGAGTGGTAATGGTTGTAGATTTAGGAGATCAGTGTAAACACTCTCAGTGTCAGGCCGGATGAGATGTTGGAAGGAGATGGCATGCACAGTTTCCGCCCCCAGCCAGCGATCAGATACAACGCGAACATATATCTGAGTAGGTAAAGGATCTGAAAGCGGAATCGTAAAATTCAGCTCATGGTCGTCAAAAAGCTTCTTACGGGATAGGATGAAGTATTCGTAATGATAGATTTCAGCCGTTTCCGAATTCTCCACCCAAATCCAGAATGATTCCGACGTGCCATGATGCCGATCGTTCCATTTGAACTCCGGAGTGAGCCAGAGCCGTATGCGAAGAACATCTCGGTTCAGAGGGGCGATCTCCGACTCTACCGTCAATGTGGGGAAATTGTCTAGTAGTTTACTGATAACAGTACCCATCTTGGAATTATGTACCATACTCCCAATTTCCGATGGTTCCATGTCGCGCAGCGTTTCGATAGATGGATACTTGGCATCGAGCTGACGAAGCACGGGCTGTGGAAGGTCAAATTGATGTAAAGGATGCTCGATAGACCAACACCTCTGTTCGATGGATTGGCATAAGCTGAGTAGGACAAGGCACTGGTACCCCCATCGCCGATTCAGCGCTATCATGAAAAGCGCGCGGGCGATACGTGAGGCATTTTGGGTGATATAATTTGTGTCTGAAATGAGGGTGAAATCCTCGAGTCTTGCTCTTGAGATATGAGCTTGGAGCAGATAATTTGTTTTCCCATGTGGTGTGGCAAAACCACCCTTGACCTCTGTGACGACAAACCCCTCCTCGTTAAGTGCGGAAAGCTCCTTCTCTTCAGTATCGCGAGACTGTACTTGGTCAAATTCACCGCTCATACTAATCATGGCCAAGGCGTCAGCATCAGAACTTCGAGGGCTCATCATGGTGTTGAAAATCTCAACACTTGTCTGACGAACATAGAATTGACTAGCAATGCGGCCGACATCCTTTGACCGCAAATCCTCTGTGGTCTCATTGAAAATGATCATCTGGCTTTGCTGCAGAACCCGCGCTGCGTCAATGATCAATTTGCGGCGACGGCCAACCAGTTGCGGATCATCTCGAATCTCTGCCCATTCGATACCGTAAAGGAGAGGGCTTTTCTGCATGCGAACAAACAAGTAGGAGTAACCCAGCCACTGCACCGCTTCAGAAACAGTAGTGACTGTTCCCAAGGAAATCTCTGCATTGAGGTTGTCAACAAGCTTGGCTGAAAATCTTGATTCAATAGGCTGCTGCTCCGTCACAGCCCGCATGTAGTGGTCAAGCCTGTCGTGGGTGGTGCAAATGAAGCCAATTCCGGTGTCTTGGAATTGAGGCCGACCAGCACGACCAAAAATCTGTAATACATCAAGAATTCCGAGATCAGTGAATCTACCTTCTTGAGCATTGTAAACTTGAGTGCCTTTGATAAGAACTGCTGCAGCAGGCAGATTGACACCCCAGGCCAGAGTCGCCGTACAGCATAAGACTTTGATGACGCCTTCTGCAAACAGTCTTTCAATTAGGTTCCGGTCAGAACGCGGCATTCCTGCATGATGTGTTCCCATGCCTTTCCCGAGCAACTCTCGTAACTCTCGTCCTTTCGATTGCTTCATATCGCGAACAGCATTCTCGTACCTAGGGTGATCTGTAGGATCGAATAGATCGCTACACAGTTCTTCTATAGCCTGTTCATACAATCGGCGTGCTGTTTTGACGGTGTCCTTCCTGGAATGTACAAAAACCATGATTTGATGGCCACGCCTAAGCATTTCGACTACTTTGTCAAATGCTACCTTGTCTAGATTTTCCCGAGACTTTGTGGTACCAGGCCGGCCTTTTGCGCCAATGAAGTGCTGCTCTAGAGGTACAGGCCGAAACGAGGCATCGAAATAGAACAGCCCAGCCATTTTGTTCACACGGAGGAAGTCGGCTACGTCGACATAATTGGGCAATGTGGCGGACAGTCCGACTATACGGATGAGAGATTGTGTACTTTCGACTTGTCGCTCAGTTCGCGCTACCAGACTCTCCAATACAGCACCACGCTCATCATGCAACATGTGAACCTCATCAATGATCAATAACCGGACTTTCTGGACAAGCTCAGTATCTCCGGTACTTTTCCGAGTGACTACATCCCACTTCTCAGGAGTAGTAACTATGATCTGGGTATCCAGTATTTCGGCTTTGGTCAGGTGCATGTCGCCAGTCAGCTCGCGTGCTTTGATGCCGAGCCAAGCTAGACGTTTTCCCAGCTTTTCAGTGACTTCAGCAGCCAGAGCCTTCATTGGCGCCACGTAGATGATCTTGAAATCTTCCATCATTACTGTATACTCGGTGGCCTTGGGGTTTTCCATTGGGTTCGGCACGACGTTCTTAGCAATAGTGTTGAGGATAGTAAGCATCGCTGCGTCTGTCTTACCGGCACCAGTAGGGGCACAAATAAGCATGTTCTCGCTTGTCTTATAAGCAACCGGATATACGAGGCTTTGCATGCGATTCAGAGATTGGTAGCCTTTGAACGTGCGTTGGCAAAGACCATCAAGTTCGTTAATCTTTACCAGGCGACGACCAGCACCGATTGTTCCAACAGGAGCTGCTGGAATCTCATATTCCTCATAGGTGTTGTCGTCATGGTGGACGGTGTTTGGGGGCAAGGCATATTTTCTGCCATAAGCGGAGATTTTATTACCAGCTTCATGGGTGCGGTAAACATGCGGGTACTGGGGGCCTTTACGATTCATGGCAGGTGCTAGTTCGGCATGTTTGTGTTCAAAGTCTTGCCTGCGCAAAGCTTCTTCTCGTTCAGCCTTTGATTGCAAGCGGTCAACCACGTTGTCATAGTGAAGGGAGACTTTTTCTTGCTGAGATTGGGTGATATCATGGCGGTGCGAGATAAGATCAGCCACTAAGTCCAAATGATTGTATCCGACAACCTCAGCAAGAATCATCTGCAACTCCTCATCTGTCAAACGTTAGTCTCAACGTGATATACGTTGGGTTTGAATGGGAGCCCTACTGCTGCTGTCACTGGCAAGAATCGCGGAGATCTGCTCCCTCAGTGACCCGGCATCTAAGCCAGAGCTCAGTTGGGCAACTCCAGCGCATTTCTGCGTTAGCCATTGCTGCCCATATTCATCTTTTGGGGTAAAGGCGTCGAAGGCTGGATCATATTGATCACTGCTATAATCATCCTCATCCTCATCATTAATGATATCCCATATCTCTTCGCTGCTTGTGATACCAGATAAGTCATCGTTGTCCAAATCGATGCTACTATTGTATACTGGCACGTCGTATGAGTTGCGAGGCAGGTCCAATTCTGCTATTGCCTTGCGCATGGCAGCAAGTTGCTCTAGCCATTGGGCCTGTGCCTCGGCGGCGGATGAAGACATGGACACGAACAACTCAGAAATTGTATTTGTATCAGGAAGGAGCTGTTCAATTGTTGGCATTTACTGCCAAATTAATTACAATGCGCAAAGAAAGTCTGGGTGGATGACGAGAGCAAGGCTCGGCTGGACTTGCCCCGCCCCCGCCTCTAGCGCTGTTATGTCAGCCGCTAGTTACCCTTGTGGCCCTGACATGGGAAGCGCGATACTGTCGTAGACATACACTTCGTTGGCGATAGACCGCACTTGAGTCTATTTCCTTCTATATACTAACACTATACCTCCGCCACCCCAGCTGTCTCTTTAAAAAAAACCTGTTGTTTGAACGCTGAGATCATGAAGGTGGTGTATATTGGTGTAAGGGTTCTCTCACCGCCGCACTTCACCATCTAACTACGCCGTACCCACAGGTCTTCAAGAATGAAGGGAAACCAGCAGTTGAGCTTACGTGCGAGCGTGAACTCAGTTCCTATGGTCGTTTCACGCGTGGAAGCATAAGTGAATTTGTACGTCAGACTGTCCGGTCAATCAGTACCTCTCGCAGCGGAGCCTAGCGTACAAGCTGACAGTAACTCAGATGTCCTTCTTCGCTGGAGAGGTTGCCTCACGGACAAGGCCAGGGCAAAGGCAAGATGTCGAAGAGAAAGGTACGGGTCCACATCAACGGCTTCTTATTGCATGACTAGAGCACTGTTGACACAACGTTGTAGAATATATCTTTCATGCCTACGGCCGCACAGAAGGCGTTTGCGGCATCATCATCACTGATCTCGAATACCCCAAGCTCGTTGCACATCAAGTCCTTTCTAAAGTCGTTGACGAGTTCGTCAGCAAATACCCGCGGACGGCTTATGCTTCTGCTACCAAAGACACCCCACAAATGTCTTTTCCCGAACTGAAAGACTATATACAAAAATATCAAGATCCGCAACAGGCAGATAGTATCATGAAAATTCAGAAAGAGTTAGACGAGACAAAAATCGTGCTACATAAAACGATCGAGAGTGTGCTAGAGCGTGGGGAGAAGATCGATAACCTGGTCGCTAAAAGTGACGGCTTGAGTGCACAGAGTAAGATGTTCTACACACAGGTATGAGATGCATGCGGCAAATAGAGGTGCGCCAATTACTAACCAGCTCCGCAGGCTAAGAAGCAGAATTCCTGCTGCGTAGTCATGTAAATTTGTTTCTTGGTCTTCATTGCACGGTGTTTTCTTGGGTTTTGATTGGTTTAGCTGTCTGAGCTGTACTTGAATATGAAATAAATACTGTCCTTGATCTGGAGGCGTTTTGATTGATTCGTGGTCCTAATACTCACGTGTATGGCATCAGTTTTGGCTGGTTAATACTGTCGAATTTTGTAGTGCAGGATAATAAGTGTGATGTTGTTCAATCACTTCCATGTAATCATGTAACATTCTTCGTAACTTCTTGGGTACTTACATGAATGGTTGGAAATTGCCCTGCATTCACTCGTCACGGCAATTGTCGTATCCTTTGGGTATAACCCTGTCTTTCAGCTCCTTATGCTATCAGAAACTATTCCATAACTTTTCCTTGCCTTTTAGGTAAATGTGTATCTTGTCGTCAATGCTTCTGTTTTTTCGAAATTTTTGCGAAGACTCATGCCCTCTTCATCACTCTACAGCCCGCCCAACTCCACCTTGCCATGATCAAACATACTGCACTACCAAACAACATACATCCGCCGAATATCCACAAAGCATCAAATCCACCATGCTCCAACACTGTACCGCCTATAGGTGTTCCAATCAAAACACCGAACGCGACGATAGCAAAGCTCTGCCCCAAACGAGTGCCAATTTTATCCCTAGCATCCATGCTCAAGCTAACGACAACGGTGGGTGGAAGGGAAACAAATGACCCAGAAAAGAAACCATAAAATGCCATCAATACGATAATCCTAGCGCTTGAAATGGCCGTCATGAAAAGGAGACAGAGGGTTGCTGAGATGAGAGTACAAGGGATGACCACATTGAGGGGGCCAAGTTTGTCAGCGACAAGGCTGGGCAGAATGCCTTTGAATGAATTAGAATTACTATTTAATATGTTTTGTTTGGAACTCATGACTTACGTCCAAATGTCGAAGTACTGTTCATCACTGCCAAGAGGTAAAATGCCAAATTCTCGTTGGTAATATGGCGTTGAAGTGCGTAGAGTTGTGCATAAAAGAATGGCATGTACAGGCCCATGAAACCGAAAAAGAAGCCCGTGACTTGCAAAGAATAGGCTGGAATGGCAAATGCGCGCAGATCGAACAGGGAGCGCGAATTTGGTGGTAATACTCGGACGCGCATGCAAATATTTGGAATCATCATCGTAGCAAGAATGATAAAAGCCAAGACTCTGCTTGTCCACGCGAATCCAATTTTGGGCAAGAGCTTGTGAAATACAATGGGATAGACGATACCACCAAATGATGATCCAGAAGCCGCAATACCAATTGCGGTACCAATCCTGGTAGAGAAATAGGTTGACAAAATTGCCACGCTAGGAACAAACAAGGCGCCTGTCCCTATTCCGATGCAGAATGCCTGAGCGAGAAGAACTTGCCAATATTTATCACAAAGGGAGAGCATCATCTGACCGAATACTAGCATGAAGGACCCAAATATCAGCAGCTCGCGGAAGTAGCCAGCATCGTAAATCGGGCCGGTGAGAGCACCAACCATCATGAGGAGAAAGGCTTGAATGGAGCCAATCCATGAAATCGCGGAGGGTGAGGATGTCCGAAGTAGATTGGTTTCGTAGTATGCTTGGTACGAGCCAAATGTGTTTGAGATACCCCTACATGACCAGTAAGGTATGAATCAAAATAGAGTGTGGCAGTGTTACATATTGCAACTGATAAAAAGGGCTTTTGTGCGAAATATGAGTGGCTTACCAAGTATTAAAGAGCAGAAAAAAACCACCGAGCACCTGTAGCCATGCCCAGAGGCCACCATTTGGTATACTTGATGCATCGTTTACGTTTGAGTGTTTGATTTGCACCACTTCTGGACATGCTTCTTTCTTGGTGTCATCAGTTTTATGACGTGCATTCTCTTGCCCTAGCTTAAATGCTTGATCATGATCAATCTGCGCGAAATCCAAAGAAGAAGACCATAGCTCTTGATCTATTGCTGTGCTAGTGTGACCTTCGACAAACTTGGATCTATCTTCTTGTGGTAAGGGCACAGACGTTGATGCATCGCCTCGTGAATAGGCAGACATTGTGACGCAAATGAAAAGAAAAAAAACAGGAATAGGAAATAAGATAGAGTCAAGCGGAACACGAGATGCGAAAGTGGAAAGGCAATGTTAGATTCCGGACATACTTCCAGACTGGTCTTCTACAAAGACGCCCTGTAAGCGGTTCGGCCATAAGAAAGAGCGAGCGAGCCGTCAGCACAAGGGACCCACCTAATAAGGTTATATAGCCCGTGCCCTCTTGATTCCGCATTATATCCGCGAGCTTGAAACCACGTCTACCAATGCAAAAAGTATTCTCTGGTTTTGGTTATTTTGAAGGCATAGAAATGTCAAATTCAGTCAGTTCCAAGTTTTGGAAGGAAACCCCTCCCATCAGTCAAAGCATTTGTGCAAGGCGTCTCGCGCCAAACTCTTCATATTATGATCCTACCACTGCGAAGACTTGTAGGAACAAGAAAGTGAGAGATTAAATGCCAGAAGCCAACAGAACCTGCGACCATGCCAATGCAAATGCCAATACAAAATCAACCATGGCATGCTGCATCTGGCCGGTAGGTGTGGTCCAACGCCATATGAACGAGAAGTAAACAAAAGCCGTCATCGACAGCCAAACCCCTATATAGAAAATGAAGCCAACAAGGAATGATGTACAAATTCGGCTACAAACCGTCATAATCTTATGGGGAATATGCTTCATCAGGTCATTTCGTACTTTTGTGTGTCGAAATACAAGCCGTTTTATGTTGCTGTAAACGCCGAAATGAAACGCCATCAACGCTCGCTATGCTGTACACCACAGAAAGATATCAGCCCGCCCAAGGATAGACCCAATCCAGCTATTGGTGACCAAACACACAGATTGGATGTTCGTGCACCTGTAAAGTAATTGGCCTGACCATTCTACTTTCAACTTTCAGAATGGAGTAATCAGGTTTCTCCATTGGCGTGTTTGATGATGAGGGCATACCCGGAAGGGTGCAGTGGGGATGGTTCCACTTGCTCAAGATGCTCCTCAGCGTATAGATTGCCCAAAAGTGGGCTATATACAGAGTTGTTCCGCCTAGACTTGAGATGGGCTGTAAGCGCGCTTCTGCGACGATTTTCGCGCTCCCTCGCCACTTCGCGCAAACTCCCAACCGCGCCCGTCCAACCAATCTGATTAGCTGTTGCACGATGGTTGAAGAGACGATTGATAAGATTGGTGGGGAGCGACAGAAGGATAGAAGAGAGTGTACGAGAAATGGTATTGGGCTGCTGCTCATCTTCAGGGGGCGCATCGCCAAACCGAATCTTGCTCAAACGTGGATTATGCGCAGACGGACGTGCTTCTCGAACAATTGGAAGTCGTGGAAGCTCCTGTAACTCTGCTGCAATGCTGTAGAATTTGAAGTCGATTGGAAAAGTGAAAGCCATGAAATCGATTGCGTAATTCAGAAGTGCAACAGCAAACGGGTCCTCGGGATCCTGACCATCCTTTACTGCAGGGTGGCTTCCAGTCGATTGTAATGCAAAGTGTAAAACTTGGTCGACAGTATCCCATCTGAGCAACGCTCTTGCAATCTCGACCCCACGAGCCACCATACTTGGCATTTGAAGTGCTCTTCCGGCGGCAATGTAGCTCAGAAGTTGGCGCATGCGTCTTGGGGCATCGCTAGGGGTCGGTGATTCCATGTCCAGAGCATAGGGTGTAAGCCCGTATAGGAAGGTTGGAGCAGACAAGAGGGGAGCTCCGTAGAGCACCTTGATTGCCTCTTCTAGGGACTCACGGGCGACGAAAGGATCTGCTGTGGAGACATCGAGTAACCGGCGGGCATCCCGGGATCTGTGCGCATTCGGTACGCTTCGACCAACAGCTGCAGCGAGCGTAGGACTACGCACAACCACGATACCATGCACAGGAATGGAAACATGGACGGAATCCAATGATCGAATCTGCAGGATGAAGTCGGCAAATTCTGGATTACCAAACTGTGTCGATAGGTATGCGGCCAGCTCTAGCGGAGACTCTTCCAGCTGCGCTGTTTCGAATGAGGCGCGATTCTGGAACGAAGCCACATTGAATTCGTCTCCACGTTCAGATCCTGCGTTGCGTTCTTCGAATGGTGATTGGTCTGGGGTTTGCGAATGTGATGTGCTAGTCCCGTTCGCGGTGGCTGCTGGGATTAGCTTGTCATGGTGAAGTTCAGAGTATGTTGCCGGTCTAACAGGGCCCAAGGCCTGTTGAGTATCGATACCATTCCTATGAACTACATCTGCTGGGGGAACTGGGAAGGGCGGATATATCAACGGGCCGCCAGCAGCGGAAGGGTGATGCGAGTGTCCAGGGAAGAAAGAAGGAGTGAATTCGGGAGGGGCGAATCCAGGAGGAGGACGAGACTGGACAGCTTGAGGGACCTGTCTGTTGAGGCCGTTCTCGAAAGGAGTACCTGGCGCAGACAGTCGTTCGGTTGGGGCATTGTAAGCTGTAGACCCTGTCCTTGACTGAGGCCGAGGGCGCAGCGCATGCGTAGTCACCTTCTCTTGAACCGAGTCTGTCTGTGGCTCTAACTTGGTGGACGGATAGAAAGGTGGCGGCAGGTGGGCGGGGATTGGAAGCCTGCGCTGGGCGCTATTGATGGACTGCTTCCAGTCTATCCAGGGGACAGCGGTTAGCGTCAAGGCACCCGGAGGAGGCGTGGCAGAGGATACAGGTAGGCAGACTGACCTTGTTGGACGGGGGCGTCGGCAGAGGTTGCTGGCGAAGCCGCCAAAACTGAGGGTTCAGCGTCCTTATCAGCAACAGAGGCGCGCGAGTCTGGTGTCATGGGCGCTTCTCCTGCGTTGGCAGGCGGCTGTTCGTTGTCGGCGCTCTTCACCTCAGCGTCGTCACGTAGCTCGGGTCCATGATGGCCCGCAGCGCCCCTGGTGGATTCCTCTGGGGTGACGGGCCTGGCTGTGGCCGGCACAGCTCGTGCCAGACGGTGGGGGATGGCGGGCACGATGCGAGGAAGCTGGCGGCGGACATGGGCGTGGCCATGGATAGGAGGTGTCGTGCTGGCGACAAGCGGAGCCATGGCAGCGGTGACGGCAACGCAGTGGCAGTGGCAGTGGTAGTGGGAGCAGCAGCAGCAGCGACTCCAGGCAATTGCAGTCTTTGGAAATTGCCAATTATCCTGGAGCGCCCTGGGAGCGAGGAGAGAGAGGGGAGGGGCGGGAGGAGGGGGGAAACGCGTGCGGATGAGAGGGTGGTGGGGTGTGCTGTGGGTGTAGACGCATCGGAGACGAGCTGGACTTGGCGCTAACTAAATTGTCTCTCATGTGGGGAAACACTCCTGGCCTCTGCGTCATCATCATTATCATCAGCTATCCTGTATACTTGGTACATCCTAAAACTGAAAACCCAACTAGAAATGTAAAGTCCTGGTGAGAGTTTATGCTTCCGGCAAAAGACTAATTGGCACAAAGACATCGTTGTTTTGAAAAATAGACTGATGATTGTCTACAGATGACTTGAATTCTCTCATTATTATGCATTACTATTGCTCCAAAATTAAGAAAGAAGTGGTCAATAGTTCACTCTGACCTCCATGGAATGTGCCAACCAATCTCTTTCCTTCGGGCGCCAACAACGCCACATGCATGAAATCGAATACGCGGTGTTAATGAAACATTGCGCAAAATGCTGTTGTTGGGGCGAATGCATATCATACGCGTGGGAATGTCCATGAATAGCGTAATGTTTGCAATGATATTATTACATTTCCATCCTTTCTGTGATGGTTAGTGCAGATGATGTTCGCAGATGGCTCTTGGTCTCATCGAAACATATTAGCCCAAAAAAGCCCTCAGACGTACAAGAGGTTGTCGACGTAGAGGTGGCGGTCGGCTGTGAAATTTCCTTGTGCTTGGACTTGTCATAACATATGAGACCAAACCAACCTTCTGATGTACAGGTTGTTGATGAAGCAGTTGGTGTGGGCATGGACGATCTGGGCTGCGTCGTCGATGGTGGATCCTCTCCATCAAGGCATCCTCCAAACCAACCTGGGTATTTACAAGATGATGTGGCTGTGGGAAACATACTTGTTGTTGTGACACTAGGTACGGTGGAGAAAGCGGTCGACTTATGATCATCGTCATCCTTGCAACCAAACCATCCGGGCGTTTTGCACGTTGACGTCGACGTCGTTGATGTGGCCGTAGATCTTGTGCTTGTCTTGGTACGATGAGAGGCAGTAGTAGATTCGTCCAGACAGCCCCACCAGCCTGGTGTTTTGCACGTTTCTGTTCTTGTACGAGTAGTGATCTTGGATTTGGTAGCTGTTTGCCTCTTTGAGGTGGTTGTTGTTTCTGTTCCGTTGCTCTCAAAGTACTGCCATGTATAGCAGTCGGTGCAATTGAGGTATGGTACGCACTTGGCCGGCTCATCATATTTTTCGAGCACATCTCGGATGACTTCGACAATCTTGTGGGTGCCAATGCCAACGCGCCAGCCAAAGTCTTTGACGGTATCATAGACACATTTCAGGCCGGTATGACACACGCTTTGCATAGCATATCCACCAAAGGTGCATACGCTAGTGGCTTGGTTGCACGTGCCCATGTAGATTGGGTCAGCTGTGTGGCCAAAGTGGTAGCCCCCAGTCAGCAAGCGGCGCTGCTGAAGCGAACCGACCTGATGGCCCGGTGGTACAGGGAGACCAAGACGAGAGGCCGGCATGGCGTCGGGGACTGCTTCAAAAGTTACAGCCGGGTGGCCGAAGGTCAGAGATAGGAAAGAGGCCACGGCACCACCAAGCGAGTGGCCAGCCAGCCAAATATCGGCCGTGGGATATAGGGCAGTTACATTATGGTAAAGATCCTGGGCAGCATAGTAGTAACGGTTCTTTTCTCGCAGTGCTGTGACCAGACAAGTAGAGTTGCAAGTGTAGGCCGAGGTTTGGCAGTCGCATACTTGCCGCCAAAGATACTGGCCGCCCTGGCCGCAGCAGCAGCTGAAGAAGAGGTTGTCGTTTATTTTGTCGTTGGTAGTTGTCTCTGAGCCGTCGAACATGGCGGGTGAAGTGCCCTTGAGGCCAATGACTACAGTCGAGTTTTGGGTGTCTGCAAAGATGTGCCCACGCAAGCCATCTGACTCCCAGCCAAAGTCTTGCGTGTAGTTGAAGCCGCCGCCGACGTCTTCCCATTCGCCTGTGTTGGGCTCAAGAATGTAGGCGTTAGATGCCATGCGTGCAAAACTCAGGACGGTTTCCTTGTCCGTCACATTGGGACCGGCGAGGTCATCAATGGTCCAGTCGTCATGGGCCAGCTGCACGGGTCTGCCCTTGAGACGGGCAAATTCCAACATGCCATCGACTGTCTCCCTGCTCCTGTCGGCCAGCCTCTGGATGCTCACTACCTCTGCCCGAGTACGCAGGCGGGGTACAGGCGCACGATGGGCCGAGTGCTTGTCGTCGGCCATCCAGACGGCTGCATTCTCTGGCACGTCCAGCCGCCTGTGCAGCTGTGGATATTTGTAGGTGCCATGGTGAAACACGTGACGCAGAGAGAAGTCCTTTTCGCCGCTCTGAGATTCGGCTGGTTGCTGTGTGGGATTGTTGTGCGGCGCATGGGGGAGGGGTTGAGGTGGTGGTGGTGGTAGTAGTAGTGCTGGTTGGGGCATGGGCGTCTCCGCTGCGGTAGTGACGGCAAGGAACGACAGCAACAGGGATGCAGCGGTTATGCGCGAGGCAGAGGCGCAGAGCAGACGTCGTCGCATGGCTGCCGTGCAAACATGAGCAAAAACACATACACACACGTCTTGTACACACTGGGTATGTGGTTGCAATGGATGTGCAGTGGATGTGCAGTGCAGTGCATGACGCCAATGGTTTGCACGTGTCGCGGGGAAGCTTGCGCGCACCACTGACAGAGAAGCGTGCTCCGCGTCCACCGCGTCCATTCCGCTCCCGTCTATCAAGTGCTTGTCTTGTGCACTTGTGATGTGCCGTCTCTAGCTATCTATCATCTCAACAACGTCCTCCTGCCTATCCATCTATCTTGACCACCAGGCCTGGCATCTCTTTCACACGTACTCCAAGTCCAATGCATCTTGTCTAATTCAGCTCTGCTCCCGCGAGCTCCGCCGCATGGCAATGTGCATGACGTTGTTTCAGCCATAAGCCGCCCTCGTTCCATGCCCGCCCACAACGCTCGCAATCCCCTCGCCGCCATACTGCCTTTCCACAATGTCTGTCCGGCCAAAGAATCTGCACCCTTCGCGGTCCTTCACCCGCCTGGAAACTGCCCCAAAGAGTCCGCTCTCGCGCAGTCGAGCAAGCACGCTGCAGAGCGCACACACGTCCGATATGCTCGACCCGCTGAAAGCAAACATAGTCCCTGAAGAAGACGAGAGTCCGGGCGAGAACAAGGAGGGAGACATTTTTGCCCCTACATCCGACCATGATTGTGACGACAACGACAGCCACCTCGGCCCGTCTGAAGCTGGGCCACTAGACTCGTTTGAAGAACTTCCCATTGAGATCCGCAGCTTGACTGAAAGGTATGCAATTTTGCTTTCTTGCTGATCACCTCCTCTACTGAACTGCTCAATAGATTTCTCGACTCACTCACCGCCAAAGTCCATCCTTCTCCACTGTCCATTGACGACCTCTCTAATCTTTTCCAAGACTTTTACACTCGCGCATCTGCCAAAATCAGCACTCACATCGCTACTTTATCTGCTCGTCTGACCAGCGAGTCCTTTGTTGCACAAGCTCGAAAGACTGCTGGTTCATCTAGCAGGCCAAATTCGATACGACAAGGCAGTGACCACTCCGCAGAACAGCAAATGCTCAGTGCGTCTGAGATGTCGGACAGAAAGAAGGCCAGAAAGTCTCTCGAAGCCAAGCGGCTCGCTCTCGAAGAAGCAGTCGAGCGAGTGGTCTGTGAGAACGTGTATGCGAGGATTTGGCGGCATCGAAGTACCGACGACGAAGAAAGGGACCATAAACTTCGGTCGCGCACGGCAGCCCTGTCGCTGGTCGGTATTGGATTGAAAGAGTTACTAATGACTGGGGACGACCTAACAGAGGAAGAGCGCAATAAGACCAAGGAAAAGGAATCAGAGATCAGGGAATGGTTATCTGCCGCCCGGCAAGACATCATGAAGATGAACGACGAAAAATATCCATTGGCAAAAGTCATGCATCTTACTGCCGCTCATAAATCGATTGTTGAAGCTCTTTCCAAAATATTCCCATCGACGTCTTCGGCAGATGAAATCCTACCAACCCTCATCTACACGCTTCTCACCCTTCCACCAGTCTACCTCAACGTAATCAGTGATCTCAAATTCATACAAAGATTTCGAGGTTCCAGCCGTATAGACGGCGAAACTGCTTACTGTCTGGTCAATCTTGAAGCAGCCATTTCGTTTCTAGAGACTGTTGATCTTTCTTCTCTACGTGCAGATGAAATGTCTGCTCCTGACAAGTCAGATTCGAGGCCGTCGACACCAAGATCCGAGATAACACCAATGGCCCTAGGTTTATCGGACGCGCCAGATCTCATCCAAACCCCTGCTACACCCATCAAGACTGCTACCAATGAGCCATCGAGCCCCGTCACAACAAAGGCACAGCGTCGGCTAAGCAACCTCATCCAAACGCATCAAACTAAGCTGGAGGCCGCTTCTGATGCAGTACGTGACTCGATCCTAGATTCGGCTGACCAGGCCATGGGCAGGATCAATAATACTTTGGATACCAGTTTCAAGTTCTTTTTTGGTGGCTTGCGAGAACGAAACCCCAATAGCCCTGTGGTGGACCAGCCTGCGCTTCCAAAAACTCTTGAAGACGCGAGAAAACTCGTCAGTTCGCCATTGCACGGAGATGATGATGACGACACGTCCAGTGTGGGCGGTACGAGTTCAACTATAGGAGACGAACGCCATGATATCGCAGTTAATAAAAGACTAGAGGCCAAGATGACGGATCTTTTTGCGGGCAGGAGGCAGATTCGAGACCGTAGCGCAGATTCCACACGATCTGGGGGTAGTAGCAGCGGAAGGAAGGTGGCATTCACCCCAGCAACAAACGAAGAAAAAGCATCGCCATCGTCAGCAGCAAAATCTGAGCCAACAGTGCAGCCTGCCGCGTCAGCTGTGGACTCGCTCCGGAATATGGGCAATAGTTTCAATCCGCTGAATCGCTTTGCGAGTATCAATGTATTACCTCGCTTTGGACGAGCAGTGAGCAGTAGTAATAGTAGTACCCCGGTTCTCTCTTCATCGACGCCCGAGAATATAGGTAAATCAGCGCCTTTGGTCGATTCTTCAAATCAAGCAGGAGCCAGCGAATTGTCACAGGACGAGAAAGGTCTCAGGGCGGCGGCTGCGATAGAGCAGCTGAAGAAGACTCCACCACCAGTCAAGCGCTTTTTAGATGTGAAGGATGCTCAAGACCTCAAGCTCAAAGAGGTCGAGGAGCTATTGAAGGAATATCAGCGTCTCGCTGCTGCTTTGCGAGGGGCAATAAACTATTGAACATGATGAAACACATGACTTAACATATCGTAACGATCAATATCCTTATTCAAACAGTGTCGCAGCTCTTCACGCATATCATCTTTACATCCAAATCCAACATAAATCATTTAAAAATCTCTGAAACTTGAGATTGACGTCGTCACTATCGGCTCTGATGTGAAACCGAGGGGGTGAATGTGAATGTTTATAGGCACTAGGTTTCGTTTCCGGCGTTCCGATCGGCGTCGGAACGGCAATAAATCCATGCACCTTATTGGCCTACAAAGGCTTTGTTGACAAACACTGATCATCAAAACACCAAGCGTACTCCCCAATCTCTTTCAAATGCGCCCCACGCAGCGCCGACTTCTCACCAGTGACAGCACCACCAAATACGCAGCATACCATGGCGGAACCTATGTCGGCGCTTTCACCTGAGAAGCTCAATACCAGCTCAAATTCACTGCTCATCGAAGACGACTTTGACATGACCTTCCATGACCCACCCTCGTCGCCGTTTGTATCGCACATCGAAACTGAAAATCAGGAGAATGTTGCTCCTTATATCGCACCGACTCCTGCAAAGCTGCTTGGCGAGACAGATGATGACGTTCCTCAATCAACAGTCAAGATCTCGCCTGAGAAGAAAACAATCTCGAAATCGCGCGCCAGCCTCGCCGCCGCCTCACCCGTCAAGAGTTTGTTAGGCGATTTTGGGGAAATACAACAAAGCAGTCTTCTCAGCGGTCAAACTAGCCCTGAGCAGGCAGTCAATGTAGAAGAGAGCGTATATGAGCCAGCTCAATCCGTAATGAGCGGTGGATCGAGGAGGCTTTCGTCACCTTCAAAAGGCACCCGTGCACGTTCAGCCGAGTCAACGCAGTTTACGCCAGTCCTAGGAAAAGAAACCGCCAATATCGAACCTATAGTGCCTTCACACGGGGAATCTTCCTTACGAGACAATGAAGGCCTTACAGTCGCGATGAAGGTCATGAATGACATGCGTACTGAAGTCCTTACAAGGCAAAGATCCCATGATGATAATTTGGACCTGGATTTGGATTTGGATAACACAGAGTTCAATCCCGACGGTCCAGAATGCACATCCCTAGACATTGATGACACAGGTTTTAGCATGTTCTCCGAGATGCCAGGCCTGGACATGACCAAATTCGCCTCCTTACAGAAGAGTCCAACCAAGGATACATGTTTCGATGCTACACCTCGTGCTCGTGCGCACATGACACCTTCAACAGTTCGTCGCACTGAACGTACCCCTTCACCTACACCACGTCGCACGTATAAGGAAAATGACACGACCAATTTACTGCTCGACTTTACAGAGCAGATCCAGTCCTTCTCACAATCGAAACGTAACTCACCTTCACGAGGAGGGCCATCGTCTAAGAAATCTGCTACACAGCCAGACCTTCGCTCATATTACCAAAATCAAAGATCTCCTGCCAAAGGCGCCTCCTATATACCTTCTACTCCAAGTCAAAGTCGCCAATTGCTGAATCTTTTGGACTTTGAACTGCCTCCCCCTCCGACACCTCGGTCTTTACCTACCGTGACCATTCGAGAGATGGAATCCGTCAAGTCTCAGTTTCAGTCACAGATCTCTTCTCTCACCGCTAGCTTATCAGGGAAAGAAGCAGAGATCGACTCCCTCGCCAAAGCCGTTGCAGATGCAGAACGTCGCGTTGGAGAGGCACATGAAGCTATTCGTGAGGAACGTTCCACACGTGAGTACGCCGAGTTGCAAATGGAGGATTGGAAGAAAAAGGGGGAGGAGGTACAGAAGCTGCTTCAGGATGTCCAGTCTGAGTTGGCACGCAATGATAGTGAGCGTGAGCAACTTCTCACACGGTTGGCTGAAGCAGAAAGGCGTGCTGAAGATGCAGAGAACCGGTCTTCAGAACTCGAGACCAAGGTGATTGAAGCTGAAAGCAGAAACGTCGATATGACTACCTTCATCAGTCATGATACTGGAGAAGAAGCACACAAGATCTACTCTGAGCTCGAATGTCAGGCCGCCATAGCAGAGAAGGTCAATGAAGTTGCGCGAGATCTGCACTCGGCGTACAAGGCCAAGCACGAGAAAAAGATCAAAGCACTTAAAGATAATTATCAAAGGAAAGCTGATGAGAGATGCAAAGAGCTCCGCTTGCAGATTACTCGTTTGGAGCGTCAGGTTGAAGAGACAGAGAGGAAACGTGACGATACTTTCAGTAAAGTACTTCCCCAAGGGACCAATTCCAACGTCCAAAACAAATGTACACAATGTGGCAAAGACGCTTCGACTTCAACTTCAGTGTCAAATGCCGATTACGTACAAGAACTCGAACAACAACGCGCGGAGATAGAAAACCTCAAAGCCAAGCTCGCTGGACTGCAGTCTGAGTTACAGTCCATGCAAAGGTCACATGACAGGCTCCTTGATGACCTTGAGGCTGAGCGAGTAGAGAAGGGTGAGCTTGTTGCTGCGGCAGAGCAAATGCTGAATTTGTGCGGAGAGAAAATGGAAGAATTGCAGCATCAAGAAGATATGCGTCGCTCAACATCGGGCACAGCACCTTCTGCTCCATCTGCAGCTCCAAAACCGCCCGCTCCTCCTCAGCAAGCATTACGCAATACAGGTTTCTTGGCTGGAGGTCCATTGGCGTCCCGTCCTGGGTCAGCGCTTGCCGGTGCAGTTGAACGCAGTACCGCTACTGCCAAGCCATCTGGCCTGCGCGCTCCAGGTGGCTTCGGGTTTCAGGGCGGTGGAGCTCTGAATCGGAGTACCAGTAACAGTAAAAGCAGGCTTTTAAGCAATATTGAGCGTATGGGGGGTGGATAAATCTAGGATTAGGATACTATAGGGTTGTTAATTAAGGATATCTATAGACTCTTCCTATATAAAGTTAAAACCTTACAAAAGTTATTAGGACTAGCCTAAGGTTTAGTACGTTAAGCAAGGTAATAGAAGAGTAGAAGAAGATATTCTAGTATAGGTAGTACCTATAGAGGATAGACTAATCGCTACCTTCTAGTAGAGTAGTAAGAGATACCTATATACTACTCTAATATAATTACTAAGTACTACTTATAGTCTCTAAGAGTAAGAGCTTAATAAAAGTTTAATAAATTAAGTAAAAAATACTACTAATACTAGTCTTATATTAATATAACTTTAAGAAATAGTTAACTTAGTATATAGTAAGAGTTTTTATAGCTTATATATTTCTCTTTATTAGTAGATAACTATTCTCTAGTAGTTTACTAGTATTCTAGCTTATTAAAAGTTTTATTTTAGCTATATAAATTAGTTTTATATAACTAAGCTCTTACTTTAAAGTAAAAGTAAATAAGTAATTATATAGATTTAAACTTATATATATTTTAATTTATAATAAGCTATTATTAACTAATTATTTATATATATATATTAAAAGTTTAAATTATTTTTAAATAATATATTATTATTAACTAAGTATTTTTAAATAAGTATTAAAAGTTTAAAGTATTTTTAAATAAGAAAATTATATACTTTTTTTATATATTAATAAATAAGTATACTTTAAAAAAACTATAAATTACTATTAGTTTAACTTATTATAATAACTTTATAATTTAACTAATTCTTTACTATATTAATATTATAGATTCTCTATAAGCTTTATAATATTATTCTTTATCTATACCTCTACTATAAAGGAGAACCTACGCTATATTATATAACCTACGTATAAACTAATAAAGAAAAGTTTCTTTATTCTAACGTAGTTTATAAAACTATAAAGTTTTTATAGCTTACTTCTTATATATATTTTCTTATAATACTATAATTAAAGTAATATACTAATCTTTATATAATTAGTTTCTTATATAAAATATATACTATCTTTCTTAGAATTTTAGTAAGAGACCTTAAGGCGTTACGTATATTAGAAATATACGCGTATCTAAAAATAGTAGTATAACCTATAGTAATAGATTATACTAACTAGACTTAGTAAGTCTAAAGACTATCTTATATTCTAGACTAACTATAATAAAGTTAGTAGTTAGATTAGTAAAATACTATAGTTAATATATAAGCCTTATTAAAGACCTAGCTAGTAGACTCTTAGGCTATAACTACTATAATTAGTTAGTTATAGTAGACTTAGTTAGGTAATCTAGTAATATCTAAAGCCTATTCTAGTATAGTATTTAATAACTTAAACTAGAAGAATAATACTACCTAGATATAAAAGGCTAAGCTAATAAGTAGTAAGTACTATATTACTATAGCCTTAAATATTATATTTTATTAGAATAATAATTATAAGATTTACTATCTAGACTTATACTAAGTACTTAATAAGCTTTACTAATTTATCTTAAGTTACTATATCTTAACTACTTAATATAAATAAGCTACTACTAATATAGACCTTATATATTAAGTAGAAAATAAAAAAAGTTAAAATATTAATTATATTATACTTTACTAGCTAAATAAGGTAAGCTTCTTAATATAAAATAATATTATTATATAAGTTAGTAATAATAATAAGTTTAAGAAGTTAGTATAAAAATATCTTATTATATAGTTTAATATTATTAATTTAATATTATTATTAAATATATAAAATTATAAGTTATAAAAGAGGCTAATATAGCTACTACTTAAGAAGTATTAAATAAAGTAGTAATAACTAAGTATATAACTAATAAATATATTAATATACTTAAAGCTAAATAGGCCTAGTACTATAAAGAAATAGAAGAAAAGACTACTACTAGTACTCTTACTATTACTAACTAGTAGAAGTAGGTTATATAAATAAAAAGTAAATTAAAGAAAGTAGCTACTACTATTAACTAAGTTTATTAAGTATAAAATATATTAAAGAATAAGATTACTAAGTAAGAAGAAAATATAATAAGTATATAAGAAGCCTTTAATAACTTATAAGAATAGTATTAATCTAAGAGTAAAAAAACTTATTAGAGAGATATATTTAACCTCTCTAACTTCTTATTATTAGATAATAATAATAATAAGAATAACTACTAATAATAATTAAAGTCTTCTAAGTAAAGAGATACGCGTAAGAAAATACCTATTATAAAGCTTACTAACTATACTTATAAAGGTAAAGAGTATAAATCTTACTATTCTAACCTACTATTATACTTAGGTAAAATCTCTAAAGACTTAGAATAATAAATAGTATTTACTAAGACTAAGTTTAGAAGGTCTTATAAGACCTTTTCTAATAAATAAGTAAAAGTAAAGTTTTTATATAGTTTTCTTAAGAACGCTACCTACTAAGCTATCTAGTTATAAGTCTTATTATAGTTTAAAAACTACTATAAGTACTATTAAGAACTATATAATAATCTTAGAAAGTACTTTAGTATATAAAATTATTAAAAGAATACTTTATATAAGATTATATTTTATAAGTTAAAGTAAAGTAATAATAAGTTTATTAGTATATAGTTTAACTAATTTAATATTACTACTATTAAAGCCTAACTTAATATTATAGTAAAGTATTTTTATACTTTAGCTAACTTAAATAATAAATATAAGAAAGTAGCTACTAATAATACTTTAGTAAATAAGACTTAAGTATAACTACTTACTTATATACGTGCTATTAAGCTAAACTATAAAGTAGTTTTTAAACTATTATTATTATTTAACTATAATAAGACTAATAAGAATAAAACTAATAAAAATAAGAAGAATAATAAGAATAAGAAGTTACGCTTATAAGAGAACCTAAAAGGTAGCTAGCGCTCTACTAACTAGTTTAAGAAGATTATAGTAAAGAAAGTCTACGCTAAATACTTTAAGTTAAGATATAAACTTACTAACTCTAGTATACTTTATAAGAACTAGATAAAAAAGCTATTTAGTAAGTTTAAAAAGATATACCTTATAGATAATAATAATAAAAAGGCTATTAATTACGCTATAAAGTTATTAAAAAAGTAGTTCTTAATAAAAGTTATTATTAAAAACTTATACTTATATAAGAACTATAAGCTATTAAAGATACTATTTATACTATTAAAACTTTACCTACTTTCTTAAAATTAATATATATATTATTAGCTATAATAAGTTATTACTATAACTATTTATATAATAAGAATAACTATAGTATCTTTAAAGAACTATGATAACTATAGTACCTTTAAAAAGCTATAGTCTATATAAATTAAGAAAGATAGGCTAGGTCTACTTAACTACCTACCTTACTTACTATAAATAAAGTTTATTAGTTATATAAGTAGCTTAAGAGAAGTAACTAAAGCTCTTACCTTACTTAATAATAGTTATTTAGAATAAGTAGTAAGTTATAGTTTTATATAATAATATAAACTAAATATAGTATCTTTTATTAAGCTAGTATAATTAAAACTAGTAAATAAAGAAATAGTAGAAAAGTTAAACTCTATAGTATATATTAAATTAGCTATTAAAAATTATATTAGTAAAGAATAAATATAGGTTACTAATATAAAAGGCTATAATCTTATTATTAAATAACCTTAGCTAGAGTATTATAATATATTAAAAAACTATTTTTATTATATAATAATACTTAATAGCTTATACTATTATTAGAATTATCTTACTAAGAGTCTAGTAGTTTAAGTTACTTATTAATATAATAAGGTATTAGTAAAGAATATTATACTATATATAGTAGATAATATTAGACTAGTATCTACTTAAGCTACTACTATATTTACTTACTATAATAATAGTAGTATTACTTAGGTCTTTCTAAAGATATAAAATAACCTAAATAAATCTAGTAAGAAACTACTATAGTTCTTATATACTAATTTATTTACTATTAATTATATAGCTTTTATATAAGAAGACTTTTAGAAGTTTTATAAAAAGCTTACGCTACTAAAGGTTATAAAAGTAAAGCTCTACTAATAAGTTTAACTAAAGTATTACTACTTAATAAACCTTTAAAACTTAAAAGAAGTAAATATATTACCTACTAGTAAGTATAATATAGACTATAAAATACGCCTTATTAAAGAAGTATCTACTCTATACTAGAAAGTATATAAGTTATTAAGAATAAAGATAATAGTACTAAAAGTATATATTAATAAAGAACTATTAAAGAGTTTTATTTATAAAAGTAAGTCTTCTTATACTACCTTAGTACTAGTAGTTAAGAAATCTAGAAGAGGCCTTTAGATTTATATTAACTATTACTAGTTAAATACTTTTATTATTAAGAATTATAATATACTACTATTTATCTATAATATATTAGCTAGACTTAATAAAGTATATATATTCTTAAAGTTTAATATTATTACTATCTTTAATTAAGTTCTTATAAAAAAAGAGAACTAAGAAAAGACTATATTTTAGACTAGGTTTAGCCTCTATAAGTATATTATTATACTCTTTAGTCTATATAATATATTTAGTACTTTCTAGTTTTTTATTAATAGTATACTTTATAAGTTTCTTAATAATTTTTATTTAGCTTATTTAGATAATATACTTATATATAGTAAAAATAAGTAAAACTATATTATATATTATAAACGCGTACTTTAATAACTAAAAGATACTAGTTTATATCTAGATATTTATAAGTATAACTTCTACGTAATACGTATTATATTAAATATTTAGGTATAATCTTATTTATAAAAGGTTTATAGATAAACTCTAATAAGGTTAAAGCTATTTATAAATAAAAAGATTTTTATACTATTAAAGACGTATAAGTATTTATTAAATTTACTAATTTTTATAAGTAATTTATTTATAAGTTTTCTAATATTATTAGACTACTTATTAACCTTATTAAGACTACTTTACTAGGCTAAAAGTTAGATTTTAATAATAAGGCGTAGACTACTTTTAAGAAACTAAAGACTACGTTTACTAGTAATATAGTACTTACTTACTTTAATCTAGAATTAAAGTCTATTATTAAGTATAATATATTAAACTAGGTTATATTAGGTATTCTTTTATAATAGTACTTTACTAAAAACTAAACTAACTTATTATAGCTTATTACTTACTTTTTTATAAAGATAAAATCTATAAAGTTAAATTATACTATTTATAATAAAGAACTATTAGCTATTATTAAAGCTTTTAAAGAGTAAAGACTAGAGCTTACTAGTATAAGAGATTTAGTAGAAGTATTTTTAAATTACTATATATTATAATAGTTTATAATAATAAAGTAGTTAAATTAATATTAAGCTTAGTAAGGGCTTAATAAGCTAAGTTCTTATCTAAATTTAATTTTATTATTAAATATAGGCTAAAGAAATAAAGTACTAAATCTAATAGTCTTATATAAAGGATAGGTAACGTACTATAAAGTATTAATAATAATAGACTATAGTACTAATAATAGTAACTACTAAAGAACTATATATTTAAGAAACTAAAGAACCTTACTATTATAGTAATCCTCTCTTTATATAATAATAGAAGCTATATTATATATACTACTATCTAAATTATTAATAATAATATTAAACTCTTTATATATAAGCTTACTAAAGCTATATATAACTTAAGTAAAGAGACGTAGTATAGTAACTTAGAAGAGTTAGTAATATTAAAGCTATTAATATTAGCTCTAGTAGAGAAGCCTACTAATAATAAAGATAAGTAGATATTAAACTAAGAGCTTAGTAATAAAGATAGTATTAACGCTTAAAAGCTTATAGTTAGTAGAGACCTACTAGTTTCTTAAGAAGATATTATAAATAAAATTAAGTAACTAATAGAAGTTAATAGAGTTATATAAATAATTATTACTTATAAGAAAGCTAGTTATTAATACCTTTTATATAATCTTATTAAATATAGAGTTAAACTAAACTTAGCTTAGTACTAATATAAAGATAGTATTATTTATATTTATAACTAAATCTATATACTATATAATAAAGATAAAGTACTATATACTTAAATTATTTATCTTTATTATAATACCTTTATTAGTAGGTATAGTAGTAAATATACTACTTATAAGAAAGTAATATATTACTACTATTAGCCCTTTACTATAGATACTATTACGCGTTATATAAAGAACTACTTTACTTATTAATACTTTAAACTATATAAAGAAGAATATTATAGTTTACTAAGTCTCTTACTAGTTACTACTAATTATTAGTAGAGTATTATAGTAAATTTTATTACTTTACTACTTACCTTTATATATTATAGTAAGACTTATAAGTATATTATAGTTATTATAAACTAATCTACTAAGAAGAAGAAGTTTATACTACTTATAGCCTTAAATATAGTAACTATTATTTAAGCCTTTATTAAGTATATTTAGTAAGAGGAGAGTTACCTATATAAGATTATAAGTAATTATAGTACTTAGTTTATATTATACTTCTAGAAACGCCTATATAAATATATTAGAACTTATCTAAAACTATTAATAGTATAGTATTCTAAAATAGATAGCTAAACTAAAGTTACTAATACTACTTTAAAGGTCTACTTATACGCCTTTATATATTATAATTAGAGTAATTAAGTAGAACTATTACTTATTACTAAGTTTTAAGCTAATAATACTATATTTACTATAACTAGTATTACGCCTTTTTATATTATAAAAGAATACTACCTTTATAATAGTATTAAGCTACCTATTTATAAGCTTATTATAGGCTAGAAGACTACTTATAATATTAAAGCTACTAACGCCTTTATCTAATATATTAAATAACTTAAGAAGTATTTAAAATAGAGTATTATATAGACTTATTCTAAGATAAAGAACTAGGCTAACTAGTATTAACTACTTACTCTAGAATACTATATAAAAGACTAAGTTATACTAAATATAAGAAATATTAAGATATACTAACTATTAAAAGGCTTATTATTAAAAAACTTTAGCTTATTTATAGTACTTAAAAGTTATAATAAAAAGGCTTATAAAATTAACTTATCTAAGTATTAAGACTTAAGTAAACTATATCTAGTCTTCTATCTAGTTCTACTATATCTAGTTAATAGTAAGCTTATACTTAGTTAATATTAAGACTTATAAGGCCTAGTAGACGTAGATAAAGATAGTTAAAAGAAATAAGAAGTTAAAATAATCTTAAATACTAAAGTAGATAAATAATACGTAGATTCTTTAATATAGTAGCGTAGTATAGTTAAGTATTTAATATATTAAAAAGAATATAATAAGCTTACCTAGAAGTATTATAATAACTTTATAAGCTATTATAAGCTTATTACTACGTACTATAACTACTACTTAGTAATTCTAATTCTATACTTATTTATAAATAAGTAGGTATAAAAGAAGTATATAGTATATCTATAGTTAGAATAATTAAGTAATTAAATACTTATATAATATAATAGAGTTATAAAGAAACTAGTAACCTAAAAAATAAAGTCTAGGCTTACTATTAGTAGGTTAAAGGTAAATTACTTACTAGGTTTATTAATACTTACTTTATAGTATAATCTAAGAGACTCTATTAGTAAAGCTAAGTTTTAGAGCTACTTTAATATTTATTTAGTAAATATATAGCTTTAGGTTTATATATAATTTAAACGCGTAGAAGCTATATTTTTTAGAGAGAGGAGTAGTATTATAAATCCTCTATAAGCTCTATAATATTATTTCTTATCTATACCTCTACTATAAGGGGGAACCTACGCTATATTATATAACCTACGTATAAACTAATAAAGAAAAGTTTCTTTATTCTAATATAGTTTATAGAACTATAAGGTTCTTATAGCTTACTTCTTATACGTATTTTCTTATAATACTATAATTAAAGTAATATACTAATCTCTATATAATTAGTCTTTTATAATTAATATTAATTAGTAGTTATTAACTATAAACTAGTAAGATATATTATATATAAAAAGATATTTTTTATAAAACTAGCTTTTAGTAAAAAAATAGTATATAATATTATAATAATAATTTTTATTATAAATTAGATATAAAAATTACTATACTTATAGTACTATTTTACTTTAAGCTAGTATTATTTAATAAAGCTAAAAGAAGTATATTATAACTAGTATTCTACTATAAAAACTAGCTTATTAATTAATATACTATATTAACTATATATTTATATAAATCTACTCTACTTATTACTATTTAAATTATTTTATTAATATAATATATAAGAATATAAATACTTTAGCTAGAGATATACCTTTAGTAACTATAATCTTTTAATATTTTTAAATTAAACTTATCTTAGTATTACTATTATTAACTATCTTATTATAGTAAAAGATACTTTTTATATAAATAAAAAGCTTATATAAAACTTTTAAACCTAATTTTATAAGTAAGTTACTATTTAACTTTATTAATATATAAATTTAGTAAGTAGTAAAAAAGTTTATATAATTCTTTAGTATTTATTTTATTAGTATTAAAGTTTTACTTATTAATAAGATTACTAGCTTTTTAAATTTTAATAAGTATTTTCTTTAGCTTAAAAAGAAATTTATTACTTAACTAAATAAGAATTTAAATTTTAAGTATTATTATATATATAGCTAAGACTAATTTAATATAAATATTATAAAAATAGTACTACTAGTAATATTATAAGCTTTACTAATAATAACTATAATAAGTTAAAGCCTTAGTAAAAGAAGAATTTAATAGAGTTATTTTATAAATAAAAGGTTTTCTATTAAGCTTCTAGAAAAGCTAGCTTATTTTTAGTAAGCTTAGTATACTACTAGAAAACTACTATATATAAACTCTATTAAAAACTTACTAAAAAGAAGTTATTAACTTTATTAAAGTTATACTTACTACTACTTTTAAGATTAAGCTTTTTAAATTTAAATTTAATTACTAAAATAAAAGTAAATTAAAAAGAATATATTCTTAGAAAATATAAATTAATCTAGAATCTTTACTATTAAGTAGCTATTATAATCTAGAAAATAGAGATAAAAGTAATTACTAAAAAATAATACTAACTAGGTTAGTATTATAGTATAGTAAGTAGAGAAGAAGATTATATAATATAATTAGTAATTAGTAGGTTTTAGTAAAGCTAAGTACTAAGTAGTTTATATTAACTATATTATATACTTAGTAATTAGTTATAATTAGTAATACTAAGTAACTAATTACTACTAATTAGACTAAGAAATATTATATATATAACTTATAAGATCTAATAATATTAAATTATTATAATTAACTTAACTTAAAAACTTAAGTAATAAGATCTTATTAACTTAAATTATTATTAATTATACTTTTATAAACTCTTTTATAAAATAAACTTAAGAATAACTTATTAGTAATACTAGTTACTTTATATTATAACTACTTACTAGTTATCTTAATATTTTAATTACTTTTAAAATAAGTAAGTAAAGTATATTAATACTACTTACTAATAAGAAATAATTAGAATTATAGTAGTAAGTAAGTTAATTAGTATAATAAGATTCTAAGTATAAGAAGAGTAGAGGCGCAATAGGTATAAGATTAAAATATAGCCTAGAGGCTCTATTATTTTAATTTAAAGATATAAAGTAATCTTATTTTATCTAATAAATTAATAAGATAAGATTCTAGAAGTTTATAATAAGTTCTTTTATAAAGAATCTTATAAATTTATAATATTATTCTCTTTTTATAAAAGTAGCTTTTATATACTAATACTAAGTTTAAATTACTTTATCTAAATTACTTTATTTAAGTTACTTTATTTAAAATCTTATATATCTAGTAGAATTATAATATTACTTACTTATACTACTATAATTACTACTTATTAATTCTTAAGATTATATAATAAGTTAAGAAACTAGTACTTATAAAGGCTAGCCTAAGTTTACTTATTATCTTTAATTAAGTATAATATAATATAGTAATATAAGTATTTAATTATATTTATAAGTATATAAAATACTTCTTTTATAATACTATATTCTTTAGTTTCTTTAGTATAGCTATATTAAGTTATTATTAGTAAAACTAAGTAATAATATTATTATACTTAGTTAAGTTTATATACTTAATTTAGTTTAGCTAGTTATATTTAACTTACTTAACTAAGTACTTTATAATACTATATTATTTAATAACTTAATTAATTATATAGTAATCTTTTTTAGTATTAAGTATATTCTTTACTTTATATAACTTAACTTTATTATCTAGATTAATATTAATAAGCTTTTATAGTTTTTATTATTAACTAAATAAAGAATAATTATTAATTAAGTAAAGAAGCTATAAATAAAATACTAAATATACTTATTATAAGTTTTAGTAGTTAAAGAAATTTAACTTATATACTTTACTACTAAAAAACTCTATTATCTTAAAAGATCTAAGATTTTTTAGTAATAAGCTTTTATTTTACTAATATATTTTAATATTATAAATATTAAGTATAATAAGGTTTTTAATAGTATACTTAAGTATAAAATATTATAAAGTATTAGTAAAGTACTTTATCTTTACTTATACTTATAATAAGTTTTATAATAAAAAGATCTTAATATTACTAATTTATTAAACTAATATATTTATAGCTTTTAAGTTTTATATAATTTTTTAACTATTTAATATAAGCTAAGATAGTTTAGTACTATTATATAAGTAATATTCTTTTATAATATAAGCTAGTATAAAACTATATATAATAACTATATTATTTATATAAAACTTTATTAGAGATAATAGCTTAGCCTAGTTATACTAGTTATAATAAATAAAGACTTAAAAATACTATTTTAGTATAGTATTAGTAATTTTAGTTTAGCTATTAGTTTTAAAATAATATATAAATAATATTTTTAGCTAAGTACTAATATATTTATAAAGTTACTTCTAAAAGTATAATATAAACTAATTACTATAATTACTTACTACTTTTACTAAATATCTCTTTTTATACTAGATATATTTTAAAAAGGCTTATATAATATATTTAATATTAAGTAACTATAAAGGTATAAACTTTTTTTTCTTAAAGAGCTTATTAATAATAACTATAATATACTTATATATCTAGCTATATATAAATAACTTAAGTAGTAGTATAATAAAGTTAATAAAGATACTACTTTAATACTTATTAGAAATAAGTAATAGCTTTAATAGTTCTTACTTTCTAGTCTTATACGCTATTAAATAGTAATAGTCTAAATAGTTATAAGTATATTAAGCTACTATATTAGTATA